>OX387296.1:5796576-6996576 GCA_947562105.1 Shargacucullia verbasci
AGAAAACAGATTCACATCACATAAGTTGTATTTCCATTTATTTTAATAATAATTACCAACTTTTTCAAAAATCAACTCTATTAAGATATGTTTTATTCATGTAGATCATATACAGGTACTTAAGAATAGTTACGACTTTACGACTCTAGGTGCCACGTTCCAAAATGTTGACTTCCAATGGAGACGAACGGGTAAGAAACTCCATGGTTACTCTTTTAAATTCAGAATTTCTTACAATATTTTGTTAAAATACATTGTTTTTTGAAAACTTATGTGAGGACAATGTAAAAAACAGTCTAAACTAATTAAGCCTGATTTTTAAATTAATAACAAATTATTGCATAAGGCATCACATATTGAATTTAAATAAAGTAGCTTCATTAACATAAGCTATCGTGTAGCCATTTCAAATTTACTGTTCGCTTCGAAATGGCTTTTCGCATTTGGCATTTTGGCGCCCCTTGCCACCTGGCGCCTAGAGCGACCGCTCCACTCGCTCACTACCCCAGAGCCAGCGCTGGCTTCACCGACAAGAGCTAAGCTCTTAAATTAAAAAAGAAGAGGCACTATATCGAAAGCTAATAATGTTTATACTTAGATTTTGTGTACAAGAAGTTTGTTGTACCTATTTCTGATAGCCAGTTTGAGCTGACTCATAGACAATTCGTTTGTTAATCCATACTGTGTTTTAGATAATATTTACTTACGTTATCAGTAAATATTATCAGATGCCTCATTGGTCTAGTGGTTGATCAGGTCTTTCTTAGGGATCTCAGGTTCCGGATTCGATTCCAGGTCGGGCAAAGTGTTATTGGGTTTTTTTTTTGTATGGAAATTCTCAGAAGCAGCAGATCCAGGGTCCGTGCCTGGATCTGTGCCCGGTAGATGGCAAAAGCTTCGTCCTCTATTACATGGGACTTAATAACGGCATCGGCGAAATGTGGGTGTAAATAGTACACCTCTGCCTAATCCTTCGGGGAATACAGGCGTGACGCTATGTTATGTTATCAGTTAATAAATGTAGATATAACATGTATAGACCTTTTTGCTTTACGTGATGAGAACCTTTCTCAGGGGACGGTGGGGTGTGCCGGACTCTTTCCAGCTAAACACGAAACCGGGGTCTTCGGCAAAAGATCACAAGAAGGCGGGACTACGAAAAAACCTCTGCCGAACATAATAACATAAAAAAGTGAAATTAATTCAACACTACAAATATGTAGAAAACGAAATCACTTTTAAAACCAGTTTCCTGTTTTCATTCTAGTTTTGATTATCTAATATATTTATATACGACTCATCGTGTTATTAAAACAATTTTGTTGCAGCCAGTATTATAATTTCATCACAATACGAAATAGAAAACAAATTGTGTGTTATTTAATGCTATAAATTAATATAGACCCAGTATTATTACTGCGGTTTCAAATTTAATACCTATAATTTATTTACACTAGTAGAACCTTGATTTATCGTAGTTATTTCTGCACGTGTAACTGAAGTCTGTGACGAATTTCCTTCAACGATACCCATAACTTGTTATTGTATTACATTTTTATGGCTTGACTGTACTGTACCAAAATATATTATGGAATTTTTACGTTTTCCGGAATTATTTTGTAACTACCACATTGTAGGTATTACAAATTAACGATTTTCCACGTATTCAAAGAAAAATAAAAGACTCAACACGAAACATATTCAACTGTTTGAAAATGTGTACAACTTGCCAATCATTCAAAGCGAAGTTGAATGATTTGTACGTAAATGTGGAAACGTAAACAAAAATAGAGTGCATCAATACAAATTCGGTTGAATCGACTGCGTAGTATTCCACGAAGTGTGTTAGGATTGGCTCGTCGATAGTTTAAGGCAGATTTTGTAGGTCTGCCAGATGCCTCGGACAATCTACAGGCGTCTTTCAATTGTTTCGACGCAATTGTTCGTTTATTTGTTCCGAGTTGATCTCTTTACAACCTCTCAGCCTCAATCTACTGCTAATACGCTTCTGTACAAGGAAGGTTGTCAAGGTTGATATAGCTCTTAAGGGCAGAAAGTTT
Organism: Shargacucullia verbasci; assembly: GCA_947562105.1. Classification (NCBI taxonomy): domain Eukaryota; kingdom Metazoa; phylum Arthropoda; class Insecta; order Lepidoptera; family Noctuidae; genus Shargacucullia; species Shargacucullia verbasci. Next base: position 5,798,637 of record OX387296.1, read on the forward strand.
CTATAGATATTCTAAACATTGCAATGAAAATTTCAAATCACATTGTCGACTGTTTGCTAACGAAATAAAACTGACGAGAACACTTTTAAATTGAAAATTCAATCGAATCGGGACTGCTAGAATTGTTTAAACAAACCTAATGATTCATAATCTTCCTAAATTGTTACGAAATAGGATGAGCACGTGCGGACCTCGTGGCTTACAGGAGGGTTCTGTTTGTGTTTGTTACGGTTAATTCCAATGACGTAGATCTATATCGCCCGGCGACGCATCCAAACCAAACATACGCCTTTAGACTTTCGTATTCGATATAAATATTGTAATTCGTTAGTCCTCCGTTGAGTTTTTATTTGGTGATGTTTTAAAATAAGTTCTTGAAATTTTTTTCACTTTTAGGTTTTGAATTTTCACGTTATTCTGATTCTGTTTTTCTTGATCGACATGAAAAGGAGTATGCTTAGGTAAAAAGATTAGCCAACCAGTCAGCAAAAATTTTAACCGGACTGACTGCCTATAATGGATTGACGGGTTGATTGCAGCCATTGCAGGTCATGTTAAACGGTATTAAATTGGTTAATTTTAAAACTTCTTGAAAGTTTTATCATAGAGTATTCACACATCATTACTCGGAGAGAAATAATGAATGCAGAAAAATATTAAAGAGGCATTAAAATTAATAATTGCAGAGTAAAAATATCGGGATTATCACTAAACATAGGTTGTGGTAAAACTAAGATCGTATTAGTGTATCTCAGAGATATTTGCTTTAGGAGTATTCGTCATCTTATAGAAAAGGGTTCTACTTATTTTTTGTTTGTGTGTTGCTCAATATTACAGAGCAAGCATTATCGATAGCTCGATCCAAGAGCCAGTCATTAATGTAACTCTATCTCCTAAAGGGAAGTTCAATTTCGCTCTTCGCCTACTACGGTACGACTAAAAGACCTGTCAATCCCCAACATTTCAGAACCCTTCGGTTAACCTTGACATCATCCGAGAGCTAATCATTAAAGTAACTTTATCTCCGCGAGGGAAGTCTATTTCGTTCCTGACTCTATTAAGGTAAAACATATATCAATCCCAAGAATTTCGGAGCGAACATTCAACCGTGGCAGAATCCAAGAACCAATCGTTAATGTAATGATATCTTAAGGAGGAAAGTCTATTTCATTCCTAGTTCTACTTAACTGATTTATGGTAAAAGACGTGTCTGTCTCCAAAGATTTAACCTTGGCAGTAGCACAATCCTAGAGTCAGTCATTATTGTAACTCAATCTATCAGAAGTAAGTCTATTTTGTTCCTAGCTCCACTGAGGTAAAATACAGAGGTATTTTGTGATTAATTCGTTGAGGTTTAGACAACGTTGCTTTATCATTCAAGTGTGCTAGCTAAGTTTTGAAGTGTTTCATGTTATGTCATTTTCCTAACAGTGATACAGAACCTACACGAATAAATCCAATATCTGTTTGTATGACGTTCTTTTTTAATAAAATTCCCGTGCCATATTAACAATATAAAATTATATCGTGTATTCTACATTACATTAAACTTTTTTATTTATGGTTATATGGTTCTCATTCGCATTCGGATGTTGTCTATACAAAAAGTAAATCCACTTAAGATGCGGCGGTGTTGTTATATTCCTTGAATTTAAAACACCGACGGCCGAAGCCCGAAGCTATATTTGTACGGATGTTTTTATATATCGGTTCGGGAAACAGATGTAAAGGGTTAAAGGACACGTGTATTGGCCACTAGTTCTATACCCAAGTTTGGTATTGTAAATCAAACATTGAAGAACGAGTTGCTTACAGTATTCAGATCATCATCACAATGTTTACCAGAAGTTTTCAGGGGAAGAAAACTTTGATAACCCCACAGTTGGCGTAGGTCGCCTCGTATGTTACCTTTAGGTACTGTAGGCCCTTTAGTTAATGTAAAATGTAACTTACGACTATCGGATTACGATAGGGTTTCGTGAGCTATCGAGTTTAAAGGCAACAGTGTTCGTGTATAAGTGTCAACGATCGTGTGACTACTCAGCTTTTGCTTGTTGGGACACGATTTCATCGCAGTAGCGATATCGATCAGCTGTTTGTTTGCATTGCGCTACAGGGGTCGCCAACCCACAATCCCACATGCGTGGCGATGACACCATTCCGAATGCGAGTGGCAAGCCAAAAATACATTAGTGAATGAACGAATCCCGCCAATTCCGAGCAATCCTGAAGCTGCTGTGGAAAATTTCACATCCGGCGTGCGCCTGGAAACCTTCCGTCGACGTCATAGAAAAATGAACTTTACAAGTCTAGATCAAGGATTTAGATTTCGTGGAGGGTAGGTCAGGGGAATACTTTTTGTTCATGCATTCGAGATTGGATAAGCCAGCAGGTGTGAATATGAAAACATTCGATATTCAATTTATGAAAACTTTAGTTGCGTGCATTTGCAGCGAGAAGCTAGATTATGTTTAGGACCATTACTTTTACTTTTACTTTTCTTAAAAAAGAGTAAGATATTTCTAGTTCAAAGCTGTGATGTATAATTTTGTATAACTGAGTAATTTCAGTGTCGGCAGGACCGCAAATCCCGGTAATTTGCGCGGAACCGTTCGCCTGTCATGATAGGGTGCTTAATCTTCGGCTTGAAGCTCGCACGTCTCTCAAAAGTAAGGGTGTGCACATAACGTTTAAGCTCACTGTATTTTCGGAACACTCTACGAAACGTTTCTGTCAGTACTAACACTGGAGTCACGTGATATATTTTACAATGTGAAATTTGAGATGTCTGGCGCGCGCGAATCTTTATTTACACGGGGTAACATGCGCCACCTACATACAAAATGCGATTTCACGTGAGATATTTCAGCTGAGCTCGTTGACGTAGGTTAGGCACAAATAAAAATATTTCCGGCGCCCCTTTGAACCTCTTATCAACATGCAAACATAACCTCAAAATATACACGCACAATGGAATGTAAACATTTGAATAATTTTTCAGGGATTGTGTAATGTAAATTAACTTAAAAGGGATATAGAACCCCCTTTTCAAGTACCGGTGAATATCATTATATAATTTGAATTTTCCATATTTTATTCAGTGAGACAAAGAAGCCCTAATAAAATATAATTTGACCACAATGTAATCAAAATACTGCTTTATTGGTCCGGTAATCGAAAGCACGAATATTGACCGTGAGGTTCTGGGTTTGATGCAGTGTTATTGAGCTTTTCTGTACGGAAATTCTCAGTAGCAGTAAAGAGTTTGAAAATGTTTTCGGTAGATATCAATTAAACTCATTACCTATTACATGCGACTCAATAACGGCGAAATAAACGTATACAATAGTACACCCCTTTGAAGAATACAGACGTGACGCATGATAATTAATCCAATTTACCATAGAACCTTGAAGAGTTCAACTTCGAAGCTGTTCTATCCACTGGCTAATTACACTTCGTGTAGATAACTTCAGCAGTCAATCAAAACTGTCCCTTACTTAAAATAATGTAACTCGAGAAAATATCGCCGATAATTTATTAAAGTCTCAACTAAGACGCATGTCGGAGAACTTAGATAAATTACACTAATTTATTTAAACGATATTATTTCTAAAGCCGTCACTTTTTAAGATCCCTTTTGTAAAATGACTCGACTGGATAGTCGTTATTTATTTTGGACCCTTGTTACTTAAATATCTTCGTTGCGACTTCTACTTTATTAAGAAATCTTTTTGTAAAGTATCAAGTAATATTATGGCTTAACGAAGGTTTCTGATTTCAAGGATAGTCCATAAGATAATTAGAAACATAAAATACAAAATTCGGTTTTCTGTACACGTTGCTTTATACACGGGCGTTTCACGCGGTTGTATGTAGTTTTTATTACACCTATATATTCATGTACTGTAATATATTTAAGATAAGAATCAGGAGCATGCTTGGCTCTGTTCTGCGGGCGAATGATAAATGACGTAAGCACTGCCAACATCTATAGAACCTGTGTTTGTTTCGCACTTGGCACTACAACCACAATAAAATTTATGAAAAAAAGTAAAATTCTTGTACATATTTTCTTTAGAATATTGCATTGACCTAAATGTATAACCCGATAATACTGATTCTGAATAGGTTCTTTGCCAAAAACTGGCAAAACTAAAGTATATTGTTATTTAATTCAGTTTAGGCTGTTCTCTGAATGTACCGCAATGGGTCTTGTTCTGCGTATATGGAAATGTAATGTTTTTTGTTCGTTAACATTTTCAAGTCTTTGCCGAATCGTTTTTTTTTTTTTAATAAATGCTCATTTTTGTAAGAGATAAATCTCATCGAAATCTAATCTTATCTCTAATAACAAGCAATGCAACGTATTACGTAAAGATAATTTCTTAATAGATTCTAACGATATTTTCGCCTCATTTAGATACTATATTTATTATCTTATACTACAAGTCTTTTATTTTTTCAAATCACAATTTATATCTTTAGATTTTGTTTGCCTTTGATTTATATTATAAGAGCTGATTTTTCAATAGCTGTATAAACCTCAGATAAGTTATTCCCCTGATAAGTCCATACAAAAACAGTTCCAATCTCATATTAACAAGTGGATAACTTTTATCTGGGCATTGAAATTTTTTGCTTGTATCCCAACCTAAACTTTACAGTAGTTATGGAAAAACGTTCCTCTAGTGACAAGTACATAATGAAAAGGGTCCAGAATTAGTTTTTATCCATGAAATTATAATTAAGATTAAGTTCTATGTTGTACTCTGTTTTTTATTTCAGAAAAGAGTCGTTTGTACTATGAATACTATGATAGTAAGTAAGAGAATCTGTACAATTGTATTTGTATTCTGTTTTTTTAATCCTTTGTTATAATTCAATCATATATCTTTTACTGTTCTGTACAATTAATTGAAAAGTTGGAGAGCATTCATATTTTGAATTATTTGTTAAAATTACCCTTTCATACTAATTTTGCATGGATGAACCGCCACTGCTTTCTATTTTTTGCAAAAGTTTTTGTGGTTCGAAAAAAAGCTTATCAGTTTTTTAATGTATAAACATTGTAGACGAAAACATAGACAGTATTGTTTGAGTCTATCACTCAAACAATACTGTCTGTGTTTTCGTTTACGTCTTTGGGTATATTTTTCTACGTTTAGCTTGTATTCCTATTCCTAAAATATGAGATTAGCAATCATTGTGCAAAACACGTGTCTCAGAAAGCGGATCATCCGGATTAAATTCATCGCACGAAGGAGATCGAGTGTGTGGATTGAGGAGGAACACTGAACGTATGATATTACGGGTATAGTATACACATCTTATTCTATTTTTATTTTTGTTCATATTTTAATTTAAATTATGATTTTGTTCAACACACTGATTGAAACATTGCTTTCTTACGTTATTTTGTTTAATCTAGCACTGCTGAATGATGTAAGCAACCTTAGCTCCTAATAACATATAGCTATGATTACTGGATAGCTCTTAACTTATATTTAGCCTTATATTTATAAGCTAACTGTTCTTTTGAATAAGTAAAGATCTTTAAACTAGGGATGTTACGTAGCTTCGAGTCTGAATCCGATATGTCGGAACCTCCTATGAAATTTACACCTCCGAATCCGGCTCCGGTTCCAATATATCAAAACGGAGGTATATATAGGAGTTACAAGTTACGGCTTGCTATCGCTGCAACGCTACCGCGCGCTTTCTACGTGACACTGACAACTGATGGAGTATATATGTGTTATGTGCAACTACCAAACGAAGAGTGCACGAGTTGCGACAAGTTTCTTGTTTCTTGTTTATTTACATTTTACATTCGTAGATTTTGCATTTGAACAGGTTGGATAGCGACAGAGCAGCTAAATTGTCATTTTTAAAATACAATTTACCTGTTCTAAAATTTGATTATTTATCTATAGACTAAATTTTAAAACAGACAACCAAATGTGATTAGTGATTATTAATTGACAGTGAAATTTTAGTTTTATTTTATAATAAAAACATATCTTTTATTACAATATATTTGATTTTGCAACCTCCGCCTCCTACTCCGATTCACCTCCGACTCCGCCGAGGTCACTACGAAGAACTCCGATTTCGATTCTGCTTCCCTTAAATCCACCTCCGTAACATCCCTACTTTAAACCTATTCAACTTTTGAACCGGTTCCTCTCGTTTCCCTATTATCGAACATGTACGTTTATTCATTTCATTTATCATAATTTTGAGCTTAGCTTTTCATTGGATATCATCGACTTCGTAAATCTCAGTCTATTTCATCGATTTAACCTCCTCGATTCCATTATTAACTATAAACGTTCCAAGTTATGCTATTATTAAAGTTATCGTTATAAATCTGTTTTAGTATAATAATTCACAGAGTTATGGTAATAATAATAATGACCATATCGTTGTTATAGTTACAAAAGTTTGTGAATTGGTAACACAGTTGGACTCGATAATATTAAATTTTATCTCTGATATACATACATAGACCAAAAACTATTGGTCTCCGAAAAGCGTGGATGTTTTGTTGAAATAAATTCTGATTGATTGATTCCAAGCTGCTACTGAGATTTTTTTATCCACAGAAACAATAATATAAATGTTTGACCGACCCTGGATTCTAACTTAGAACCCATCGCTCGGCAGCTGCGCTTGCGTCCACTATTCCAATGAGGCAATCCCGAAAGAAGACATCAGCCTGTACGAGATTAGAATGGCTCTCAAACAGCTTAAGAACAACAAGGCGCCGGGTGATGATGGAATTACGACAGAACTTCTGCGAGCGGGTGGAAAACCGGTACTCTTAGTCCTCCAGAAGTTATTTAATTCCGTCATAGCCGAAGGTACTACGCCAGAAGCATGGCACAGGAGCGTGGTGGTGCTCTTCTTCAAAAAAGGTGATAACACCTTATTGAAGAATTATAGACCCATCTCGCTCCTGAGCCATGTGTATAAGCTGTTCTCGAGAGTCATTACGAACCGTCTCGAACGCAGGTTTGATGACTTCCAGCCTCCCGAACAAGCCGGGTTCCGTAAGGGCTTTGGCACCATAGACCACATACACACGCTCCGCCAAATTATACAGAAGACTCAGGAGTATAATCGGCCATTATGTCTAGCGTTTGTGGACTATGAGAAAGCCTTTGATTCTATCGAGACCTGGGCGGTATTGCAGTCCCTTCAGCGATGCCATATCGACTATAGGTATATCGAAGTGTTGGAGTGTTTGTATAGAAACGCCACCATGTCAATCCGATTACGGGACGAGAGCACGAAACCAATCCAATTGCAGAAAGGCGTGAGACAGGGAGATGTTATTTCTCCGAAACTGTTCACGAACGCATTGGAGGACGTTTTCAAGCTCTTGGACTGGGACGGATTTGGCATCAACATCAATGGCGAATACATCACTCACCTTCGTTTTGCCGATGATATAGTCGTAATGGCAGAGTCGCTGGAGGACCTCAATACTATGCTCAACGACCTCAGTAGCGTTTCCCAACAGGTGGGTCTTAAAATGAACATGGACAAGACGAAAATTATGTCAAATGTCCATGCACCCGTACCGGTCGTCGTTGGGAACGATACGCTCGAAGTTGTCGACCACTACAACTACCTTGGACAGATTGTTCAGTTAGGTAGGTCCAACTTCGAGAAAGAGGTCGCTCGAAGAATCCAACTCGGATGGGCAGCGTTCGGGAAATTGCGTGATATCTTCTCGTCCAAAATTCCACTGTGCCTGAAGACAAAGGTCTTCAACCAGTGTGTGTTGCCAGTGATGACATATGGCACTGAGACGTGGTCGTTAACTGTTGGCCTCTTAGAGAGGCTCAGAGTCACACAGCGGGCAATGGAGAGAGCTATGCTCGGAGTCTCTTTGCGCGATAAAATCCGGAACGAGGATATTCGCCAAAGAACCAAGGTCACCGACATAGCTCTCAGGATTTGCAAGCTGAAGTGGCAATGGGCAGGCCACATCGCTCGAAGAACGGACAACCGATGGGGAAGAAAGGTTCTCGAGTGGCGACCACGAACCGGAAGACGCAGCGTAGGAAGGCCTCCTACTAGGTGGACCGACGACATTGTGAGAGTCGCGGGCAACCGATGGATGCAAGTGGCGGAATGTCGTTCGATGTGGTGGTCTAAGGGGGAGGCCTTCGTTCAGCAGTGGACGTCTTCTGGCTGATGATGAATCCCGAAAACTAAAAATAAACACACCGAAAATCATAAATGAGATTTAGAATCACTGGGTTGAATTCGCAGAATTTAATTCTGAGACCCTTGGATTCGGAGACCTTAGACCGAATGAAATTCCAATACTAAAGGAATAACTACCAAATCTGATATTGATTGGCCAATGACATTTGCTGTATACCTGGGAGACAGTGCGTGCTAGCTACAGAAAAGTCCCAAGAAGTTTTTTAACTTGTAGTTGTATTGCGAGAGAGTAATATATCTATCGATTAATTAATAATAATTTACATTAAATAGCATTACACGTGTATCCACGTAAAGGATTAGGTAAAGGTGTACTAATTTTTCGCCCACAATTCGCCAATGTCGTTTTTAAGTCTCATGTAATAGGAAGCGAGCCTATTGTCATCTACCGGGCACAGTGGAGAGCAATAAAGTAATGAGTAATGAGTATTGAAGTATTGAGTATTGTGTTATGAGTATTGAGTATTGAGTATTAGTATTGAGTATTGAGTATTGAGTATTGAGTATTGAGTATTGAGTATTGAGTATTGAATATTGAAGTATTGAGTATTAAAGTATTGAGTATTAAAGTATTGAGTATTAAAGTATTGAGTATTGAGATTCTAACTCCGTTTTGCTACTGAGAATTTCCATACAGAAAAACCCAATAACACCTTGATGGACCGGTAATCGGAGTCGCATGTGCGACCACTAGACCAAATAAGCCAGTAAGTTAATTAATCATTTATCTTTGCATACCAAATATTTAATCCGTCCTTTAACTACACTACTAAAAAAAAACTATAAAGTGACAGATTTCACATCGTCTGACATTGTTATTTAACGTGAATCTCTATGACACGGCAGGATAATAATTAGCTAGTACCAATCAATTATTTAAAGTAAACGAAGCTTCTCTACAAAACACTCAGTTGCTTTCTAGTCACGTGACCCAACAACATTTTAATCACACCTGTCATCAAAGTCCAGTCCTGTATTAGTACTTGGCAACCTTTATTAAACAAGTTACGAAGTACTGAAGAAATTCGGCCCACTTATTATTAGGCACCTCCATTTATTACAACTTTCGCTTTCGTGTGTCACGTTTTGCCTACTATTCAATGCCATTGATAGCACATCAAGTGAATAATAATACGGTCAAAGATGAGCGAGTTCATTTTTTTGTGTTGTCTGAATACTTCGCTATGAATGGACTATCTAGTAAATCGCTTTATGAAGGTATCGTACGAAACGACTAAGATATTCATCACGAGGATCCATATTCATCTGTAGATATCGATGGTTTGATAAGACGGGAGAAATTTATTCTTTTAAGATAAGCAAGATGCAGGTAACCGTAAGGTTAGTACAGTAAGACGAGATAAATCAGTTTCGTGAAAGTTTTTTATTTTTTCACTGTGTTAGATTAAATATAATTTCCCGTGAATGAAAAAATTGAAGTTATGAAAACATGAGAATAACCGGTGTTTGAGCATATGAATACTTGCACCCACGATACAGGAATTATACCTAATGCGGGGGAACGTTCCTTTTAGAAAAGAAAAGATACAGGCGATTTGGAATGTGTAGACATTCCAAATTTCAAAGAGAGATTGGGGACGTTTTAAAATATTAACATTAGGTAATTCGACACACAAGTTCAAAATAACAGTTTTGACAGAAATTTAGACATAGACATTCTTTTTTAAATATCATACAACACTTTAAATAATATAATGCAAGTGTAAACAAAATAGTTTTATAAAAGCACAAATCTTGAGACATTTAATCAAGATGCAGATGACTATGAGATGAATACAGCTAAATAAATCAATTTTGTGCGATTTTTTACAAGGCGTCTGTCTAAGCACGATAGAATTTACGAAAGCTGAAATTGAATTTCTGAAAGCGACTTCGCAAATAGGAAAGTTTCTAGAGAATTCTTTGTAAATAATAGGTTAGATTGTTTTGAGATATTTTATTTAAAAAAAAAACTGTTAATTGACATGATCATGGTTTTCTTTTCACTGGGAATACATTGGTATGCATAATAATGGAATCCAATGTACTAAATTTCTATGGCTCATAAGGTAATTTGAAAAAAATTGTAAATTTAAATTCTTGATCAAGATAATGAAAGTCAAGACAAATTAAGAAACACTTGGGAACATATACGGGTACTTCAGAATGTTTACGTTTAAAAAATTGAAATGGTGAATTAAAATTCAAGATTTTATCATTTATATTTCTCTATATTTATATATATATAAATTTAAAGTAATAGTCAAGTCAGTAGTCACATTATTTCTCAAAATAGTTTCGAAAACGTGTAAATGATCTGACGCCACGACTTAATGTTTGAATATTTTTAATGAAACATCATCAGTATTCATCATCAATATTCTAACAAAATTGAAGATGATAATACAACCTAAGACTATCCCATACGTTGACCTTATGTCGTTCAAGTTTTAGATTTTTACAAAAGCCTGTCGTGGAAAGTTTCACGAATAAAAGAAAGCAACCGCCATGTCATGGATTACAATAAAACTTTTGGGTACTGTGAAAATATATACACAGTGCCAACAAAGAAAACAATGAACAGAAATCTAAAAGAAATTCCCAAGAAATATTATTTTTCCTATGCTACTACTATAATGGATCATTAAGTTTTTTTTTATTTGTGATTTCAGGTAATTTCCGTATATGCGAGCAAACAGATGGATACTATTTTCGTAAGTATTATTTTCTGATATTAATTGTATTTTGACAATCATGCAAATCATTACTAACATTTGGCATGAAGTGCAGTGCATTGTTGATATTAATACAGGTTTGTATTTATTTAAATTTATTGTGAATGATCTCATATCAAATAATGATGTTACACAATCGCCTGCAACAAATCTTGATTGCTGATATAATTCTTATCAAAATTGTGACAATATTACGCAGTTAACGATGCCCTAGTGTCCGGATAAACGTTGAATAAATAACGTTCACATTTTGTTTAAGTATTTGATTGTTTAATTCTAAAATACTATAGTGAAGCAAGTCATCGCATAGATTAAAGCCTTGCGTATCGTTGAATGCAGCAGCATCTCCGGACTTCATTCATTAGTCCTCGTGCTCGTCTCCTATCGCGTCTACTGTTGATAACTGTCTCCATACGACACGCGGCTCACGTACCTACTCGCATGTAAAAGAGTGAGTGCGTATTGCGTCTCGTCAATCGCTATTCGACCTCTCTGTTTAATGTCCGTGTTTTCCTGCTACGTTTGTGTATAATGTGCCGTTGTGCACAGTGTTATTATATACGTAAGTTTTTTGCTAACACTCGCCATTCAATCGTCAGTGAAACCTGTTTTTGTTTTACATACCTGTGGCTGTGTCATTATCTTGGAGTTTGTGCCATTCAGATTAGTCACTCGCTAATGACTTTTCCTCGCTTTTAATAGATGATTTCTATTCGATATCGCAAGTTTCTTGTCGGTGTCAAACGCACAAAAGAAGGAAAACGTGGTATGTGCAGTTGCAGAGTGATGTTGTGTTTTTATGCTGTTTATCAGTTTCGGATTGAGTGTGTGTGAGCAGTACGAGTAGTGAGACTGTGTTTATGATGCGGCCGTGTATGTGTGTGGTGTAGCGTCGGTGTGGGTGTTCCTGTGTCGGTGCGAGGCGAGGCGGACGGCGGAGCGCGGTCGTCGGCGGCGCCAGTTCACTTCTGAGCGCCACGGGGCTGCCGCGCTCTTGTCGCGTAGAGCCCTAGTTCGCGATCCCAATAACTTTGTGCACTGGAAACTTTTCAAAGCGATTCCGGACGGATCCGATGGCTGCGGATCGCTTTCGTTTCGAATTTCGAGTCGTGTTGTAAAGTAAAACGTGCGAGCTATCATTGTTGCGTGTTTATACGAGTCGGTCGGTCTATTTTTGAATATTCTCTAAACGCTTGACGGCGAAGTTTTCGAAACGCAGCCCGCCGGAGCCGGGTTAACGTCCGCTGTGTGTGCAGCACGCCTGCATCACGTCTCTTGTGTTTTTGTTGACGGATTTTTGTTGTTAACCTCCAGTTGTATCCGACAAACGTTATCTGTAAGTATGACCCCGGTTGATTTACGATACTAGGTTGGCTATGTTTAATTCTAAACTGTATTATGTTAAAGAGTTATAATGTCAGTTAAATAGTGTATTTGGAATGGAATACTGGTTGTTAATTATCCGATACTATATAAATTAAGTTAGCAAAAAAAAAAAAAAAACAAACGACATTCATATCGTCGCGCATACATATGGTGCGCGTGTATACGTACATACACACATGTGTGCACACAAACATACAAGTCGGCCCATAGAGTCGGCGTTCACTATACGTGTATTTAACATTTAGCATAATAAAGCATTATTACGTGAACCTTTATGCATAATTGCATACACTGAGTGCATAGTATGTACTGTGTGAAGCAAGAGTAATGAGAATCGTGTAAAGGAATATGTAAGGACTAAATGTTAAGAGTTTGATTCCACTAGTTGACTCGCCTCCCCTCTATCTCAAATGATACATGATTCATAGTTGTTTGGTCAAGCGAGACTTGACACTGTAGATCGTATGGACGTTTATCTTTTTAAAAAACTTCTTTGACAACGCTTTGTTTTTATTATTGTTTCGTTATATAAATTTAAAATTGCTAATAAATGCGTATTGTATGCGTACACCGGTTTTTGGAGGGTTTTTCCTAATTCCAATAATTCTGAGCAGGTATAGTTAGTCAAAGTCAAAGTCAAAGTTTTCTTTACTCAAACGATAATCGAAAAATACTCGTGCAATATAGTGTTAATTGTAGACTCTAAAAAGGACGTCCTTAATAGAGGCCCGTAAGCCTGTTCAAACAAACCAACATTTTCTCCACGTGTTTCGCAAGATAACACACGTTATGACTTAAATTAATGTGGGTTCGCCAATTAACACCCACATAATGATTGAAAATATTGCGGGTTCACCAATTTGCTTCATTTCTGGGATACCTTGGGGTATCTGCAATATATAGCTTCGTATGCAAAGTCCCCCGGCAACAATTTCGCTGGAAAATACGTTGGGTTTAAAGCGTTTTCTTTAATACATTGGGTGACAGTTGTAAACTCAACGTTTACGAGCATCAACGGAACCTTTTTCCCTTATTCGACTTTTACGATTTGCGCACAATGATACGCAGGCGATACGTTTACATTTATGGTCGATATGACATTATTTTTTAATCATTTGATATTCTAATGAATTTCGTATACCGCCAAAAGTCATATTGAATCCAAATATTCAAAATTATAAGCATATTATACAGCTTCTTCTTGAAAGCTGTTTTTGGATTCGTATTTATGAAACCGGTTCTGGCGAATTCCTTTCGAAAATTCCTATTTTTGATTCTGTATAAAATAAAAAACAACTGGATTGAATATTTCCTATTCATTCAATACACGATTTACTGTCTGCTTACAGAGAAACGAGGAATCGTTTCTCTTGGCCATGAAACCATCCGTATTCTTGGAATCGTTTGTAACAAAAGCCAATTTGTGGCAGATCGTAGAAGTAGGTACTAAGATAGTGTCAGTTCTAGCTGGTGATAGTACAATGTACTCCGGGGTTCTTTTGAGTGCCCAATATAGGCTATATACCTGCTTAGCTATAACATCGTCATCATATGTCCCTTCTTTAAAAATAGTACCTACTTACGCAGGTATGAAACCTAATACGATTATGTTGGATAGTCGAGAAGGGTTTTTCAAAGCATTTCCTTCAACGAAATATAAATGTATTTTAAAATTAATATTAATCGGTCCGTTGACTTTAAGAAGAAGACGAAAGATACAGCGTTTCGTTTTAGTATTTTTTTAGTATTAAATTGAAAGGAAACAGTTTGTAGAATTATAATATAGGTAGTTACTAAATAAAACCGCAAAGAAAATAGGTTCAGTGGTTTTCGAGCCAACGGATATTCTGATTGCTTTGATATTGAAAAGCTTTCGAATTGTAGTTGTACATTTCATACATTTGACTGTATAGTATAAAATACACATGACAAAACTTTTCTGTACTTAATAAGGTAATACATAATTGCTATTTCTGTAACATCAATATATCTAGCACAATTGTTAATAAGTGTAACATGCTAGAAAGTTTGGCCTGGATTAATATTCATATTATTCAGCCAAACAATAAATCATTGTATGTGTACAAATAAAATATCATAAATATTGAACACGAGTATTTGGTATAAAATATGATCGTATAAACGGGTGACGTTGTTCATCATACTATCTAAATATTATGCTAATATAGGTACGTATGTACTGCCCCAAACAATTCCATTCTAACGCGTAGTGTTTTGCGGTTTATCAATGTACAACATTACACAACGCCGCACACACACGCATCTCACGCTCACACGCATGATTGTGTACGTTAACGACACAGATGGACCTTCCCACTCCAACCCTTAGAGGTCAACCGTGTCAAAGATATTGTCTCTGGTTCTCAATGAACTTATGGTGTTGAGATTGAGAGTGTACAATTTAGTGCTTGTAGTTTACATAGCATTATAGTAAGCAGTTAATTTATAATTCTCATCTTCTACTTCTCTAACAATTCCGATTGTATCAATAGTTTCATACAATGTTTAGTTACCGTCTTGGTTTACCAAGTAGGTACCAAATATACTAAATTGTAATCGAAATCACTGTTATACATACCAGTGAAATTGAGTTTGGTATATAATAGCTTTCTTTAGTCGTATGTTTTGATTTTATCTTCCAACCGATTGATCATAATCTACTATAACCTGCTTGTCTAGCTAAATTCCAGGCGACTAAACTTCTGGAACAATAGTCGTTCAATGGAAATTTAATGGCTGAAGACTCTTATTATATGTAAACTAGGTTGTTTTTAATTCGCTGATACGCAAAGTATAACGTTTCGTATACACCATAGAAAAAAAATAGTCTATCCAATAGAACAAACAACTCACTTTATAAAACTCCACTTTAATTTTTTTTAAACGGAATTTACTTCCAACCCCTCTTAATGTGTGTCTGCTGCTCAGACATTAGAGGACCTACTATTGTGCCCTAACTCTCCTGTCTCCTGTAATGTGGAGATCTTAGTGGTGGCCAACCAAATAGCTGTCACAGCTGGCCATATTCTGGGCCAAACAAATACAAATCTAGCTATAAAACCAAAAAAAAACGAAGACTTAATAAATCTTAAAATGCTGTTGTCAAAACAGAACGGTGTAGAATCCATCCTCCATTCTAAGTCTTAAGATACGGCAATATATTTAAAACGCAACCATAATATCCTTCTAAATTATTCATGACACAAACATATGTTCCATCATGCTAAGATAAAATATACGCGCTCCTTATCTCCATGCGGACTAATTTGGCACATTACGAGAATTTCGATTCCTCTCTCTTGATCCATTTTCATATCAATAAGGAATAATCAGGAGTCGGGTTAGGAGATTCGTAATCCGTAATCACTCACATTGTTCACAATTCTATATCTAGACGATATTACGTTATTTGCGAGGAATGAAATGAATGATCACATTAATGTAATGGAAAATATATTTGCTTATTATAGGAATGTACCTAAATAGATTACTGATAATGAACAGTGCTATTTCATTAAGTCTATTGTTGGCTGTGTCTGTAACAGAGTGTTTGGGATGGGTATTGTGTTGTGATCCCAATTTGGGTCTTACCTATGTTAGATCCTGTACCGCAGACTAATCAATGATTTATCGATAAGGCCTTTACAATTCACATAAGGCTATCATTATGAAAATTGATTTAGAAACCCTAAATTCATAGATTAAAACCGTTTAACCAATATAAGAAGTTTTTTTGATGATACATTTGGCATTGGACTTATGATGTTATATTTTAAACGTATCCAATATACGGCCGAAATTCTAGAGAGGGGCAAATTTCTCCTGTAGCGTAAGTACAATTTTACAAACACATCTCACTTGCATACATTGCACACACCCATGTATGGAACACTGATTGATTTAAATGTTTGCTTAGCTGTTATTCATAATTTATCAATTTATACCCAATAACTGACAGAAGAATTCAACTGATAATATCTCGATACTTTACAGCTCGAGAACATCTATCTTCAAGTCGCTTCACATTGACGGAAAACCCCATAATTAATGAAACCATTGCTCCTTATAAGAATTACTAAGAAGAATCTAAAAGCAAAGTAAAAGCTAAAAAAACAAGAAGAAAAATAGACATGGCAAGGACTTAACTGAAGTCTTTATTCTCCTTAAGATCGATCCTGAAGATATGCGGAAATCGTGAAAAATATTGAACACAACACACAACAAGACACAAATGAACACAAGGACCATTACAAAGCGTTTATATTAGAACAATATGACACTTAACGGTTATGATAGGAAGTCCAATAGGAATTTTAGTCAAGTAGCAATTAAGGACGGATAGGCCCCTCGTGGGTCTACCAACCATTCAAGACAATGTAACGCGAATGATAATTGACAATTTGGCTTGGACTCCGTTTTAATTGACCGACCGATTAACTTTTATTACTATGAACATCTCGGTAAATATTGATAAAGATATTATTTGCGCGTTTCAAGCCAAATGTTGCTTTGATGATCTTTCTATTGGCCCTAAGTGATTTTTGATGGCAGTGTTGCGTTTGAGAGCGTCGATTATTTGTTTAATCGCGACGTTACGGAATATTGCTTAGGTTAAACAAATTGAGGATCGACATATTTGTATGCTGTCATATTTAGAACTTAATTTCTCTTTAGTGTTATTAATGATAAAATATAGGACACGATTACCTGTGTTTTTCTCTTAGATATTTTATCAGTATTTGTTGAGTTTTCTCGTTGTTCTTATTATAACGATGCCAGCAACGTGTGGAATAATAACATGAAACAGAATCAAAGTAGAAAATGGTGTTCACGGTTATTTATCAGGCCGTAACCTAAATAAGTCCCTCAGTAGAGAATATTGAAGCTGAAAATGGAAAAACATAATTTCTCAGTCGGCGTTCTCAAAGATGTCTCGTCAGGAATGTATTAATTTCAGCCAACATACAGGTAATAATTATTATATCCTCTCTTAGACTATTTTTAATTATATTAGAAAGAGGAATAATCTTTATGTCTATATTTTATACCACACGGTTCAATCACGATAAAAATAGAATTTATAATAATAATAACAACTTTGAAACTTTCCCTTCGTTATGTGCAAGCATGTGTTGTCGAAGCGTTTTCTATTTAATAATACAGAAAAACGCAAATTATATACATACCAGCATATAATGTTCTAAGTCACGCAAACCCATATTAACAATACTTCGTAGTAAATTTTCCACAGCGAGAAAATTGTTTACTTATTCGTGAAACAGTAGTGTCTTGAGCACTCGGAGTAATGAATCTAAAAGAACTGGCAGACGTTGAAAATTGAGCTGTTTAAAAGTAATTTTTGTTTATTTGTATGAAAATTGTAAGTACGTTTCGTCTTTGTACTTTGTTAACGACATGTTTCTCAATAGAAACACGGTATTAACGGCATAGGCAGTCATGGTATAAATCTTGAATAATTCTACATTTAAGAATGTACGTTTGTTTCTCAATCGCATCGTAGTGGCAGCACTGATTTGATAGAAATTAGTAATAGACCTTAAATATATCCTGAACTACCACATACGCTAATTTTATTCCCAAAAACTTAGGTTTGGGTACCATGCGCAATGAAGCAGGCGCAGCTAGTAATCGTTTAAGTTTAGCAAGTACTTACAAACTTCTTATATCCGATCTCAAGATATATTGCGTGTACGGCGTAAGTATGAAGTTCTAAGATACGGATCTTAATGTGTAGTTCGTGGACGTTGGTATCAGTTTCGATACATTCCCCAGAGGAACCAGTAATCGAAGGTTATTTGAGAGAGAACTTTTAGATATATATCCAGGGCACAACATTACGACGCCAGTAGTAAGATACTACATGTATAAGTAATGCAACGATGAACGGTTTAAAGCGTTTCTTGTAATATTTATTTTTTTAAAGTACTACATGCTTCGTACATCAGGCATACAGACATATATTTACATAAGGAACACTATATTGTATAAACAAAAAAATAAATAATTCTGTATCAAAGAACAGACTGTTTAAACCAAATAACCTTATTTACATAACTCAGGACAATGGTTTTCCTAATTGATGTTATGAATGAATGATTCTGCAAATGTATAAAACTCATATCCCCAAAGAAATTCTACTTATTTAGTATAAATTGGGTTTTCCTGTGAACTATGTCGAGGTGCGTCTGTCGACCTCTACGCTGTATAAAGTCTGCCGCTATCTCATCCATGGCGTATATCTGGCGCCTCTTAATTGCTTCAGACTAATAATTATTATCAGTTCGCGTGCGGCGCCCCGCCCCCCGTCCGCTCGACTACTCAGATACGCAATAACTAATGTATGTTGCACACACTCACACGCACATAAAGAAACACTAAACACGTGCTCGGTAGCCACGGTTTGCCACCGCAACGGGAGAATATTACGCCGCGTCGGATTAATTTACAATGATAATACAGATATAACACAATTTTCTTCCAGGTCTTCTGATCGAGTTCAAGTAGAAACTGAATCACGTGTTATATTATGTACTATAACATTTAAGACACTTGTTCGTCCTCTTAAAATAGATATGTTAAAGTGTTGTTTTGTTTTGGTCCTCCTATAATAGGTAACTATCTACATAGTAGTCTGTTTATGAGATATAAAGTTTGCAAATAGCATTGATACTTTGCCAAAGGGATGTATTGTACAGTCTGTCATCAAATTATTCAAAACATCCTTTATGCATTGTTTAAACCGTTGGAAAACAAAACATAACGTCACTATATAATGCAGTTGAAGAACTCCTACAAATCAGCGATCAGTGATCAGTACGCATTTAAAAAGCCAATTATATTGAAAGGGAATATTTTAATATTGTTTACGCGAATCCCCTTGAGGAAACCAAGATTAAGTACCACTAAGGCAGTACCAAGTCGTGCCATTAATTCTTTAACGGGTGAATAACCTTCGTTCTCGAAGACGTCTCGTCTGGAATAGTAATTATTATTGTTGCTTTGAAAACTACTATGTTACTCTACTTCATGTCAACGGCCAAATAAAATGTTGCAGTCAAGGAAGCGTTATCGAGGACCGACTGTTGTATTTCCTATACAGTTCTTAAAAGACTTGTAATACACACGCCTTACAACATTGCTTATAAAGCTATGACACCTAATTTTAACTTCGTTACATGTAGATTATATTGTTGTTATAAGTAACTTCGTTTGTTATAAGTATGGAGGAACGCGGTTATGGTATTCCTCCATTGAAAAGGTAGGATTCTCTGACCAGGCAAGGTGGTTAGCCTGGCGGGCCGAAGCCCGACGATTGATGTCAGACATTCTTATATGTGTTAGAATCGTTGTAAACTTTCATAGTGCGATTCAGGCTTTGTTGTTGTAGCTTCACTCCGATAGATGGCGCTTTACTTTTTGCCAAGTTGCGAGTAGTTGTCGCTACATAAGTAACTCTTAAACAAATAGGCATTGTATCTTTTTATACGTCAAATCATGCAACAGGAATATTCAATTCAACCCAGCAGCCAGTTTAAGAGGGGGAAAACTGTTTATTTATTTTTCAAAAACAAAAAATCTTTTTCTACATAAACCAAATTGTTATATTTTTTCAATTTGGCAATGTTTCCATTTACCTGTTCCTAATCTTCCTGTTTATGGTTAGTTCGGTTACGGTCTGGTTCCACTCTCAATTTTCCCTTTAGCTTCTTCCGAATATCATAATGGATGTACGGCCCGTAGACGGAGCTAAAAGCAACCGCCATAAAGTATTCGATGTGATCCGGTTGATATAAAGTTGTCTCGGCCTTTCCGCCATCGAGTTTCTCGAGATCTAAGAAATCGTGTAGACAACATATTTCTTGTAGTTTACAAGTACCTACTAGGTGATTCTTTCGTTTGTTTTTTTACCTGAACAAGCTTATTATCTTTCCGGTCGTTCTTTTGATGGGCGATATTGGATTACATTGTATTAATCCACTTGGATACGCAAATAAACAAAAGGTATATTATTCTTATAAACGCATCTAAATGTGTTAGTAGGTACTTTGAATAATAATGCAGTTTTTCCTTCAAAGCCATTAGTTCTTCAAAGTGACTTCATGCTTCGGAATTTGATGTTTTCATCTATTCGATTTTGTATTTCATATCATCTTTGTCACGGTTTCATTCTAAACTTTTTTTTTGCGTCTCAATTTCTTTTGGCGACACTTTCATTTCAAGTTCCAATTTCAATCCAGAGGTGTTCATATCTACATCATAAATTATGTCACGAGAAAACAAGGATATGTGGAAGAAAGAGGTCGTTTAGAGTCTGTATGAGTAGGTAAATCATGTTCACGAATACAGGCGTCATTATTGTACAACAGATAGGTTTATTGGATGTCTGACCTCGTGTTATCGCGACAAGCCTCCTTCGTCATCTCAAGTCATCGCTTATCGCTCGCAATGACGTATCTGTATTGCTCGCTGGGGCATTTGTTAGTGTTTATGATCCTTCATAATATTCAGTTGAATCAGTTAGGGATGATGGGTTGGTGTAAATTAAGGTTTAAAGGTACTTGAGCGCAAAGTTATTAATAAATCAACGCCTTATTTCCATGATTACATGCGGTTTTTTTTCAAGTTTTAAGTAATTGGTGCATGCGAGATGAGTCTGCATCAATTAAGTACTTCTTCGTTACCCAAATTTTGATTAAGACTAAATGAATATTTAAAAAATTCAAAATTTTATGCATTTTCTAGTTTTTGAACCGTGTTAAAAATGTAGTGTCAATACTCCTTTTTTTAATCTCGCTCAGAGTCAGCAAAAGGGTTGTAAAGGCAAAATTGAGTCCTTTGTTAATGGATAAAAAATTTCAAACTGCTATCGTAAAATGATTTTTCCCAACTTTGATTGCCGCTCCATTACACTGAAGCGTTAAAATTGAACCCTAAATATACCTAGATAGTAAAGTTACTTGTTGAAAGTTTAATCCTTCAATTTAGAATTCTATATTGCTTAATTTAGTGCCCGTAATATGTGTATAATAATAAGAATTTAACTTTAACTTAACCTTAACCTTAACTTAATAAGAAGGTATACCTACTCATAAAGTAAATATTTTTATTTTCCTTATATTTGAGACTCGGTAACCACGTTACCGCGTTGTAAAAATAAAACTATCGCAGAAAAATCCTTTGACGCAGTCTTTACCTTTTTAAGATCAGCTTAGCCAAACCTAGCCTTAACTTCAGGAATATAGATTCTCCACGCAACACAGGGATTTGAATTCTTGACAGGCCTATCTACCTGCGGCGGTAAATCTCCGGAGGGATCAGTGAGGACAACGGTCCTATCAACACGTTGTCGGGTTAAACCCTACCCGTCTCTGACCCGTAATCGCGGCTCAATTTGATTTGCCAGAAGTTACATTCTGAGTCACGTCTAAAAAAATTTGACTGTCCAAAACTGCACAACATTAATGACTATTTGCCACACAATCAGTAATAGCGTCCATAAAATGTTACAAAAGATCGCTTACTATTGTTCTTAAATCATAAAGGGGCCATAAAGCGTCCTTATAACGATAACCCGGCCGTTTGCAATCGCATCCACAATTCCACACACGGACCCCACGTGCGCCCACATCTCATTAATGCAATCGATACGCCCTCACTAAAACATTATGTTACCAACGCTATAGCACTACTTTATTGCCGTGCAAACCGGTTGAGTTCAGACGCTTTATCTTGCCGTGGACATCCATACAGAGAACCGGCTTTTCATATGAGTCGCTTGTTTTATGATTGTCAATAGCGCCCGCCGATACGTTTTGCTTTTCGTCCATTCTATTGTATATAAAACGTGCTCGATCGGTTTCGTGAGGCCTTTTACATCTGTTTATATTAAGGGCCATTTGATTCAATTTCATTTAGACTTGTACTGTAAATAAATTCTTTGAGCCGCGCAGATGGCTCTAAAGCGTTTGTCTCTACGCGACAGCTGCATTCAGAGGACATTATAAATGCATTAGCGTTATAAAAATTCTCTTACATGCCGCGTTTCTAGTTCACACATCCAATACGTTTTTAAACAGCCTTTTAAAATCTCATGACATTATTTTTAGTTCTAGCGCAGTAAATTGTGAGTTGCAAAGTGGGGCTGTTCATGATTCATATAGCCAAGAGTAATTGGAGACCTAAAAAATTCCTCGCCTTAATAAGTGTAAGAGTCTATATAATTACTGAAGCGTATAATATAATCAATCAGTGTCTACGAATCTTTAATTAAAGACAAGTGTCGGTTTAAGCTAGATGAACGCTGATGATGTACTGAAAAGTAAAAGTATATTGAAAGGTCATGTTGATATTCAGCGAGGTTTTTTGTCGTTTATTCTCCTGACGGTGGGCACGCGAGGGCACGACCTCGCGCGTGACGTCACGCCTCAGATGAATGAACATCCACCCTAGCCCCCATCCCCCACCACCCGACGGTCAGCTTGCTCGCGATGAGCACAGTTATTGCAGTCAAAACATCTGTCGTTGAGTCAAAACGACTTTTATGTTGAAACCCACGACGATGTTTTCACGTAATACAAACGAAAATTCTAGAAAACAAATGGAGGGAACGTTGTGAATGAAGGTTTTTCAAGACAATCTTCAGATGAAACACATTATCAGCTGTTTATCGTGTTGCGTAAATTGTCAACCAAGTAATTTATCTATCTCCTTATGACTTACGATTCAACTTGCCGAGCCTTAGGGCCTAAAGGTAAATAGATAAGGACTTATGTGTCCTATGCACATAGACAGCTTACTAGATTTCATCTCAAAACTTACTTTATGAGCACATATTATAAGCTATACGTTAAAACATGGGTACAAGCTCTTTGCGCAAGGACATTTTTGCCACACTCGCTAATATTCTCACTATAATTTTGTGCAGAAAATGTACATAAATGCTAGCAAACGTCCTAGAAACAATGATACTTGAACAAAGAAATGTTCAACGTGTACTTGACTAGAAAATAATAGTAGCACCGAGTAATATGGTGAATCCGGCTCCGTTTCTCAGTGCACCAACGCCCAAGGGTCTTGGTCAAGTTCCATATTTGGTTTGCGGTGAGTCATCGGCGTGTGCACACCGACTCCAGCAAACTGTTGCCTTATCGAGGCCGTTTTAAGGAGAATCTAAATCGATAGAGCAGAAATGTTCATAAATGGTCGATCGGCAACCTCGTATATTTTATACATTTTTCTGATAGATCGAGTCAGAGAGCATGTATTCGTCCTACCTCTTAATACTTATGTTTCATTGTTTTATTTATTTTTAACTTTTATATTTGCATAAACATCTTTTTGTACTAAACAGTGTCTAGTGAAATAAGTTTTAGAGCTATCTTGGGAGGTATAAACAAAACAAATAGAAAACCATATTCTTTTCTTTTCGTGTTTATGAACTTTTTTATTGTTCCTTATAACAGAAGCGTATTTTTCTTGAGTAGAATGTTCTTAAATCCGGCTATCCGTCTTCCTTTATTACAGGAGATAAGTTCGTTCATTAAGATGAAACTTCATCTTAACTAATGTTGGAGCAAAAACTGGCCACAGTAGCGCAGGGCATGATGACGCGATGTCTCCCTAAAATGGAAACGAGTTCGTGGACGCCATACCTCGACAATTCCTTGCAGTAGCATAACACGTAATTCCATGAAATAAGCGGACACTAAGCACTGCGACTGGCAACGCATGGTAACAAAGAAAATGGAAGCATCTCCCATTGCTTTGTGCAGAAAATGTTTTGGAGAAATTGAACACATTAAGTGCTTATATTTTATCAAATCCTGTTTTTGGTAACCCTAATGAAAAATTCTTAAAATTAATAGTTTATTATAAAGATTAAACGTCAAAACGCTGACATAATTGATGCACAACGATCTATTGTATCTCTTTCCATATTGGAAAATATCTTATTCCAATACACACGTTGCTTTTATAAAGTAAACGGAAGAGCGATAAGGTTGTCCTTGTTAAGATATGTACTACTGTATGTTTGTGTGGGTGATCGTATGTGTAAGTGCGCGCTTTGACCTTCCGTGGCCGGTGGACGAACGCTAAACAGCGAATGATTTCGTTAACAATTCTGAACATGAATCATCATCAGACAATTCATGCACAATTTCTATGTGTTAGTGTTATGGAAACCTTCCTTATGTCTTCTTATGGCGACTCTACTGGTTCTTGAGTCACAGTAAGCCATCATTTGCAAGAACAATAGTTCTATACATTTGTTTGTTGTCGCCAGAAGTCTTAGAATCGTTACTCATCACTACAAAATGTTAGTTAAACCCCAGAGCAGTGAAATTTCTAAAACCAAAGATAACTTTTTGGTTTTCTTTTTTATAATGCTTCCCGTGTGTCGCAAAAATACTGGTATTCGTTGATCCAAATTTAATAGATCATTCTTTTATATATCTCGGATCTACAGATAATAAAAAACAACTTTGACGTTGCTAAATTAATTAATAAATGTAAGATTATTCAATTACCATCCTTGACATTAAAAACGTGGCATCAGATTTTTCGAAAAGTTTTTGGAGATACCAAAAAAAATAAGATGGACAAATATCGCATCATGAATAAAACAATACGCAGATATTTTCGCGACTTTTGTTCCAGACATCTGTGACTTGGGTTGGTGAACAATAACATAAAAAAGAAACTGTCTGAAACAGGTTTCCTTGCCATGCCTTAACGAAACCAGATCCTTAAAACATCTGCTTCATTTTTAATGCGAATTAATTTGCATTAATTATATTGTCAAAAACGTTCATTAACAAATTGAAGTCACGTTAGACCAGTTGTTTAAACATTATGGCCCCGTTCCGTTTCTACGAACAGCCTAGCCGTTGTCGCTTGTTTTGTAGATGACTTATAGATTTCTCAGATAGGAATCAAACTCGTCCTGTCGACGTAATGATCAAACAACATTGACGCAGACTTCCACTTTCATAATATAACGGCACAAAAACTCACTGACTCGCCGATCAAATGGCTTTTTTGTTTCACTCTTTCTTGACAAGCCACATCAGAAACAACCGTACACTATGGAGGACTCGGCTAGAACTATTCAATATTATGACTTCGTCAAAATACTCCTACTTCAGTCAAGAAAACATGCAATTTCATTTCGTTATTTTTTTAATTATTTTTTTGCCTATGGGAGGGGCTTAAAGCTACATTTTATCTTTTTTTTCTTTTCAGTTACATTTGTGCGGGGCCTCGCCCATGTAGTCTTTCACTTGGACGGTGATGGCTACGGATGACCTTGATTTAGTGGTTGTTTTGTGATTTGTGTTAGTGAGTGATTGGCAGCGAGAGTGCTTGGCGGTTTAAGCCAGTGTGGTTAGTGATATTGTCAGTGGTGCCAGTGATGTGACAGTCTATGGAAGCGTCAGGGTATACTCGGAATGTTCACGAAGCACGGCAAGCCCGCTGAGCGGTGCCACCATCCCCACTCGCATAGGGGCTGTAAGAAGAAAAAACCGGCTCCGCACACGCCCTGGAAGTACTTGATGAATTGCCCACTCGTTAGAAAATGTTTTGGTATAGTATTTATTTTTCATTTTATATTATTTTCTGTTTATACTTTTGTCGTTAGTGTAGGTGAACAACTCATTTTAATGAGGCCAAGATTGCAATCTATGAATTTAAAGTGCACATAATTGCTTCATAAATTAACTGGATTAGTATCAGTAAAATTGATACCTGTGGTTACAAGGTGTAAAACAAGCTTGAAGGTAAATAACAAAATAGTGAACAGGCACTAAACTTGTCTATGAACAGCAATAATGTAGAAATAGGTATAAAATGGACCTATAACGATTTGATATGGAGTGCTGTTTTATCTATGTTTACGATAGTCTTAGAGATAAAATATTATCAGCTAGAGATCGAACATTGGATAGTACTTTCAGCATTTGACGACGACACTTGAAAATTGGCTTAGATTGAAGTTTGGAAGTTGAATAAAATTCTTGTATAATGGTTTTATCAAAAATGATCAATGATGGAGGATCAATGTTCAAAGTTGGAGTTAAATGGGTAAAAGTTTTTCATGGCCTCGTCTCGGATGGATTCTGCCATTAAGGGTTGGAAAGGTCAATTGATACCGATCTCTTGGATCACAGTTTTCCTGATGTTGAGTGGGAACAATCATTTTACATGTGCCTTCGTTCAATCTGTAGCAATTTTTGTGGAAATCATAGTTTTTCTTCACGTTTTGCGTCCTATTGTGTGAATATGTATTTTTTATAGAGTTTTATTATATTATCTGACTATAGCAGTTCGCTCTTTTGTTTTCTTCGACATTCTTTTTCCTTTATGTGTGATGATCAAATGTTTATAACAAAATCAACATCAACAAACTGAATTATACGCGTATACTAAAGCATTACTTACCAGCTGTTTGTTTAATATTTACTTTTCTTTTAAACCGGTCATTGTACTGTAGTAGCTGAATATTTATTGTTTTATGAACTTGATGGAAAACATTTTCCTCCTGCATGCATAATGTTATAGAAACAAGTTCTCTTGCAAATATATCTTAAGTTTCTTGCAGTTTTGTATTATGGATGACTTTATAATCTTCTCAGTGTATTTTATGAGTATTCTTGCTATATAGCTGCCCAACGTTGCATTGAGTTTGTTGCAGACTCTGAAATACCTAAAGCAGAGGAAATTGTAAACTTACCCTTAGAATCATGTACCAGAAAATACATTATCATAAAAATGTAGTTATAGAAGAATCAATGGACTGTTCGATTTCATGAGAATGTAAAGAAACTATAATACTTAGAAGTCGTAGTATAACTTCAGATTTTACAATGTGAAGTTTAGTACTTTTAAAGTATTGAAATATTCAAGCGAGTACGTATACTCATGTTCGTTGTAATGCGTTTGAAACAATTTCCAATATGGAGCGCGTCGCCCCGCTGGCCGGTATGTTCGGTGCGAACAACTGTAAAAACAAATGGCATTGTTTCATTGTTTTTTGTACATTAGGTATCCACAGTAAAATTTAATTATTTTCCACGTTTTTTGCACCTACCGTCTAGTTTTTTTTAAAATTACTTTTGTTAGTCACTGAGATTTCGCGTACTGGAACCGCGCAATTGGACCTTGGAAAATATATTTGTGTCTTAATTTTTCATGCAATGTATACATTTTCTGATCATGGTAACAGTTGAATCGATAACATCGTGTAAACTCCTCAGGATGAAGCCAAGAATAATAGTCACAGTATACGATTCAGCAGTATTAATGTTTACTTTTATTATCAGATTTTACAATTAATAAAACACGAGACACCGGAATGATCGTCCTCCTTCGACGGTCGGTGTCGGAATGTGTCACCGCCGCCGTTATACCCACAAAGAGGCTTTATGCATTTTGTTTATTAATACTTAGTTTTATCAAATAACGTTTTAAATAAGGAAATCAGTACACAAATTAATAGATATAGAAATATTCTTAAAGACTTACTCTTACTAATACTCTTAAAGGCTTTAATGCTAACAGACGGCCATTCTGCTGCGGGGATGTCCCCATCCCCGAATTCAGCTCGGCCATTCGTTAGGTGGGTATGTCCTCAAACCATGTACTGTCCTTATAACTACATCAAGTACCAATAATTAAATTAATGTACAATTGTATCAACTTACTAACTGACAATATAACATTCTAAATTAATTGACTGTAGCTTTGTTTATTATATTATTACATAAAATACTATTCAGTGCCTGGGCAACCAAAGGTATAAGGCGAAGTAGAGATGTCTTATACAAACTATATGATAAAAAGTCTTATACATCGAATAATGATTTTCATGATTATGTTAGGAGATATACTAAAATTATTAAGAAAATTTGTGTTCAGGCTAAAGCCGCTTACATTAGTAATCAGATACAGAAATCGAATAATAAAACCAAAACGACATGGAAAATAATAAATAATGAAACTGGACATCGTAAAGTTTCAGACTTACATAAGTTAGACCCCTTTAAACTACATTGTACTCACATAATTGTTTTTCGAGATCAATGTATAAATAAATATTGTATATACAATTCCGAGTTAATAAAAAGAGTAACCATGGAGTTTCCTGCCCGTTCTTCTCCATTGCAAATCAACACCTTGAAACGTGGCAACCAGAACCCGACCATTCACAAATGCCTGTAAATGGCTTACATGAATTAAAATATATTTGAATTTGAATTTATATACCTTAACTCGCTTCGAGACTGCCGGACTGGACGTGTCTCCCGGTTCCACTCATAATGTCAGAAAGACATCACGCGACCACCTCGGTGGCCAGTGTCAGACTAAATTTCTATTTTTTTATTTATTATTAATTTTATTTTTGTTTTAGTTTAATTTATATTGTTATAGAATTAAAATTTAAAATTTCATATGTTGCTAATAAAATGTCGTGTATACCTGTAATTGGCATACACATCAGCTCCTGTACCTGTAAACTGAATTATGGAATGTATAATGTATATGCTGTTGGTGTACCTTATATAAATAAATAATATTAATTTTCTTTCTTTTTCTTTTCCATAATTATTTAATCATCGATTCATTTCTGCCACGCTAGAGGCCATCACATTACACGTTTTGAATGACCACGCTGGGGGTAAGTACCATACATGCCACACTGCGGGCTACAATTCACAGGTGCACCACACTGGGGGATACATTTTGGCTGAAACACAAAATAACAGTAATTCACACTAGGGAATTTATACTGCTGTAGATATTCAATTTTCACACTAGGGGCAATCACATTACACGTTCTGAATGACCACACTGGGGGTAAGTACCATACATGCCACACTGGGGGCTACAATTCACAGGTGCACCACACTAGGGGATACATTTTGGTTGAAACACAAAATAACAGTAATTCACACTAGGGAATTTATACTGCTGTAGATATTCAATTTCCACACTAGGGGCAATCACATTACATGTTTTGAATGACCACACTGGGGGTAAGTACCATACATGCCACACTGGGGGCTACAATTCACAGGTGTACCACAATAGGGGATACATTTTGGCTGAAACACAAAATAATAGTAATTCACACTAGGGAATTCATACTACTGTAGATATCTAAAACACAAAATAACAGTAATTCACACTAGGGAATTCATACTGCTGTAGATATCTCAAACACAAAATAATAGTAATTTAGACTAGGGAATTCATACTACTGTAGATATCTGAAACACAAAATAACAGTAATTCACACTAGGGAATTCATACTACTGTAGATATCTAAAACACAAAATAACAGTAATTCACACTAGGGAATTCATACTGCTGTATGTATCTCAAACACAAAACAATAGTAATTCACACTAGGAAATTCATACTACTGTAGATATCTGAAACACAAAATAACAGTAATTCACACTAGGGAATTCATACTGCTGTAGATATATCAAACACAAAATAATAGTTATTCACACTAGGGAATTCATACTGCTGTATATACATCAAACACAAAATAACAGTAATTCACACTAGGGAATTCATACTGCTGTAGATATCTGAAACACAAAATAACAGTAATTCACACTAGGGAATTCATACTGCTGTAGATATATCAAACACAAAATAATAGTTATTCACACTAGGGAATTCATACTACTGTAGATATCTGAAACACAAAATAACAGTAATTCACACTAGGGAATTCATACTGCTGTAGATATCTCAAACACAAAATAATAGTAATTCAGACTAGGGAATTCATACTACTGTAGATATCTGAAACACAAAATAACAGTAATTCACACTAGGGAATTCATACTGCTGTATATATCTCAAACACAAAACAATAGTAATTCACACTAGGAAATTCATACTACTGTAGATATCTGAAACACAAAATAACAGTAATTCACACTAGGGAATTCATACTACTGTAGATATCTAAAACACAAAATAACAGTAATTCACACTAGGGAATTCATACTGCTGTATGTATCTCAAACACAAAACAATAGTAATTCACACTAGGAAATTCATACTACTGTAGATATCTGAAACACAAAATAACAGTAATTCACACTAGGGAATTCATACTGCTGTAGATATATCAAACACAAAATAATAGTTATTCACACTAGGAAATTCATACTACTGTAGATATCTGAAACACAAAATAACAGTAATTCACACTAGGGAATTCATACTGCTGTATATATATCAAACACAAAATAATAGTAATTCACACTAGGGAATTCATACTGCTGTAGATATTCAATTTCCACCCTAGGTCATAAATAAGCCAAATCCAATCAGTTGAAGTCGTTCATCATGATAAATAGCAGTGGTACTCTCCACACTAGGAGAAAGCATGGATGGACCGACTGCTCAGTCATCACATTTAAAATAGTCACCTTTGTTCCAACAGGCACCTAGGCTGTATCGTCATCAGTGTCCGAGTTGATGAGTATTCTCAGGAGAAGGTAGATTATTCAGGGCTTGATCTTTCTTAGATTTGGTCTTAACTCACCAGCAGTGATATCATAGCCTAGGAACTCAACACGAGTCGAATCTTTAGTTCACAAGTTTTAAAACGTGTATGAGGGAATCCAACAATAAAAATATGCGATCACTTAAGCAATGATATTAACGATTCTTTGTTCTGAACTTCATTTAAATTATGCATCTATTTAGGTAGGTAACTACAGACGGCAACCGAGTTTTGTTTTGAAAATAAACAAAGATGAACTAGTCGTGTGAATCGTGTAAGCTCGTTTTACAAAAATTCTGCCAATCGTCACATTGTAAACCATTGTCGGGTAGTACGTGAAATAAAATAGCTAAACTATGACCATCAATAAAAACATCACGAAAAATGTGTTCAGTACAGTCTACGTCTGCACAACTTATATCCTTTATACGAACGTTTGTGTTAAGCACGTTAGCCTATAAAATTACGACTAATACTTTGCTTGACAAGAGAGCATTCAGCACCGGAATCAAAACAAACATCATACGACTCACCAGATTGTTGTAACTACCCGGTAACATAAGTTATTGCGCAAGCATCTATGCGTCGCTCGTTTGTCACTTCAGCGACACCAGCGCGACCCGCGCCATTGCTGCAGTCGGCAGAATTCGAGCTGCTCGTACTGCTGCGACGACAATGCAGTGCTGTGTCCATTCTCGATCAGTTGCAACATGTTCCGCTGTTGTACCTCGTACATTGTGCGCCAGTGGGGGACAGATCCCGATCCCACTTCTGAACTGTAAACTCCTCAGGATGAAGCCAAGAATAATAGTCACAGTATACGATTCAGCAGTATTAATGTTTACTTTTATTATCAGATTTTACAATTAATAAAACACGAGACACCGGAATGATCGTCCTCCTTCGACGGTCGGTGTCGGAATGTGTCACCGCCGCCGTTATACCCACAAAGAGGCTTTATGCATTTTGTTTATTAATACTTAGTTTTATCAAATAACGTTTTAAATAAGGAAATCAGTACACAAATTAATAGATATAGAAATATTCTTAAAGACTTACTCTTACTAATACTCTTAAAGGCTTTAATGCTAACAATCGACTTGAGTTGAAGCAGTCTGACACTCGACTAAAGCCTGTACTATAGGCAGTTGGGTCAATAGCCTGAAAATTGCATAATAACTGTATTTACATCGCAGTAGATTATTTGTGCAGTACTTTCCGCATCACAAACTGTAGTTAACAATACCCATGATGATAGTTTATTTTGCGATTCTGCTGTATTAAAATGACCATTATTGACTCGCTTACGTTGCTTTACGTAATTCATCTGCGTCAACCAAAACAGTCGTAAAAATAAAATTGTTGCCGTTAACAATATCTTGGTTACGTAAAAATTGGAATACTATTTTATCACTTTTCGCTTGTGCCACCAATGTGGTTTCCAGAGCTGTATGTACTACCTGTATTATCTACATAATATACTTACACACATATGGCATGTTGTCCGAATGATATACGATTAGAGTCCGTAAACCTCTGTCTTTAAATATGATTTTAGCACATCTCATTTAACCCGTTTACATACAGTTAGATGTAAAGTCCAATGATGTGTGTAGCGTAAATCTCTGGCGATCTACGGCCGATGAACGTACTCGACCTTGCGGCGGCATTCCGGCGCGTCCCGACTGCGCGTTCGACATTTAACACGACTTGTCGAGTCGCAACCAAACGAGGAGTACCGTCAAGTACCATGAGGGTAGAGCTTGCGCGTAGATATACATCTAACTATATGTTCACGTTCCATTTGATCAGACTCACTCAAATTTGGATTACTAGTTTTATCTACACCCACACCTCTGCATTTCTCTACGAGATTAGACGGTTGTTCTCCTTTTATAAATGTATCCTCAATTGGGAGCAGTAGGTACTAGTTTTAATTGCATTGGCGCCTCTGCATACCGTGTTTAAAAGTAAGTGCCGAGCAAAATACCACTTTCATAGTATTACTCTATCTCATTACTGAATATGTAGAATTCTAGCTGT
This sequence comes from Shargacucullia verbasci, assembly GCA_947562105.1. Classification (NCBI taxonomy): domain Eukaryota; kingdom Metazoa; phylum Arthropoda; class Insecta; order Lepidoptera; family Noctuidae; genus Shargacucullia; species Shargacucullia verbasci. The sequence continues at coordinate 5,831,613 of OX387296.1, forward strand.
ATCTATCGAGGCCGTGTACGGCAGTAACAATTCCGAGCTTAAAGATTGCACTAGCATAAGTGCGTAGTTGCAGTTTGCTGGTCCATTTGCTCACGAGAATAGCAGTGAAGTGTTCGCTTTAGTTGATACACTTATACATATTAAACGTTAACTAAATAAATATTCCGCCTATGTTCTTCCTACCATTGCTGTGTTCATAGGCCTCCTCAATTTTATGTTTATCGCCCACTTTTTGTCAAGTATCGGTTTAGTAGCTAAAATTTTCCCTATGATATCAATTCACTAATGACTATAACAGACAAAAATCGGTCTTAAGTTAATAATAGTAACAAGAAATTAAAACAGCATGAGAAAAGGAATAAAAACGAAAGTCTCGTATAAAACTGAAAATATTTCGCAGAGCAATTCGAGGTATTTTGGACGGGTCACTGTATAATATTTAGAAAATTGGAAATCTGGTGTAAATTCTAAACTTAAACATATTGTGATGTCCTTATATAATGTTACTAGCTTCAGCGACTTCGTCCGCGTGATCTACATTTATTATTTATAGCCTATAGAACTTGGAGATAATGTAGCTATCTATGGGTGAAAGAATTTTCAAATTCGGATCATTAGTTCCGGAGATTACCCCCTACATACAAATTTAACTAATTTTACCTCTTTTTAATATTAGTATAGATTATATCTGGTTAGTATGCGAGAGCTCACATAATAATTTAAATTTTCGATAACAAGACCTATGTTGAATAATCTTGGTGATGTTTTAAATATGTATGATAAAAAATTAAATTGTATACTAACAGATTACTAGAGAATACTTTCATAGGTAGTTTGCATTTAATGAATACCTAGAAATATCGTCGGCGGCCGATAGATATTTTATTTGCTTATGATGAGTCAGTTTGTTGTTGTTCAGTTATCATTATATCCAGTTCAATGACTTTCAAAACAATCTTGTTCCTATTCATCATTAGAGCAGAAAGTTTGACATATTTCTTAAGTGAAAGCTGACGTTTGTCAAAAGATAATATTATTGACCTTGTTTATATTTATAAGTAACTGCGTAGTCTATCTATAATATAGATCTATGTATTAATAGGACTTTTCGCGATATTGTAGGCACTTGACAATCCCGTTTTCGTTATATCTAGTACACGTATATTTTTAGGTTAATATTCTTAAGTCCTAATAAAGTTTTTCAATTGAGAATTTCATATACATATCACATTTAACAGAGAGAGAATATTCGCGAACACAATTTCAACTTTCAAAGAACTGTAATACGGTCATCGCAGCTCATTGTTTCAACGCAGACTATATAGACAATGACAACGTTCGTTTTATATCTTAAGGGAAGTTCAGTGCCAAGGAAAATTTCAAGAATCAAGTTCGTCTCGTATGTTCTAGTCGACGAGTCGCGCGATCCGTCCGAACACTTGTAAGGCGACCGCAGGATCGCAAACAAAAACTCGATTCGCGTTTGAAAAATGAATCATTAAATTTTTTAGACTGCGGTGTATAAAAAATATTTTAACCTTGCATACGTACAGAACTGTTCATTCATTTGGGTATTGACTAATCCATTAATGGTATATTGTGATAATGTATACGAAAAGTTGGTAGTACTGCGTGGGTGTTTTATAATGTATCTATCATGTTCATAATATTTTTCAGTTCCCTAGTCGATTATATTTGGAAATTTATTCAAGTTGTTGTTCCATTTTGTAATTAACCTTTATAATGTCATTGCGTCACTTTTTTTATGTGATCGGTATCCCAGAGGATTAATTAGACCTAATTCCAAAAATTAAATTAACTTATTAAGCTCTAATAAATTATTTTATTGATCCACACTATCGTGTATTTTCGTCAGTATATTTTTATACTTTGTTCACCAAACATGTACTTACAGAATTGTAAATACTTAGTATTCAGTACTTTATACTTTCTGTATAAGTGTGCATTTGTCACCAGTAAACTTCTTTTCAATTCAATTCTATGTAAGTATTTCTCGTCCTTAATTACTGCATTTACACAAACTTTGTAATCGCGATTAGGGTTAATACATTACTTTTCTTTTTGTACGTAACTCTGTGATCTCGGCGTTGTTTGTTGATTTGTCACGGGATTTGTCGAGTGAAGTCACTTGTTGCTTCGCCAATAACGGCACCGTATGTCCATCTGTAGTTGACTCTTCAATTACATTACATTAACCGCAAACCTGATGAGACATAGCCACAGCCTTAATCAAATCTGATCTCGGATTCTTTATCTAGAGTTTCCTAAATAAAACGAACATTTTCCCGAACTTTTCAGCCCGGACGTCTCTAATTCTCAAACACAATTAGATCGACGTGCCTCGACTATTAAAACTGAATAGGACAAAATTACCCTGTCTTCTTGCGAATTTATATTTCCGGTGTTTTCAACTGACTTATATGGCTACTGGCGGTAACTACTTGTGCCATTGCCAATACTGGAAAGCATTTTAACGAGATTTTAATGTTTTCGCTTGCAAAATTTATTGCTCTCGGCGCCAAGAGTGGTATCTTCAGGGATTTACTACTGAACGCAATTTGCCGTCATTGAGCATTTCTCTCCAAGTGAAACTGCAGAAATTTTATTATTTTTTTAAAACTTATTTGAGTTTGTGGGTATAAAAATTGTTTCTTTGACTTAACATTGGACAAACTTTGGCACTTACAGTTTGTACAAAACGAATATAAGTCTTGACTGTAAAAAAAAACTTTTTATCATTTATTATTTAGCTTAATATTGTAATGAATTAAATAAAAATACATTATCACGTAAAAATTACTTTCCTTTTATGAGGAAACCAATATTCCGTATGCCTTGTACCTATATGTCTTGGCATTATTAATGAGGACTCCAGGAATTATTTGCTGGCTCTTTTTATCAGGAACACTATATCCCTGGTATAGTGTCCAGGGTCCATCACCATCTTAGACTGTATCTATTCTAACGTAATGTGGTGCAGGCACTTATTTATCTTAATAATTTTATATTCCTCTTTTAAAAAGAGAGGATTTGGAGATCAGATCATATGCTTGGTAGGCCGAAGCCCGACGGTTGATGTCGGGTGTGTATGTAATTTTATTATTTGTTTTTTTTTGGCTGCTCACAGTTTACTTCGGGATTATTTAGGTACTACTTAACAAGTATACGCGTGTGAGTTAGAAACAAAGAAAGTTGCCTAAATGCGATGTGGTACTGCAGTTATGTATTGACTACGATAGATGGCGTTCGAGTAATTGTGCCATGTAAGCAGTAGTCGCTACGCATAGCTTAATTCATAGATGTTCTCGAAAAAAACAAGGATAATTTGAATAGATAGTCAACTTTAGACACGAACGAACTAGCAGTTTCATTTATTAAGTAGGTATAACCGTTACCTTAATACATATAAAACCTAACATACATACATGCCAAAAGTAGGAAAACTTTATCAATAAAAAGTTTAAATGCGATTTTATATCTTAGTTGGTAATTATAAAAACCTGATTTTGAAGATTTTTGAAGGACGACCGCGCGCAGATTTGTCGAATGGCTTAGAAATATCAAATAAAGAATTTAGTTTGCAAAATTTTGAACATTTATCTTACATCCCATATTCCTCATTCCATACCATAAGTAGCACGTGTATGTAAACCACACTACGCACGCTACGCACGCACTAATAAAGTAAATCGGCATCCATTTTGGTACAAATTACAAGAGTTCATACAAATGAAAAGGATTTTCAAATCCCAGTGGGCGCTCCGTCATAGTCATAGTGTAGCATTTAATTTCAATAACGCTCTTTAATGTTATATATATTAATATGAACCTTAAAAAAATTATAAAAATGTAAATAGCTTATGTATAGGGCCTTAGGTTGAAGCAGAAATTACCCGGGTATCGTCAAGTACAACCGTGTGCGTATAGATTATTATGAATATCACTCATACAAAGTCATACAGAGTGGAATTCTGAGAGGGAGAATTCTTCTTGCCAAAATTTATCGATAAAGACTCATTCCTCATTGGAAATTTGTGAATATATTAGTCGTCGAATAAATCGTACATATTGACCCTTCTTTTCGCTGACTATGTGCTTATTTTTAAAATCTTTAAATGGTAATCAATATAGGTATTTTCAAAAGACATGGACACTCCTTTGAGAAGGTTTTCTTGTAGCTGCAATAGTAAAGATAGTACCCTTTATACCCTTACTGGCGTGGCGTCTCAAACTTTCACCCTGTATACAAACTCGTGTTTTGTTGTTTATTTTTATCTTCCTTTCGCTAACAGGGATGGATATTGCTTCCCTGATCCCTCACGTGGGATCCTTGAAGCTTCATTGTTGTTTGTCTTATGCGCAATATTGTATATGAATAGTTTAAGTAGGAAAAAATAAGATGTGTGTATTTCATTGAGAGAATGTAATAAAGGTGAATTGATTATTGATTGTATGTCAAGTGTTGTAGTACTAACAACAATAGCATTTTTTTTACAGTTGTTATGGTTATGAGGGAAGAAGTAAGTGTTGAAAGAAAGGTCTACATTCGTACCTACATCCACAATGCATTAATAATAGCAGGCTTGCTTATAGATTAAGGATAGGAAGGCTAGAGTGCGATACTGTCGCTGTTTGTTGACCAGAATTCAAAGCTTGTACTTTTAATAAAAAAAAATATTCTAATAAGCAAAATCAGTAGCACTATCTTGTGGATCGAAAACAGAGGTACCTACCACGATGTTTCTTCTAGACTATAAATGCCATACTTATCATCTTCGATATAACATTCCCGGCAAGAGGCGGCGACCGCGATTTTTCCCAGAGGAATACATTACCAACGTTTAGTATTCCACTCTGCCACTGAGATTGCGTTACCTTGTCTTCCTGAGTACATTGCATATTGCAGGCGCCGTTCAAATACTGTCATGTCATATATGTGTATCTGCCGCAGGCTTAACAGCAGTCTTCGTAACCTATGTAATATATCATTTGTGTATATTATGTTAGTTTCTTCTTCGGTCTTAACCTGACAGATTCTCCGCTCAAAATAATGAATATATCGTTTTATTGCTGCAATAGTATTAGCTATAAATAAATGTATAGCGACATTCTTCGGGAGACTGTAATGGGAGAAAGCGAACAAAATATATATTTTCAGATATTATGAATCAATACAATAAATTGATGTGGTATGTTAGTACTTATTTCAAATAAACCTGTTGTAAGCAATTTTAAAACGTTATTATGATTATGATTACAAAGTTCCAGAAAGTTGGTTTTATGGAGACGCTCATGTATACTCATGTTTTATACATAAATGTGAAAGAACGGACAATGTAGTTGCTAGGTTTTATTATGTACAATAATATCTAATGTATGTTGATAAAAAAAAAAAAACAACCTCTAAATAATGGCTACATTGTGCTCTTATTTACAATTGACCGCAGTTACGCAGATAAGATAGGATACACAAGAGTAACCCAAAAAAAAAAACGTGTTTATTGTCGTCGTAAGCGATTTATAACACGGATAGTTAGCTGCAGACCTTTGCTCGACAGTAAATTGAGACCTAGTGCAATCATTCTATCAATCAATCAATAAATCAATTTATTCCTCAACATGAGTTGTCTGTTTCAATTGATTGCAATTTAAAAGGAATCCATCCCGGAATTTTTCTGTGCTAATTATTTTATCAAATTCCAAAGTAAATACGATCATAGCGGATTTGTCTATAAGTCATAAAGAAACATATTCTTCTCTATTCACTGCAGTAGAGTCCGAAGAACATACAAAGTGATTTCTCTTCTGTTGTGCTCCTTTTGGCTATTCTACTTCTTCAGTATCATGAGCATCTTCGTTTTTTATACCAATGATAAAGTTACTACCTCTTTTTGTGAATACCATATAAACTTTCATGATTTTATTGTCTTCGAGATTAAATTCTTGAATATATTTCGAGATATTTTCAAACGTAAATGTACATGTAGGGGTTGTGTAATCTGCTTATGCATAAGAATCTGGTTCGGATCCGATTCCTGAATTATGCATGATTTTCATACAGTTAGCCTTGCAATAAATTCTTGTACTTACAAAAATCTTTTGGATTTCCAACAATTCATTGGATTTAGTATTTGTTTTTATTCTGGATATCAGATATCGCATCTTCAAAACGAAAGTGGCCTAAGTCAAAATGTAATTTGTGGGAAATGCTCAAGAAAGTCAATACTCAATACTTTATTTGCGTTCCAGAATGTAGTACTTAGGTGGTAGGCTTAAAACTATGAGATCGAATTGTCTTCAAAATAGTATACTTTTTAAGTTCAGTTTAGCAAAATCAGAATTTTGAGTTAGGTCACTTTTATTCAAAGGGTATGCGATATGTTCAAATTAAGAACTAAAAGGAATTAAAAATAAAAACATTATCTTACATACTATGTTTTATAATATTAGTAGTACCTACTAATAGTACCTTTGATTTATTTTAACTTTATAATATATGTATGTGTGACACGTGTTTTATATAAGCGAGTTACGATGGGCGACATTATCCTAACATCAACAGTATCACTTACAAACTAATACGGTACATACGTTGATTAATGACGCTGCCCTTTGGTTGTTGATACTTCCATCTTTGATAAGATTAATATGCGATACAACATAGCCCCATAGCTCTCATAGACAACATAGGGATTTAAATTCAGTCTTGTAGCCGATTGAGTGCTAGCTCTTAGAAATTAGATTTTTCTTTTTTTAATGAATTTAACGTCTAATATTTTTTATAACAACGTTAGCAAGTCCTAAATATTTTCCTCTTCCATCTATTAATTAGCTTCTCCTTTCTCAGTATCACAAAAATCCCCTGCATATTATTTTATAATTACAGTAATTCCCTCATAGGTCTTGGTATCACCAAGTGCGGCTGCTGAGCGTGATATCCCGGTTTATACATAGCATCACGCCTGTATTCCCCGGAGGGCTAGGCAGAGGTGTACTATTGTAAACCCACATTTCGCCGATGCTGTTATTGAGACCCATGTAATAGGGGGCGAGCCTATTGCCATTTTCCGGCCACAGTTCCAGACTCCGTGCTGCTACTGAGAATTTCAATACGGAAAAACCCAATAACACTTTGCCCGACCCGGGAATCGAACCCAGGACCTCACGCTCAGCAGTCGCGCTTACGACCACTAGACCAATGAGGCAGTCTGTACCGTTTACTGCTCATAAACCAAACCGTAAAGTGACACTATTGATCAGTTATGCATAAAGAGATTATAACTTTCTTTATATAAACGATTGGAACTTTCGACGGCCTACACCCGTGTGTAGGCCACATGGGCGTAGGTCGTACATACAGATCTGTCGCAACCTCTAAATAAGTCATTAATTGCAATTGTCTTAAAGTCACGCAGACAATGAATAGCACTTTGGACCTTGGCCCACGCGTTCTATTAGATATATACTGTCCTGAATGCCCTAAACTCGAGCTCTGACGAGAGATTCTTAATTTCTTTGAAATTTGAACACGAGATGCGTAAGACGTAGTTCTTATTTTAGCAGCGAACATGTCAGTCAGAAACCTAGATTAGATTTGGTGAAGACAGGTGGTACCCCACTCTGAGAGAATAGTGGAGTCAGAGCTTCGGAAGACCAATCGCAAGATGGTACGGTGACACAATATAGTACAACTAGTCGTAAAAACCAGGATAAGATTGGTGTACAACAGATAAAAATAGCGTCCAAGGGTTAGTTACTTAGTTCATGACTACAGTAAGTAGATGATGATTTTAAAAACTTATCCTGTGCCTCGAGTGGATATAAACTATAAAGTATGCGTAAATGTCTAAAAATGTATGAAACCACCATGTACACACATATGAGTGAACTTTTATAAATCTTAAATATTTTTAATCGACTTAAAAAAAAGCAGGTGGTTAAATATACGGTTGTTTTTTTTTCTATATATATACTTGAAGTAAATTCATAAACGATTAAAAGAGTTACTGTTTATAGCAGGTATGTTTCTGAATCAACGGAAGACCAAGAATGTCTCCTATATGAGTGTAATGAAAACGTAAATTGCGTAAGATGCTTTCGCGCACTTCGCAAGAGTAAAATGAGGTAAACAAATTATGTGGAGGTGCTTACAGTGCTCTAATAATTTGCACATAAGTACATTCTGCGGTATGTGGCTATGAGGGGCTGAGTATTAGTGCTGTTAAAGGAGGTAACAGCAATAGTACGAGGAAATGTTTTTAATTAACGGGCAAAGATACATATAAAACATTAGACGGGAAAATAAAGTTATCACTATTTACAGATATACGGGTCTGGTGGCGGATTTTCAATAAAACGGATAACGGTGTACAGAATTGGCACCTTATGGACACTACACATATTGAAAATTGACGAAATCTAGACAGAAATGTCTTACAAAAACGTCTTGGGTTTGTTTATAACTAAATTTAGTGAGAACTGTTTTGATACAACATTGTTATTTTTGAACCTTATGATAAAAATCTGGTAAGCGGTGTAAGCGCTGCGAAGACAAAAAATCTCTAAATTATAAAGTTATTCCAGGTTTTTCGCAAAGAGCGGACTGTAAGCCGTATTCTGAATACTTAATCCCCGACCTGACGACGTTTATATCGCAGTTTGCAGTGTCCGCCTCTAGGCGAAACTCCGGACTGTGTTACAGACTCACTCTTAAGGATTACTCGGATACTCCACCTACCGTACTTTACTACAATCCTGGTATAATTCCACGATTAAATTCCCATTAAACTAGAAGCTTTCAAACTAATAGGTGCCAAAGTTAATTAATAGACAATTTCCTAAACTATTTATCGTTGTACGTAATTCTGTGTGGGATGGGCAATTAAGAACTTGATTAAAGTTTAAATTACAGAGATCAGCTGTTTAATCAAATGAGAAATTCTTTTCATACACATGTTAATCGATTTATATAGTTTCGTCTGCGAAAGTTTAGTGTTGGTTGAAATTGAAAAGTAATTAGCGTAGGTTTTTTAATCGATTCTAAAGGCTTTAAATTTGGTTCATTGGTGAATAAATGGGAATAAATCAAGACAGATAACAATTTATGTCAAGTCCGAGCAATTAGTGTCACGATATAAATAAATTTTCATAATTAGCCGAGATTTATTCAAGCCTTTCATAACAGATGGCTTTATGTTACTCTAAGGGTTTGGAATACCGAAAAGAGACGTTGGAAAAATAACAAAACAGTCGTTAGCGGTTTTCAGATATCGTTAAGACAGAGAATTTCTGTTCATTAATTAATGTGGAACAATTTTGTATCGTGTTCAAGGTCTACGGTAGATTAATTTGACAAATTCTTAAAATGGACGCACGTTAACTTGATAAATCAGTGTGCTGCAAAAACTTGTAAATTGGCTAGATTAATTTGTCCGCTAAAACGAATTTGAAACTCAGATTAATCTTGGCCTCTTTACTTCTTATCCCCAAACATCACAAGTTAGGTTTTGAGCTACTCAATTGCAAAATTAGCCCGAAACACGAATTCAATATTTTTCCCACTTACTGGAATTGCATCGAAAGGTTTTGGACACTGGCCAATGAAACCCATCAATATTTATAACAATGACGTCTTTAAGTGGCTAGTTCTGCCATTTGGGAGAATTAATGCATCTGTACCTAGCATCACGCCTATATTCCTCGAAAGGTTAGGCAGAGGTGTACTATTGTACACCTACATTTCATCATGTAATATGAGGCCAATTGCCATCTACCGGGCACAGTTCAAGACCCCGTGCTGCTACTGGGAATTTCCATACAGAAAAACCCAATATAACTTTGCCTGAGCCGGGAATTGAACCCAGGACCCTCAGCAGTCGCGCTTGCGACCACTAGACCAATGAGTCAGTCCTAGTAGCTATATGGAATCTTATTAAGAAACATCGACTTAGTTCTGTCAGACGGCTAACCCATCACCGACAACATGGTTTAGTTATAATGAAAAACTCGATTGTACCTATAGACACACGAAACCAATTCAATTTCCGAAGCTTTTCACTGCGGCTGACCTTACCCTTACAAGAATTATTCAGGTACACCCCGTGATCCATTCAAAATGATTGAACGCCATGCTGCCGGCGTAATCTATTTTCTCAGTTAAAGGCCACATTTTTTTCAATACATACATAGTTGCCTAGGATATATTACTTTTATAGGAAGGTCCTAAAAAACTTATGTCCATTCATATTAGATTTGCGTTGCGACTTGCGGAAAATTTGATCAGTTTTTCGTGTATTTTTCCCGAGCGTGTAATTAGCCACTTTACTTTCAGAAAAGTTAAATACTCGTCCTGGAATCATAATCTCTTTTTGGAATAAAATATGATTGTTTCAGTTCGATGGCATTAATCGACAGTTGACGAACTCCACTGGTTGAAGTCTTAATTCAATTACTATTGTTCATTGCACTATGAATTGTATCGTGGTAATTGTATATATTGATTTACATCGAAATCTTTCAACAGCAGTTCCAATCAGTACTAAAAACTTTGGAACTTATCATTCGTCTTTCGGATTAAATCAAAGGTTTTCGAATCGGACAATTTAAAACAAATAACAATTCTTTTATCGATTGTCATACGAAAAAATAACCAAAACATTCGTCTATGTACTTATGTAGTTTTAGTATGTAAGATTGTCCTGTTGGTTCTTGCCCGTTTGCCGGAGCCGGAGACGAGGCGGGGGCCGAATCGATCGACAATGATTGACTACATCTCGATTCATGAATGACATTCCATTCGCCTCGTGTACGATAAATCAGTGACAACTGTTGTTTTGTGTCGTCATTTGTTTTCGGGATAGACTCTCTTTTCTATGTTATTCACCCATTTGTTGAAACGTTTCGCCTACAGGTTTACTTATGACGGGTATTTGTCTGTGTCACGAGTTTGCACCTGTTTTGTATCGTTGGGGTAATTTTTCGAGAACTTAGCTGCCATGGGGAGGGTCAATAACTCTATGAAAGATTGTTTTGAGTACAAACAACAGTTCGTTTGATGTTTTCTGCTTGAACAATTAAAGCTAAAAGAACCTTGAGTATATTCAATCCATCAAGTGTATTGCTATACATCATGTCTGTATTCTCCGAATGATTAGACAGTGGTGTACGAATTTTTCACCGTCATTTCGCCGATTCCGATATTAAGTAGTATTATTAGAAGGAGGGCTTATTATCCTCTACATTCAAACTCCAGGCTGCTACTCATAATTTTCTAACAGAAAAACCCAACAACATTGCCCGACCGGGGATCGAAACCAACCGTCGAGCGATGACTAGCCTAGTGTCGCAACCAGTGACGACTACAGACAAATCCAAAGATAATACATACATGTATCAAATCGAAACCAACTACAGCATTTAAATTGTCACACAAAATATTGTTCTCAAATGAGGTGAATACTGTTTTAATAGTCGTTTAGCTCGCTAGCTAAATAACATTTAAACTTAAAGACCATACACCGCCGCAATTCTCTCCCGCTTTTAAGAAGATTAAAATCTGCATAACTGATGCTTTTGTTGTACTTATAATACAACACTTAAGTACCTATGTAGGCAAACAATCTGTGTTGAATCTTATAGAAGTTCACCGTCTATTAAAATATTTTCTAAGAAATATAAAAACTGCATTTGCTTTTAAACGCTCGTGCCTTTTACTTAAATTAAAAACGTGAGTGGGGCTAACCGCTTTCAAGAAATAGGTCTCGTTAAGATTATTTTTAGACCAATTTGATAGTATAACTAAGAGTAAACACGCCGATACCTATAGTAGTTTTCCTTTAAAGCGTATATTTATAACCCCCTTCTTAAGATACGAAGGATTTCTTAAGGAAGTTGTTGAATATATTCAACACGAAGAGAATAAATTAGCTCGATTACCTGATTATACTGCTTATTGTCCAATTAGTCATATATTGTGTCATAGGATTGTGTCATACAAATTATATAAAGTCCACTTAATCTTAATGTCTTAAATCTCAAATGATATCGATATCGACACTTATCAATACAAAAGATCTTCTGATATCGAATTATCCAACAAACACTCAGGCCTGATTGATTACGAAACAGATTATTTTATTATCGCATGCGCGTGAAGGTCATCTGGGCTTTTGTAAATGTATACGGGTAATTAACACAGGTAAATAAATAAACACATAAAAACAGCCAGTATAGTAAATCAACCAAACCCAATCAGGGAGGCCAATAATAAAAATAAAATAAAAAAATGGGTAAATGTCAGATTTAAATTCCGAACATTACTAAAGCTCTGACAGTTCTTTGTTTACATATTTTCTGGTAAATTTTATCTAACTGGGGTTACGGTGTTCTAGTGTTCAAAAGATGTAAGGTGTGACGAATAGTGTTGTACCAGTGAAGTGTTAAATGGAGTGTCGATAAGAAAGGTCGAGATGTAGAGAGATGGGTGCTGCTGGTGGCGTGAAGATGGCGAATAGAGCGAGGTAGCGCCCGCATGGGGCAAACGGCGAGCATGTGCCGCCTCCACGGATCATGTCTGCACCACAAGAAAAGTACGTATTTAGATAATAAGCTGGAATGTTGTTTGGGATCTTGTCGACAACTATAGGTTATACTATTGTACTATTATAGTCATTCGGTATGGTTTTATAAGAATTCCCGAAGTACCACTATATGGCGTCAAGGTGGACAACTGTGGTGAGTTCTGCCGGCTATTACCATCAGATCTCACTACAGTTCCGGCACATACCTCTGCCTCTCAAGGTCGAGGATAGCCCGTGATATATTTTCATCATGCTATTAAAAAAACAAAAGATACTATAATTATAGTCATGATAGTCAATGAACCACAATGCAATACAAGTGAAGAATTTTCCACTTCCATACATTTCAATCGAGCAGAATGAATTGAAGTTTTTCACTCACATTATCTTAAAAATTATGCATCTTTGATTATCATGCGAACAAAACTATGGATTCCACCTTGTACTGAAACTCAATATACAATCCTAGTAGTTGAATAAATTGCCTCATTGGTCTAGTGTTTGCAGTTGCGACTGCTGAGCCAGAGGTCCTGAGTTCGATTCCCAGGTCCGGCAAAGTGGTATTGAGATTTTCTGAAATTCTCAGTAGCATTCTCCGGAGTTTGGAATTGTGCCCGGTAGATGACAATACTCTCGCCCCCTATGACATGGGTCTTAGTAACAGCATCGGCCAAATATGGGTGTAAAAAAGCACACCTCTGCACAATCCTTCGGGGAATACAGGCGTGATGCAATGTTATTTTATGTTGAATAAAGTTCAAAAAAGCTGGAGTTTTGCTAATGGCCGAGAAATTATTAAAGGATTTAACCTGTAGCGACAACTACTCGCAACATGGCAAAAAGTAAAGCGCCATCTATCAGAGTGAAGCCACAACAACAAACCCTGGATCGAATATAATACGAATATATAATACGAATATCCGACATCAACTGTCGGGCTTCGGCCCGCCAGGCTAACCACCTTGCCTAGTCGGAGGATCCTCCCTTTTCAATGGAGGAACACCATACCTCGTTCCTCCATAAACCCCATATTCTACTACTATTGTTCTGACAAGGCCGATGTTTAACAGTGGATTGTTATACTATTACTTGGATGTAAAATAAACAAACAACAACATTTAGTCATATTACTCCTACTTATGATAAATACATTGCCATATAACTAAATCGTGCACTAATGACATACCAGATTTAAACGAGATTTTTATATCTAATCAAGGATGGAGTAATATTTTTTGTACCAAGGTATAACTCATAATGGACAGCATAATGTTTTTTTTTTAATCAATGGAATCGAAAGGTCAAGAATATTCTTATACAATTCTCCTCATCGTCAATTATTTTTTCGAGAATCATGCTTATGTTATCAAAGACCCCAGTGTGAAAAGAGGGCAATTTAAAATTGGAACATATTTAGCATGTGTCGAGTTGATTGTATCATGAAACAAGCGTCAATCAACGTACATATGCAATTTAAAAAGATATCGTAATGACATTACGTAATCGAATTGAACATGTCTGTCATCGGTCGCGTGGACTGAACCTCTATTAAATAATTTATACTTCAAAGTAATCCACTGAAAGGAATCTTCCATTCGAGTTAAGGCCAAGGTTACATTACATTATTACGCAGCCTTAAACAGCTGTTAACGCGCTCTTGTGTATTCTGGCCTCTTGCTTGCTTTTGTTTTTACAATCGGTGATTAAGTAGAATGCATTAACTTGGTTCAACTTCCGCGAGTCGATTTATTACACATTTCCTACCTCGTGTCAGTTGTATATGAGTTCATTTATAAAATGTTCATTCACAAAATGTGCAAATCTTTTTCAGTTTGTTTGTTTTCGCGTTGTGACATATAAAACCTCGCGTCGTGATATTGTTGTCATTTGCGTAAGGTCAATGACTCTGATAAGAACAGTGTAACATTTTATATATCCTAATGTTAAACGAGTACAATCGGATATTTCTGTGGCTATGTTTGTATTCTGAAATCATGACAATATTATTGACGAGTATATGATAATTACTTTCTGTTTATTGCGTGCTAATGTACATAAAACTTGTAGTTTCAACGTAGTTTTATTCACGTGATGGTCATGATAATATTAAAATTACACCTTACTTTGAGATTGAATCCTACTAATATTATAAATGTGAAAGTGTGTGAGGTTGCATTGATGGATGGATGAATGGATGGATGGATCTTTGTTACTCTTTCACGTCAGAGATGAAATTTGGCACAGAGATAGATTATAGTCTGGAATAGCACATAGGCTATTTTTTAACCCGGGAAAATGTACGGTTCGTAAACTATGCGGGTGAAGCCGCGGGCAGAAGCTAGTATATAATATGTCAATCGGGCGTGCCTCCTGAAAACGTATGTACGTATGTACGTAATATGATGTATACACTTAATGGAATTCAAACGCGATTTTTAGAGGGAATAGTGGATGAAATATTGACCAAATTTACATAGTATCTACGGATACATAAAAATACACAGTAATTTAAATTATATGATTTTAACCGATAGTTTTCAAAGAATAAGCGTTTGAATTTCGCTACGTGTATACCTACATATTTTTGATGCTGACTGCACCTATGAAGAATCAAATCTCTATGTGTGTTGACAAACGACTTTTAAGGGACTAGGGCTAGGACTAGGGACGTTGCCGTTGACGTTGAAGTCCTCCAACTCCGACTTTAAAAGACCAATATTCGATTTTAAATATTTCTTTTTACTAAGTAGACTTTTTATATTATCAGCTGACTGTGTCACAATAGAAGTCACAAACGCGACTGCTGAGCGTGAGGTCCTAGGTTCGATTCTCGGGTCGGGCAGTGTTGTATGCAAATTCTCAGTAGCAGCACGGAGTCTAGAACTGTACACCTCTGCCCAACCCTTCGGAGAATACAGGCGTGATACTATATTATGTTATATTATTAACATATTTACCATATGCTACATAATTGGTTTAATAACACCTGCAACAGAGTTGTTATTTATCTATATTTATAAAAATAAATGTGTGTATGTATGTTCCCTGTGGTCTCCAAAACCGCTGGAGCGATTTTAATGAAATTTTTAGGTAACCTTCAAATTAGCCCAGCAGGTGATCCTGTGAAGAGTGGTAGAGATCGGATCAACATAATTTTTTTGGCTTTTCGATCATTTTGTGAGTTACCCGCGCGAAAATGGTTGGGTCGCTAGTTTTTAATAAAACTGGTCTTAAATCATGATTAATAATTTATTGTATTTAACTAATTACTGTATGAAAAACACAGGCTTTCCCTACAAATTGCTCCAAAGGCTGAATAGATGTCACAATATTTGCAACAAAAAATAAAATATTTATTTAAATTTAAATTTCACTTCGAACACCGCTCATAAGTGCATATTTACTGAAACAGCAAATAGGACTAATGAAATACGAGTATTGTATGCAATCACATACATGCAGAGTATTGATATTTAATAAAACGCAAGAAATATTTATTTCTGATATTATCCACTCCAATAACGACGACATGGTTGGCTCAGTGGCTAAGCGATTAACTTTCTGCGTGCTCTACGTGTTACGGGTTCGATACCCGCACGGAACAAATATTTGTATTATCTACAGATAGTTCTTTTGGGTCTTGTGTGCATGTGACATGTATGTAGGTAAACTGTACCCACGATACAGGAGAAATCCTAGTGTGGGGCAATATTTTTTTAAGAAGAAGAATTATGGAGCTATTTGCATTATATAGAGCCGTAGGTAACGTATGAACGGCTGAGAAGTTTAGTTTACTGTTACCTAATAAAACCACCCATAGAAATAATTATATTAAATTTCCCAAAATATGGATCATTTTGTATATTATTTGTAATACAAAGTGTTATTGGATTTTTTTCTGTATGAAGATTCTCAATAGCAGCACGGATTCTGGAAATGTGCCCGGTAGATGGCAATAGCTCTCTATTACGTGGGACTCAATAACAGCATCGGGGAAATGCGGGTGTACAATAATACACCTCTGCCTAACCCTTCGGAGAATACAGGCGTGATGCTTTGTTGTAATCCTATGCTCTGTCTGTTCGCTCGCGATATGAGCATTGAAAACGTGAATTCACATTGTATCATACCGGATTTGTGACGCGGTTACAGAATTGAAGAAAAATATTCCCGTTCAGCTACACTGTGGCACGATGCAACTACTTTCCTTGAGTTACATGACATTACACAACATCACGCCTATACTATCCGAAGGGTACTCAGAGGTGTACTATTGTAGACCAATAATTCGCCGACGCTGTTATTAAAACCCGAGTGGGTCGCGAGCTTATTAATATTTGGTTTCGTTCCTTCATTGTTGAATTAAGGCACATTATTTCTACCTTTTACAAGTCTAAACTTTCGTAAATAAATAGTACAGTACGACACTACCCCTGCGTCGCATTTGATGTCGTAAAAAGCAATTTAAATTAATTCGGAATGTCGAGGTGTTGGCCGGTTTTGAACTCAGACCCAAATGGATAGGAGACAAACCGCTAACTAATGTTGAATCATAAATATTGCACATAGAATGTATATGAGAAAACTTTCTGTTGGAGCAATGAAGCAATGAAGTATTGATTAATCATTGGGTGTACCAAAGTGGTTTGAGAGTGAAGCCAGCATTATTCGTGTTTGATGTACTGTGAGTAGTGCATCATTAATCACGTCGGAACTTCAGAGCCGTATGAAAAGTGGCTTTCGGGATATTAGGAGTCTTTTATGACTCAGATAGGTATTTTGGGGAGATTATTGTGCCTGAAATTTTATTAGCTTTGGTATATAAAGGCTGTAAGTTTCAAAGCTTTTTAGAGTTGATAGTGTTTGCAATAGTTTAAATGCTTGGTTGTGTTGGTAATTCTGATGAGCTTAGATAATTTCTTAGGTACACTGCATATGTATTGCATTTTCGTTAACTTCGTCTATTGCATTGATTATTTCATTGTTATAAAGTAACTTTGTGTGGCCCTAATCAACTTTTGTTCGGCGCTTCGGGAATCGACGCGAAGTCACAATTTTTTAAAAAGTAAATTTACACGAGGTAGCTCTGTGCATTATTGTCTTTTAAACTAATATGCGTGTTACCAGTTTGTTACCTAATACTTTCTGTAGCGCCTGCGATGTAGGTATTGCTACCGCAATCTCCATTTTCCTCGCTTGACAGGCAAATGTTCGAAAGTGGATTTCAGTGCTTGAGTAGTTGATTCTGTCCACCTGATGAACTAACATCTTTAGATATCTCTACCACACCTACGGAAACATAGAAGTTAGAATCACCACAGCAAACACTAGATCGATAGTCATTAACCCTAAAAGCGTTCTAGAAATAAAAATATTTCTGGAACAATTTTTCACGTTGTCTATAATGAAGTTTCCTTTGTAAAATATTTACCCTTTAGTCAAGTTCATTTACATTATTATCTGTTCAGAAAAAGATAGCAAGAACTCCGCTGTAAAGGCCTATGTTAGTCATACATATTTAAAAGGTATTTAATAAATCTTTTTTGGCGCTTGCTTCTAAATAAAACCTTATTTTTTTCCCAGACTTTTTCATATTTAGTACACAAAGTGGTTATTAAAATGTAGTTTATTTTTGGTTTTATTGAGAAGTTTACATGTATTTATATTTTTTATTATTGCCTCGAGACTATTTGTAGAAAATTGTAGCAGAGAGACAATTACATTGAAAAGAATAATTTGAAACATTGCTAGATCGTATGAATTTTTCGTTATTCTACAAGATTCGTTGATCTAATCGAATTTTTATCTTTTGTGTCTAGTTCACCGTTTTATAGTTGAGAATCCATTTCTTCTATAAATAACTTCTAATTTGTGATATCAACAAAGAAAATCCAAGTTAGATCCAACTCCGCAAACCCTAGGATCCTTTATCTATCGTTGACATTTGAAGACAGATGGTCTCTTGTATTATACTTTCTATTGTTAAGAAATCCTTTCAGTATTCTTGCCCAGATGCCTACTAAGATAACAATGGACGTATAAAATTTACGATCAAATCTTACTCAACTGCTTATGTGGCCCGGGCTCATCATATTTACATGAAACCTGGCAACAAACCTTTGGCAACAATGTTCTTAAATTTCACACCTACTCGTGAATATGTTAATTCTCTACTATTATGATATTACCGTTTCCAGGTGTTATTTTAAAGCGTATTTTGCGGTTTGCGCCTTCGAATACACTTACGTACTTGCATGTGTTTGTATGAGTATTGTCTTATTTACATCAATGCTGGGCGTGTCGTAATTTTATTTATGTCAGTATGAGACGGCAGCACCTGGCAACGAAATCCGTAGTCTGTGAAATTCGGTGCGATTTGGAATTCTTGTTCATTGATTTATTTGAAATTGTGATGCGAAGTCAAATAAGTTTCATTGAATTTGTTAAATAATTTCGTCGAGATACTGAGGCACAATTTTAATTAAGACTGGAAAGCAATGTCGATGCTAATGAGCCGACAGATGTCGACGTAACGAAAAGAAAAATGTTATGTTTCATTATTCTTTAATTAAACATTTTCCTTGTATTGAAATAGTCGTAATATAACTGTTTCTTGTCATATCAAGAAGATGCGCATCAGAAGAAGACCCTGCTGCGCTTACATACACGGATATTTAATAATCAATTTGTCTAGTGATTTTGACAACCTGTCCTCACTAACGTTAACTTTCGGGAACCTCGAACCAATCAGTCAATCAACTCAGCCTATGGGCCACAACATTTGGTTCTCCGCCATTGTACACCATCATCAGTTTTGTAAACAAACAGGTCATAAGCTTTACATAGTGTGGACAAAAGTTCATACACTTTTAGCTTACGTTGACTATGGTTGGTCAAGGTATGGTTGATCTGGCTAAGTTCTTCGCACTGGTGTTCATTTTTTGTAAAGCTTTAAGGCGGAGGCGGAGGACCGAGTGTTATGGCCCAACTATGGACAGGCTAATAGTCTAGAC
This sequence comes from Shargacucullia verbasci, assembly GCA_947562105.1. Classification (NCBI taxonomy): domain Eukaryota; kingdom Metazoa; phylum Arthropoda; class Insecta; order Lepidoptera; family Noctuidae; genus Shargacucullia; species Shargacucullia verbasci. Next base: position 5,851,225 of record OX387296.1, read on the forward strand.
TGCGTTGATTGATTGATAGGTTTGAAAGTGCAATTCATTTGTAGAGTTATCAGTCGTGATTTACAATGAACAATGATAGCACGTGGGCGATAGTTTACTGCGATGTAAAACGTGATCTATAATCGGAAGTATATATTGCCTATCATGGTTTCGAGTGGGACGACTTCCTGAATTGGAAATATTTATTGGTCCCAGTGCAGTGTTGAGCCTATAAAATATAGTAAACGGAATGTGATTCGATTTTGTTTTTGGTTTCGATATTTGAAACTGACATCGATTTGTTCGCTTCTTGAAAAAATGCAAACAAAATCGTACATCATGATTTATGACGACATATTATTTCGATGGATTTATGTCACTTCTTTACTACGACCCGGGTACGTCTTAAAACTGCGACCACACACCGGAGGACGGGCAGCAGCGTCCTCTCACTAATCGGTGAGCCACTGCGATCCCCAAGCCGCCTGCCAAGCGTGGGGATTATGGCAAACCCCCCCACTTGGGGGAGGCCGTCGTTCAGCAGTGGACGTCTTCTGGCTGATGATGATGATGATGATGTCACTTCTTATTTCTTTTTTCATTTTCAGTGAAATTTTAGTACATAGAAGCTCTCTAATAATATCTACAATTTATGTAGTACTAAAGATCGTTTAAAATTTAAAAAATTGTTTTGTCATTATCTTAAGTGTATAATGTGTTACTTTTGTTGATTTCTAACATGAGCTATGTAGAATAAAATCTAGAGTTCTAATAATATTTTTATAAATCGTTACTTATTAAGGAGAATTTCTGTTCCATCTTAACGTTGACCATAATATATGGAAACAATATGTATCTATCGTTCATATCAGAAAATACTCTCTTTCGTATTCTGTGGCTCGTATCGAAACAAATATGTAAAGGGTTCTGCATATAATTTCGATCTTTCTTCATTTATCATTTGATCGTACTGCGATCTAAGGCTAAATTCAGAGAGCGATGCAAATCAGTTGCATGTCCCAATAATCAAGACTGCTTCTTGAAATAGCGCTTTATGTTTTGCTATCGAGAAAGATCTATAACTCTTAAAACCTCTATATTTGGTCTTGCTATAGACCACGTATTTGGCGGTACCAATCTCGGTCCCATATGATCACAATGTCTCTGGTCCATTGTTCCACCTGCACAAGGGACGATCTCAACAAAGCCACGGACAAAATTTTATGCCGTGAATATAAATTTTATACAAAACTTCATGGACTGCTTCTAGTGCTACTGCGGACCAGTGCGGACCACCGATCGTTCGCGGACCATTGGTTCAGGAACATTACCGATAGACGGACAGGCTAAAAGCTTGACAATTTTCCCATCGAGTAACGTCGTGATAAAAAAGTGGCACATCTCAACGTTTCCTACAACCCTGTTTTCTTTTTATATGCACGAGACGGCACTCGTTTTTATCTTTTAATTTTACTCCGTTCCTTTTTTAGAGTTGGTCCTTTTTTCCAAAAATAGCTTTTCCTTTTGTTCTTTATTTGTATACAGAACGTTCACGTTTTCCATTCAATGGAAACCGAAACTACTAACTTTTAGACATTTCTATTTTGATGTGATGTTGGTAGGTTTTGAGTATTACGGAATTTTCCTCACAATATGTAACGTATATAAATATACTTTTAACAGGCGTGTGTGGATTACGTCACCTGGTCTCTTTGTCTCATCCAAAAGGATGTGACGTGGTCGTTGAGAATCAAGCGCACTTCAATCCTTATACAGTTTTCTGGATTCTTACATTGTCTACCTCCTTATACATACATAGCCAAGTCTTTTATTACGTTAGCGGGAGTTTTACTACGGTTCTTTGTGTAACTTTGTAAACTGATGATATAATTTCATATTTTAGTACTTTGTAAGCATTTCAAGACGGTGATAATGTTTAACATAGTTAAAAGTTTAATTATACTTCTAGTTTGTAACCTAATCGGGTTTTAACATAAACTTGTATAACTCATATTGTATTGCCTCATTATGTATTGTAACATGTATGTTTGTATTTTTCTTATATAATGCATATTAATCTAAGATTTTTAATTGTAAATTAACTTTTTATTTTTTGAAGTGAGTATCTATGGAGTTTCTTACCGGTCTCTTCTTCATAGAATCTTCCCCCTTTGGAACTATACGCCTAGAGCCTCGACGTTTTAAAAGAGGCTTATTTTTAATTAAAAAAATTTACTTTGACTTTATGGACTGGCATAGTTTTTCAAAGAGCGTCACAAAACTTTGTATCTTATTTACCTCGACGTTTGCTGCGGAATTATTAAAGCTTTTTTTAGGTCGTTGAAATATAAAATGAATGATAAAAAGTTGAAGGTAGGCGGTCAAAGTTAAAAAAAAAACTTGCAGTCAATTAGAACACTTAATAAATTCAACCCATTACTGTCCCAATGCTGGGCAAGGGTCCCTTCTCAGAATGAGAAGGGGTAGGCCTTAGTCCACCACGCTGACCCGGTGCGGGTTGGCGGACTACACACACCGTCGAGAACTTTATGGAGCCCTCTCAGGTGTGCAGGTTTCCGTACGATGTTTTTTCTTCACCGTAAATGCAAGTGATAATCAAATTCTAATCCGCACATGATTCCGAAAAGTCAGAGGTGCGGGCTGGGTTTGAACGCGGACCTTCCTACATGGAAGGCAAGCGTTCAACCGCCAGGCTATCACTGCTATTATTAGAACAGTTGCGGGTTATTAAACCTGTCGCTCATTAGTGGAATTAATGGAATTGGGAAGCCATAATGGTAGCGAATTGGTTGATACGAGTGTCCGTCACCTGGCCTGGGATAGTTACGTTACCACAAAGCAATTTAAACTCGAAGAACGAATGTCACCGAGTGCGGTACGCTGGCTTTCCGACGATGTCCGACCGTGATTTGAATCCAAGAAAACATGTGGCTATTCCGGGTGGCGCGCTTCAACGGAACACGGTACTGAAATGAAATGTTTGGTACATTTTTGTCTTGCGCTGATTGACCTGACATACCGTTCACACATTTAGTAGGTATTACACCAATATTTAACAAAAGCTTCATAGCTTTCTATAATTTTAAGCCTATACTATCGAAGTAGGTACCTATAGAATATATTTAAATGCGAATAAACTACTGCCTCATTAGTCGCAAGTGCGACTGCTGAGCGTGAGGTCCTAGGTTCGATTCCCGGATCGGGCCAAGTGTTATTGGGATTTTCTGTAGGTGTAGAAATTCTCTGTAACACGGAATCTGGAACTGTTCCTGGTGATGCCAATAGGCATGCCCCCTATTACATGAGACTCAATAACGGCAACGGCGAAATGTCGGTTTACAGTAGTTCACTTCTGCCTAATCCTTCCGGGAATACAGGCGTAAAGCCGGTACCAAATTTAACACGCCACACCACGCAACGCGAATATTGCATGCTCATTGGCTGTATTCCATAGTGTCATCCTGCATTTTGCCAAGCGGCCAATGAGGACGCGTGGAATAGCGTCAAGTGTGACAAGTGTGTTGGGTCCTTATTGCTATCGTAGGTTATGAACTTTCTAGTAAAGCTTAACCGTTGTTGCTAAGGCTTTAATCACATCACTGCTCAGTACCTCTATTATGAGTTTTTCACTATTTACTTTCATAGTAAATGTAAATTTTTATGCAAGCGATTTTAGTTCTTAACTTGGTTACATTAGGATTTAGAGTCGCTAACATGACATCTCTATAGTATCGTAAATAGTAAATCAAAACTTTGACACATATGTCACATAAGCGACTCTAATCCCTAATGTAACCAAGTTAAGAACTAAAGTCGCTATCATGAAAATTTACTTTACTATGATAGTAAATAGTTAGAAAACTCGTGATAGAGGTACAGTTCGTTGAAATTATTGTAAATCAGATTATTATAAGTTGAAAATTGTCTTCAAACATAGCTTCAGTGTATTTACACAAAAAAGTGAAAGTAGGGACGAAAAAGGTTTCGTCAAATTACGTAGTCTATTTTCAGGATAAAGTAGTCGTTCTTAAATCCTTATATAAAGTGTAAACCGCGGCAATTTGTCGGGATTGTGACACTTTGGACGTAAAATCTAGGATTTAGGGGATTTAGTTAAAGACGTGAAAAAAAAAAATGTTTTAGTATTTTTTTGTTATTTTACTTTAAGATGAAAAAAAGAACTTAAATGTCTATATATTTTTTTAATACGTTGCTGCACTGCTCCAACCGTGGCTTTATTCAGATGCAATTTTTAAGACTTCAAAAAAACAGGAGCTTCGCCGTTCGTTTGGTTCAAAAGCAATTGGCATCAAACCTAACCGCAATATAAAAAGAAACTGTTTCTGTTGCTTGGTCAGAGAATGATGACGACACGGTTGGCGCAGTGGCTAAGCGATTAGCTTTTTGCGCTACGTGTCGCGGGTTCGATCCCCGCACGGAGCAAATATTTGTATGATCTACAAGTATTTGTTTCGGGTCTGGTTGTGTGTGCATGTGACATGTATGTTTGTAAACTGTACCCACGATACAGGAAAAATTCTAGTATGTTTTAGAAAATAAAAAAAGAAGCAATATTAAATGTCCGGACATTCATCATCTTGTATCATTCCCATACTGGGATTAGTGCCTTCTTTGTTCGTTTAATAACTTCTCCATACAAGTCTTTTTTGGCTATTTCGTTCTACATTCGAGGGACTTGCAGCTACCGCGCTCGGTCGATCTGCGAGATTAAGCAGCGCTTCTCGTGGTTATTCTTTGGATGGATGACCAATTTTCATACACCGAGACCCCACCGTACCTCGGAAAACACGATACGCAGTTGGTTACAGGTGTCATTATTACTACATTACAGGTGAATACCTATGCCAGTGGTTACGGGTGTCAGCGACCAAAAAAGTCACACAACCAGTCTGTCTAACCTTAGAGTATCAGTGTCTCCTAGCAATTGGGTGGCGGAGGTCAGATGGCAGTCGCTCCGTGTAGATTGGAAGCCGACCCTAATGTAGTTGGGAAAAGGCTAGGCAGATGATCCTACATTTACCACGCGACCTTTTGGTGTCACCATTTTGACATAATATTTGATCGTCTCATATTAATTTCGCCAAACATCGCTATTGTTCTCTTTACCAGTCATCATAACACATACACATAATATAAACTGGTGAAACAATACGGTCAGTTCTTAGAACTCGATTGTTGCAACTCGATATTGTTGTTAACTCGATATTTTAACGGTTCATGTGAATACATTTGAGTGCATGCAGGTGGTCTTACTATGAGATAAAGATCAATTGATTTTCATCATGCTTGTGCGGCTGATTTAATATGAATGTCATGTGTTTAACAAGTTTGCTTTTTTCCTAAACGGTGTGGTCAACATTTTTAACCTTAATCTTATTTCTGAACGTGTTATTATTGATAGTGAAGTAATGTTATAATCGATCATCATTTGCCATCGACACAACTCTTTTTCTACTAAGTACAGTTAAACGAATAAGAATTAGGTATCTAGTATTCTCAATTTCCTTTTAGTATTACCAGATATTGACTGTCTCGTTAGTCTGGTGATCGCAAGCGCACCTGCTGATCGTGAGGTCCCGAGTTCGATTCCCGGTTCGGTTTTTCTATATGATAATTATCAGTAACAGCATGGAATCTGGAATTCTGCCCGGTTGATGGCAATATGCTCGCCCTCTATTACATGAGACTCAATATATATCAATATAAATCGGTGAAATGTGGGTGTACAATCGTACACATCTGCCTAACCCTTCGGGGAATACCGGAGTGATTCTATGTAGTTGTGTACTCAACGCTACATTGACATGGTATCTCAAATCTAGGTATTAGGCGGTGTATTATATTTTGTGAAATGAATGATCTGAGATCGTTCGTTTAAATCCGAACAGGATTATCTACGAATAGCACAAATTGTTGATTTTGGCAACAATAACTTATTCTATTTCAAATTACTTAACTTATATTGTAATGGCCACTCCAGAAATAACTCAATGCTACTTAGTAACCTAACAAATCTTTTCATAAAATCCAATTTCCTCATACTTTCAATAGGTTCAGCCATATCACATTTGTTAATAAACTTTTATTAAGGAATTTTCCCCGGGCTTTCAAATGTTATAACACATTTTATTTGGCCCGCACGCCACACGCTCAACGTTTCCATTGCACTCAAGTTAAACAAACTTCATTTTACAGTGCACTTACACACGATGAAATTACTGGGGAGCTCCGAACACCCTTAACTTTGAATTACGAGCGCGGTTAAGATTGCGCACAGCTCTTGATAAAAAAACATTTTTGTGTGTCGTGGTGGGGGACAAGTGTAGTGTGTATAAAACAGTACACAATATTCTTGATATTGACTGAGAAACTTCAAAACATTGTTTACATTAGCAGTTTTTTATAAAGAAATTCCACAGTTCACAGGGGCGTTCACTGGGGGTGTTTTTGTTCAAGTAGATAAATGGGATGGTAATTTGTCATAGTATCTTTAAAATAGAAATGGTTCAAGTTCATCGAAACAATCATCGATGATCAAATTAGTTCGATGCTATAGTATACAACGATTAGCAAAACGGGATTGGTCACACCACTGGTATGGATTAATGGTTGAAGCATAACACTGCTCGCAATATATTTAAGTGCGTAGTTACGCAATGTATCGCTAACAAACGAAAATGCTGCTCTAACTTAGCGCTAATGCGGTCATAGCGCCCCGCGCCGCATACAAAGTGGTCATTGGCCTTAACATGAAACATGATCGGACCATTGCACCATTGATTTTAAACAAACAGTATTGCTACCGTTCCTAACTACACATTGTTTAAAACCTCCTACATTTTTACGAGGCAATGTTTTCTTTTTGCCTAACTAAAGATCCATGTGGGAACTTCGAAGTACTGGAGATACGTATTTTATGGTCAGCTTAATTTCCTCTATTGAAAGCCATTTTATGATGAATAAAAATAAAAACAGGCCTCGTTTTACGATGTCATATATTTCGATAGGGGTTATCAAGCCGATATTCCCTTTTGCGAATCGATAAATTTATCACAGTTCACGCTTTCGTAGCTATGGTACAATTGTAATAAATTACATTTTCAACTGCTTCGTCTGGCGTCGTTCATGTGTGCCTGAGCTTTGAGGTTCTCATGAAAATTCCTATCATTTATACGTTTATTATGTAACGTTAAATTCGCTACTGAAAAAATCCACTACAACTGATTTGCGGTTTTCCCGTTGTGCTTAATAGAATGTAAATAAAATATTTTTTGAAGCGTAACTTGTAATTATCTTTCAGTCCGTGAATTGCTATTGTAGGTATATAATCTCTATGTCAATGTATAAGTCGCTAAATTCATAACTTGTATTCGGCGTAAGCTGGAGAACTACAGGATAAAATATAGTTGTAAGAGAAGATTTTTTTCTAACTATTAATACAGGCATCGTGTCATCATGTTTGTTTAATAATATTAGATATTTATCCTTGTAAATATGTAGATAAGTTATCTATACATATAAATAAAATTGGAGTGTCTGTTTGTAATATTGAAATAACCGTTTTTTACTACATGCATATGAATATATATACGGTACATACACCAAAATAACATTTTTTACAATTTTTGTATGTCTGTCTGTCTGTCTGTTTGTATAGGCTAATCTCTGAAATGGCTGGACCGATTTTGACTTTTATTGGCAGGTAGCTGATGTAATAAGGAGTAACTTAGGCTACTTTTATTTTAGAAAAAATCTTTTATTTTAGAAAAAGATAGGGTTAAGTGCATTTGGTCTCACTTAAAAAATACATTGTTAAGTTCCTACATCCACGCGAACAAAGTCGCGGGCACAGCTAGTTGTAAATAAAATGATAATAGTACATAACAGCGTATCTACTGCGTATCTAAAATGGTGCCTTACTATTCTATTTTTAAATGTAAGTAAATAAAAGTAAAGTTTTTTTAGCCTCAAATAAATCCAAGATATCGTGAAGTTGTACAAAAGTTTATTCAATTTAGCATTTCGATTCACCTTATGTGACAGTTAAGTTAAAGTTTCAGCCTAATTCAGTAAGTTGTTTCTAACTTATCTCATTAGCATTTCGTGTCTTTATTGGCTATGACATTTTATATGTGATTGAAAAGTTATAGGACATTAAATAATGCATATATATATTTAACTTTGCAGACGTTTGTCTTTTTAGGTGAGAGATATTTGAGGGTAGGGCTCGGGATTACTTCGTGTAGACCCCATTATTATGTCTCTGTTAGAGTCCAAACTACATATATCTGGAGTCGTTTAAATACATATCAAAACATTACTTCGTATTCTCAAGATCAAAAAATTGTATTTCAAACGTTTTGATTCTAGTTGCACAGTTCCAAAAATGGGTTGGTCCTTGGAGAAGACACCGGGAAAGAACTCCACTACTCTTTACAAATAACTGTTTTACTATATTCTTAATATCTCAAATTATACAATATAAAAACACATGAAATACAAAACAACATAATAGTAACAGTTATACAACAAAACGAAAATATAAAAAAAAAACAGATTCAATAAAAAAAAATAACGTAGCATCATAGCATCACGCCTGTATTCCCCGAATGGTTAGGCAGAGGTGTACTATTGTACACCCACATTTAGCCGATGCTGTTATTGAGTCTCATGTACCTAATAGGGGGCGAGCCTTTTGCCATCTACCGGGCACAGCTCCAGACTCCGTGCTGCTACTGAGAATTTCCATACAGAAAAACCCAATAACACTTTGCCCGACCCGAGAATCGGACCCAGGACCTCACTCTCAACAGTCGCGCCTGCGACCACTAGACCAATGAGACGTTATAATATATAAAACTGATTTCCAAAAATTGGTTACCAATTTGAAGAATTTTTATATGATATGACTGGGTTACCAGGGAAATTCTAGGCAATCTTTGCGATACAAGTGTGAAAAAGTGATTGAACTTTGCCGGGAACTTGCGCTGCCAACTAGCAATTATCAGCACATTTCATAAACTTTATAAATAATGGTCAGTACAGCTACAGTCATAAAGATTATGATCTAGGAGCAAGTACTACGTCAGTATGTGGGAGGCAGGCGCAGTCATCGTTAGTATTATAACAAGACTAAAGTATTTATGTCAAGTCCACATGATCTGATATGGAACAGTATGAAAACTGACACTCAAAGGCTATACATATTGTTTAAATGGTTTAATTGAAGGAATGTTTAGAAGACATTAATGAAAGAACAAGTACGACTCAACAGCAAAATATTATGTGTTGCATTTTGTTGCGTTTAATTTTGCAATTTTTTTTTTTTTTCTGTTGAACTCTGCGGTTTCTTTTTATGTCCAACAACAGATCTGAAAAAATATACGACGAGTATGAATTTTGAGTTCTATATCTCTGTACATTTCATTATGTACAATAATATTTCATTATCTAATAAGTTTTATTAAAATAAAACTGTTCTCAATTTTACCTCAAACCGATGTGAAATGAAACAATTTTATCGAGTTTGTTGAATAAGAACTCTCAAAATAATTACTTCTTTGTTTATTACTGAAAATGTCAGTGTTTCTATTTTGAGGCAACAACCTGTATAAAATGAATATTTTGTACTTCAACTGTGCCACGATATAAGGCATTGTTCACACTACGCCGGTACTTTTCTAATACTGCCGGCTCTCGGCTTTCCGCTTGGGTTCATTGATTGGGGTATCGATAGCGTGTTTTATACTCTCGTTGTTTAGAGATTTTCCTTGGCGATTTTATGGTTGAATATATCGATAAGAAGCGATACTTTCGCTTCAGTGTAGATACAGCTTTGCTGACCTAATTTTGTCAGTCGCATCCCGTTGGGTTTAGTAAACCTAACTTGTAAGTTTGTGGTTTTCTTAAGTATTTGCCTAACTAGCTTTAGTTCGCAACTTTGTCCGTGTTAATTTTTGGGACTGCTGAAGTTTTAGTGTAAAAGTAACTTGGTGTAATTCAAGGCATGTTTTTCTGCGTTTTAGCATCAAAAATTACTTTGGCCTGGTATTTGCTACGTTGTTATTACGTTGCTGTTATACGACATAACAGGTAGCGTACAATGTAAATGTAGCATTACGCCTGTATGTACTGTCATATAGGTTAGGCAGAGAACTACTATATTCTCATATTGGAGAGGAGTATTTACTATTGTACACCGATATTTCCGATGCCGTTAACTACTACCATGTAATAGGGGGATACTTTATCGTCATCTACTGAGTGTAATTCCAAACTCATTTCCAAACTAGTTAGAAAATTTCTAGAATTAAAATGTTCTAACGGAAACACCCAAATTACAAGGACATCATCACTCTTCTTATACCATATTATAAAGAGAGAGAAGTTCTTACAACGTGCAAAATATAGTACATATTTCTCCCACAAAGCATGAAACAAGCAAAACACTTACCTACACAAGAACCCCTTGTGTTACATAAGCAAACAATAAGTAAGTTAACAGGCTTAAACATATGTGTGAACATTATCCAATATTGAGGAGAGCCTTACATATTTTATGAAGACAAACAAGCTTATGAGTTACGTTGTTCCGTTATCATGTTGTATGGATTGTTGAATGGAAGAGTAGATAAAGAGAGAAGAGTAATATCTATCTGCGACCGTAAAGATTGTAACAATTGCTAGATCTTTTTTTTACAGTAAGAAGGGTATAGACCTTAGTCCACTAAGCTAGCAACGTGTTGGATGGCGGACTACACACACAGTTGATTTCATTTGAAAGCCCATATAAGTGGTCAGGTTTTGTTATGTTTTCCTTCAATGTTAATGCTAGTGATAGTAGACAGTGCACAGCAACTGCAGTGATGGTAGCGTTCAACCGCTAGACTATCACTGCAGTTGCTGTGAAATAAGCAAAAGATGATAATTATTATCTTTGTGGAAGCTGACTATGTGACAGATAATTATAATTATCCGTCACAAAGCCTCGATACCCCATTGCTGGCAAATTTTCAATATTTGACAGCAACTACCTCCTGTAACAAGCGTCACGATTCCAGATAGCTAATAACTCTACGGATATCCTTTGAATAATACGCAAAAAATATAATTGTTCAATAATTTCATACTAGTGCGTGTTTTCTGTGCAGATTACATATGTCTATTGTGCATTTCATAATGATGTATATTTAATTAATGAAGCTGCAAACAATATATTTTCTATCGTGTCTACTTTGCGATTAACAGCAATCAAACGTGTTTAATGAAATGCAATTTTTGGGGATTCTTTCTTCTTTCGGGTTATTTCAATATCCTACCTTTCTGGAAGCGAATTAAAAGTAGCGAGAACCCGGATTAAAATTCATAATAAATTATAACTGAACTGTTTATCTTAAATGTTATTATTATCAACACATGGCATTGAATATTTTTATTCGAATCTCTTCCGCAATAAACATTAACTTAGGCTAAACGCGTCATTAATACTTTAGTTGAACAGTAACAGTACGTCAAAAATCATATATTTCATGTTGTAGGCAAAACTAGCGTTTTCCCCGGGCTATGCTCACATGTTATTTGACATCCAACCAACCAATCGTGAACTTTCATTTGTAACGAACCGAATGCTTCGGACAGGTCGAGCTCCATATCAGGATCTTCTTAGTTTTTAATTCAGACTTCATATAAGTCCCACTGATGATGATGATGATGATGATAAGTCCCACTGAGATCTGTTCAAAGTTCATCCATTCTCACATAATGCGGAAATAATCAGAAAGACAAATGTTTATTCCTTTGCAATTTTACTATACAAAGGAGTCCTGCTTTGTTTGTTTAAGCGCTTCGAAGGACGTTATGTAAACAACTAGTAACTTCTGCCAACAATTTGATGTATGCTTGAAATGTTGTATAAGGACTTTGATCGTATAGTCTCTCTAATTTGAAATGTTTGCGATTCATTTGTTTTAACAAGCGATGTAATGTATGTTGACAAAGAGGGAATTTGAAGCACGTCGCCTAAGTATGTAATGTTGCTATTCCTTTAGTATTATAACGGTGGCTTTATGTCTAACTGCGGGGCCTAAAGGAATGTAATGTATGTACCCTTGTATATTTGCGTATGTTGACTCTTTTTCTTTCTTTTCTTTAAAAAAAAAAAACATTACCCCACACTAGGATTTCTCCTGTGTCGTGGGTACAGTTTACAAACATACATGTCACATGCATACACAACCAGACCCGAAACAACTATCTATAGATCATACAAATATTTGTTCCGTGCGGGGATCGAACCCGCGACACGTAGCGCAGCAGTCGATCTCTCAACCACTGCGCCAACCGTGCCGTCGACTCTGTCTGTTTATTATAAATTATATAAATATTTTATATAAAACATATAAACATTGGCTTCGGCCCGCCAAGCTAACCACTAAAGCTAAGCTATCAATGGAGGATTTCAGACCATGCTGCATGGAATATAGCGTTCAATCGCTAGCCTACCACTGGTTATTTAAATATTATTTATTAAGTATATTCTTTCACTTGCGTTTACGGTGAAGAAAAACACCGTGAAGAAACTTGTTCATCTGAAAGAGCTCCATAAAGTTCTTGATGGTGTGTGTAGTCCGCCTAACCCTTCTCATTCTGAGATGAGACCCTTGATCAGCAGTGGGACAGTAATGGGTTGAATTTATTTATTATATAAACATTTCGTCTGGTTCGATTTGTTCGCGAAGGGAACGTCAAAACTTAAAAAATCAAAGTCGTATAGGACAAGATCAATTGGTATTCGTTATTATCATCATTGGTCATAACAAAGAAGCTTGATATTTCTAGGTAATCAATAATTAAATTAGATTTGATAAAATAGTGTAACACCAGACTGTGTGTCGGCTTCATTGGTGTAGTCGTCGTAAGTACGAGTGCTGCGTGAGGTTGTTTCGATTCTCGGGTCAGACAAAGCGTTATTGAGTTTTTCTGCGAGAAGGTCTTTAAGTTTGGTCTCGCGATTATTACCGGTATTGGAAAAACATGGGTTAACAAATACACATCCCTGCTTAGCCCTTCAGGGAATACACACATGCGTGATGTTCTTTTATGTAGTACAGAAATAGCAAGTTCTAGCATTTAAAGCGTAAAAATAGCGTCCTTTTTATTTTTAACGTGGATTTTACCTTTTAAAACTTTAACTAGGTACAAGACTTGCTACTTTACACTACAGTAAAACGTAAGAGGTGGATTATTTCACCACTTACATATTCTTATGAAATAGCTCTTCATTTAGCATTATTCTGGCTGTTCGCTACAGCGCTGACATGAAACACCTAGATACAGCGAGTTATATGTAGCCACATAAAGCATCTATACAAATAAATAAAATTGGAAGTGTCTGTTGTGTGTTAATGTCAACTTTTTACTAATTGTATATGAAAGTATATAAGGAAAATACAACAAAAAAACAATTTTTAAAATTTTTGTCTGTTTGTTCCGGATAATCTCCAAAATCGCTGTACCGTTTTTGACGGGACTTTCACCTACAGATAGCTGATGTTATACGGAGTAACTTAGGATACTTTTTTAATTAATGATCACGGGTTCATTATCCACGCGGCCGAAGCCGCGGGCCGAAGCTAGTATCGTATAAAAGTAGAATGGCATTGGCAAAAGCCAAGATAAGTTAACGCCAAGAGATTGAAAATTGCATAAGACCTATGCCAACGCATAGATAGTTCGTCATGTATATTTTTTAATTTATGTATAAAAAATCTTAGGAATTATTTATAGATCAAAGCCCATGATGGAAGGCTTTCAGCTGTCTAAATAACAGACCAACGGGTTAGAGATGCGTACTTTACTCTGCCTTTTATATCGTATTACAGGCTTATAACAAAGATGGATACTAAAGCCGGCGAAAGTAATTTATTTTCCATTAATGTATAAAAGCTGGGAAAAATCAAAGGATAAATACATTTGCAATATGTTGTTAGGAACAATTTATACCATCATTAGTTTGTTTGGGAGTAATATTTTCCCTTTATATCCAGCTGAAAATAGGACTTGCGTGGGTAGTTTATTACGTCATAAGTAATTTCTGGAACTAGAGATGCGATTATGTAAATTTGAATTTTATAGTGTCTTGGAACTGCGAATGTTTTATGAATCCTAGGCGCGGTATCTCAGTGATAAATTCGATTTATTATCAAACTTAGAAACTGTTTTCAAATACGTTGAACGTGTGCTTAGCAACGAACTACGTCGGCCGACCTTTAATCGGTTAGCTATGGATAATTGCATATACAGGCGTTTAAAATGTATCGGTTTAACGGTTAAAGAATAAACCAATTTGATATTAGTGACGAACCATGAGCTGAACAAATCGAGATCGCCGACCATAGATTGTCCAATCGCAACTGGTAGATTTGTTGAAAGGCAATGCTTTAGCTCACTATCAAATTTTGTTGCAGAAACGCGCGGCTTAGCGATCGTTGTTCGCTTTTTGAAAGCAAAATACAGCCAACGAAAGCATTTAAAACGCAGGTTTCTGGTAGTGTGCTTAAGCACTTAAAAATATTTTCACTTATATGTGCTTCCAAATTTCACATTTTTATTATTTCGAACACAATACTGCCAAAAGTTTGCCAAGTATTTCTTCCTAGCCTAGTTTTCCCGTACACAACCCATGTCTAGCTATTCTCAAAAGATGCTTGTCAGGTTGACAGCATGCAATTAGTTCTTTCATCCACGATAACGGATTTCTGGTTTGACGCGGCGCGACTGCTGTCTGACTTCCGCAACCTAGGAAAACCAGGTTGGGATTTCGCAGAACATTTGCCGGTACTATAATTAGTAGGTAGATATTTATCATGCATCAAGATCTTTCCTCTAGAAACGTGACATTGATGACTGGAGTGATACGTTATATGCTCCACTTATTGCCAGAATAACCCGAGATCGCATTGATTACTGCAATATCCTTCTAGTTGATGATACACAGAATTGCGTGTACTGGCTTTTGACAAGCTTATAGGAAATTCCGTCGCTGTCACAGAATCTTGTACCGTACTTCGCAAGATCAAGATGCAACGATTCTTTTGTTTCACAGTATACACAATAACAACAATTGGTTATCGTGTTCAGTATCCTGCGTTTTTCATTTAGAAGCTAATGGAAGCAATGTCGGATTCTTGCGGGATGTTGGATGACGTCACCACTGTTTGTAATGTGTTTCTTGGTAAGAAGAATCAATTGTTTAATCGTCTACTTTGCTCTTGTATAATTTGATGATAATAATTGAGATTCATAATTTTTTTAAATAGCAATAAAATTCGCTTGCGAATTCAAATAATTGGGACGGAAAATCTCTTCGGAAATATTGTATCTCAAGTTATAGCCAAGACCAAAACTGCAGTGCCAACCGACGAAGAGTTACAGAGATCAGAGATGTAGATATTCCATTTTTGGCACTGTATTCGAACTTTTATGATGTGCACTACAGAACCATTAGGTATTCTGTGACACAGATTTGTCAAACTATAGAAATTCGCAATTTCATTCCTTCTGTACCACTTCGTACGGTCCTCCATGTTATCTGATAAATCGCGACAGGCTGTTTCCCCATAATACGGAACTTATGTCGTTATCGCAATCTGTAGCTGTATGGGTGTACAGTGCGTAACGCATCCTGGATCATGGGTTGACGTTATCTAAAAATAATGGCATGTTGCCAACTAAAAGTATGACTTATGTCATTCTAGTAAATATCATATTCTTATGTGTATGTATTCTACGAAATCATAAAATGTATAGAAAATCTATGTTTATTACATTAGGGTGGCTGTACCCTTTCAGTATATCGAGCTACTGACATCTGAAACCCAACTGCCTATACTAAAAGGGTACAGCTTTCACTTTCTACAGAAAGTAAAAAATAGTGATATTCAGTTGTATTGGGCTAGTCTAAAAGACCCAAAGACATTAAATATAAGTTTTATTTATTTAAAACCAACAGCGATACCTTTTATAACTCACTATGTAATAGTTTTAGCATTACTGCATAACAATATTTTAAAACCCGAGTCGCATGAAAAAAATTGTTTCAACATTTTTTTATATTGCATTGCGACTGTCAAACGAAATTAATCTGGGATTAATTGGGGTTTCAATCGCCTGCCAAAGGTCTGTTTTAAATAAATTCTATAAATATGCAAACAACATCCAACAGCAAAAGGTTGAAAATAGTTCAGAATATGTTAATTTAATAAATATTAAACGCATTCCTCTGGGATTTGCCATAAATTATGGGGCTTGCTGAGGATAAAATTGAAATCTGTACCCACCCATTTTTATAAATATATGAATAGCGTTAGTATATTTTTTTTAACCGTTACGTCACGCCTTTATTTCCAGAAATGTAAGCCAGAGATTTGCTTTTGTTTGATTTCGCCTCATGTATAGGGAGCAAGCCTATCAACATTTACTGAGGATTATAATTTATTGACTAAGTGCTGCTACTGAGAATTGCCTAGCAGGAAAACGAATTAATACTTTATCCAGCCTAAGTATCGACAAGAGGATCTTACACTGAGCAGCAACAAAATGCGACCAGAGATTGTATGAGTTTTCTTTTACCTATCCTTCAAAAATATCGTGCGCGCGCATTTTGAGTAGATAAACTTCTATAGTAAACTCGCGTACATTATTTATATACATTTTTGGCTTAAGTTAAGTAAGATCGAGAAAATCTCGTAACTTGTAATTCAGGATTGCGTTTCTATATTAAATTAAATCTAAAAATAGTATTCCGATATTCTAAAATATCTATGAATGTAACATTTTATTGAAATGAAAACAAAGGACTACATTAAATAGCTTCGTCCTTGTGCCCACGTGTTTATTTTACACGTGGCTAAATTTTTCTTCGTGATTCTGCAGTTCACGTATCTATTTCAGAATAGGATGGATATCCGGAAGATTTTAGCAAATTATTTGCTGACCAAAACTAAACAAAGATTACAGTATGGTTAATTAAATCCAAAAAAATCCAAATAGTAAATCAATAAAAGTAATAATGGTCGTGTAAATGCTAATTATGAGTATTGCAGCATTAAGTGCGGGTGCAATGTGACGTATTTGAACACAATAAAGTTTAATTTATATTGCATTGGATGCAAAATATTATATGTGCTGCAAACAGGTTACAGGTTTTGCGATACTAACATGTATCTAAAGGAAATTATTTGTTGCATATTCCCCCAAAATATAATCATAAATAACATAGATCATAGAATCAGGTTTATCTGCTAAAGTATCAGTAAAGTATAAGTACCCTAAAATTCTCTTAAAGCGTTTATTCTAAATTATCCTACAGATCCTAGATTACGCTACATAAAGAGATTAAAAAGACCCCACTTGATATATTTCGTAATTAAACTGAAGGCACTAATAAATTTTTTCTTCAGTCATATTTCAAAGTCAAGAATCAGCAATTAAGTAAAAGTAATAAACACGACCATACGAAGCTAATTAGCTACTAGTCCTTGCCAACACATTTCCACCGTGACTTAGCGGGCTAGTTAAATTGCCTATCTGCTGTAATTTGCATAAGCAATTAACATAGATTATTCATTAATTAATTCCAATGTGGAACTATTTCCCACGCCATTATATTCTATCATCGTTTATCGTGGAACGGATCTTTCTTTGTGCTTCGACGTTACGGAGATAGCTATAGATACTCTAAACAATGATCTATCGATGTTAGAAGGTTTCAATTAGTGTCGAAACAATTTGAAACCGCACTTGCTAAATTAGTTGGTACGAGTAAATTGCTTAGTAACTCTCAGCTTGCAGACTGCTGTTGAGCATTAAGGCTCCTAAACAGACAGATAGTGCGAGCATGTCCCATAATTACCACGTTTAATGATCATAATTATACACCAAAATCATATTTTTTTCTTTAAGTTGACATTAATTTACTTGAAGTTAATACGCGCAATTATAAATGCGAAAATAACTATGTCTGTTTGTTACCTCATCACGACTAAACCACTGTTCAAAAACGTAATGATTTTTTACAAAGAGTTACAACGACAACTAGTAGAGAAAATAATATATAACGTAGTAAAATTTACAATACGTCTATTAATAATATACACACTAAGATATTGTAATTTATTGCTATATTTTTACGATACAATTATACATATATCTGTATCTGTATATGTTCCGTCATTTTCCGGGATTTCGCAAAATCCCTGTCTTCGCTTTACTATGCGGATGTTTTTTAGTTATTTTGTCAGTTTCGTTTGCACAAAGAACAATGTAAAAGCTCGTAATTATGAGTCTGTGAGTTTTAATCGCTAATTTAACTTACTAAATTGCATTACTCAGTCCGCTATACAATGTTCACACTAAGGATAGTAACATTGTATCACACTGTATCATTTAGGACCTCGTAATTCCGGGGGTATCGTACAAGGTGAATTTACTAACCTTTTAACGGCACGCCTGTATTCTCTGAAGGGTGTGAGAGAGGTGTCCTTTTGTGCCCATTTTGTCGATGCTGTTTTTTATTCGAAATATAGAGCTGCTTCTGAGATTTGCAGAACAGAAAACCCCGTTAAAGCTGCGATTCCCAGTTTGGAAAAAGTGATACTTTACGCTGAGCTTCAATAGTGAGGAAGACTAAATATTTTTCAGAAACAAAAAAAGTTTAAACAATATTACGATGTACCAATAAAGCCTGTGACTATTATGTACATGTTAATTATTGAAATGAAAATAAAGGAAATACAAAATAATATATTCCAGAGAAGATATTCTATGATATCACTAACAATTTATCGGACCACAGAAAAACGATCTTTCTGCTGACAATCCACACGACATATACAGCGTCCTATTATATCTGCCATCTCAAATTACGCTGTAGATCACGCGTTTTACCTTGTGTCAGTTTCAATTAGGCAAAAGCAAATGTTTATTTTCGAGAGCCCAATTAATATCATGATATAACGACCATTCTATTGCAGTTAAGATTATTGCGTTCTATCATTATTCGGAAACGAATTTCAGCAATTATCTTCTTCATTGTTACTGTGGTGTTCCCAAATTACTGAATACCGTGTTTGTTCTAAATTATACAGTTAGGTAATGTTCTTAGTGACGCGTTGTTTTTCATTACAAAGTGTAGCGACGACTACTCGCAACATGGCAAAAAGTAAAGCGTCATCTATCGCAGTGAAGCTACAACAACAAACCCTGAATCGCACTATGAAAGTTTACAACGATTCTAACACATATACGAATATCCGACATCAACTGTCGGGCTTCGGCCCGCCAGGCTAACCACCTTGCCTGGTCGGAGGATCCTCCCTTTTCAATTGAGGAACACCATACCTCGTTCCTCCATAAAAGTAAACATGATTCTGTTTAGCTTTTAGGGTAACACTTCGTGAACACCGTTTAGTATTAAGAACAAATAAAGTTTTAACATAAATAATATTAAGAAATAGTGATGTACAACATTGTATCTCCCAAGATTATCCGTTAGGTATCTTGGGTCTGATGGCTGTCTGATAAGTCATTTCATTCATTAATATGTGGTTATGTTGTCCAACTTTTCTCACAGGAATAGGCGTTGCAATCAATTTCAACAAACAATTTTTGTGTTTTGTCGTCATTTAGTGTAGTAATTATTTTGTAACCTGACCATAACCCTTGTTAAAGCGAAACAGGTGGAAACAGGAAACTTGTATATGAAAACCTTACATGCATGACATTTCACGTGATGTCAAAAACACCACTGCTTGTACCCGATGAACATTAATTTGACGACAACAATGAGGATGTTATTTCGCCCCTCAATGCCAACAACCGTATATAACCGTTATTTTGAATTAATAGTAGCTGGTGCACTTAATAAGAAGCAGAAGGTTGACTGACCTTAAATGAACGATCAACAGGTGATTGCGAATGGTCACTGTGAGGCACGTAGCCACCAAAAGTAATGTAGGTCACGTACGAAGGAAACTAGTAAAGGTCAAAGTATAGAATTGGTAACATTATGATCGAAGAACGGGACGGTTAAACTATTTTGGGATACGTATTGGAGACAAACGAAAAGAAAATAAAACGGTAACGTGGTGTTCTAAAATATTAAGGATGTAAGGTTCGTAGTACAGAATGAGGTTCAGATGTGATCTCTACTAACCAGTGGATATGCTTTATATCAAATGACACATTCAAATTCTATGGTCAAGTTGAGATCATCGTTGAGCGTCGTTTTGTAATACGGACATTTTAAGTATGATCTGTGCTTCGAAAATTCATATAGTCTGGCTGCAATTTTAAAAGATATAGTAACAAATTTTCTTTCTATTACTGATTGTTTTTTATCGGCCACCGTTCACATCGTAGGCTGAGATTTCCAGCATATTTTTCCCAATTTAAGAATCTGATTTCAAACTTATCAGTTTCGAACCTACTTTATTACCAGAAGACAAATGAAGCGACTGGAACAAAATTAATTAATGAAATTATCTAAGAGAATGTTTATTTATTTATTTATTTATTTATTTATTCTTTATGCACATTGTACAGAGGCGGACTTAATGCCTTAGGCATTTTCTACCAGTCGACCTTAGGTTGATGCAGAGAGGAAGGATGGTAGGTGCACGATACAATTTTAACGTTATCGTTAATAAATATATGAGGATACACTATAATAATAAAGTTACTTACATATCACATACATATATACATAAATATATATATTTACATAAATAATATAATAAATAAATTATAAATAATAGGAAAGCTGAGATGATTCTGCCAACTTAGTGTGGAGGTGTTCACGCAGTTTCCGCTTGAAAGAGTAACGACTGGTGGCCATCCTGATTTCCAGAGGGAGAGAATTCCATTGCAGGATGGACTGGACGAAGAAAGACGAATGTATAAAGTCGGAGCGATGAGATGGACATTGTAGAATCCGATTCGTCGAAGAGCGAAGCTGTCTGTCATGATTGGAACATACATATGGAAAGTGAGAAGTAAGATAAGTAGGGGAAGTAGGAGAATCTAGTAAAGTGAATAGAGTAGTTAATGCTCTCATAACCCTGCGTTGACGAATCGGCAACCACTTCAGTAGTGATCTCGAGTCAGACACATGATCATATTTACGAATATTGAATACGAATCGAATGCAGTTATTAAGAAGACGGTCAATTTTGTTGAGGAGGTCTGCATTCAGGTCGTAGTAACACACATCGCTATAGTCAATTATGGGAAAGATTAAGGTTTGCATAAGCATAGCTTTCGTATTAGATGGGAGTACGTTTCTCAAACGATATAGAGACCGTAATGTCCCTGTTACTCTCTGGCTGACACTAGCGACTTGACTCCTCCAATTAAGAGTGGTGTCGATGAGCAAACCAAGATCTTTAACAGTGGAGCTGAGGGGGATGACAATGCCATTAAACTTAACTGGTGGTAAGGTACTGCTGGAAAGTTTTGTTGTATTGCGAGAGCTCCCTACGATGATAGCTTGGCACTTAGTAGGGTTTACCGCCACCCCAAATTTATCAGACCAGTTCTTGATGGATTCAAGATCACGGTTCAACTTGAAGATAGCATCAGAAACACAATCCACACCAGCTTGAGTGTACAGTTGCAAGTCGTCGGCATAAAGATGATACGAACACCGAAGCTCATGGGTAATTAGATTTATGAAAATAGAAAACAAGAGAGGAGAAAGAATGCCGCCTTGTGGAACGCCAGTTTCGAGGTCACACCAACTAGATGAGCACCCGCCCACTTGAACTGACTGCTGACGTTCCCGAAGGTAAGAAGAGAACCATTCCAGTGTCTTAGGTGAGACCATAAGATGGGATAGAACGGACAGAAGGATATCGTGATTGACGGTGTTAAATGCGTTGGAAAAATCGACCAGAACAAGAACAGTAACTTTGTTGGCCTCCATACCTGCCCTAATATCGCCAGTCACTTTAAGGAGAGCAGAAGCGGTGCTGTGCCCAGGCCTGAACCCAGATTGAAGAGGACTAATAATGGAGTTGTGTTGTATGTAATGAGAAAACTGTTTATGAACACAGGCTTCAAGCACTTTAGAAAGGAAAGGAAGAATAGAAATTGGGCGGAAGTGGCTGGGAAGCGAAGGGTTTGAAATCTTGGGCAGGGGACGGACAAAAGCCTTACGCCACAGGGACGGGAATGTTCCGGTGTCAAGGGAAAAGTTTATGATATGGGAGATCGCAGGAAGGAGGTAGTCCAGGACCGTTGTAATCATGCGGCGGCTAATATCATCACAGCCCACCGCTTTGGATTTAATAGATAGGATTATCTTTTTGATCTCACCCAAGTCGACTGGAGAGAAATGAAAGGAGTGCATATTAGGAATCGTTAGAGAAGCTATGTAATTAAGCGTTTGAAGTCGGGTTTTACGATCTAAAGTAGGAACAGTGGAGAAATGTTGATTAAGATCGTCTAAGCCAACTATGCTTGGGATATCTAAATGTCGTGGTTTACCGATGCCTAAGGTTCTAAGAAATTTCCAGATATCTGCCGGAGAAGAAGAAGTGATATTATCAAGAATATGGCGGCGTTTAGCGTTACGTATCATCTGATTACACCGATTCCTTGCAGTCTTAAAGAAGGTCCAATTTTCTTCAGTGCGGTCTCTTTTATGTTTTCTGAAGGCACGGTCTCTACGTCTCATGGCCATCTGGATTCCTCGAGTCATCCAAGGCGCAGGTGGACGCTTCAGCTTTACTTTTCTGACTGGAGCATGGACGTCATACAATTTGACCACAGTATTAGTAAACATTCTCACCTTGTCATGGACTGTGTCAGCCTGCACCAAGGGTTTCCAGTCGATCATAGAGGCATCCTTCCGAAGTTTCTCCACATCCATACGTGCAAAACAACGCATATGCAAAACCTTTGGTTTCAGTTTAGGAGGTTTCAGGATATAGGACAAAAAAATAAGATCATGATGGGAAAAGCCAGGAGCCGCATGTTGGCCATGCGAGGAAACGAGGGAAGGATTGGAAGTGATGATAATATCAAGCCAAGTGTTGTCACCAACGGTGTTGTGGTGAGTAGCTTGAAGAGGCAGGATATGCAAGCTAGCTGACTCAATAAGGTGAAGGAGCTTACTGGAACGAGGGGAGTTTTGAGCAAAGAGGTTGGTGTTGAAGTCGCCCATGACAATGTGATGTGCGTATTCCGAACCCAGTGATTCCAATACCGATTCGAATTCAGTGAAGTAGTCGACAGTAGGGGGACAATAAACAACCCCCAAAATTGTTTTAACTCCTTTGACACAAACCTCAAGAAAAAGAAATTCTGCGGAAGCAGAATAGTTAGGAGAAGAGGTAGTCAAAATTTTAAAGGGAAGATCGCTACGGAGATATATTGCAACTCCACCCCCACCCTTATCAACCCGATCATTCCGTATAAGAACGAAACCAGGGAGAGGGTAAGTAGTTGATAGAAGATGGGGCTTGAACCAACTCTCAGAAATCAGGACGGCGTGAACGTTACTGTCACTGAAAGTGTCATATAGTTCACTGTAATGACTAGGGACACTTTGAGCATTTATGTGACACACATTCAAAACCTGGCCAAGTTGCTGTTTAAACTCTTTGCGTAATAGGCCACCTAGGGTATTGGTGAGGGAACTAAACCTTTCATCATCAGAAGATACTATAGATTCATTGGCAGAATAAAAAGAATCATCATCAGTAATCATAAATAAATAATATATAATATGAATATAATATAAAATATAAAAAAGAAGAACCAGATAAAAACCAAGCAGAATAAAAAAATTAAAAAAAAAAAAAAAAACTTGTGCAATGTTCACATCTCCGCACCACCCGCCAGCCAACACAAACACTATAGAAATAAAAAAAAAATTAAAAAATGAAAGGCAAAAAAAAAAAAATATACAAAATGAATAGGCACAAAACCAAAATAAAACATGATGCTAGATAAATGTGAAACACAGCTAACCAAGAATACACTCATTACAAATTGCAACGCATTTCCGAACGCCTTGCAATCCTCAACAAAGTGTACGTGCGTATTCCGGAACGCATCCAACAAAGATTATCTGTTTACAAAATCGAGTCAGTTTGACAGCTACAATTCACACCATAACTATTTGGGGGTAATAGTATTCCCTGTGCTATATTAGGTATGAGTAATCGAAACAAACTAACTCAAAGCGAAAAATAAGTATGGGTGGAGAATTGTAGCTGACAATTGTAAATTAAGGGCTAATGTGTGTGCAGTAAACAAGTGAGTTTACAGATACGGCGTACAGTTATTTACGGGTCGCGTTTTTCAGGTTCTCACCTGAGGCGTCGACAGCACTCCTGCTCGCAGATGCTTGCTTTGGGTACTTTTCCAACAGAGGACTCAGTTCATCAAGAGTGGTAATCTTGTGGCGTATTCCATCAGAGGTCTTGATAACGATGACACCATTTTGAGTCCAACAGTATCGCATTCCAAAGTGCAGACGCGCTTTACCGAAGATCGATTGCCTATTCTTGGTTAAGAACTCCTTGACGGATATAGGGGACCCCTTCAATCCTGTCTTTGCCTTCCAGACAGTAGATTTAACATCTACACCGGAGAACATGACAAGTACAGGCCTGACACGCTCCTTACTGGATGCCCCTAGTCTATGACAGACTTTGATGGACGATTGCGAGACATTCTTGAGTGCCAACTTGGTCTTCAGAACATCAAGTATGACTGTGCCGCAATCCTCATTGTCGACTTCAGCAACTCCCTGGAAGATTAGTGCTTTCAGCCTGTGCCTGGTCTCAATCCCATCCACTTGCCTGGCACATTCGCTAATCTGGTTCCGGAGCAGCCCAAGCATGCTAAAAATGAGCTCCCTGAAGGTCCGGAATTCTTCAGCCACCTTTGCCACAGTGTCTTTGGTGGGCCCATGTTAGCTGCTCAATATAAATTCTATTGGTTCTTTTATCAGGCGGTTTTATTACCGCACGTAAATCGAGATCGCAGCTGCAGCTGAAAGTGGTGTGCAGTAATGGTGGGCAGTAACAGTATAATCAATGCTTGAAACTCGATTCTTTTCCTTAATTTACGCGAATAGGAATCATTAACTAACGATGCTTTAAACTGAATTGTATTTGTAGGTGAGGTGATTATTTCAATTTTTATATTTTCTTGACTTGCTATGTTTTTTTACTGTGTAAAGATCTCCTGATCCCGACATTCGTGCACACTGTATCATTTGCTTTTTCCGCCAATTCTGTTCTGTGTGAATGCTTTAATCCATTACCTTAAAGTTTCCTGGGGTCTTTCTTCAGCTGATAGTTTATTTCATCATATTTAAATTCGTTGATATTATTTCTCCGATGTAAAAATTTTTCAGGATAAATAATGTCGAATTTGAATGATTTGTATACATACTTTTTACTTAAGAATGAAGATGAAGATATTTTATAAGTCATAATTATCAAATGTTTGACGTCCAGTTGTGTCTTTGAGTTGTTTACATAATATTTATAATGGCGTTTTGTTTTCGTTCATGCTGTAATATTATGCGCAAATGGTGTGATAAACGCTTTTCAGGTACAATACAAGCCAACAAATATATAATTTCAACGTAATATGAGCCTTTACATCTCAATTGTATTATAAATTATAACAAATTCATCTTCTGACGTGTTCACGATGTATCACTGGAATTTTCTTGTTGTAGTGGAAAGAATCGGTCAGTAATGGTGGTATTGGTGCTGAATGCGCAGAGTATAGGTACTATAGGGTCGGCAGACAATTTCAAGTACGTTGTCATTACGTATACAGTCCTATGGAAAGACGTCCCTTACTCTTTCACGACACACAGGGGAGAGGGATGTTTTAACTTTGGGGAAACAGGCCTGTAAATATTCATAACATGCATAGTCGTGACTGCCAAATACCGATTGTACAACACTGTTTGCATAATATGACACAATTTTTGCATCTCCAGAAATATTTTTCATGCATTTGCCAAGAATTGGTTTCATAATCAGAATCTCATTTACCGATTTTACATTTTCTGTTCGAGATGTAAGATGTAACTTTTTACCGTTTTGTCATTCGATGCAAACATTAAGCTTTTAGAGTAGGTTTCATTATTCCCTGAAGAGGCTCATTAGCATCGCTCAGAAATACTTCGAACTATACTTGCAATATACGCAATCGGAAAAGCTTTCATCATTAAAATAATAACATGCTCAAGATAGTTCTGAAATAGATTTCCGATATTATGTGAAATGAAACTGTGATAGTTTACTACCATTTTATATTAAGTATATTAATTATTTTTATTCTAAAGGTACCTACTTCGATAAATCCAGCTTTACTTGCTTCTGGATTCATGCTTTTTTAACACTATTAATTACATTCGCTTTATAATATCTTAATGAATTCTGCAGTAGTTCTGGCCTAGTGTAATTCTGAAGGTGCAAAATTATGTTCAAACAATATTGAAATCGTGTATCGCTACTGTACTACAGATCTGAAATATCTGTTAACCGATTTGCCTGCATCGGCGTATGAGATGGCGGTTCAGAACTAATGCAAATCCGACAATAAAAGAAAAAGTCAAAGGAAACAGATATTTTCGCCGAGTAATACAAAATATATTTACACCTTATATTTAGCATCATAATATTCAAAACTGAGTTCCTTTCTGTATTGTTGTAGGCCTACAGTTGCGGAGCATAGAGGAGCCGGCGGGAGGCGCGGGCGGCGGCATGCCCGCGCCTACCTGCTACGATGCTGAATGCGCGCGCACCGAAGCCTGGCTCGACGAGAACCAGGAGTTTGTGCACGACTATTTCTTGAGGTAAATACCTATATTCATCTCTTTCTAACGCACTGATCTAGGACTAAACGATAAAGATGGAGGGGGGAAATCGAATTAATATAGCTGCACGACTGAAAATGAAAATCGACTTAAAGAAGGTTAGGTATTGTTGTATTTTAGAGTGTTAGGTGATCAATTGGCAATTTGTCACAACATAAATCCACCATCGGTATTTTTCTTTATAGACTTATATGTGCTACCAAAATTAACATCATATATCAGTTACATAAATTTGTGATTATTTTGTGAAGGAATGTGATGATAGGTTACATGTTGTAGGATCGTTTCTAGATTAAGAAACGTTTCTGTTAGCCGACGCTTACAACCTAAGCTTGTTACTTACTAACTTGGGTAAGTTGTAAATGTTAGCTGTAGGACATGACCTACCGCGATAACTGGAAAACCGAGAATATCCCGAAAGCATATTGGGGAACGGGTAAAACGGGCTTCTGGAGTTCTGGAAAGAAGAGACTTGTGTTGAAATGTCTGTCATGACAGGCCCGTGTGCCTACATGAGCCTGTCATGGGTTTATAGGTCAATCCAAAATCCCCTTAATCATGTGCTCGAGTCTAGACTTTTAAAAGTGCATGAAGGGCCTTGTTGAAATAAAAAACTTACACTTAGATGTACTTAGAAAGAAGATAAGTAAAGCTTATAGCTCAAAAAATATCCATATAGTAATGGGCAGGATAAACGTCAAAAGTACGTCACAACTTTGGTACAATTGACTTAAATGAGAAGAATTTTGGGCCTTACTTCATGACGCTGCGCGCTGAACTGATGAGGCATACTTTACTTATCATGACTTGGAACTGTAACATCAAACAGAAATAAATTGGCAAGATACTTGCAGCATAATGGAGTTACTGTTAGGATCTAAACTGTATCGTTTACTAAACTAGGCTTAGTGGTGCCAACACAATTAGTGTTGGCAGTAGGGGTCCTAATCTCGTTAGGGAAAACAAGCGATAAGTGGTGTTAGGGCTCTTGCACATCTCTGTGGGGCGCGCCAGTATTACACTGTAAGTTCATCTATTGTTATACCTACGTATGTAGGTTGTTTTGTTGTACATTATTGTCCGCATATAGCAAATTACAGGCACACTGTATGTGTATATGTACATGTATTGTCGGCTGTGCTTTGAACACGAATTCGAAAATTGAATACAAAATCGGCCAGTACGCTCCGCAATAATCAGTCCAATACACCGCTCAGTACCTGGAATTAATTTCGTATTAGGACTCAGTGCAATGTGTAAATCGGTTCATTGATTCTGATTTGAATCCCCCAACGGTATTTGATTGAAATGTCGAATGGGATGACGTCATGACACTAATGACTCATTATACAGTCATGCTATACGGCCACTATCACTGTTATGATTGAGGGAAAGCATTTGTAAACAGTGGCATTACAAAAGCCACTTTAGTTTTCGCCTCTATACGTACGGGGTATTTGTCGAATACGTCGCCCGAATATATTCTATTCGGGTCCTGCCAATTCTGTTTATAAGCGCTATTTCAAATAGTCCACGATTTCAGACGAGTGAAATGAGAATTATCACTGAAATCTGGCTTAAAGGATTATACTTTAAATTATTTTCAAAGGTCATGCTTATTCTGTGACTCGAATATGAATTCTTTTTTCATACTGTAATGACACAGATAATTGGATTTCACGTTTTATCAGACTATTTAACTAGGGAGAGTAACGTAACCTATCGTTATAGAGAATCAAATTTGAATTGGAAATACTCGTTTAGCACTGCCTTTTTTTTTGGAGACTTTATTTAATTCTATATATGATCCAAAATATTTACTGTCTCATTGGCCCAGTGGTCGCAAGCGCGACTGCTAAGCGTGAGGTACTGGGTTCGATTCCCGGGTCAGGCAAAGTTTTATTGAGATTTTTCTGTATGGAAATTCTCAGTAGCAGCACGGAGTCTGGAACCCCCCGGTATATGGCAATAGACTCGCCCCCTATTACATGGGACATGTGAAATATGGGTGTACAGTAGTACACCTCTGCCTAACCCTTCGGGGAATACAGGCGTGATGCGATATGTTATGTTACTTTATGATCCAAATTGTGCTTGTCGCATAACAGTTGTATTTTCCATTCCAAATCCACTTACATTAATGATACGGAGTATGTATACTCTACGTCAAAATATTCGTTCTACCTGCCACGCCTACAGATCGACGTCATGATCACTGAAATCTGATCAAGTATCAGTGTTATGATAATGACATACTTATTATCTTGACATCTTGGCACGAAACCTATTTCATAATGAGAGCGGTACGCCACGGATACGTTCTAAAAGTGTTCGAAATATGAATACAAATACTCTAGATTTTTCACATTTTATGCATATTTGAATCACTCACACGTCTTTTCACTTTACTATCGAACTATATCTGAAACTCTTTTTTATTCTATTAATTAGTAGAAATAAACATTCGCCAGAATTCATAGGATTAAACGGCTTTATCTCATCGTACGTGCAACACTGACACAAAATTATGTTTGTCATCTAAAGCTTTCGGTTAATCCGCACCGCCATGTCCGTTGGTGTTGGTGGACCAATAACTTGTGTCAATAACGAAAACGGACTGATTCATTATTCTGGAGAGAAAGGGAATTTTATTAACGTTGCCTGTTCGTGTATACTTCATTATTACCCGTAACGTGTGATTAGTGGCGAGCTCGCCATTAATCCCATTTGATTATCGGATTGGGAATGGTACGATGAATACATTTCGACGTATAAAGCATTCATTTAACATAATGCTGGCTGTGAAATAGTGTGCGAACAGGTTTTGTATTTAACGTACTAAATTAATTTGTGTATATGACGGTCTTGTTGTGTGGGTTAATTTTTAGTTCAATTAAACGAAATTAATGTTAGAATCAGTTTTGGATGGTTTTATAAACTTTTCGGCAGCTTCGATTATAATGAGAGGTTGGATACTCTTCATTTTAACGCTGCTATCTTGCAGACTAACCAATGATCTCCGATCAATATCTCCTGTCGCTATTATCTACCTCATAGTGACAGAAACATCATGAGACTTAACAGCTTCTGAAATTAAAATGCGTTTCAGTATTCCGCGATAACCAACACATCATTATAACACGCCTATAATTCCCAATAGGTTAGGCAGAGCTACTGAAAATTTCCATACAGAAAAAATAACACTGCCTAATAGGAGAATAAAATTCAGAACTTCACTAATGAAATACTAGACTAATGTGGCAAATCACCCACAAAACAAGTGAAATAGCGGCAGATGTCAGAAACCGAAGCTATCAATAAAATATCTAGCAGACAGGACACCCAAGTCAGCTTGACAGATTATGATAGGATTGAGGATACACGTAATAGACACACTACATGTGCCAACTAGGTAGACGACATTCGTTACGAGAAGACAGCGATTGATATGGTTCATGAAAAGGGAGGCTTTTCATCTTGACACCTCACGTTCTGACACTTAGATGATAAATAATTCACTTTCGATACCAAGAAACAAATGATAACTTGTTTGAAGTCTTATACAGGTATCGGTTTGAAATCAAAAGGCAAGAGTCATCTGTTTAATGAACATGGAACTGTGGCAGTGTGGAAATACTTGCAGTAGTAGCACGGAGTTACGAATTATGTCCAGTAGATGGCTCAATAGGCTCGCCACCTATTTCATGTAACTTAATAGCAGCATCGGTGAAATGTGTGGAATACAGGCGCTATGCTATAAAAGAAGTAGAATAATTATTAAGTGCTTTTGTGCACACATGCAAAGAGAATAAAATAAATGAGCCTAATGGATCAGGGAACTTGTTAAGAGCTAATCAATCCTATGTAGATTTTCACATAACCCCTAATTAGTAGTACTTCCATGACTAATTGCGACGTTCCTAGGTGTTCGTATAGACAGCGACTTAAGTAAATGACCTTTACATAATTTGCAAAATAATTTATCAAAAAAAGATAATCATTGTTCTTTAGTAACAATTACACTAATCGTTAAATTTACGCCATTCTACTATATTATTGGTAACAAAAATAACAAATGCAAGTTTTCATTAAAATAAAGACTTAATAAAACTTTGTTCAATGGTCAGTTCCTTTTGACGCTGCCTGTACATCCCAGAGCATCTCTGCTGCAGGCAAAACTTTATCAAAGGCGGGGTTTCCATCGACTAATTAAAGCGGGCTTATCTTCATAATACCTAGCGTTATTTTCAATGGTTAATTGCATTTAATTTTTATTATCATTAAAAAGTCCACTTTAGATGTTCTTGTTTTTTGTTCCGTTTAGTTTTTTTCTTGATTACAGTAGGTATTCATTTCAATTTGGAGCCCTCATTATTGTGACCAAAGATTTTGACACTTATCATTATTATCAATGGGCAAATAGTATGTCGCAGTACACTTTCTTGCCTACATTCGGCATTTGAAACAATATTTACGTAACTATTGGGAGTTATAGGTGATAATGTGATTCCGCATTTCCGTTTATGTAGGTACAAACCTTATTAAAGCAAGGGGGTGTAAGGAAAGAGCCTCCACGAGTGACAATACTCATCGCAGAAATCATCTGGTGCCCTCTGCACGTGACGACACGATAGAAGAAGATTAAGGCATATTATCCAATTAGCATATCTCGAAATGGTTACGGTTTAAGGCTTGGCTTCACACCACTAGTACAAATGTCCTTTACTCGAATTTTCACCTATACCTAGACCCAGAACAGTTATCTGTAGACCATACAAATATTTGTTCCGTGCGGGTATCGAACCTGCGGAGGACGTCAATCGCTTAGCCACTACGCTAACCATGCCATTAAGAATGTAAAGGAACAATGCAAATAAATGCGCAGAAACTTTTAATAACACGCCAATTATCCTTTGCTGTAACTTAATCGTAAATCTTTGATAGATACTGAAGGGTTTCATAGAACTTCTAAACCCTATTGTCAAGTCGTAATTAATTTCAAATGCTTATCTAAAATTTCAAATGCAACGTAATTGGAATATCTTGTTGTTTGTTTTTTGAACAATCGAATTAAGGTTTTGTTTTGATATTTTAATTGTTCCATTGTGTCATCGTAAAAAATGGAACAATAGAGATTCTTCAGCCTTAATGTGAATTGGTTTTTGCTTGACGGTTCCTTTGGCAATACAAGGTCGATCGTCTTTAGTCTTTTTGCGATGTCTTCTGTTCACCGTTGTATGATTTATTATGTATGGGTGATTTCAGTTAAATAACATGAATACCAACAGTTACTCGAATTACTGATTAACTTGTGCTTAAGCATCTCACAATTGTATTCGTCAAACCGCTAGAAAAGGGTTTGTTAAAAAACCTTTTTTAAGCACCACTGTAGGAATAAGTTTAACAAATGCTAGAGATAATGTTGCACTTATTGAAGTTTTAAATTATCCTAGGTTGTTGTAAACTCCTTGTCCAGCATTTAGCCTATTTTAGACAAAGAGGTTGTCATCTTAACTTCTGTCCGCAGTCCAACTTTCGAGATACCGTAGAATTCTATTGTATACAATTCTGTACTTACCTAATCTGTATCTACCCACTATTTAACTACATTGAAGTCCATTGTCTCATAAAGTTATAGTAGAACTTGCTGCGGTCGTACATCAAGTTAGTGGCTCACTCGTTAAGTTAACTTTACCAACTTGATTTACTAGTTTGGTCTAACTTCTTTAATGTCGCCGATTCTTTGTAATCTTACCGTTGTTCGTAGTTAAGTTTGGCCTGTTTCGGACGTAAACTCTGAGGAAATTTGCCTCATTATGTTGAATTTTAAACTTTCTAGTGTTTAAGTTGGTTTGAATGTAAGATGCTTAACGCTGTACCATAATGTATTCATAAGAGATAGGTATAGAAGAAATAAAAATGATGAATGAAATATTCATGTGTATAACTTTTTTCATACTAGGTGCTTTATAAGATTAACTGTGGTTAAATTAATGAGTACATAACTGCATAATGTGGAAGCGACCTGTTCCCGATATTTGATAGAATTAGTAAAACTGCTACCGTCAGATGTCATTTAAGAATTCTGGTAGTTTAATTACTTACTGTGATTCTGAGTAAAGTGATAATATTATATTAGATCTTAAATAAGGCTTTAATAAGGTTTTTCTTTAGACCAGTTTTAAACATTCGATCCAGTTTTTCTA
This sequence comes from Shargacucullia verbasci, assembly GCA_947562105.1. NCBI lineage: Eukaryota > Metazoa > Arthropoda > Insecta > Lepidoptera > Noctuidae > Shargacucullia > Shargacucullia verbasci. The sequence continues at coordinate 5,884,360 of OX387296.1, forward strand.
TTAAAACTGTATTCTAACTAAGGAAAAGTCCATAATCCAAAACTGTCAAATTAGTATCGGACGTCGTTAACCGTTATAAACTGTATAATATTATACACATATTATAAACTCTATTTCGACCACAGTAAAGTTCTGAATGCAAAAATGAGGAGTAAGAACTAAGGGCTTAAAGCTGGTCTAAAGATAAACCATGTTTTATAATAAGGGGATTAGAGGCCAGTAGCAACGCATAAAGAGTCAAAAATAAAAAGTTGGTGTAAATATCCGCTTAAAAAAATTACACTCTCATTAACCCGTAAGTGACGCAAAGAAGACAATAGAAAATCTGTTGCTTGTAACTACAGGCATTTTGTCTCTTAATGAATGAATCAACAAAGAATATCAAACAAAACGGTACCAGTTCTAGACTTTACACGGTGTTATATAAATTATACTTTATTAGTTGAAGGCCACGAGTCTTAATAGTTTTGTTTAGGTCTCTTAATTACTGCGCCCCAGTTGCTTAAAACTATAACTTGGCACGTTTACTTTGGGTTTATTTAGGCTGTTCAACTATTACGACTTTAATCAGAATTTGTGGGACGTGGATTAATACTACACTACTAAACTTGACATGACAAAATTTCCTTTTTTTTTTAGTTCAGGAATGTATTGAACAACAATTATTAGGTATTCAGTCTACCTCAGTTCAGTGTTGAGCTTAAAATTGTTATACTTAAAGGTAGCGTCATCTTTTCGAGAACAAAGAACTAAAAAGAAGATTGTAAGTAAGCGTAATTTTATTTTGTTATATTTCCCTCAAGCATCGAATTAGTTGTCTGTAATGGTGCTTTAGTTATTTTTTAATAAATAAATAAAAAGCCCATGGCTTTTTATTTTTTTTTGCATTTCTGTAACCAGCCTACCTTTGACTTTTCTTGTAGTCAAACTAGTTTACGTAATGTAGATGTACTCTTTTCGTACCCACAAATGACGTGACTTAAAATATAAATTTAATTGACGCCATGTTTTTTGAATTACATTAGTTTCGCTCGCTGCCAGAAAACGGAAGATCGTAAATCATAAAATTGCTGCTGCCTTTTCGGCAATAAATTCACTAGTTTTACGCTTAAAAATATTTCCGACGGATAAAACAAACAGTCGGAAACTGGGCAGTAAGGAAACTTGTCATGAGGAAATTGACTGATACAAGTAACTGACCAGCCACATAAACTCCAGTCGTAAACATATCTTTATCGGATTACACCGGTTTCCGTGTGGTCTCGCCCACCCTCTATCAGTCGTCGGTGTTGAAGCTGCTATTAAGGGATTAGATCAGGAGGATTAGCAGCAAGCCATCCAGACACTTTAAACTCCACACTGTTAATTTAATCTGTAAAACTAACACATAATAGTCCTTTTCTGTTATACTCAGGTTTTAACTTGTGGGTAATATTTATATATTTATTTAAAAATAAAAACACCACTTCTTATGTGAAGTTCGTAAATTATGACCAAGGAATTATGTTAAACCGATGGAGAGCAACAGTACCCATTGCGATTACAAATACGCTTGCCAATTATGACCAATACCTTCACACATAATAATTTTGATGATATAGGTATAGATAACAAGGCAGTAAGCATAATTGTTCAGTGAAATAGGAGACAAGACATGATATTTTTTCTTGGCACTGAAATAGACAGTATAATTTTGTTTAGCACTGAATTTTTACGAGGCCATACTGTGGCACTAGTTCCCACCAGTTACGAGACATACTGAAGTAAAATCTGACATAAACCAACGTATTCTGGAAGTTATTACATTTATAAAGTTTATTCACAATTCTTTTGTCGTTCCTTGAATGGGCCATAAAACATTCAAGATATAAACACTCTGATTAGTTTTATGAATGGATGAATTGGCTTGAATAATTACAACGATCATGCCTGGTATGCTGTAGTATGAATAACAATTAGTCTACACTGAAAGATAAACATGAGCGTTGCAGCTGTCAACTGTACAAAGAAACGTGTTAATTCATACAGGTCATTGGCTAACATGATGTTATTTGAACAATCACGAGCAAAACATACTATTAATTTACATTTAAAAGCAGTTACCTACATACAAAGCATCTAGGAATCGGAAAAAATATCTACGAAGTCCGTGAAATTTTATATAATTTGTGTCGATAGCGATACTTTCCAAGAAAATTACAGCTATTCCGATGCTCTGCGTTTAACTTGAACATTTAATTTTTCTATTCTTGTACATCCATGTAGATTTAATAATAAATTTTCATCATAAGCCAGTACAGTCACACTGCAGGACAAAGGCCTCCCTTCCTTCTTTCCACTTTTCCCGGTATGTTGAATGAGTATGCCGATAAAAGGACTATCTTTTATCGGCATCGACAGTTTCACAGATTAAATTAACAGCATGGAGTTTAATTGTTGGACCTTGGGTTTTATCATAGTTTTTCTTAGTACTTTACAAATACGTATTGCGAGTTAAGATAACCAAGTACGAGAAATAAAATCTACTACAAATTCTTTTGCACGTGTCGTGTAAATTAAATTTTATCGAAGCACATTGAACGTAACATGTATACGCTTGATGCATTTTATTACGCTAGATTGGCTTTGTAAATTCTTAACCATCTCAAGCGCATTCCAAGTCGTTTTCAAGACTCATCGAAATAAATTTGAAAATATACGGACCGTATGTTACTGTTGAACTTTGAACTGGTATACAAATTGTCACATTGAAGAATTTTCCATTTGTCCTCTAGCTCAACGCCCGGAAAATGGGAAGGAGGATGTCGCTATTCTAACATATGGAAGGAACCAGCTGAATATTTATTAGTTTAATATGTCTGTCTTTGTTCTGTGTTGGTACAGCTTCATTTGTTTTTGGTTTTCTTTCGTATATTGTCTGCGTCTGTGATGTCACTATTGGTTATAAAGTAATTTGGTTGTACAGTCAGACAAAGAGATTAAGTACAGGTTCATCAGATATTTAGATTACAGATGCATTCCAATCAGACATAATGAAATCATATTTATTTAAAACCTTCAGCTCTCTTCCATCAGTTGTTTCGAAAACATCATTTATATACTGTGAGGTACTTTGCTCTTATTATTCAATTATATAATATTTTACCTTTGTTATGTCTGTATACTGTAAAGGTTTACTTGCCTTCTAAGTTTTCTTCACTTTAGCTGATATTGCGTTCCTTCGGTAGTTAGTTTGTTAGTTTTGATATCGGATTTCACAACATCCTGCTGGAGTTTCCCACGGGATTTCGTTGCGGTCGCAATCCGTAGTGCATTGGCGTTTAATAATGCAGGTATTAAGACTACGGGTAAGTCTACCTATTTTTTTTATTACCTTGTGTAATTGAAAGTACCATTTGAAGAACTTCTGAAGCATACCGCAATAATGTTATTCAATTATGATTAACTTCACCAATAAATATTTATTATGGCTTACCAAGACCATTTTGAGTTACTGAGAGGATTTCGATTTAAGGTTTATATTAAGAACAATATTTAAAAAGTAATCTTGTATGTTTGTGATTGAATCAATATAATTTTTTTAATTTTTTTTGACTTTTGATTTTATTAGCGTTAATTTTTTTATATTATTATTCAGTAAGATGTTTTAAGTGTTGTGATACTGTCAGTGTCTTAGGGTGTCGATGGAAAATCAATTATCAAATAGGTATGTCAGTACTTCGTCACGGCTTTTCGTAGCGACCATTAGCTCCTCCCGCGAGCAGGTAGTATTACACACGATACAGGATGGAAGGTGGGCCATCGTCTGGATACAGTCTGAGGAGACGTCATACTCTCACGGGAGGTTGAACACGACAACATAGACAACAAAACACATTTTTTCTCTTCATTAAATAAATATGAAAATTTGCTTATAATAACATTAATACTTCAAAGACCTGTTGAGACTAATCTAATTATCCCTGAGTGTTTTTGTCTCTTTCAAGTTAACTCATTATAATTTGTTAAACAAAGGAAACGCGCATTCCTTTTTTCGTCTATGGAGTTTCAAACAATGTGATTATAATTTGAAATCCAATGTTGTTGAATGTAAAGTTAAATTATGTAATCAAGATCAAGGACTGTTTGAGCGTTGTTTTAATATTTAGGGTTTTAGTGAGTTCTTTAAATCTATCCATCTGATCATTAGTTTCTAGAATTGCATTGAATTCTTAAGACTCCAAACATTGTTTTGAATAAGTTTTCCTTTTTCCTTTAAGTATAAATTTGATAGCAAAAATCGACGAACTAGTTAGAGCGTTCCAAAAATTTTAAGCATAAAAAAAAAAAAAATTAAACGTCGGTAAAGCACGATGATAAAAAAAATTTCACAAACGAAAGAAAGAAAGAAAAAATATAAAAAATAACTAAACAATTAGTACTATTTAATCAATTTAAAATATGCGCTGATCAGCATGCTCAAACACACCGAAAAGGTAAGTGGTGTCGGTCACTTTAAAATAGCGTAAAGACAGCTTTACTAACCCGAATGTACCTCAAAAATCGTTTGTTGAAATTCTACGTAAAATAAAGAAGTTCTATTAAAAAGTCACTGCTCCTGCATCAAAAGGTCACTATCATTACGCAATAGAATACAAATGCTCGTAATTATTGTCCTAGCCGTATTTACTGAACACTTACTTTTCTCAGCAAACAGATATTCCCGTCCTATACAAATAGACAACAATGCTTTGCGTCATCTAGTTTATATGAATACTATTGTTATCAACAAGTTTCCGTTACAATTACTTATATGTTTGTTCGTGTGTGTCTACTAGGATGCTAGCCTTATCTTTGTCTAATTCCCTGTGTAAGAAGGGGACGGAAAGTGTTGAAGATGCATGTGTATTGTTTATGTCGATTATATCATCGGACGCAAACTGTTGTTTGGATTAAAATATTATGCTACTATTTAAATAAGCAAGTTTTTCGTTTGTATGTGTTTAGTTTTGTAACGTATTTTATATTCTTGTTAATTATGTTTCTAATCAAAATCATTGTAACATGTTCAAAGCATATAATTAAATAAAGAGAAAAATCATTTTTTGGTAATTTTGCAAGTGGAGATCTTTGTATTTTAATTTTTGTTTGTTTAAGGAGAAATATTATTATTATTACTTGTGGTTTCTTATTGGTATGCGTGGCATGTACGCATAGACATTTGATAAATTATGCGTATTATGTTGGTAATTGCCAGGTTCGAGAACCCTTTTTGAATCTCTAATCAATAAATGTAATCACAAATCTTGTGTCAACTAATTTGATTAGTACGAAACCATTGGTATGTTTATAATATCTTAAAATCGTGGCCCTATTTCGAGGTAATTTTGTATTTCTACTAACTACCAGCGTAATAGGTACATGATCTTGGCATATCATGCGCATTGTTGACATTTAAATTCCATCATATCCCGCACAAAACACACATTCTTGTAAGTCTTATATTTAATGAGGTAAACGCACCAATTGTCGGCAGGAAGGCGACGCGGCAAGTGGTGGACGCGTGGTTGGTGTCGCACGCGACGCCGCCCAGCGCCGAGCTCGCGTCGCCGTCGCGCGCCGGCTCCGGCTCCGGGGCGACCACACCTGTCAGGTAATATTATGATGGACGGGATAGTTTTGTACCCATACCGCAAATAAAGAAATAAAGCTTGTTTCTGTAGAAGAAAATTGTGGACGTTAACCACACATGAATTTTTGTTTCACTGTCTTTCGGCTACCAAACAATAACGCTCCTAAAAGCTCATTTTTCAGAATCGAAGATTCTACCCGTAACAAAATAATTGACACTATGATAAACGATGTCTAACCATTGTTTAATTCTAATTAATGAATGTGTAGGCAGCAGCTTCAAGTAAACTTGTCCTAAGCAAATATTCTGTCGGTCCCACAGCTGGGCCAAACCCTATCCGTTAGTTTAGGAATCGCAAACAAGCTGATAATGTCAAAGAGGCAAGAGCTATAAAATAAACAACAATGTAAATAGCCACTTAGATACATGAAAAACATTAAAGTCATTAAAGGGTTCCTTGAATAATTTGATTTAGTTTATATTTATAATAAGAAAGTAAGATTAATCCAACCTTGACAGCTCTAAAAGGTTTTCGTCCACTTGTTTTAGCAAATTCTAGTTCAAATTCAGAAAATGTGTGAATATTTTAAGTTAATTAAGGTTTAACAAAATAATATTTTTATTGAGAAACAAAAATTTATTGACCTAGATAATAATAATGATAGAAAAAACAGCGTGACGGTAGAAAGCAAAAATAAATTCGTTGTATCCTATCGTGAAAATCCACGCCTGTAGTCTCCATCAATCTTATGTCATCTCAGCTTTATCTGGAAGTATTAAAACACCCTCCGAATACATTAGGAGGGCTTTCTTAACGCTAACCTATATGCATAGTGATAAGCAGCTATTTATTATGTAAAGTATATAGTGGAAACAAGGAGGATTGACTCGTCTTACGGTTTTATGTACTTGTAGGAACAGTTGTAGCGAAAATTATACTTTGTGTATATGGTTTGAATCTTATTATTTTAAAAAAATGTTGTGGATGGTAAAGAGAAAAACATATTTAGATTTTTGTGGCCGTAACAGACCTACTAAATCAGAATGTAAAATATTTAAGAAGTGTATGTAACGAAGTAAAAACAGCCCTTGACTTGGGAAATAATTCAGGAGTTCGAGAGTTTTTGAAGCAAAATTCAGTTAAAAGCCTTATAAAGCGACAAAAAGTCAGCTTAAAACAACTTCAGAAATGAACATTGGAACGCGCGTAAAAAAGATATGATACCTCGGAAAGTAGATGTTGTAAGATATGAAAAATTGACAAGAGTAAACTTGGAAGTTCTCACTCTTCATTATCTTGCAACTTGGACTTCTTTTGAAAAAAAGTTTTTAAAGTGTGCACAGAATTGTAAAAAAAGAAACTGTAGCTACAATTTTTTTAACGAATTACTTGACAAACAGTTCGATGTTCAAATAAGAAGCTGTTGAAAACATGAAGACGACGCGTCTTCATGTCTCCTCGCTTGAAATCAATCTATCAAATAAGATAACCATTACATTAGTCGATAAAGTTACATTAGTCTATAATAATTATTACAAAATTTACGTAGCGTAAAGGTTAGTTAATTTTGGCGTTTGTCTGGTATTAATAATACCTAGAACTATATTTATATACATAAGAATAATTAGATTACAGAAGGCTCGCCTGAAATAGTATCCAGGCTAAAATTTGTCCAGTTTCGTGACGTATCTCCTACATCCATTTGGCGGCTGTCCAGACTACTAATTGCTGTGTAGATCTAGCGTGCCCTTTGTATTTTAGAAACTATATTAATAAATAAATCTATTTCATACATACTACGTAATCATTGTTCTCATTTTTACACCTGTCGACAAGGGTATATCTATTTACCGAACACGATTTGTGTACTGCAATTCAAAAGACCCAATTAGAGCGTTGATCTCGGAATCAGAGCTAGGACTAAACGGTAATGAGCGGCAACTCCCACCACTAGACCAATGTGGTGATACACAAATTAATTTTTTTTTTTTTTTTTTTTTCTTTTTTTAAAACATTGCCCCACACTAGGATTTCTCCTGTATCGTGGGTACGGTTTACAAACATACATGTCACATACACAAACAACCAGACCCGAAACAACTATCTGTAGATCATACAAATATTTGTTCCGTGCGGGGATCGAACCCGCGACACGTAGCGCAGAAAGCTAATCGCTTAGCCACTGCGCCAACCGTGCCGTTTCATTTACGTATTTCGGTAATGAAACTCGTACTAATCTTTTCTGCCATTGTTTAATTTGGATTACCGCAATCGTTCGCTTTTATCTCAGAATTCTCAAAGGTTAATCCTCAAAGCTTTTTATATGTTAATTAAGAACAGATAAAACGAGTAGTATAGTGATTTTAAATACATCATTTAAAAATATAATTAAACTAGCTTTCGCCCACGGCAACGCCATCTAGCGGCCTAAAGGAATTGTGACTGTCGAAAGTTATTGTTCGTTCCCTCGGGAACAGTATTTTTTTTCTGGATGAAAGCTACCCTATGTCCTTTTCTGTATCCCTGACATCGTATATGCAAATTTTCATGATAACCGGTTCAGTGGTTTAGGCGTGAAAAGGTAACAAACAAACAAACTTACTTTCGCATTTATAATATTATTTAGGATTAGGATATAAATTAAATGAGAACACATTTCTTTGAAGTTATGCGTAACTGCCTCATCTTAAATTAAGCTGTTTACAGTATCTAAATAAAAAAATAAAAAAAAACTAGTGAGGCAAATGAATGGGAAATAATATAATTGAAAAAAATCAATCAAAAGGAAAAATCTAGTATTATATTGCTATTGGAGTTAAAAGAAATAAATGAAAATATTGTTTTTAAGGTTCCTTCTTTGTATTCCTTCCGTTACCGCAATACTTTCGGAATCTCTTCAAATATTAAGGTAGAAGATGATTTTACCTCGTCTTGGAATTATTTTCCATTGTAAGACAGGACAGGATAGGTAGCATGAACATTGCGAGTCGCCAGAAGAAAATTGATTATACTGGTGTAAGTGGCCGAGACGTTCCGATACGTCACTGTCGTCAATAGTTTTAGGTAATGCCAATATCTTATACTGGGCTTGAGTTTTACTGTTACAAACATAAAATTCAAAATCAAAATGCTCTTCGGGAATTTATTGCGAAAGTCAAATATTTAAACTCTAATATTGCAATGAGTAAAATCGGAAGGTTCACGTCAAAATAATGTCATCCGGGATGCTACTGAGAATATCCTATCACAAAATCTAACAACACTGTGCGATCTGGGAATCGTACCCAGGACAAAAATTGTAGTCGCATTTGTGATTATTATGCCAATATAGCACAACTAAATCTCACCGACTAAAACACAGTAATCGTTCGACAGGAAGATCTCAGCGCACGAGTTCGAGCGCGGCGGTCTTCTGAAGCCGTTGGTGACGACGGTAGACGGCACACCCACCTTCCTTGGAGACCAGCAACACAGCAATCCTCACGCAACACCTTCGCGGCCGCAGCGGAGGTCGAGGCATGAACTCCGACAGCTGGATGAAAAGGAACTTATATTTGAACTAGTGAGTCGCTTAACATAATTTTTGGTTACATAACTTTTGAGACCATCACCAATTCACAACCGAGAGTAAATTGCCTGTGTGCTTACCGTACAAATGACGCCATGAAGGGGCCTTATTCTGTATTACAAAGATTAACTTCTAGACGTCGTAGAGACCGTTGAAAGATATGAGGCGGGTTGTCATTAAGTTTTATTTATTCCTGGTAACGAGATTTAAGGGCTAGCGCAAATCAGCATAGCTTATCCGTATCGGGGCACGTAATCGACGACACGGTTGGCGCAGTGGCTAAGGGATTAGCTTTCTACGATACGTGTCGCGGGTTCGATTCCCGCACGGAACAAATATTTGTATGATCTACAGGTAGTTGTTTCGGGTCTGGTTGTGTGTGCATGTGACATGTATGTATGTAAACTGTACCCACGATACAGGAGAAATCCTAGAGTGAGGCAACGTATTTAAAAAAAAAATGAAAAAGACTCTTATCTCCGGCATAGAATATACCATCCCCTCTCTTTCCGAGGTTGTGGTGAAGGGTGACTTAGGGAATGTTCAGAAGTCGAAGCAAGACTCTTAGTGCGCTAATAACCGCTCACCGAGGTCACGAGTGGGTTTGCTAATCGATAATGTTGGTTACATTTCTAACGAAACCCGTTTTCAATAGTGGGATGCACGGAAAGACGCTTCACGAGTGACGATTCTGGCGATCGTCTGGCGCACCCTCTGCAGTCAGCCTCGCTAATCTCCATTGTTGACTGAACTTGCACTTTCCACTACGGCATGAGTGCCGACATGACAGAAGGAGTAGTGGATTATATTATCAATCAACGTGTACTTGTTGTGTCACTTTCTCTGGCGTCATAATTGTAACTATACTTAAGACACTAGCTCTTGTGTCCAGCTGTGGTCTTGGAAAGGAAGACACTTAATACGATCCAATCACACTGATAATCTTAAGGTCAGGCGCAGGTGTTGTATCATGTTGATTTCATTTGGTAAAATTGCGATGCTAAGATTGCGATGTATCGCTCTATTAAATTGAACTTAGGATCTCAAAGCGTTGTACAAAATTCCTACGCGTTCAGGTGTAGTGTAATGTATTTAAATAAATATTAATTTTAGTTTTGCAGAAATTATTTCTTTAAGTTTTCAAGGTAATTTATTTAGGAGTGTCACTGCTCTGATCTTAATAGTTCTTTAAGCTTCAGGCTTCAGTGGAGTTAACGGCCGAATAATTTCAAATATCTACTTATTTATTTTAGGTACATTTTACAATTAAATTCTAATGACTTAAGGAGATATATTTGTTGGCTGTGGTAACATTATGCATGTTTTTGTAGACATTTAGTTTGAATGTAAAATGTAAAATGGTTAGAGTAAGTAAGCTTTTTCTTTTTAAATATTGGACCAATATTCGCTGGCCGCGATAGTCCTAAAAACCTTAGGAATGTCTTATGTCAGTTTTATGGGTTGTTGCATAATTTTATCATTACCGCCAACTGTAGGTATAGTCACAGTCCACATAACCTGAAGATTTTATAAATAAGTATCTCCACTATGTTTTAAATCCATTCTAAAAATAGAAACGATATAAAAATACGTGCAGTATTTAATGAAAAATTCACTGAATGAAAATCTCATTCACTGCACAGAAACTACTCATGTATGCAGTTTGTAGACAAAGCTTTTGTACGACCACCCACTCGAAATAAATTATGAACCAGCGGGCTTAACGGTTCACGGGCGCATAAGCAGACATCTATTTAATTTACACAAATACCAAACACAGACCGTATAATTTTAATCTCTTAATTATCAATGTAATCAGCTCAACCTTTCAGTCTGAATGTTTTCCACTGAAATCCGCTTTAACAAATGAGAAAAGGTTACTTAATCACCTAGCTTGCTAATTTCTATTAGAACTTTTTTTTTACGTACACAGACCAATCTGAAAGGAAAGTTAATACCAGTTTAAAAGGGCGGCTTTGTACAAATTGATTTATGTCCTTGAATTTTTCTTTCTCTCAGAGTCGTTTCGAGATGAAAATGAAAGTATTTTTTTGTAATTTTCGTTTTCCGATACAATTAATTTTGGGATTAAATGGATTTAGTATCTATAATAATTTATCAACGTATTATTAAGTAATAATAACTTGATGAAACAGAACCTTATGGATGTCGTTTGCGGTTACAATTTTGTCTCGAGGATAATAATACAATTTTGTTAGTTGTCGCGAAATATATTTTCCATATCTGAAAAACACTAGAGAATTATCAATATAGTGTATTATTTTCCGGGAGCGTTATACGACATAGGTCATTATTACAGCCAAAATTTCAGGACACTATCAACCCGCCATGACGTCAATTAAAAGTCAATTTAAAAAACAATCGGGTATCGTTTTACATGTGTACCTAAATTAGGCCTCTGTCGGCTCGCGTCTGACAGCACAGAGGTCAACTGCGATAAAACAGCGGGCCGGCTTGATAATTACATGTAAACACACCGCTTGACCCCACACCCATGGCTCAATGGAAACGCCTTTATGTTTCATTAAAGTTTTACGTAATTTCATTGTAGCCCTTTTGTGGTGGGAGTAAAATATGCGGAATGATTCATATTGTTTATTTTTTGGGGTGTGATTCACATGTGAAAGGGTTTGTTTATGTTTGCACGATACATTTAGCAAGCTCATTGTTGTTTTCAATAGCACTCTGATTTTATTGTCCATTCTTGCAACCATTGAGTTCTATTTATGTATAAAGAATCGTGTTCAGTGTCAGAAATCAACTTCTACAGTATCGAATATACATATAATCGATTATCCTTTTGAAACCAATGAATTGAAATTGAATACGAATAATATAATTTTAAGTACCTACAGATCGAAGAGTCCTGACTGGAATTATGCACCATTTTCCGCAATGTTAGTTGGACGTAAGTTCTATTTCTTAGTTGTGATTATTAGGTATTAGGGACACTGTTGATTAGTGTTGTATGCTCAGGCGCATAACTGTATTAGCGCGGCGCGGAGGTTGTCTCCCAGCAACGTATAGCTAGCATAATTTTATGTACTTATTTGTAATCTGGTACCATTAAATAATATATTATTATTTCAATATGACATTCATTTAGAATTCCTTCTATCAGTAAACCCGTTCTGGTACATACGATTATATCATACTATAATACAATGACTTTCGTTTTGTTATCTATTCCACTTGAGATTACACCTGTCCCGCCACGCAGTCTTGTCGCGGACTTATGGAAACTCGTAAATAAAATGATCACGTACCTTTCTTTCGTCAATCAAGTTAACATTATTGTGCGTTATCAATACCTGAATTATGCAGACCACGTTTGGTTTTCGTAAAAGTGGTCGCACTTCGCTTCCAGTAACTATGTTTCTGCGTTTTGGCTGGACTGTCGACGGCTTGCCCGCATTTGATAAACGGGCGCCATACGCGCAGTACACATGCACCCGAGTCTTCTTGAATTATTGTAATTTTAGTTTTTATACTTTTTTTAGGATTTATTAAATTTATTAAAATATACACACATATTTTTGTATTTGGCGTAAAGAACATCATCCATGTTGCAAACGTTTACGGACCAAATGTGTAAGTGCCGGCCAAAAAACAATAATGCTAATAGAACTTATCCGTCTAAGCTTTTGTTACTATAGCACCAAAGCTGTATTGTCTTTGGTTTTATTAAAGTCTGTATTTTCATATAGTTTCCATCTAATGAAATAACAAAAACAATATATTTTGATATTCTTTTAGTGAGAAACAATGGTTCTAAGTCCGTTTTTGGTTAAATTAGGTCATTAGGATGACACGCAACTTCTTAACATTTAGTATGAAATTTTACGTAATCTTTCTGTTTTATCAAAAAAAAAAAACGAAAAGGGTCTTCCTTATATTACGATTTACGATCTTTTGATATCCGTATTATTATGAGTTGGTTGACTGGACGGCTAGATAAACATTTCTACAGACGCGCGTGTGCGTGAGTGACCATGAATGTCCGTGAATATTCATAGCACATTCATTGATGGCCGACGTCTTTAAGAGCCGTTTATCTACGGTCTATAGATAAGTAGGTACTCACGTAACCTTTCATCGTCGGCTCATCTTCGGCACAATGTTCGTTATGTTAATGTCGGTGTATGTTTGTTAAAGTAAAAATGTAGGATTTCCTTACATACATTACAATTATATTAATCATAATATAAGTCCCCTGTGTTAATAACAGAGATAATGCCCGTGTCTACCAGTGGTACAGAAATACATTGGATTAACTATCATTTATTTAATTGCTTAATTATTAACGGTTACTTAGTCTGTCTGGTTATCATCTTCTTGATGTCACCTGTACTTTTCTGAGGACTGCAAGTTATGATGTGAATGTTTTCATCATCTTTCTCATTTATAATACTTACGTTAATGTTCTTTGTTTGAACAAGTACGCTAGACTTCGAAAATGAAGGGTAAATGGAATCTCATTTTACCGCCTTTGATCGCAGCTTGGGCAATGTGACGTTAATACTAAGAAGCCGTTTGGCCTGCCAAAATGGACTATTTACGAAGAAAGAATACGCCATGTCTAATGTCAACGTACGCCTACACTCAGCAAATACGGCATTCGTAACGATATTCTCTAGATTGAGTTATTAAACTAAGTTCCTGTCCAAGCTGAATGTTTGGCTGAGGAGTCTCGAATTACTGGGGCATCACATTCGACCCAAATTCACTATAATTAATCATTTTGTGTACGTAATAATTGACACGGCCTTAGATTGAGGGGTAAATTACACAAATATGAACCAGTGCTCTGTAAACATACGTTTGTGATTTAATCGGTGAGTTATGTTGTAAAGGAAAATTTATGTTGTTTTCTGTGTAGACTATCTGTGTCAAGGCAATATTATTTGCGTGAAACATGAATCAGAATCGTAAAAAAATTATAAGATACAAATATTTCAATACTGAATAATTGATTCATAATTATAATTCGTATTTAGGTATAGCATAATACAATCAAGATTATTACTAAATTTTAAAATATCGCGTATTGTATGATAATTAACCGGCAACGCACTTGTGACTCCTCCGGTGTTGCGGGTGTCCATGGGCGACGGTAATCGCTTACCATCAGGCGATCCGTCGGGTCGTTTGTCGCCTATCCCATAAAAAAAATATATATATGATACGGGAATTAACTGCTAATTTACGGTCGGAAAGACGCTTTCAAACTGTTTGCGGCGTGGAACTCAGTGACTAACACTAACTCGTCATTTGTCGGTTAACTTGCGGTCACAGCGAATGTCGTGTGTCGCGGTCCTAATCTGAAAAAACAGAACACGGGGGTAGGTGAAGAAAAATCTATTACACTGACGCGCAGCGGACTGATCTTATCTGCTTAGTCTGCTTGTGACCACGGTCAGTGCAACACGGTTAAAACATCCAGCTATTTAAGGAAAATTTGCGTTCCCATACCACACATTTAATTATTTATTCAAGGTGAAGTGCATAAACCGAGTCAATACTGCAAAATGGATTCAATAAGGACAAAATCGTGGTAAAATACTTATTGTTTTATCAGTGTATATGCTAAAGTAATATTCACGATAAACGAAACGTATTTGCGAAATGTATTAGTGGATTTAGTAAATAAACATTGAGCAGGAATAGTACGGAAATTAGTTCGGAAATCATATTCGACGTGGAGTATATTTAACGTGACGTTGGAGTTTGGGATGTTACGTGGGTGGACAGTTTGTTGACATCTCTCTATTGCATCTTGAGTCTTGACGTCGTCGTCGGTCGGGCGGTCTCGTCTCACAGCTATATAGAACTTTTATTATATCTTTTTTGTGACACTATAATCGGAGAAGTTCTGTATTTGAAAACTTCTGGCATGTAAGTGTCGAGTATTTTGTGGATTGTATTATGAAAGTGACATTTATTATAATCTGTGTCCTCTACTACTCCTGCTCTGTATAATTAAACCAATCTACCCTAAGTAGATTAAAAGAAATTCAAATATATTTTATTTTAACTGAGTTTTTCGAAGGCACGCTAATCCTCCATTCAAAAGGTTGGATTCTCCGACCAAGAGAGGTGCCTTGCTTTCATTGTGCAATGCAGAATGTCGATCAGTTGTAGCTTTATTCCGATAGATGGTGCTGGAATACGTTTTGTACCTTAGTATATTTTCTACCTACATTTCTTCATGTCTTGCTAGGTCACTACGTAGCAATTGTTAGCTGATTTAAATGTATTAAATCTTCACCTTAATTTTGACAAAGAATAATCCAATAAAATGTATTATGGCTGGAACTTTGCTAGGGACACATTTTATATCTTGATCATAATCATCATCTACAATATTGGCTTTAGAAAAGAGTGATCTGTCTCCAATTCTAATTTTCTAGATAAAGTTTAAAACTGACTTTTGTAGTGTATTTCCAAAATCTTATGCTCCGAGTTTCTGAATTTTCTTTTATTCATTATTATAAAACTAAGCTGGCTTTAAAGTAGATTCTTTATTTTATTTATCTTTTATCCTACTAAATCTCAAAAGGGAAGGAATATAGTATTATGTATTTGTAGGTTTAGGGTGGTTATGGATCCTTGTTTTGTTAACTACAGCGATAAGTATGATGTATATATCGATATCCATTCAGACGGATTTTAATTTCGATGATATATAAATTCAGTCCATTACTGACCCACTGTTGGGTAAAGGTCTCTTCTCAGAATGAGAAGGATTAGGCCTTAGTTCACCACGCTGGCCCGGTGCGGGTTGGCGGACTACATACACCGTCAAGAACTTTATGGAGCCCTCTCAGGTGTTCAGGTTTTCTCACGATGTTTTCCTTCACCGTAAACGCAAGAGATAATCAAATTCTGATCCGCACATGATTCCGAAAAATCAGAGGCAAGGTTTCAACTGCTAGGCTTTGTTCATTGCTATTTGATGATATAAACACGTTCCAATTTAACACGTAATTTTCCCCAGATCTCATGGGTTACAAAAGGCTTGATGACAGAGTCTATCCTTTCGCTCTAATGTTTTTGTTTTGTCACCAGTAGTCGTTGGTTATTTATTTATGCTTCCATTTAATATAAGTACTTTTTGTCTTAGGTGAAAGACATCTGTAACGAGTTGGAAGTACGGGTGCTGTGTCACAAGATCCTACAGAATGTATCAATACTGTTGGATGCCGACCGAGGGTCCCTGTTCTTGGTGCAAGGAGAGAGGGCGTCACCTAACCCACAGAATGGCAGGTCAGTGTAACATCGTATTATTTAAATATTTAATATTCTTATGGTACAACCATTTTGTATGTACAGAAAAGTTTAAGTCACTTTTTACAGCCAACGGGCTTAGAAGATACCGCTGTATGCGAAAGCCCCCTGTTGTATCCTTTTATAATGTATCAACAGTACCCAAATCTGTCTTCTATATATTTGTATTATAAAAGCGATATACAACTACTGAGCGCCTCGACTTTTTAAAAGTGTCTAAAAAGGGCTAGATGAGATAAAAAAATGACTTAGACTTTGATTTTCACGAAATCTCAGGAAGGTTAGGTTGATAAAAACGTGTGCTGTTATATAAATTTTGTAACCGTGGTGTTTAGTTGCGTTTTGTTTTTAAGACGATGGTAACCTTACAATATGTAGCTACCTACATGTACACCAAAAAGTATTAAACTCGCGTATAATCCTTTTCGGTTCGAATACTTCCTGCACGTTCGAATTCTTTCGGCTGGCTTAAGTGTCCATAGGGATTGTCAGCGTTAGTGTCCCGATCAAAAACTAGAAGCCAGTCAGTATTTGGCCACCAACGGCAATAGTCGATACCCGCTGGGAATGATTGCCTGACATTTTGAATAAACTATACGTCTCCTGGGCGTCACACGCAGCGCTTAAGAACTTCCAACAAACTTTAGATTGGCAACTACAAAGTTGCACACAATGCGGTGTGGTGTTTGTGGCACGTAAATCATCTTGCTTTAAACACGGGGTTCATAAACGTTTAGTCAAACAGCCAATCATTCAGTCGCAAGTTCTAGAAGTAATTTATAACACTTTACGCATGTTATCTGTTTAACATAGATTTAAACGTCAATGAAATTCTGATTTAATTAGAATACCAGTAATTAAACGTGCACCACAACAATAGTCATAAACCACTATTTTCAATAAAACGTAGAAAATCGAAATGAGAATTTGCACTTGAATGCGAGTCCGATTGTAATCAGAATTTATAGCTTGAAGAACGAGTTTGTGCTACTGCAGTGGTGAGATGGATGCCTATGTAATTCAACAGACGTTTCAAGTTGCTATACATCACTATACCTGTCTCTTTTCTTTATATGAGAACGGTTGTCAAAGAAAAGGTAAGAATTACTTAGCCGTGGATCCGTCTGTCACTGTTTCACGGACACTTGCAAAGAATCCGTCGATATATTAAATTTGAATGGCGTAGCGGCTTTCTACATGCACGACAGCTGTAGTTCCATCTGCCGGAGCTGTTTTATCGTCTGTGGGGACTTTTATGAGGGCTTTGATTCATAGCTAATGAAACTATTCTGATGAGGAACATATAAAACATTTCTTAACTAGTTCCAGTTGTTTTACTTAAAATATAACTAGTTTGCAGTCTAGACGTTCATCAAACTTTTAAGAATGCGCTCGTCTTATAGGTTATTACCAAGTTGTATTAATATCATAACGTATTCATATTTTTTTTATTTTTCGTGTTCATATTTTATTTCATACCAAATTTTTCTTTTTATTCGTAGTTAAAACATTTTTCATATAAAGGTCTACATATGTCAAGTCTTGTATTATACTTAGCCTTGCCCCGATTTCAGTGCCAGGATTACTTTGTCCCACACAATCTCAACTTGACGTCATTCTCCCAATCCCACCCAGCTGTCTTTTATGTTCTATACATAAAATACGATAAATATTATTAGAAGCTGGTTTAATCATTGAACCTTTTGTTAATCCTCATAATAATAATAGCTTTCTTTAATGTGTTTTGCAAGGAACCGCTTCAAAGGTAATTATGTCTAGACGTCAAAGTGAATTACACTGTCTGAAGGGTCAAATTTAATTATTAAAATTAATAGTACGATGTCGGGTCGCGTTGACGACCTTCAGTGATTGAACTTAAATGACACTGCCGGACTGTCGAGTGCACAATGTGCAGGGATAGTAAACAGTGGTACTCAGACAGGTGATTATGATAATCAGGAGTCAAATGCTCATGAATAGACAAATTATTGCTATACTTAGTGCGTTTTGGAAGATTTTTGAATCTCTAGTTAGTGTTCCTTTGTGTTGTCTGAGCAATACGAAATTCTTCACTTCTTATATATGTATCATGCTTACGGTTAGTGTTAAACCCTTTTACATTTTTATTTCATTGGAACAACACTCAAGCTGATCAAATTTACACTAAAGCCCGATGGCGTTTACATCCATTTTATATCTACCAAAATTAGTATTCGTTTGCCTCTATTAACTTTTAAACTCTTCTAATAAATAATATGCTTCTTTGATTACAGAAGACGAATTAGAAAAGTTTTCTCATTAAACACAATTTTTTCCAAGACATCGTTTCAGCATTCTTGCATACTTTCTAGAACAAAAGCTAAGCTTTGTGAAGAATTGCTAACCGTCTGAAACTTAAATTAATATCGTGAATGTGAATAGCTGTGTCAAATAGAATCACTCCAAACCACTTGCTAACAATATATTGGTCTGAGAGCTAATGCAATTTTGTACTAGTTTGTATTCGACGTCGGTCCAGCGAACGGATGCACTTAACATATTGACAAAGTTCATAACAAACATGAACACAATACATTATGTATTGCGAATGTATTCTCCTTGTATTGATTTAGGATTCATGTATTGTTTCCAGAGATCACAGATACAGTGAACTATATAGAGCCAGATGAGCTTTAATATATTGGTATAGTAGTTCAGTTAAACCCATCCAGCCAACACATCCAATACTCTTAGTATTAGTTTCAAAGAAAAACTTTTTTCGTTTTGTTTGTTAAAAGAAATGTACACTAATGCTTCAGTAAATTTTGGATTTGAAAATAACAACACGAAATCACCAAGAAGTGTCATTAAAACAGAAACAACAAAAAATAAAATTTGTTTAATAAGTACCAATAACAAAAATAGGATTTTATCGATTGCTGAAGCGACAATTAAAGGCAATTTTGAACTATGCCATTACATATCACCCCATGCAGGCAACAGAGAACTATTTAAAGGAATAAACGAAAAATTGACCACTTACACAAAACAAGATTATTGCATCGTACTTATAGGTGCAGAAGACTTTATAGGAACGAAAAATTACTTCGACCAGATTATTTTTATTCGTGAGACACTGAAAAATATAACACATACAAATGTAATCATCTGTTTGCCTACCTATAAATGTAAAGATTACGTAAACATGCACAACTTTAGGGTTGAAAACTTCAACAACCTTTTATACTTGGACATAATGACACATGAGCATGCATATATTTTAGATTCCAATAAAAATATATATTATGACTATTCACTGTACAATACAAAGACTGGAATAATTAATGACAAAGGCATTCGCGCCGTCTTCAGAGACCTAAACGACTATATTCAGGATTTACAAGAGTACAACAACAACGAATTACAGATCAACTTAGAAGAAGCTAGTTTTTTTCGTGACTAATGAGAAATTAATAATATTGCATCAGAACATTGCAGGATTGATCAACAAATCAGACATGCTTACAATCTGCTTGGAAGAACTTATAGATAGGGAATTAAAAGTTGATATATTGTGCATAACAGAACACTTTATGTCAGAGGGCGATGAAATTCATCTACTGATACCAAACTATAGTTCAGCTTCATGTTTTAGCAGAACGAATAAAAGAGGTGGTTCATGTATTTTAGTCAAAAATGGTCATTTTTGGAAAGAATTACCTGAGGTTAGGAAATTGTCAATAGCTAATACATTTGAATGTTGTGGAATAGAACTGACAAAGTATAACATCTTAATTGTGTGTATTTATCGCGTACCAAAAGTTACAAACTTAAATGCATTTCAAAAAAAATTAGAACAGTTGTTAATAAATGTAAGAAATAAAAAATATAGCAACATTATATTAGCTGGTGACTTCAATATTGACATCATGAAAAAGAATAACGTATGCCTTGATTTTACTTGTTTGTTATTAAATTATAATCTGAAATTAGCCATTAATGAACCTACTCGATTAAAAAGCCAGACTTGCATCGACAATTTCGCACATAATTTTCAAAGTCGATGTGGGACTGAAGTGATAGAATTTGCATTATCTGACCACACGGCGCAACTGCTAAAATGTCCTGTAAAAAATACATACAACAGTAAATACTGGAAAAAAACCCAGATAGATTATGCAAAAGAAAATATACTAAAATTCAGATCTTGTTTAAAAAGTCTGACATTTGCTGATATTTATAATACAGATGACCCTAACATAGCATATAATTCATTTTTGGAGGAGTTTACATTATTTTATAAACTCTGCTTTCCATGTAAACTCATTACTATTAACATAGGCAGAAAAGCTAAATGGATCTCACGTGGTGTTAAAATTTGTAGTAAGAAAAAGAGACATCTCTTATGGAAATATAGACTTAAACCGTCTGAAACCAATAAATTACACTTTATTAAATACAGTAAACTATTTAAAAAAATTATACGACTTACCCAAAAGGCGCAAAATAATTATAAAATCAAAATGTCTGAGAATAAAACTAAATCGACATGGCAAATAATAAACAATAAAAAATTAAATATACCTCGGGATTATTTACTTAAAATTAATGTTGATAATAATATAATTACAAATCCAGAATCAATAGCAAATAAATTCAATAATTACTTCATTGACAGAGTTGTCCCCATACAAGAGTCGGGAAAAAACGTCATATCAGGCATTTTGAATAGACAAAAATCAATGTTCATAGCCCCAAGTTTACCGTGTGATATCTTAAACATAATAAAACAACTTAAAAATACTAACAGCGTGGGTTATGACGGTGTCTCTACCAAAATAATAAAATCTGTCGGTGATATAATATGTAGCCACTTAAGTCACATCATGAATCTTTGTATCAGTACGGGTACCTTTCCTGATGGTATGAAAACGTCAATAGTAAAACCACTATTTAAGAAAGGAAACAGAGACCTTATTGAAAATTATAGACCAATAGCGCTGATACCAATTACGTCAAAGATTTTTGAAAAATACATTTACAAACAATTATATATGTACATGGAAAAAAATAATATTCTATGTAGTGAGCAAAAAGGCTTCAGACAAAATAAGACTATTAATATGGCGGTCTATGATTTTCTACACACTGTAATGTTACGAATGGATGAAAAGACTCCCATTTGCGCTGTGCTATGCGATATGACACAAGCATTCGATTACGTTGACCAGACTATTTTATTTAAAAAACTTGACGCATACGGAGTTAGAGGCAATGTTCTTAAATTAATTGAATCCTATATGTCTAATAGAAGGCAAATCACAGCAATCTCAAGAATAGATCACAACAAAAAAGCGACAACGTATTTGTCTCAAGAACGTATAGTAAAATTCGGTGTACCCCAGGGAAGCGTTCTGGGACCATTATTATTTATCATATATATAAATGACTTTCCGAAATCTATTAAGCACCCAATGACTCTTTTTGCAGACGACAGCACAATGACAATAGCATGTAAGAAAACTGACACCTATGAACTTGACATTAATAATGCTTTAGCTTCTATAATTTACTGGTTAGACAATAATAATCTAAAAATTAATTTAAATAAAACACAAATCTTGCATTTTAGTCAAAGAATACCATTAAGAAATGACATTAAATTAAGCTATAAAAATCACACTATATGCAGAGTTGATAGTGCCAAATTCCTTGGACTAACTATTGATAAAAAACTTGATTGGAAAGATCACATTGAAGAAATTAGTAAGAAAGTTAGTAGTTCTTCCTACGCATTGCATAAACTCGCCCCAATCGTAAATACGGATACATTGCTTACTGCCTATCATGGACTTGTTGCATCAATCCTTAGATACGGCATTATTTTCTGGGGAAACTCTACACATAAAGAGGTTATATTTAAAATGCAAAAACGTTGCATCAGAGCTATGTTTGGTCTAAAAATCACAGACAGTTGCAAGCCATATTTTATTAAACATCAAATTCTCTCACTTCCTTCCTTGTATATATTAGAAACAGTATTATTTGTTAAAAAGAACCCCCAACTGTTTCCGAAGTCTTCAGATGGTTCCGAAAGAAGTCAACGTGATAATCGAACACTTTGTTTACATAGTGCTAAAACAGCTCTCATGAGTAAGAGTATATACTGCATGGCCCCAAAATTATATAACCGGATACCAAAGGCATACAAAGATTTAAATTTCAATAGTTTTAATAAAAGCATGAAGAAACTTTTAATAAATAAATGCTATTATAATGTTGCCGACTATTTAAATGATGTACTTTAGGTTTTTATTCATGTTTGTTTCATTCTATTGACATGCGATTTACTTTTATATATGTAATTTAGAACTCTTTGACATTATATTTCTGCATGTTGTGTTTTTTGTTTTTATAATCATCTTATTCACTATTGTTAATGGACATTAATCAATTTTTATTGTGTTTGATATTACTTAATCAAATTATTTTAATAATTATTTTAATTTAACGCAACTTTATAATTTTTGCAATTAGACCTATTTTAATAATATATTTGTACGCCTTTCTAGGCAAAACATGTTGAAACTTTTTTTTTTTTTTCTTGTAATCCTTCCAACTGATTGTGAAACCTACACGTGTTTTTGACAAATAAATATTATCTTATCTTATCTTATCTTATCTAGTACCGGTTTCCGTAGCTCTCTAAACTAATAGTTTGGTGGTTATCGGTAGTACAAGTTCATATTTTTCATCAACGCTAAATACGATACGGACCAAAAACTAGCTCGATTGAGAGTATTTCAAACTATACATGACATAATGAAAAATAAAACATAAGAAAATTGATTTTACAAAATAGTTCATATGTTCACATGTTCATGTGTTCACATGAACAAGTAGGCACCTACATAAAAAAATTGACGCGGCTTTTCGCTTTGTTTTAATCGCTAGGGGCGCTGCTAGTTAATGTATAGAAAAAACTACTAAGGGTACTGAGAAAAGATTCATAAAACAGATGTTTAATGCATTTTCCTATTACAACTTTATAGTTTTAATAATATCTATTCAGTATAACTATAGATCCAAACGTCTAATAAATAGCTTTTCGGTGTAATTTTCTATTATTCTTTTATAGCTTTAAAGGGATTCGGTAAATCATTGAAAGCATCATAAAAAACCTGCTTAGCTCATCTGCTACTTTTATTACTAACGTGAACTCTTATTTTTATGTTCTCATCCACGTTTACGCGTATGTTACGCATTAAAAGCAAAAATGGTGCATGTACGGTTCGTACTTTCCTTATACGATCTCTATATTGAACGGAATACAAAAGCGTTCATAAAATATTTCCAGCATTCGCCTGGTATGGTACATTCGTATATTTTTTCCAAGTTGCAACGGCTGAAATTCTATTTTAGAGAAACCTCAAAGGGCTATCCCCTTTGAGGTTTCTCTAAAATAGAATTTCGTATGGAAATTCATTGGGAAACGTGCGAACTAAAGGTGTATTGCCATTAACAACCGATGTAGTTTGAGTGTTTTTTATTCTGTTTTTAAATTATTTTCGTCACGTTTCATGTTAGAAATAAAATTGAAGAGCGAACATTGATTTGCACTAAAAGCCACTTCTAATATATCTTTATTCACTGGTCACGGTCCTTTAGAAGAATAATATCAAGTTGCTTGAAAATTATAATTTATTTTTTTATATTTTATGGGAGTAAAGAAATCAGTTCTATTATTTAAAAATAATGCAAAGGATTATGTTTTCATTGTGTCTATTTCGTAAAGTTTACCATTTGTTTTCCTAAATGTCGTGTATACACTCTGCGACAGAAAGATTTTTCGATCGAGATGTTTCGAATTTCATTCCTTTCTGTAATTAATGTGTAGTTAAGAACGATAATTATTTTCTCTCGCGGAGGAACTATTTAATTTAGTTGCGGGCATAATCTTTACTTAGCTTTATTAAATCGTTATTCACATTCACGAAGCGTATTGTGAAATGTGTACACATTTCCTATACAAAGTGCTCAGTTTGAGATTTTTTTTATAAGAAACAAACAGTTAAATAGGAACGATTAAAAATTTCGGCCACGCGACAAGATTTTTTTTCAGTTTTTTTTTTACCCAACAAGTTTAATGCGACGAACGAACTAAAGGTCGTCTTTTAGTTTAACTGGATCACAACTTCGTAATAACTATCCCTTGTTATAAACTGCAGTCCACAACTCTGTTATCTAGACCCAAAGTTATTTCAGCTGTCGGTTCTAGTCGTTTTATGGTCCTATTCTAGTACGATGCTACTTTCATTTTCAATTATAGTTTCAGTGGTTTCAAAAAGAATAGGCCAAGGTGTGAGCATGAAATATGTTAATCACCAATTACACTTACCTATCTTATAAAGCTAGATACTCTTATAAAAATAATGGTTTACAATACATTTTCAAAAGTTACATCTTTCACTATTACTTGTATTATAAACAGAGCAATTACCTATACAACATAGCAGCATATATTTACATAACATAGCAACACGCCTGTATTCTCCATAGGATTAGCCAGAAGTGTACTATGGTACACGTATATTTCCCCGATACCGTTATTGAGCCATGTAATAGGGGGCGAGTCTATTCCTAATTTCCGGGCACAGTTATAGACTCTACTGAGAATTTCCATACAGAAAAACACTATAACAATGCCTGATCCGACCAATCGAACACCGGTTTCCCCGCTCAGCAGTCGCGCTTGCTATCAAAGGACCAATGAGACAGTATTTTAAACAATTAGGTTTATTAATCATTAAAATTTAATAAACAAATAATTACGGTCCACATAGTACAGGTAGGTACAGACGAACTAAGAAATAGGTACTGTAAGTATACCCATCTCTGTTCATCTGTACCTACATATAATATCGCGGCATAAGTGTGTCTGTAAAAACATGGCGCTAGTATTAATTCTCGTATCGAGGACACATTTGCGCCTAGAGAGCGCTAATTCACATTACCCTGGCCTCCCACGGGGGTATGATTTATCTGTCCCACGGATAAATATGTACTATGTCGTTTGAAATATATGTTTGTCTGCTAGTCCTTGGTTACTGTTTCAATTTCACTCATGATACAGCCTGTTTATGCTTATCTGTTTTTTTTTTATTTCATTTTAATTATTGACCGGAAAGACTTTATGAATCTACAACTAATAATGGGGACTTATTTATTACTGGTTCATTTTATTTAACCTCGGAATCAGTCATAGAAATAACGTTTTAATGTTCATTGTTGTATGAATTTCAAGAAAATAAACGTAACATAGTACGGTGGTCTATGAAAAATCGGAAGAAAAGCCCAGTGGAAATGTGTCAAAAGGTAATTCCTTCCAAAAAATCCCTCTGCGACGTAAAAGGGGCTTTCAAACTCTGTCCTCTGTCGTAAAAGGTTTGCGACAGCCCCACAACTCGGCTAGTAACAAAGTTACCATTAAAAATAAACTACTCGGCCCTCTAATTGTGAACGCCGACAAATAAGTAACATAGAAAGTTTTAATTAAAGATCGTGGTTCTCATTAACATTGCTAGGTAAGTCTAGAGCGAATTATTTACTATGTTCGACGCAGGAGTAATGGTCCCCTATTAGCATATTAGACGGTAATTTGTCGTTAATTAAGACATAAATATAATTCGTATTGATTTTTTTCTGATGAGTAAGCTTTTGGTAGTACCTACAATATACAATTTTATTTATTGTTCTTCATTATATGAATTTGAGACAGTCTCAGGTCTGCCTCATTGGTCTAGTGATTGCAAGCGCGACAGATAGCATAAGGTCCTGGGTTCGATTCCCGGGTTGGGAAAAGTGGTATTGGGTTCTTCTGTATGAAAATTCTCAGTAGCAGCACGGAGTCTAGAACTGGGCACACCCAGTGGATGACAATAACAGAATACTAGGTGTATTCTGTTATTGTCACCTAACCCTTGTACCTAACTAACCCTGGAAATATTGGCGTGATGTAATTTTATATGTTATGTTATTATATGAGTTTATGTGCAAATTATGTCTGTATTCACTGTGAGGTTAATATACGTATTACCTTTTATTCCAAATTGTACGAATAAACAGTTATTTTTGACACCACATAAGTCTGTCGGGAAAATTAATTTTGTTTACCACGTCTAGCTAGCTCCTATCCTTTAAGCCACGTGTCGACAGTATTACACGTTACATGCTCAATATATATATGTAAAGGTTACCTGCAGCATTGCACAAGTTACTGTTAACTAAAGTGAAGACGAAGCCATTAGGATGCAATTAGGGTTACCATACCGTTATACGGTCAGACAGATATAATTTTATCAGGTATTTGATTTTTTACGGTTATATTGCAGACTCGGAATATGAATTTGATGTTTGTTGAATTGAATTCATTAGATTCATACCTACGGAAAATTTTTAAAGTGTTACACAATCACAGATCGTTAAGTTAGAGTAGGTCCCTACACACTGAAAAACAAAAGAACGCTGACATGTTTGAGTAGCTTGATAAATGAAACTCTGTTACTAAAAATTCGCAACCCGCTTCTACGTCGTAAAGGAGTGCATCAGTTTAAATCGCCAAACAAGCTAGACAGCACTTAAGGTTCCGAACCAATGAATATAACATGCCGATACATCCAGAACCCGAGAACATTTTCCGACCGTTCCCCCATTTGCTGTCATATCTCTGCTGCAGTAAGCAGTTACAATCTTGGTGTTACATTTGTTCCTTCTCGGTGTTTGAACAAAGTGGCTTGATTCCCCTGCGAGTTGCCGAGGGCAGCGACAAATGTAACAACCCTGATATATATCGCTGTCACGCGACAAGCCGCTAGGAGCCGTTGTTTTCATAAACCCTCTGAGAGGCTTGCTTGCAATTTATTTTGACAGCAGTTATTTATTCAAAGCTAGTTTTGAGATCGTTTGAATTTGGAAAATGTTTTACTAGAATATACTACAGTATGTTGTGGAAGGATGGACTAAAGTAAAATAGTTTGGGATCTAGAAATAAATAGAGTATAAAATATTGAAGAGGAAATGATACATCGTGAATCGTTTTCACAGACTTATCAGTCTGTAAGGCTTTCGGACAATTTATTTTGACAGTTGAGATTTATCGTTCGATATGTTTGAACTTTGATTGTTAGAAGACAGTAGAAAATAATTTACTTGATTGAATTTGCTTTGTTACTTGATTTCATACGAATTTTATGTAGTGGCTTATAAATAGACCAGTATTCATTAACTAAAAACACGAAATACACTAGTAAAGGGCGATTCAAAAATAAATAATGTTCGAAACTTTTGCTAATCCGCATTCTACAAGTCTTCGCTTCCAGAATTTCCAGTAGAAATACAACAATTTTACAAACAAAAGAAAGCGATCTGTGTATGACGTACATTTTTCAAAATAAAAGTGTTGTTGACCTTACGCTATGAAGCGGTACAAAAAGCAGTATATTACACTCATTGTCTTTGTGCCATTGTGCATCTGGCAAAGGCGAAAAAGTTGAACAAAACTGTGTAGTTATTGGCTTGGCAATTTAAGGCTATTCAGCCAATAACTGCCAGTGAATATTTAAGATCTTACGCATAACCGTTAAAATGCGGTATATCGGAAGTAGCCGAACACCCGGGGAAATTTTCGGCCGCTGGCGCCGAGATATTCAAGTATTTTAGCTTAACCGTGTGCAGACTACGCCTTGCATTGCCCTCTGCTAAAATCTTAAATGTTCAAAATAAATTCAGCAACATAAGAAATTTTCGAGCTTGGGTTTTGAATAACGCTTATAAACTCTAGCCTCATTGGTCATTTGGTCCGCAAGTGCTACTATTGAGCATGAGGTCCAGGCTTTAAACCCCGTGTCCTGATAAGTGTTATTAGGTTTTTCAGTTAGACAACTGACAATCTGGAGTAAGCAATTGTGCCTGGTAGAAGGCAATAGGTTCACCCCTTATTACATGGGATCTTAAAACCAGCATTTGTTTAATCTGATAACGAAATATAAGTAGCGGAATATGATAACTCCTCCGAGAATATAGAAGTTAGTAAGGTAAAGGCCAGTTAAAGTTAGATTTTTGAGAGATTATACTGAAAATATGAGAAAATGTTTCAGGCATATCGGATCACACAAGATTGAAATTCCGAAATAATTTACATAATTATTAATAGTAGGAGTAAAAATCGTTTTATTTTAATAAATTCAGTACAGTTGAAGTCAAACAAATGCTTATATGAATCTACTATCTGCGGACAAAAGGAACACAAAGGAAGTCACCGACAGTATGTTACTTTAAAAACAAACTCGGGGGAATAAGTTTCTTTGGTTCAAAGCGGCCTGCAGCGTTACGGATCTCAGTGCTTGTATTGTGTTGTATTTATATCATATTCATGATTATGGGTATTATTTTGTACTGCTTATTGATCGAGTGGTTGTACACGGAGCTGTCGAGGGTGAGGTCTTGAAGTTCGTATCTTGGGTTGGGGTAAGTGTTTGTTAAGAAAATTCTAGTAGTAGAATTTGAAATTGAGGCTGGGAGATGGCAATAGTTTCGTCCCCTATTACATGTGACTTAATAACGGCATCATGTGTGTGTGTAAACAAGTAGGTACACCTCTGCCTAATCCATCGAGAAAATACCTACAGGCGTAATTGCTATGTTATGTAAGGAATGTTGTGATAGTCCTTTAATTACGATTTTAAGTAACGTTACAAATGTAATAATGACATTAATTTGGTAAGCGACTTCCCACATGAAGGGGTCTCTATAAAAGGACCACTTTTAAGTTTAGTATCTGGTTTTCGCGGTGGGACACGCTGCCTGACCTTTGCAACTTTGGAGAACTAGTTTTTACATACATCCGTACCTACATAACGTCACGCCTTTTTCCCTATGGTAGAAGTAAGCAGAAACTACGGAACGCTCTTTTGGATGCCGGTTGTGTGTACACGCACATGAGATTGTTAAAGGTCATCAGCAATGAAGTCCGTTTAAGTCCTTCTAGGATGTTTCTACTAACAAACATTTCCTAAATGACCTTGTCACTTTTTTTGTCACTCAGATTGTAATCCCCTTGTTGGGGATTCCCCCATCTACTTCGTCATCAGTTTTCTCTAACTGACCTATCGTTATGTTAGAAAAAAGAAATGGACAGCGTAGCAGTGGCGTTCTATTTGTAAGATATCGATAAACAAATTACCAAAAAAAAACATAATAATTCGAATATCGATATTCGCTCGTGCTTAGATGGCTGTAATTGGCTAAAGTCGGTTTACAGTAAATTTGCACGTGCCATATGCCGTTAAAAAAATACCCATCCATAAGAAAAACGAAATGAGATCTTAAAATAAACATTAAACCGTAATATTCTAAGTATTCGTAATTTTCCTAATTGACTTGTACAATGCCGATGGCGCAAATTTAATTTATGTTAGGCAAAATTCGATCGCACGTTTTCAATTTAATTTCGTGTAAGAAGCTCCTTGTGCTTGAAATAATCAAGTACTCACGTTCGGAGGGTTGTTCGTGTTCCTCTGTATTCCATAAATCCGCATGGAATATTTAGAAGAATAAAGCCAGCTGCGAAAGTTAGTGCCTATAGTTATACGGCTTTTGGCGTCTTTCCAATACGCAATACAGTTATTTATATTTATGTTATATTATTATATGCTTTTTGAATAATCTACAAGCATATTTGGCAATGGATGTTCGTACACTCACTTTCACCAATATGTATAACATAGCGTTGTATGTATTATTTACGACCACGTTTCGCCGATGCCTTTATTGTCCCACGCAATACGGAGCGAGCTTAGGGCAATCGAATGGTAGAAATTCTGTGCTGCTAGTGAGAATTTCCATACAGAAAAACCCGATGACACTTCACGCACAGTAGTCCCGATCACTGGACCAATCAGGCAGTCGCCGATGTGTAGTTGCGGGCAATCGTTGCGGGAAATAATTAATTATCGGTGTACATGTGGTGCCCATGTTGATTTATAGGCCAGAATTAACTAATTAGAGATTTTAATTACTTTATTCCATTCCCAGCTCGGTGTATAAAAAAGTACTTGTCAGTAGATTAACATCTCTCGCTAGCTATAAAAGTCGATTGAAAGAAATATTTAACTTAATCGAGTTCGTGAATGAATATACATGGCTGTATCTAAAAATTGGCACATTAAAAATGATGGTTATACTATTGCGTACCTACCGCTCAGATCATCGATCGATCGCTCAGATGATCGTCGATCTGGGAGGTTAAGCAGGTCTTGCTGCGGTGTCCTTCGATAGGTGACAGTTGTCCACACATCGAGATCCCTCCATGTTTTGGAAAGCACGTTAGGCAGTTAGTCTCGAGTGTCATACGAATATCTATGTCGATACGGGTGTTAGCAGCCCAAAATGTTTACCAACCAGTCTAACCTTAGAGTCTCAGTGTCTCACAGTAATTGGGTGATGGAGGTCAGACACTTTGAGACATTTGGTTAGAGTGGGAGACCGACCCCAACGTAGTTGGGATAAGGCTAGTCAGATTATGACTATTGGTCTGGTTAAACAAAAAACGTATACGTAAATATATTGTATATTATAATATTGAAATCTAAACTAATGAATCGGAAATGGAAAACAGAAGTCGTCCAATAAAGCTTTATTATTATACAAACAACTTCCGTCTATCTGATCTTAGATTCAAATACTTTATTACAGATTGTGGTCGTAGGTGTAATGTAAGCAACTAAGCAACTGTATTTCTAAGACAAATACGATTATCTTTTTTGCTATACAAGATAATCAGAACTATTATATCAATATACCAGTTATATTGCATATTTTATATAATTTATATCTGTTCTGACCTCTGGCGAATATGTAAAACGTTCGCAGTATGTAAAGCGCAGACTATACAAATTACAACGGACTTGCCAAGGTCAAGGGCGGGTCGATGTGAAGGGAGGAACTGTTAAGAGTTTTCACTGTTGATTATGTTCTGTTTCTATTTGATTCTTGTTTCGGTTTTCTAAGCACGAATGTTTTGACGTTTGATATAACCGTATCGTTCACGAGCGTCAGTTTTGAATCAGAAGTGCTCGTTTTGAACGTAATATTATTTGAATTGAAGACTACATTTTATAGGTACGACAGTTGTATTTTTGAGACATTCATTGACATTAACGATACGGTTACGTTTCTATACGTCAAAATATTCGTGTTAGGTTTACTGTTTTTTCACTACATTTTTTCGGTAACAGTCGTCAGGAGTTTTGAAGTGGAAATATTTTTCATAGATGTTTTCAGTTCGAAAAATGGTTACAGTAATATAACAGTAAAATAACTGTTTGTTGAGAAAAAAAAATACATAAGAAACCATTATCTTTAAGTTATTTCAACTAATTTCAAGACGCTTTAAGTCCTAGCCGTCACAGCTGTCTCTCCTCTTGTCTTTCTTTAAAAGGAAATGTATACTTAGCTCTATCTCAACTGACCATTTTATTCGTCGATCCTTTAAGGCAAAAGTTATCCTATTTTTAGAAGGTAGCAGATGGGACAAAAATGATTGGAAACCCCTAACATCGACTGAATAGTAAATGAAAAGTGACACTTAAAACTTCCCCGGAGTCGCGAATAGGGCGGAGCACTTATCAACCCTCAAGGGTCAAGGTCGAATGCCTGTGTGGGTTCCGTTCGCGGATATCATAACGACACGTCACATGAATCATGACGGCACGATCGCGACGGCGCAGTGACGTGGTTTTTTGGTTTGCCTTTCGTGTTGCGGTTTTGTTCCCGCGCAGAACCATTACTTTAGGGTAAACAGATAGTTTTTTCAGGTTGTCAGGGTCTTTAAACTTATACTAGAGTACGCTATTATCTATCTTTAAAAAAGAAACGAAGGACCGATAAAGTTTTGGGTTTGAATAGTTTCCCAAATGTTCTCATTTGTCATCGTAACAAGGATTTTATTGCTCTACTTATGTTATTGCCTCTTTTATCGCATCTTCGGTTGGTGAACATAAATATTACTTTGAATACCAGTTCATAGAACATTATAGTGTAAGCGTATAAGTGATTGTACATTAGAGGTTACTTAATATAAAGGATTTAAAACGTTTGAATTTGTTTGTTTAAGTACCGTACAGTGGCTTTGAAATAAGGTTTTAAAAATTCATCATTTTTGAATTAATAGGATTAGGTATCTACTTAATTGAATATAACATAATCATTTCAAATGCCAAGTAATAAATAACAACAATAATTGTCAGTGCGCGTAATAAATTGATTGTTTAAGATTTATTACGTATGTCATATGACCTTAAGCATAATAATTCTTTGTCTATGGAAGGTTATGTGGGTGTGATCTGTGGCTAAGACAGAGGACTTCATCCCCCTTATTTCAAAACAAGGTTTATGTTTAGACCAGTTTTAAACTTTCTAGCCAGTTTTTGTATTATGAACCTTATTCATGTCAAAATACCGTTTTTTTTAACATAAACTTGGTTTAGTATCTACCAACTGGAGGGTTTTTGATAAAGAACTGTAAAACGACCCCACTAAGGTTTTTAATTTAAATACTGGCCAATTTTTTTTAAACCTGGACCTAATATAAACCTTGTTTTGTAATAAAATAGTGGTCCTTTGAGGCGTGGATTATGATGGAGAAGCTACCATAAATGAACGCTATACAACCCGTAGGAAAGAAATTTCTTTAGACAATAACATAAACATTTCATGTCCGTATTACAGAAAATTAGACACATTAGAATAAAATATTCAAAGCACATTCCACCCTTAGATACATCGCTAAAATAAACTATATCTATACATTAAAGTGTTCATGAAAGCCGTCAACGTGTTTCTCTTATAAAGTTTATCCAATTATTCAATTTGAGCGAAAATAAAGTTACGTGTGTAGTTGCCACTTAAGCCTCCCGTCTGAGGGCTTATTGAGTTTGAGTGAGCTCTTAAAGAGGAGGCTTCCTGGGGAGTCCAAGATTCCGTTGACGTAATGTCATTGTTCGACCTAAGTGTATGTTTTATCGTAAGTTTGTTCGGCCGTGAAAGCAAGTCAATTAAGAAAGGAAACACCATTTAGGAAAGCATTCGAAATGTTTAAAAATTTAGATGTTTTATATGTTGGGGGTACGCTACTTTGTTGCCGTCTTGTTATCATAATCAAAAGAATTGCGCTAAAAATCTTCTTGAAGATTAGTACCTAAGTATAATATCAGACCAAAAGATATAAATTACGTTAATTTAATAACAAGCTATCGTTGAAACGGTATCTTCAACATGAGCTTTGACTAGTTTCAAATACATATAAAAATACAAAGGTCAGAAAACCAAATTAATATAAATGATTTGTACGAACTGGCATATTATAATCCACAAATCATAAATAATACGTATAAATTATCAAAATCAACAAACAGTTAAGTTTGTGAATTGTTATATAAAATGCCAATCGAAGATACAGACAGATAAATCTCATGCAAATAAATCTTGTACAACTCTTTAGTTAGAAATATCACGTGTATCGCACTTTACTTATATGTAGGCGACCACATGCGACGACACATAGCTCTCGAGGTTTTATTAAACGGATTCTTCTTCCTATTTGCCGATTGGAAAATTCCCCGGGAGGGACTAGGAATTCGATTATGCCTGTCGTATGCCTGTCTTGTTTGCTTGTCTGTGAAGTAATGAAATGTAAGTTGCTTCATTGAACTGTTCATAGTTTAACACTTTTATAATTATTATCGAACCTGGATAAATTATAAACTTTTGTACAGAACTGCGTCATTGGTCTTGTGGTCGCGAGATAGCTAAGTGTTATCGGGATTTCTGTTTGAAAAATTTTCAATTGCGAAGTGTTTGGCGATGTACTCGGTAGATGGCAGTAGGATCATCCTCTATTACATGGGCTTTAATAACGGCATCAGTGAATTATAAGATGTACCTAAAATAGTACATACACGTCCGCCTTACTCTTATTCAGTGAATACAAGCGTAATGCTACTATGTAATGTATCAGTGCTTAAAACGTTGAGGGTTGATTCTCATAGTCCATTTCAATTTATGTTGGTTATTGGCGATAACACCGCTATTGACAAATGGATCGATAATCGCAGCAATTGTAATATTAGGCTAGGATACTGCAGTAAATACTCTCGATCTATTTCATAAGACGATAGGTCATATAATTTGCTGGAAATCACATAGCTAAGTAAATCGTGCATAATTTTGAAAAAAGAAAAAAAATGATTTTATTCAATACGAAAATAGAATTAGCTACGCGAATTTTAGTTATCAAATGGAACGTGAAAATGTTTGCTATAGAATTTGATGTTTGCGAGGTTCGATTTTTGTATTTATATTTCAACAACGTTCTGTGCCGTGCAGGCTCATTTTTTTTATTTACTTTATTCTGTTTTGAAAACAGCCAGGTATTGAATGTACAAATATCATATTGAATTGAAATCCTTCTGTGTACCTAGCTTGTTTGTACCAAACCAAAAATGTTCGCCATTCATAGAATTGTTTTTCCAGGTGTTTGGTGTCGAAGTTGTTCGATGTCTGCTCGAAGTCGACGCCCGAACAGATGGAGCAGTTGGATGAGATCCGGATACCGTGGGGCAGCGGCATCGTCGGCTATGTTGCCGAGAGCGGCGAGCCCGTCAACATACCCGATGCGTATAAGGTTCGTGGAAATACTTACCCCCGTACTATACTCAAGGAATAGAGTTGCATAACTATCTGTTTCTATAATTTATGAGCTCAGATGTCTTGTCAGTAGCGCAATTGCCACTGCTCCCTATCCTCTGCCATCGTTTTAACTTGATAAGACTATACCCGTACTTTCACCTTCACTTGTTGTACAAAGCTTTGTACAACAAGTCTTCCCTTTCCTCTATTTCCTTCCAAAATTGCCTTGGAGTCGGTGTCTTTCAGTCGGTGCTCTACATTATTTGACCCCCTAGAATTTATCATATAATGTCTGGGGGGGTCAGGTAATATAGGGCACTGTACCAAGTGCGTAAATCATACTATACAAAAAAGTATGTATATGTATGTATTTACTTTATAATTTCTTATAAGTTTGTTACCGGTGTGTTCTGAAGATATAACGATGTTCACGGTTGTTTGAACTGAGTTGCCATGTAGTGAGTCTTGTGACCTATAGAACATAATTTTTTTTTTTTTTTTTTTTTTTTTTTTTTTTTTTTTTTTTTTTTTATAACGTTGCCCCACACTAGGATTTCTCCTGTATCGTGGGTACAGTTTACAAACATACATGTCACATGCACACACAACCAGACCCGAAACAACTATCTGTAGATCATACAAATATTTGTTCCGTGCGGGGATCGAACCCGCGACACGTAGCGCAGAAAGCTAATCGCTTAGCCACTGCGCCAACCGTGTCGTCTTACTATATAATAATATTTGTACATATATTACTTATACGTTTAGAATAAAAACAGCAGCGTAAAAACAATAGAAAATCTATTGTTGGTGGGACTCGTAGCGTAATTCATTAAGAACACGTTGCGTAGTTTAAGAATAGAGATCTGTAAAGAGAAAAATAAAACAGCGATGTTTTTGAAATGTCGAATAAATTATTATGTGCCATTGAAATATCTCGGAGTAGGTAGGTAGGTACTCGTAATAAGTACTCAATGTCACAATTTCGTCCGTCTGATCTTTATTAACAGGAAACATGCGACATTATTTATAGTTCGTCGTAATTATTATTTTTATGTTAATCATCTCTGACTGAGAAAGTGTTGAACATGCCAGAAAAAAAAAACAAGAATAAAATTGTGTGGTAGAAATCCTTTCAAGTATTCCTTAACCTTTCCATAGAAACAAAAAAAAATCGAATAGTAAAAATCTTATCTAATAAAAACGTGAGGAAATTGGATTGAGGAAAAAAGCAACGGATTTCCAAATGAAAATTCTCGGCTACTTTACCTAACGAACATCTTACATAATTAGCTGAAATCACGGAGGGAACTTTTCTTACGAACCGTCTATGCCGTGAGACGTGTAATGAAAGAGGTAAACTCGGTCTTAGTTGAAAGCTACCTCAGTTTACGGTCTCGGTTGATTCCTAAAATAACCTCCGTAATGAAAACTCGCATTAAGAATGTTTGGAGACCTCGACCAAAATAGCAATTTCACCTCGTAATTCATTTGCATTTTTACTTTATTCCGGAATAAGTCAGCCGACATTTTTTTAATTGGATTAACGCCATCGAAGTTAGAATGCCGTGTTTGCTCTGCTTAAGATACCGAAAACGAAATACAGAAATCTGACATATGACTCCAAGTCCGAGATGAAATAAAGACCTGATATAAATGATGATGAAAACTGCTGATGAAGTTTTGATAAAATGGCAGCTGAAAAGACCAGGATAGACGAAAACAGTGAACAAGAGGCTATAAATATTAATCATACTGAAGTTAAGGAATCGTAAAATGTTGAATGTTTATTTATTTTCTACGTTGCAGTTATGTAACGCAAGAAAAAATATTTTAGTCAAATTAATTTATTTAAAATAACTTTTACACGACACAAAAATGACAGCAACATCCACCCTTCACCGCATATAAAATTGAATGCCTAGTTTCTACTATAGACATGTCTGTGAAGTGTTTACAAAGTGTTGATGTTATGGTAATAGGTACGGGTAATTCATTGATTAAAGCTTTCCAGAACTTTCTCATTTGATTGGTCGTTAAATTAACTGTCACTTGAGACTTCGCAACATTTTCCTCAATGAATATTTATAAAAAAGGATGTAGGTATATTATATAAAATATTTTTATAATTTTCGTAAATTGGAATAAAGTTGTGAGATATTTTCGCTTGTCAGTGTTTGAGATTTGATGGAATGTCTTCTTTCATCTATGTATAGGTACAGTTTAGGTAGCTGTCGATACTTTTTATCGAAATTACTTTTACCTTCCTTAAGCGATTTTCACTTAACATTTTTCAATCTTTATCATAAGCTACACCTTAATTTTGATCTTTCAAAATGAGTTGAATACTTTTCACAATTTACTAAGGTCCTGACAAAAAAATATTTCTATGTCAAAAGCAACGTAAGTTAAAAAACAAAATATCATTATTGTGCTCGGGCGAACCCCACTCAGGTTCTCATGTAATATATGATCCACGAAACAAAAAATGTTACAGTAATAACCTTTTACGAGTGGTCATTAAACAATGACAGTGGCAGGGCTCACACAATTCCCCGTCTATTAAGTAAACTGTTTGCCATGTACACCAATGTCCCACGAAAAGTTTGTTCATGTTAACTTTGTTCAGCTGAATAAGGCCGGATTGTCCCCTAATGCTTTATTAATTTGAATTCATGGCATCATCAGTGTCATATCATCCATATTATTTTTTAAATTACTCTGCAATTTTCCTTTAGAGTGTCTTTAATATCAGCCATTACTGTGCTGATATGAATTATAATATATGTACTTATTCGTTTATAATGAAAACACGTACTTTGAAATAACAGTGTATCTTTTATAAACGATAGATTATTTTCACCACGACTTTAATAGGATTCATTGACTTAAAACGAAATATCTTTAAGAGCTCTACACGTTTTGAGTCTTCAAGATCTTATCTAAATGAGTATGTTCTTTGCTCGTGTATTTTAACCATTAGTATTAGTGATAAATTGAAACGTTTTTGAATACATAAACGATGTATACCTTTTCATCAGAAACAAAGATTATGTTTGCAGAAAAGCTATTGATCCGCTCACTTACATTAAAAACAAATTGATTAAGTATGTGAAACGTTTTATCCCAGACAGTACGCCTTGAATCGTCTGGAATAGACCAAAAAGGTATTGATGATGAGTCTTCACTGATGTACTTACAGTTTTTCCAATACAAATTATACTTATAGGAAAAAGTTTAAAAAGCGGAACGAAGTTCTTTTATTCTACTCAAATCTTATTCTTTCTTAAAACAATGTTTGGTGCAGTAAATATTATTACTTCAAGTGCATACCATTCTTGTTTCTCTTTCGTAAAATGAATATAAAATCCAGTCGAGCATTTTTCACCAGACTGACATTATCTGCGTTTTATCACCTGGTCATTTATCTACGCACATTTGTGTTTCTCTCTCACGACTGGAATCCGTCAAATGATCGCGTTTAAGTTAATGTGCCGTTCTAACGCGGGCTTTACATGCAATTTCTTCTTAGCTGCGTCATTGATCACTGGCTTAGTGGTAACGAGTTTCAGGGATCTTGAGTTCAATTCCAAGGACGAGAATAAATTATCAAATACTAGCTGTGGCCAGACCTTTCGGGGCAAATGTTAAATATTTGATGAGCATTTTCAAATCAGACAGTACCGGCAACGATAACAATATTTATTTCTAAATGCTTTTACACTGTCATCGACAACGTCTATATTATCATTACTTCCGCTGATGTTTCGGTAAAATGTTGATGTGATTCGGTCATTTAGTACGATTTTTAAGTTTCAAGGTCCTGCCAAATTTGTATAAAGGCCGTTTGGGTATTCCTGTGATGATTTAATAAACGGTTATCCGGACAAACATACAATACATTGGATATTGGATTTACATTTAATAGTCTCAAGGATCCTTGACACACAAGTAACACGTGAACTAAAGCTTTATCCGTTAGTCATGTTATGGATAAAAGGATTTATTTTGAACACCCTCCGTCGCGCATTTGTATACAATCCACTTATGCTGCTAAAATCTCGGGTGACCTCGTCATTCTGAAGATTTATGCTAAGAAAACGAACAAGGTGAAGAAGTATTACCGGCATTAAATGGGATACCCCTCAATAAATCGTTACGTTTAATCTACGATTAGATTTGTAAACTCCCTTTGGAATTATATTAATATTAGAAAAAAATTACGAGTAAAATTTTTCGTGTTCGTGATTTGCCTCGGCAAATGTTGACTTTTTATATTTATAATTGTTTACATTAATGAGTCACAGGAGTGGAGTTTGAGTTCTGAATCAGCTTGACTTTTCCTGTTGATAATACATAATTAAGAGCGCTTGAAACATTTCTGAGCACGTTTGAGGAGGAATGTTTTTTTTTTTTTGTTTTTTTATTATACTCTAAAATATTATAATACAAAATGTTGCCATATCCACCTACGTGACTTCAATTTTCCATTTTCTAAGATGGCTGAGGATTTGAAATAGAAAATATCCACAGGGTGTTGTTATGTTAACAGTTAACTAGAAAAGGTTTCTTGCAATTTTCTGTGATGTATATCCGGAGGCATGAGGGAGTAAACTTTAATTATTCAAAACGGTTGCAATTTTTAAACGTAACACGTTGTTGACGCTTACAGTCGTTGTTAAGGCGACACCCACACAACCATATTGTTCACACAAACTTCGTATCCGAACTCTATACGAATTTGTATGAAATCATCACATCCTTGATCTTCATCTCACCATAGTGTTTCACTGTGTTCTTCGGATTTTTGCAAGGCCCTTTTTGACAGTACGCCTAATATATGATCTTCCACGTTTTGAGGTATTAGGATTCAATAATTATCATGATATTGTCTTTATGTAAATTAATTCGTATATAAACATCCTTATTAATTATCTTTGACAATTTTAATGAATAAGATTGTACAATGTATGAGACAACGAACTCATTAGCTTGAAGGACAAAGGTATTCAAAACGGACTTTTATTATCCAGGTACATAATAGGTATTCGAAAAAAAAAAACAACTTCAAGTCTTCGCAATTTTCATTCAATATCCTATCTCCTCTTTTATGTACTAGTTTTATATAATTAAATATAATAGCTCAAAAGATCTAAAACGCGGTAAAGTG
This sequence comes from Shargacucullia verbasci, assembly GCA_947562105.1. Classification (NCBI taxonomy): domain Eukaryota; kingdom Metazoa; phylum Arthropoda; class Insecta; order Lepidoptera; family Noctuidae; genus Shargacucullia; species Shargacucullia verbasci. The sequence goes on from OX387296.1 coordinate 5,924,741, forward strand.
GTTTTTCTCTAAGTCAAATATTCATAAAGTATAACAATAGATATTTCCTCGCTTGTATTTTTAGCCCGGTATAAATTAAGTGGGCGTCGGTAGTAGCTGGTCTCATAGATCAATTTCAGTCACGCACCTGTCAAAACTTTGCCTACCCGACGGTAATTGTTTGCGGTGTTTCGCCTTAAATGCTGCGAAATTCCTACTGAATTGTCGGACTAGGAGTATTTTGTGTTACACTCACACTGAGCGTTACAATGACATTACTTCACTTCGCTTTAATTCTCTGTATATAATTATAGAGATAGGTATTTTAGGATCAGTGAGCACTCTTTTATTCTTCAAATGAAGCACATTCAGTGTCCGATAATACCTTCAGAATAGCACCGATCTCCTATAATCCTGAAATCGGGTCTCGACCTGAAATCTTGAAAGCGTATGCGCTCTGAAAATATGACAATAAAATATGTATCAACATTAGTAATGTTTGTATTAAAACTCACTGGCTTCTAATTTCCAGTACAACGGCTACAATTAATGGCCGGTCTGGTCACAAGGGTTAGGGGGCTTTAGAATGTGTATAAGAATGCCCATACGGCTGACAACATAATTTCTTATGTTGTTATTACGATTGTTCTGTTGGTGAATGCTGGGAGCCCTTAATATTTGTACTGTGTTTATGTTTTAATGTAAAACCTGACAAACTAAACTTTTTTATTTAAAGTTTAAAGATACTGTAAATAGGCCGACGAAATTATAAAGTTTGTTAGAAAAAGCGAAAGCGAAAAAATAAATGTGTGTGTATACTTATGTACGCACGTAAAAAGTTATACTGCTTATTTTATTTTATTTTTCCACTGATATGTAACACGTGTTACAGATGCACGAATATTTCAATAACTACCTTGAATATAGCTATCAATTCCCAAAAAAAATTAAGAGACATTTACCAGCCAACTTCATGGTGTCGCTTTTATCTGTCGGTGTGCGCGCGCATCGTAAGAATTCATTCTCATCAAGCGCGCCAAAAGAAGAATAACTTCCAAAAAAAATATCTATATCAAAAAGGCCTTTAGGGTCATTTCAACTTAACGAGTAAAATAATGGGTACAAATTAGCTACGTATTTTAATTAATAGGCAATTTTCAATCAATTAACCACTGACGGTAAATGATGAATGATTGAAAGCTACACGTGGATTTCAAATTAATTCATGTCATATGTTAGGGAGTCGCTCATTTACAGAAATTGCTTAACTGAACTGTAGTGTCTGTTATTAATTAATCTGTGTTGTAGTTTCAGCCATCTGTAAATAAGTACCTACTTAATTATAAATACAGGGGTGTCTTTTGTTTTTGAAAAATAATGTATTTTACAAATTGTGATGAATTCGTTATTGGTTATATCTTCTCTGTCTGAAAATAAATCCTTGACACTGATTCTGACAATTTTGGAATTAACAAAATGTTTGTGAGTATGTGACTTTTAAGACCTACAGATACATACATACATATACCTGAGATTTAAATTTACAAAGAAATAATATATATAATTTATGAAGAGAATGATTAAAAATCTTTTCATACCATTCTTTAAAGTTTGTCATAACCATAAACAAACAAAAATACGTCCATAGTAACATATATTCTGCATATAAATTGCTTCCTTTCGTTAACTTATGCGAATGTTGGCCTTGAACCTTGGTTGCACTAATTTCTGCTAGAGAATGAATAATTTTCGAGTTAGCGTGACACACATGACAAACTGTGCGAATAACTACAGACTGGAGCGACCGCGTTGATATATGTATGTATACAGGACTAGCTTCAGTCCGGGATTTCGTCCGCGTGATCTACATGTATAAATTATATATATATAGCCTATACTCGCACTCGGGGAAAATGTACCTATCTATCGGTGAAAGAATTTTTAGATTCGGATTATTAATTCCGGAGATTACCCCCTACATACGAACTACCGAAATTTACCTCTCTTTATAATATTAGTATAGATGGACGAACCGAACTAGAGATGGAGAAGAAGTAGGTATCTTAATTGTTGATATGTTTCGCGTAAGATTAAAAAAGGCGAATGATATTATTTCTTATAAGTAAAAAGTACTATCATCTTCAGGTTTTTCCTACGTCTCCCGTAATTTTTTCCCACCCTGTATATTTCGGGTTTTACTATGTGTGAAATATATCATAGTACGGTACGTTACACGTTTTAATAGAAAATAGAGCAATAAAAGGAGATGGAGTTTCTTCCTATTTCCTACTTATAAATACTTTCACTTTGATAAATAGTTGTTTTTGATTTATAGATAAATGTTTATGATTTATCTGATGATACATCCAAAAGTATCACCGACTTGATACGTACTTGATACATGTAGGGTAGCCGCTGTTTTTTTTACCACAACATCATTAAAATATAATAGTAGATAGGAAAGTACAAAATATATTATAGGTACTTATGTAGTAATTCTTTTGCTTAAATTAAACAACATCGTCTAATTTTATATGAACCCATAAATATATTCGCTTATCAAAAAATATAGTACTTTGAGAATATTGCAACAGACCCCTAGGTAAAGTTAGGTTAGGTTACATTATACATATAATCAAAGTCAACGTTTTTTATTTCAAGCAGGCCTTTTCAGGCACTTTCAAAAGGTCGAGACTAGGCGCACGGTTCCAAAGAGGGTAGGTTCTATGGAGAAGAGACCGGCAAAAAACTCCATGGATACTCTTTTCAAATACAAAAAGTTAAGTTACAATTAAAATCTTAAATTAACATGCATTATATAAGAAAAATACAAACTTAATAGAACGCTACTTACATAATGATTAATGAGGCAATACAATATGAGTTAAACAAGTGTTTCGAATATAAAATAAAAAAGTAGGGTTAGCAACCCTATGTAGATGCTTACAATAAATATATAAATGTAAATTGCTGTATAATATGCCTTATTATCTTTAAAATCATCTCCCTACATGTGGTGTTACTGTTAAATGTTATTAATACATTGTTAAGTAAAATACATCACATCATAAAAAATATGATTTATTTAAACGATATATAAATAAATCGTATAATCAATTTTATAAATGAGGCTCCGATGCCTTTACACATTTTATCTCATTCATTTCTGAACACAAAATTAATCATAATACATTTAATAACACTGTAAATAAAAAAGACTGACGTTATAAATGTGTTCCAGCGTTATATTTGTGTAGTTCTATTAATATTCCCCATATATAGCTGTCGTCAATTGTTTCTTATCTATCGACAATCACTTAATCCGAGTATTGTAATATATCTCTGTTGGACATGGCTGATTTATGGTAACAAATGTCCATTGTGGATGTTCTTCGTCGAGGATGGGGCTTGTTGGACCGTTACTCGGCTTTCTAGCACGAGTTTTATTTCTCGATGTCAATTTTTCATTCCGCCCCGCAAAGATCAAGCGTATCTCATTCATCAAGGCCTTGGAGCAATCTCTGTGGAGGTGATTTTACTTATGTAAGCGATTTTTGTTGGCTGGTTCTCCGTTCAGGATTTTATTTGTGAATTCGTAATTTGGATGAGGGAATAGCTACGCCTTTGTTATTTTACGGTTTGGATGTGTTAGATCTTGCGTGTATAAGCAATAACACGGAATAATATATAAACGTACTGCGGGAGTTTCTGAAATCTATTCTTAAAATAATCTTTTTAATTGATAAAAAGAATAATAGGTAGGTTGCTAGGCCTACAGCAACAAAAAAAAATCTTCAAACATCTGAATTTTGTTCTAACATAGGTACTGTTAACTTTCATTATAACTAATTATATAAGCAGATAACTTTTCAAGAGATACCTACGACGTATTCGTACTAGCGCAGAATGTTTTGTGAATGATGTGGATACTTTGCATTTATGTCAAATATACCGCCTTCGGCAGTGATAGCCTAGCGGTTTAACGCTTGCCTTCCATGCAGGAGGGTCTGACTTCAAACCCGGCCCGCACCTCTGACTTTTCGGAATCATGTGCGGATCAGAATTTGATTATCTCTTGCGTTTACGATGAAGGAAAACATTGTGAGGAAACCTACACACCTGAGAGGGCTCCATAAAGTTCTTAACGGTGTGTGTAGTCTGCCAAACCGCACCGGGCCAGCGTGGTGGACTAAGGCCTAATCCTTCTCATTCTGATAAGAGACCCTTGCCCAGCAATGGGACAGTAATGGGTTAAATTATTATACCGCGTTCAGCCATTTAAAATGCGCAACAAAAAATTCAAATCGCAGTAAACTCAAGCTAAAACAGTTACAAAACTTAAGCGCCTTTTGTATCTCTATGCAGAAATTCCCCCATTCCACGTAATCCTTAGACACTGCCAAGCTGAGATTCGTCAGAACAGCGCCAGGACGAGGGCACATAAATTATTCCTACCAACATGACCCACGACTAGATAAATTGCACGCTTAAAAATGCTATCCCTCTTTAGCCACTTCATGAATTCGCTGACCCAGCTAGATTTACCAACAGACTCAAATAAACAAGCTTTCAGATAGTTCTCGTTTATTCATCTGCAGATGCTGAGGCAGATAAATAAGAGAGATTTGTTAAAAAATAGCTTGTAGGGTAAAAGTACGTGTTTTAGCTGATATAAGGTAAAATTATAGTTAGGAAGAAAAAAAATACCAATAAATACATCAATTATTGTAAAGGATACACGGACAGGGAAACAGAAGTCTCTAGGAGGTATATAAATTTGATATGTCTTGTACGTGAGACTTATAAATGTACATTCAGTACGGTACAATACGGCGTATTATGAGAATTTTGTGTATCATACATACGCCTCCGGTCATGAATATTTTAGCAGAATATGTTTTCTTTAGGCTCTGCGTTCGTTTAAATTATGAACGTGATTCATTTATCTTTAACGTTACACTTTGAATACTGGCAGTCTGGCACTCGACGAAGAACTTTCTTTTTAGACATTTTGTATTTTCTATGATTCCTATCGGAATTCTTTTCTCACGTTGCATTAACGAAACAATGTTATGCCCTTCAAAGTCGATCCTTTTGCAGATTCATTCCTAGTCTTAACTAGATAGCATCATTGGAATGACTATAGCGTCCCATCCTGGCCCGTCTCCAAAACCCTGACCTTGCCAAGATTGGCAGTTCATGCGTGCTCACGTACCCACTGTTTATGAAAACGATTTGCATACAAATGCCTCTGAAAGATCGCACTTAATAGATAGTGCACAACATGGCCACTCTATACCTATTACATATTTGTTTTGCCCGACTAATTCGATAATGATAGTAGATATTTTGCAGTTTGAGACTGACAGAACTTCGTTATTTGTTGACAAAGTGCTGCCATGTTCCTCAACTTGACTGGAAAATTGACATTTAGTGACAATGTAGCTCCTTTTTCTATTTCACGCTCCATTACATCGTGTGATTGCTTTATAAAGAGCGCCTAATGTTCTGTCACTTATCTGTTTCATATCTTCGAAGTATCACGCTTTAAGACATCGGCCCGTACATGACCTTGTTATAAAATCCGTGGTAACATTTTCAGGGGGAATAATTAATTTCTCTTTGATTTTAAAATTTGAATTACCAAGAAGCACCCGTATGCTTACCTCACTGTGACCTTAGACTAAATTAATTTAGTGATAATTAAACGCCGACATGCTTTCTTCGTTACTCGACACCCTTATTACGTAATTAAACATGCCTTATCTTCTAGGTTTCTGGAGCGTAATTTTCCGACATTTTAGGAAGAAGGAGCATGTGTGAAAATTCCTTTGTTATCCATACATTTTGTTTCATAGACATGAAGTATATGCTGTAAAATTAATTCTCTGAACAGATTAAAGTAAAAAGTGTGTCAAAGCTGCAAAAATATTCAATAACGTGTCTTCAACTAGTATCATATCATTAATCCCCACGGTTTTATTCTGATGATAATCTTGAATGGTAATAGTACATGTATTGAGGTAGGCACAATAAAGAAAACATAAATTACCATAACAATATTGAAACTCGAAGGTTACAGGAAGTCGCCTTTTATGCTACGCAGTAATATTTATTTGTTTTCCAAGGAAAATTACAGATAAGTATTCAACACTTTAGTGGTGCAGTTATGAAAATGAAATATTTATCCATTTTATATGTCAAGTGCGTTAGGGCAGGTTGTTACGTTCTCTCGAGAGGAAAGTTAACTCTGTAGAATTTATCTTCTCGTCCGCATTTTGAACACTTGGGGTTGACCCTTCTAATCTGAATACTTTTATAAAGTTGCTTTTTCGAGGGATTGCTGAGCTATGTGTGTCTGTTGATGATACATGGGCCCCTTTAAGTTGCTGAATTACCGCCAGTAAACAGATATATAAGGATAACACTATGGAGATTAGTATTGACTTGATTTAATTTCTTTTTTGTCGCTGATGTCACCCAAGAAGAGACGGAACTGATTACAGGGCATGAAATAAACCGTAAATTAGATTTCAGAGAAGAATTTGAAATATTAAAAAAAAATAGCTTTGATCTTCTATTTCGGTAAATTCGCTTCTTTTTTCAAAGTTTTTTCATGTAACTATTTGGGTAACCTAAAAATGTTACATCTATTATTTGTGAAGTTGTTCCAAAGTAGTTTGTAGACAATAGTAGCGGTGCGAATCGAGTAAGTTTCACAGAGGATAATGGGCTCTTTAGACGAAAAGCCTAATATTAGCACTTTTACGTTAAGCCGGCCACAAAATGTTACAAGGGAAATAAAAAGTTCCAGCGTCTGTTATAGTAAATCCCGAAGGGGTTTACTATTAAATGGAGAATGTCCAAGTTAGAATGAAAGAAAAAAAATTGTGGAAACTGGTAAAATGATTACCTATTGAGCATGAATCTTACTCTGTTGAATACATATTTTTACGCCTCAAACCGATACAATCAAAATGAATGAATGAATCCTCAACATATGTTACGAAAGAAATGGTGGGAATAATATGTATTTAAAAAAAAAATATCGAAACATGTTTTTCAAGATTATTCTGCCTAATACATATTAGAAAAAAAAAATCGTTTGAAATAAATATTCTGATTGTACGCTTGAACACGTCGTGTGTCGCAAAATTAAAGATGAATATGTTGTCACACACAAATAGAATATTTGATGAAAACGTATCAAAGAGCTTTCATTTCCATTGATGTTCAATATTATCGCTGTCAAAGTCAGTCCCCTGAAAGAATTTAGCATTCCTGAACGTCCAATTGGTACCTATTACTTTTACGATTCGTCCAAGATCGAAATCGTAAATGAAACTTCGATCTCCGACGTTTCATTTTGACGTCAGCTTTTGATTTCTGTAAACTGAATTCGGACTAAAAGTTACCGTTGAGATAGTTTACTTCCTCTAGAAAATATAAAAATCTTCCTCTGGGAAAGTATCCGAATTGAATTTCGTACATTCGGTTTTAAAGCTATTGAATTGGCAAGAGCAAGTTTTTTATTTTAACAATTCTATACTCGGTATCGCTGCACCACTCTAGTACCTACTTTAACTTTAGTGGCGCTGATTATGCAGAAGAATTTTTGATCCCATGCCAAATATTCCATAAGAAAATTAATACTACGGTTATATATTTCAACGTCTAATTTGACAGATTTGCTAACATGCCTGCACTAATATTTTAATGTTTTGGTGATTATTTAATATGTTTGGCTAATTGTCGTATTAAATAAGCATGATTCACACGTCACATACTTAACGATCCACGTGGATTGGATAATAATCAGAAACAATACATAAATTACTGAATGTCCTAAACATTAATGACTAACAGAATTGCCACATGAATATCGCAATTTGCCTTAGTCACTACTTTGGTATTACTAAATAAACCTTTATCAGTTTGAGCTCTACCAGAATAATATAAAATTGTTTTTTAAAGTAAGCAACCTTCAAAATTTTTATTAAATGAGATTGTAGAATTCTTAAATTGGTTTAAGTCCTTCAAGGAGTTTTCTTGAAGTTTATGATATATTTACTATTAAGATGACGTAATACACAGACAATGTTACTTATTGGTTGGGAGAACACGATGTTGTATCGCGCAAGCTAATGCCTTACAGCACCCGGCTTAACGCATCAGCAGTATGACGACAATTGACTACAAATGAAGTTGAATAGGATTCAAATTACTACCAAATTCAAGTTTAGATTATTCCTATTATGTATTATAACGAAGTTTATGCATTTAAATTTAATTAAAATTAAAGACAAACTTTATCTCACCAGCTTTTAATATGAATATTAACAAATTATGTTTCAAGAAGGTCTTATTGCTGAAATTTTGAATTTGGCCGACAGATTTATACCGGTCAGACGTTTGACAAACGGACTTAAGCTCTAATATATTCGCACGGCTTTACCAAAAGTGTGATATTTAAGCTCAATGGATGGTTTAAGCCCAATCTGGCTGGTTGACAGGCGTTTGTAATGAACAGTGGCTCGCAATATAATTCCCCTTTTGGCTTGGCTCCATACGGTCGAATGCGGTCCCACAAATGTTCGTGTTCGCACTGCACTGTGGCACTGAAACGGTGCATTGAGTCGTAAATTCGACGATACAGCGGATTCCTCAAATCGCATTCTTCACTGTCGAAAGATTTACGGTGTTTGTGCGAATAAATTATTATACGAAACTAGCGATCGCCCGCAAATCGGCGAACGTGATGGCTTTCACGTGACTTTACTGATAAATAATTCAGCGATTAAACGGTTTGATCTTCAGAATCCGAATGCTTTTGGGCGAGATGAGTTCTATCCAGATTCTGAATGTTATGACTACCAATTCAAACAGGAATAACATCAGATTTCGAACAAATATCTGATGGCCATACGAATATTGCTCCTGTCAAGGGAACTGACGCCGCAACTTAGCCTAGAAGGTCGTATGATTGTGTCGCTCCGGAATATTGATTCCATGTTTATTTACAATATATACAGGGATTTTGTATCAGCCATAAGCATTAATAAATATGGTTTACTTAGAAATACAAGAATAAAACTCGACTCTGATTACAATTTCCGAGGAATTGTCTACGAATACACATAAATAACTTTATTAATATTCCAAGTTGATATTGGAACTAAAATAGTAACATAGAAAAGAAAATATTAATTTCCCTAAAGTGAAAAGAGATAAAATTTATTATATATCTGTAGTTTGGAAGTGGAGTATGTTGCAGTAGAAGTAATAATATTGAGAGTACTTAAAGGCGCCTCCGCTGCGGAGGACGGCTGCGGTCTGCGGTCACCACCACAGCTCCGATTACTCGGCCCGGTTCCTATTATGTGACTCCATTGAGAACAAGCCCCATTCAGACAGGATAATAATAGTTCAATCAGAGTTGTCTAATGAACATTGAAATTATGCCAGCCCACGCGGTTCTGGACATGACTCGAAATGTGTTCTAGATTTTTAAAGAATTGTATGAATTTATTTACCTATATAAAAAGAATGATACAAATACCATTTACACTATTCATTCATTGTAATAAAGATACACATAAATATTAAAAAAAAAACTGCTGTCGCTCGGAAATACATCACACTCTGGATTAGTTTCCAAGAAGAAGCTTAAAAATTATGACGAAATTGAGCAATTTATCTACGAATACTCCATATTAGTCTGTCAAACAGATGATTTATTAATATGAATCTTACGTAGATGATGTTAAGAGTCATCTGTACGTCTAAATCGATCTTTTTAAGTCCCCAGATCTCCGATCAAATATTAGAGTATTTATATAGTATTTGTAATTGTTGCAGGACGAGAGGTTTAACCACGACATTGACCAACAGACGGGTTACAAAACGAGGTCACTTCTCTGCATGCCCATTAAGGATATCAATGGAGAGGTCATTGGTGTTGCTCAGGTATGTAGCCGGTTTATATGAATTTCTTGATATTCATTCAATTCTAAAAAAACAATCATTTTTGTTGTATCATAATATAGTGTCATTTTTTATTTCAATAAAATCACGCCTGTATTCCTCGAAGGATTAAGCAGAGGCGTACGATTGAATTAAGGCCCATGTTCACCAATAACATAAAACAGATGTTTAAATCGTTAATAAGCCGTTTTAACAAAAAAAAAAAATGTTTATTTAAACGACCATTTTCACCTTAAACAATGTCATGAACAATGTGGTGAACATAGGCCTTAGTCACATGTAACAAAAGGCAGACTAACAAAGGGGGGCTAAGGTGAAGCCCCATCTATCGGTCACAAATCCAAACTCCGGCCTGCTAGGAGGATTTCTATACAGAAAAACCCAATAACATTTTCCTTGACCTGAGAATCGAACCCAGTACCCAATGAGGCAGGCAATTTATTAAGATGGTCATTTTTATTGTATCATTCAAATAAATCCTGTTTGCCAAAAGTCTACAAAGTAAACTTTGGCCTGTTTACATTTAAAATGTTGCTTCAAAAACATCTGCAAAACGGAAAAATGAGAGTTTAGCGGGGAAAAGATGAAATCAAAAAAGTTTCCCACACCCTGCGCGTATTAAGTTATAAATATTCCAACGTGGAATTGAAATTGCTTCGTGGTCTGTGAGTGAAACTTTGTATTATCTCATGGCATCTGACTTTTAACAACGTCCCCACAGGCAAAGTGAATTCGAACATCAAATCTGTAAACATATTCTGTTACTAACGATACATTTTTAATCAAACAACATTTTCGCTCATAAATTTCTTTGTGATTAACGGGTGTCAAATATAGAAGATGTTTTTTACAGGTTTCTTTCGAAGCCACCAGGAATATTTCGTTTCTTGTTGTTTGTTTATTTTGAATAAACCATAAATCTGTCTCAACTTATTGAAATAAGTTGTCGTAAATTTGAGAAATGTTTTATATTTTTCCTTTATGTCAAATCACATTTAGGTAAACAAAGAGTAACATAGCAGACGGGTTTAGCTATACCTAAGAAGTGAAACTTGACGGTTCTAGCATTTTTTTAAATTCGGCCGCACTCGGCACTGGCAGAATAGTTTTCATCGGCTCAGTAGCTATAAACATTAAAAAAAAAAAACATTGTATCAAGCCTGTATTCCTCAATACGTTATGCAGAGGTATATTATTATTCATCCACATACACGATACAGTACTTAAGTGCTGTGTTATAGGCGGTGATCCTGTCACCATCTATCGGGCATAATTACAAACACCGGGCTGCTACTTAAAATTTTCTAACAGAAATAACCAGTAATTATTTATTTGATCCGAAGATCGAAACAGGGGACTTTTCACCCAGCTGCCAGTAATAATAATAATTCAACCCATTATTGTCCCACTGCTGGGCAAGGGTCTCTTCTCAGAATGAGAAGGGTTAGGCCTTAGTCCACCACGCTAGCCCGGTGCGGGTTGGCGGACTACACACACAAAACTTTATGGAGCCCTCTCAGGTGTGCAGGTTTCCTCACGATGTTTTCCTTCACCGTAAACGCAAGAGATAATCAAATTCTGAACCGCACATAATTCCGAAAAGTCAGAGGTGCGAGCCGGGTTTGAACTCAGACCCTCCTGCATGGAACGGAAGCGTTCAACCGCTAGGCTATCACTGCCAGTATTTGGCAAAAATAAAGCTACATAGCCAAGCTTTTGGGTTGATACGTTTATATAACTAATAGAAATATATATTTCAGGTTATAAACAAACAGAGCGACGGTCCTTTCACGAGTAACGATGAGAAAGTGTTCGCATCGTACCTCCAGTTCTGCGGCATTGGGTTACGGAATGCACAGCTTTACGAGAGATCCCAGTTGGAAGTGAAGAGGAATCAGGTCCTCCTGGACCTCGCGAGGATGGTGTTCGAAGAACAGAGTACCATAGAACACATGGTCCTAAGGATACTCACGCACACACAGAGCCTCATTCGATGCCAACGAGTACAGGTTAGTAAGAATTCTTATAATTTATTATCTTTACAATGTTTTAAGATGGTCTTAAGTCTTTTTTTCTAAATACGTCATATTATATCGCCGCGTTAGGGTAATTTAATTAGTAATATACACGCTCGTAATTAGAATGAATTCAAATTTGTCAGTTCCTCAGTGTTCATTGCGACGTATTGTTACAAAATCACTCAGTTCAATAATTAGAACAACACAATGAACACTGTTAAAGGGATTAGAAGCTTCTTTCGTAATTACCTAGAGTCCTAGATAATCATGATTCAAATCAAACGACCCTGGTCTACAGGAAAAAGAAAAGAAATTCTTTAACGATACTTGTATGGTGCACACACAGAGTTCAGCCTCGTCAGATGTGTATGCATGTGACGATGATCATGAATATTAGCGTTACTCTTAAATCGAAACACCTATGTTATTGTTCCGTCTTTCGAATTTATTAGTACTTGAAGTAAGTCGGGCTAGAGTCGCTGTAGTTTATTCAGTGCACAGAACTAAGAGGACAGGTAACGTTCCACATAATACATGATACAACTTCCAAATGTTGTTTATCTTGTTAGACGAAATGGAAAGTTGGAAAGGGTATCTCGGAATTCCAAAAAAAGTTGGTAATCCATACTAATTCGGGTACGCGATTCCGAACTTATCCCAACTATTTACATGTTTGTTTATTGGAGGCAAAGCTACATAAAATGTATCGGTATTTGTACTATGTAGAAGGAACGATTGAAAAGGCTCTCTTTAACCGTTTTCATGCTCTTTATTTTGTGAACTGAAAGCCTCAAAGACATCATGTCTGGTACCCATTTCAATTATCTCTTTGAAAGATATCGAATTTAATTATCCTTTTGACGATAGCTATTCCAAATTTCCAACCAATTTATTTGAGGTATTTATTATTACCATAGCGTTACTTTATAATTGAAATCGAATTTCAATATCGAAATAAATTTTATTAAATTGATTTATTCAATCAACGAACAATTTGGGCCGACTCACTTTTAATATCAATTTCAATTTAATTCGAAATGGTTTGGCGAGAAAATTAAGTTTACTTGTTTTGCTAATGAAACAGTCGAGCCGAGATGTTTTGTTTACCATTAGTGCTATAGCGATGGATTGTTATGGTGCTTTCATGTTGCATTAAAATAATTTTCATTTGTTATTCTGGAGCAAGAAATGTGTAGGTAGGTACTTAGGTCGTTCTTCTTTTCGTGTCCGAGGTCACATTATGTAATATGCCTATACTTAACATTCATACATAGCGTATGTGCTGAAATTTGTCTATGCGCTTTTTCAGAGTTTATACAAATCAATTTTTTGCAAATGTTCTTAAATGTTTTATCGACCCTGCGCCATCCAATGAAACTATAGGTTGCTGTTTTAATTGGTTTTATTCAAACAACACAATATTGTATATGAATGGAAATTAATCCGCTTTTGGGTCCGATAAATCGAGCAGATTTGTGAATAAACGTCAAAAAGGGGCGAAAGGTGTTAATTTACATCAGCTTAATTAACATTCATATCTTTTGTTTTATATTCACTGGTTGGTCGATTATTCTAATTTTGTTTATTTGTTACTGGATTGAGACTCGATCTTGTCGATTTAATTGTAAGGAAACAATATTACAATGATTAAATTCGCTAAATTGTTGTTGATGCACTGTTAATACGAGTACAATTTTTTGAAGGCTGAACAATTTAGATTTTTGCATTATCATTTAATCTCATGTTATATTTTTGGATTTTTTAATAATATATTTTTTTTACTCACTATAATAAAAAGGCGGTACAATATAGATTATGAAAATATTATAATTACGTATGCGATGTTAAGCTATAAGCTATAATATCTTTTAATAACACAAGTTTGATCGGTATAGTGCCTACGATTTTACCATATATTTTCTTTGCGAAAAACAAATCAAGACTTAAATAAATACTTATTGCACTCTTACAATCTAAACTATTCTAAACCCAATACGTTAGTGCCACGCTGAATTTAAAATATATGTTGCTACTTCTCTGACTTTTCATTCAAGAGTAAAATCCTTTTTCTTTTAGGCGATAATTTACTTACTAGCATAAATATCAAATGTGTTAAGTATAATTTAGAACCTTGTGTACTCTGTTCTAAATCCATTATCCATTAATCATTTCAAAAATATATATACATACGAGTATATGAGGTAAAAGCTGTAATAATTTTCCAGTTCTGCCCAGCTATTAATACTTTGTTGTTTTTTAGTAACGGCAACATCGGACTTTTCCAATGCCGACGGGATAAATTAAATCTAGATTTTCTGATGGAAAAATTACAGCCACAGGCTACGATTGAAAGTGTCACTATAATTTGTGCTCTATCTCTGGGATAAGTATCAAGAAAGGGGACTTATTTCTAGAGGCTATTTGCTTTACTGTGCTACTATTTATATATATAGTCATATCTTAGGACTCTTTTTTGTCGATTTAATCGTAAGGGAATATTTAATCGATATGAAAAAAGTACAAGCCTTCACGTGGGACGATACTAGAGACTGTCATACCCTGGGCATTCAGCCTCGATTCTGCCGCTTACTGGCTTATCATTCCATTATGCACAATTGCCATGAGTTAGCTTGTGGGCAGAAGTTCAGGGATGTAAATGTGTAAATAGCACCAAACCCGTACTAAAAAAGGATTAGGCAGAGTACACCACTGCCTAATCCTATTTATACTACGGGCTACGGTCTACTATTGTACACCCACATTCCATTTAATATGGAGCGCGCCTATTGCCATCTTACTGGCACGGTTTTAAATTCCATGCTGCTACTGAGAAATACCCAATAATACTTTGTCCACCCCGTGAATCGAACTCAGGACCTCACGCTTGCTGGTACTAGACCAATGAGGCAGTCAAGGATAATTATAGATACGCTGGTATATTATCTATTTATACGGATATATCGATGACTAATCAGTATTTCATTTTAGGAAACCCAATCATAACTAGCTCAGTATCAATTGTTCCAAGTCTATTGTCTTTGTTTAGTAAATCAATTTATATATCAAAGGAGGCTTTGCCATTGTTATCAAATAGGGAGTAAATAGGCGCGGATGAACACGCCTTGTAATGTTATCAAATGATAGAACAATGTGCTGTTATGTTCATATAACGAATGACGTTATAGATACGCTTAATGTTATGTGCGTGCTCTCGAATATGTCGTAATTTCTTCTTAATCTGTTATGGTTGTGAGGATGTTCTGTTTTCCACTAAAATTGACCAGAATCGCACATTAAGGTTAATTATGTTGGTTCTTGTGTTTTTCTTTTATTACATTGTACGATTTGAAATCAGACGAAATATTTTTAGCACCATACTTTTCTAAACTAATTAGCAGTATCGTTGTAACTCGATCGTCCAAGCCGTTTTATTTCAAAAACACTTCCGAAGTCTCCCTTTAATTGCAAATTAACGACAATTGAGGACCTTGCAGCAAAAGGGAGGCAAGTCCAAGTTTCAAAACTTTCAGGTATTAAGAAAAAATGTTTTTAATAATTAATATTTACACTTATGTCTTAGAGTTATATGGTATAATATAAAATAAAAATATTTACATATTTTAATAAAGTTTTAAAGGTAAATAAATAAGTTTTAGAATTACTACATTTTTTTAAAATTTGGAACTGCCTCCC
This sequence comes from Shargacucullia verbasci, assembly GCA_947562105.1. Taxonomy (NCBI): domain Eukaryota; kingdom Metazoa; phylum Arthropoda; class Insecta; order Lepidoptera; family Noctuidae; genus Shargacucullia; species Shargacucullia verbasci. The sequence goes on from OX387296.1 coordinate 5,940,415, forward strand.
TTTTGCACCAAAATTAAAGATAAACACCACCCTATTTTGTATTATAGATAATAAAACACATCAATATAAGTATTTTTTTATTCCAAGAACTATAAATCACCACGTGAATGATAAAACAATCAAAAAAAACACAAAAATGAACGAATGTTTAACAAAAATTACAAATTTGAAAAGGGTGGCTGATCCAAATTTAATTATAGCGCGCTTGTTTTTTATCGGATCTACCTCTTTCGTGCATCAAACGACAGCTCTAATTTTTGTACAAATTGTAGGTGAAAAAAAGAGTAACGGGTAAAATTTGGACCTGCCCCCCTTTTGCTGCAAGGTCCTCAATTCTATCCCTTCTAATGTTTAAAATACGGAAGTCTTAATGACCTTCTAGTTCATTTCCCATTTATTTGAGGTGAAAATTAGTTTAAAGCGTCGTAAATGTTACAGTCTAATTCTCTCTTTGTTTTTAGTATTTCATTGGTATATCATCTACTCATAAACTTTCCTTATGGCAAGGGTTTGTCACAAACGGAGAATGATTTTAGATATAAATGCAATAGGAAACTTCACACTATGTCATTTTATAATCAAAGTATTGAATTGGTTGACTCTAATGTAATCATTAGCAAAAATTATTTTTCAACTAAAGATAATTACTTTATTTCAAGCTTTTATAAACAGCAGATTGCAGAGTTGTTATCTTATTATATTTCTAACTCAGCCACTTTATTGAAAAATAGTACTTCTATTTCTATTGAGCAGTTAAATAATTGTAATCTAGATAAGCAAAGTGTTGATTTTTTCCCAAATAATTTAAATTACACCATAAGACAATAGAGTCAACCTCTGGCAATATTTCTTTTATTAATTTAGATTTGTACCCTAGTTTGAGGGACACTGTGGCAACAGAGATACCCGCTAGCATTAATGTAATATCACCCCCATCAAACTTGAGCAATAAAATTAATAATCAGTTAAATTGTCTTAACATAGTGCACCAAAATATACAGGGTTTGATGGGTAAAGACTTAGAATTGGAGTTGTTTTTGAACTGCAATGTTATTGATATTTTATGTGTGACTGAACATTGGCTAAAACACCATCAGTTAATGTTCAACTTCAACAACCACCAAGTCACCAGCTCGTTCAGCAGAGTAAATATAATCCATGGTGGCTCATTAATAATTACACGTAACAACTTGAAGTGTAAAGAACGCAAAGATATTGTGAGCCTCTCTGTTGAGCGAGTAATTGAGATATCTTGTATTGAGCTAGAGCGGTTCATTGTAATGAGCGTGTACAGGCCCCCATGCGCATCTTTTGATGTTTTTGAGAAATATATGGAGGATGTGTTATTTAAATGCTCGAAGTCTAATAAAACAGTTGTTGTCTGTGGAGACTTTAATATAAATATATTGGAAAATTCGTCTAATACTAGCAAAATTTTAACCTTATTTAAGTCATACAACTTGTACAATATCTTCTTTGAACCAACTAGAATAACTGCTTCTAGTGCTACTTGTATTGACAATATCTTTATAAACTTGAAACCTTGTAATAAATTAATTATAAATGAGTTAGACTCTGATCACTGTGGTCAGTTAGTCACTTTTCCTAGGAATCAAGTTAGAGTACAAAGAAAACTTGTAAGTGTTGTTCCTGTCAATGAAGGCCGTTTGGAACTATTCAAATGTAATCTTATAGATAAATTACCTTTATTGCCGTATGACATCAATCCTGATCAAGCTTATACTTTGCTGTTCAATATGATTAATAGAGAGTTTAGTAACGTTTTTACCCCTAAATCACTATCGGTCAGTGATCAATTTACTTTTAGTGACTGGGCGACAGCTGGCATTTTTAAAAGTAGACATAGGTTATTTCAATTATATTATGAAAAAACGTACAATCATAGCGCAGATTTTAAAGAATATGTAAAAAGATATTCAAAAATATTTAAACGAGCCTGTTCCTTGGCCAAGTCAATACATTTAAAAAACAAGATAAAAGTATCCAGTAACAAAATCAAAACTACATGGAATATTATTAATTCTGAAACGGGAAGATCCACAGTACGTAGCCGCGATTTCCATTTGAAAATTAACGACATAGATATTAGGGGGGATATGGAGGTGGCAACTGAGTTTGAAAATTTCTTTACTAATATTCCTATTTTAACAACCAAAACTCTCTTGTCTTCTTCCACTTCCGCTTATACTATACTAAAACAAAGCGTATCTGAATGTAGCACACCTTTTGAATTTTCAGTTGTTAATGCGAAAGATATTAAAGAATCTTTTAAAAGTCTCGATATAAAGAAAACTGCAGACCTTTGGGGACTGTCAGTACGAACTATCTCGTCCATAATTGACGTGATTTCACCTTACTTGGCAACCGTGTTCAATTCTTGTATTGCATCTGGTGTATTTCCTGACTTGATGAAACAAAGTAAAGTAATACCACTGTTCAAATCTGGTAGTTCTACGGATCCCACAAATTTTCGGCCTATTTCAATTCTACCCACTTTGAGTAAAATTTTTGAAAAATTGATTTTAAATCAGATGTTAAGACATTTTAATAGACACAACCTACTTCATAAAAAGCAGTTTGGCTTCACAAGGGGACGTTCAACGACAGATGCGGGCGTGGAATTGCTGAAACATATATTCGATGCCTGGGAAGACTCGCAAGATGCTCTTGGCATATTCTGCGATTTGTCAAAGGCTTTCGATTGCGTACACCATTATACACTCATCAGGAAATTATACCACTACGGCATAAGGAACAAGGCTCTCGACTTCTTATCTTCTTATTTAAGCAATAGAATTCAGAGAGTCGATATTAATGGCAAGAGATCTTCGGGATCTGAGGTCACCATGGGCGTCCCGCAGGGTTCAATTCTAGGTCCATTTTTGTTTCTAGTTTATATTAATGACTTGCCATATTACGTACGGGATAATCACGAGGTAGTATTGTTCGCGGATGATACTTCTCTAATATTTAAAATTCGACGACAATTACTAGATTTTCGCGAAGTTAACGTTGCACTATCTCATGTAGTTCATTGGTTCAATGTTAATAATCTTCTCCTTAATGAGAAAAAAACCAAATGTCTTAAATTTTCAACGCCCAATGTCCGACAAGTACCAATCAATGTTAAATTGAATGGAGTGGAACTGGACATTGTGGATTCGACTGTTTTTCTAGGCATCACTATAGACGCCAAACTGCAATGGGGCCCGCAAATAAACAAATTATCGGGTAGGCTTAGTTCTGCCGCGTTTGCTGTCAAAAAAATTCGGCACTTAACTGATGTGGATACAGCCAGAATAGTTTATTTCAGTTATTTTCATAGCGTTATGACTTACGGCATCCTCCTCTGGGGAAACTCTGCAGACATCAATACTATATTCGTCTTGCAGAAAAGGGCTGTCCGAGCTATTTATAATCTTGGTCCAAGGGTGTCGCTGAGACACAGATTTAAGGAAATTAATATTCTAACTGTAGCGTCACAATATATTTTTGAAAATTTAATATATGTTTATAAAAATATTTCGAACTTTGTCAAACTGTCTGATACTCATTCTTTGAACACTAGGAATAAACACAACCTTGCTGTACATGCTACGCGCCTCCACAGAACAAGCAACTCGTTCATGGGACAATGTATACGCTTTTACAATAAGCTTCCCAATGATATACGTAATTTAACATTAAAGAAGTTCAAAATTGTAATTAAATCTAAACTTTGTAAAAAAGGATACTATAAAATTTCGGACTATTTAGATGACAAAAACGCTTGGGATTGAGCCGCTCTTTAGCCTTTCCTTTTTTTTATATACAAATTTTGCCATTAATTATTATATTATTTACTTCATTATTTTGTTATTGTAATGTCGTTTAAATTGAAATTATTTCTTATATATAACCGCTATACATTGTAAATGTGAGTGAGATCTAGGCTGAGCGCTCTTCATTTCATTAATTCTCACGATAACTGATGCATGCTTGCACTCTGTTGCGACAGGTTAGCTCAAATAGTTATGGCACTTTCTTCAAAAGGCTATTCCACCCTATATTTGTCTCACATAAACCTTTACATCAATACAATCTGTCTGGACTTTAAAATAGACTTTGACCCCTGAGTTTGTTTCGGCGTTTCTTCTCAGGGATAGTCATAGGAAATGCCGACGCCATCTAGTTTAAAAAAGACGTGTAAAAGTGATTGAAAAATCCTAATTGCAAAATAAATAATTTCATTTCATTTCATTTCATTAATATTATTTGATAAAGTAAAGATGTAAATGGCTAAACTCTCGCCTAAAGTTTAGTGGCCCTAAACCCGAAAAGGGATTGTACTCATCAAAATGAATAATAAACTTTGTTCTACGGTTTTAGGGAAGTGAAAATAAAATCCTGTCGATTTTATGCATTGGGATATTTGTGTGAAGGAACCGAAATTTAAGAAACTTTGTAAAGAAAGATGTATGTAAAATAAGCTGCAGAGAATTTTAAGTATCGTAAAATGGTTCTACTTTGCTCCAAATTTAAGAATTTATGAATATTTTTGAACTATAATTATTAAATATACTCACGTCTATTCATATAAAAAACCTCTTAGCTAACACTTTTTTATGAGTATTTCATTATATATATATAAAACAATGATTAAGGAGCAACGTTACCCAATGTCATGAGTATCTTTGCTCCTAGATATAGTTTACAAGCGATCTCAATAGGGAAAGCTTTTGCAGCAAATCTATACTTTCCGTTTTGCCTTTTTTGTATTAATTGACTAAAAAGGGGTAAATAAAAAAAAAACTGTATTTTTTCAAAGGAATAATGTTGTTTTCATATATTTTAAAAGTCAAATGTTTCGGGTGCGTTCACAATGAAATGAAATGTTGATAATATTAGGCGATAAAACATTTTACAGAATAGGAGCAAAATTACCCATAAGTAGGACCATTTTACGTTTTTTTTACAGTGTATTTGTATAGTTAGCGACATAGTAGATGAACTTCTGGTAGGCAATTTGAAATAATTTTATCCGTGACAGTAATTATCGTTTTTACAATAAAGTTACGCTATTATATAACAATAATTAATTACATAAAACGATGAAATTTTCATGACTTTTTAAATCTTATACAGTATAGTAAAGGTTAACGGATATTAAATTCGGTATAAAAATCGTTCTACGTAATGAAAAACACTATTGAAGCCCACGATACATACATTCTTGTAAAATATCTTACAAAAATGTTACTGTCAAAATATCAAAGTTGATTAAAATTCAGACCGCATACGAGTGTGTACACAATTCTTATTTAATTCTTCAACTTAATTATGTCACTCGCACAATGTTCTGATATTTATACGGCTATTATTCATTGTACCGTTGACGGCTATACCGGTCTAACCCTGACCACGGCTCTACAAATGGCTCGAAACGTCGGAATAATTCATGAAGTTGATATTATTTTAATATCCACACAATTTACTGCTTGGAGTACTAAAGGTTTTGTTGATTACTTTATACAGTGTGAAAAGTTGTGTCTGTGATCATCAATTGTTTCATGATATTGCTTGCGACTTCGTCCTCTCCTTTCATGTTTCCGGGTTTATGGCGCTAGGTGTTGCGAGATTTCAGCACAGAACAAATATTCGTACATAAATTAAATCATCCACTAAGGAAGGTTTTTGGAAATTTTACCTCTTAGGGCATTCTTAGGTACATTCCTGATCGCAGCCTTAGGGTAAAATATGGAATGAACGGTTGTATGGAAGTCCATCATTTTCACGCACGAAATTTCATATACCTGTGTATATAATTTTCTGTGAAAACTCTATCCATATCTCCCTTATACTTACCTCTTTCTTTAACCGTACATATTATCTTTAATGGAAATAATGAATAAATATAACTTTTTTGATTACCCCCATTTGCTTATGGTTTGCAAAGTTATAGTTCGCGCTGAGTAAATTGGGCGTTTTCTGCGATGACGATGATAATTGTGGGAAGCGTTTTAAAACGTAGAAAACTGTTATGTCAATTTGTATGGTAGATTTATGCACGGACACCATAACTCTTCCGCCTTTCTGTCGCCAGTTACTGTGTTAGAGTATGAATAATCTGTAGACCGGTTATAGTCTTTGGTAGCAAGCATATTACTATAACAAGCCACAGCCATGTCCTTTGAACAGGTTCCATTTTCGTCATAATGTAGGAAAATCTGTGTATAATCTATTCGTTACGCCGAGACTACACAACTGCTGTTTGGTCCCGTATATTTATGAGCCAAAGGCTTAAATATGTACCCATGTAAATCGGAGTTGAATTGGCCCAAGTATTTTATTTTATGTGAAGTAGTTGCGATATAAATAAGAGGATATTGTAATCATACTGTTTAAACCAAGTCATATTTGGGCTAGCACTTGAAATTACCGGAGACGCATGCATAAGCTTGTTTTATTCATACGCTAAGCTGTATTTAATCGTAGCTATCTAATGATGATTGAAACGACGCCGCTAGGTGGCGCCAGGCACTCTTATCGCGGCCATCGACGCAAACGGTAGAATACTAATTGTGAGATATCTCTTATTAACATCTTGATGATTCATCATTGCGAAAATAGGAAAAGTTTAGAATTTTAAATTAGCTTCGTTTCACTGCACTCGTACGCCTTGTTAGATAGATAGGCACCCAAGGCAATCTCCAAGGCCAGCAGGATTTTTGTGTAAGTGATAAAAATTTATTGCGGTCACCAAATTTTACTATAATACCCTAGCCAACCCAATGATTATTGCCTCCTTTTTCTGGTTAGTTGGTACCCTCAATCAACATCATGATCGCCTCGAATCCCTTCCTGGAACACTTCAGAGATCAAAGAATCAGCGCCAAAAACTATTTAATGTTGCCCCAATATTCCCTTGAGAACAATGTTTTGCTCATAAAATCTGATATACATGAACGTTACTCGATCAGATACTGTTGCTAGCTAGCGAGCTATATCCCTTGTAAGGCTAGTGCAGTCTTATAACAACCCCGCACAATGCAGTGCCGCATAGTACGGAGTATAGTGATGAAGTGTTTATTGAATTTTGACCGCATCGCCTCAGCATTTATATGAAAACATTTAATATATATTGTATCGCTTGTTTGATATAGTGTTACCACGAAAGTGCTTGAAATCTTTCAAGTTTTATTTAACCATCGTATTAGCCTTTTTACGGAATATGGAATTCATTGTGTCCGTCATATATAGTAGGAATATGAGCTAAACTCCACTTGCATTTATTTGAAAATAGTATGAAGTATACTATTATAATTTTAGTGTTGTTTCTGGTGTAGAAAAGACCGACTTTCTTTACTCGATGATTATGGCTAGAGGATGCACATCTTTCTGTTTTATCGTATTCTTCTGTCGAATCAACACAAGCTATCACATGCGAATCGCACTTGGCATAGTGAATAGATTAGTCGGTCGGCAGTAGTGGTGTCGAGGCTGACTGCCCAGGCTGCGCCAGATGATCTGTTTCGTGTTTTCGTCACTCGTGGAGGTTCATTACTTGCGCCTGTGTTTATACTCACAATGAACTACAATTATTATCAAACCAATTCCATAAAAAAACCCCTTATTTACTGATAATTTCTGTACATTATAGATATTGGAGAAAAACTAATACGGGGGTCTTTATTAAAGCAACAGAAACCAAAATAACAGTTTTTAGATTTTTTGTCTGTTCTTATGTTTGTACAGGCATCACGCAAAAACTATTGCTTGGAATTGACTGCAGTTTTCACGGATGTATAGCTAGAAGTCTAACATAAAATATAGGCTCCATTTTACCGTAGGAAAATATCAGATTTTAAATTCCACGCGTACGAAGTCGCAGGCAAAAGCTAGTTAAGTATATTTTTATTAGTAAGCCATTCGCCAAGAGGGATAATTATAATTTACAACGTTATTCTCCTACGTTGCACATATTTGAATATTCACAACACAATAGTACAGTACAGGCAGACAAAATATCCTATTAAAATCGCATTATAAAGTTCTATTTCAAATATTAATGGTCAAAGGCTTGAATAACTGTACCTACTGTGGTTTTACTATTGCTATAACAGTAAAGTTAGCAAAACCTAGTTACCAAATGTTAAATTGTACAGTCAACATAATAATTGTATAGAATTGTAGTTACTTTAACGGTATATTAAGTTTTTATTGCGTTAAATTGGGTCACTTTTTCTAGGTCCCATTTACGAAATGTGTTTGTAAATATATTTACAAGAGACAGTTTAATTATGAAGTAAATTATAAAATTGTAACATTTAAAAATATGTTAATGTTCATCAATTAACTATTAAAACCGTGAAGGTTCTTTCATAAAATTTCGCGGAAAAAGCACTTAACTAGATTGTCGTTTTTCCACAAACAGTCGATATATTAAAAAAAGAAATCTGTTTAGTCTTTGCGCGCTAACGCCGAGATTTCAGGCCATAAACTTATTAAGATTCATACTAACATTTTGCGGTCGAGAAATATCATCTTTATAAAAAAGCTTTCACATAAAGTAGGCAAGAAATGTCTCCTTGTTTTTTTCTACATACGAAATAAGACACTGATGTTTATGAGTAAACGGTTTTGGCACTTATCCTTTAAGAGTTGGCTGACATTCGTGTTAGGCTTGTTCCATGTATCAAACAATGTATCAGCTTATTGGACTACCGCCAACGTATAACTTGGAGAAATACGGTAAATTATCGTAAAAATATAGATAACGTAACACAAGCTACAATGTCAGTCTGTCGTTCAGTGTTATATGCAAAGTTTTGAAGCGCTGGTCATATACCGTATGACCGGTTAAATGACGGACACATACAAGGACATGATAATTCAAACTCATATCTCAAGTTCTACTTAATAGACACTGAAAATATTTCACAATTAACTCTGATAAATAAAAAGAAATATAAAAAACTCATAAATCATAAAAAGAAAACATTACAGAATAACCCTTTACGAATACAACGGGCTAATAACCTATGATTTTCTAATACCTTAACAACTCAATTAAACCTAAAATGATCCCACAAAATGCAAGGGTAAAATCTCTTACATACCATGATTGCCACGGATTTTTCCTTGTCAAAATATTAAGGCACATCGTTAGATCACAGGGCGGGGAAATGCATAATGGAATGTCGTTTATCACTCCAACGGTACATCAAATGCTGCCTCTATACGGAGCCTCGCGAACGAGCGCATACATTGTACCTGAAACACTCTTTGTAATCAGAGCAGAGCACTCTTGCGTGTTCTGTGTCTGCAGTGTACCTAAATGCTGAAGCTGAACATACATTTGTGTGTGTGCATTCAATGTGTCTATATTCTCACATCTTCTATTTTGCTTAAAGTAGATTAGTCTGAGTGTGGCTATAAATAGAAAGGTTAATGTAGGATATTCTGAGTGAAAATAAATAAAATATCAACAACATAACAAACCATAAACTTTCAAGTACAAGCGAAAGTAACTTTCTGAAGAAAATCCTTTATACTATCAATTTGTTATTATTATTTTTAGGAATACAATTCTCATAACATTTTCCTCTATACAAAGAATATCAGAAAATAATCACGCATTTTACCCAAGTGTCTTATAAAAACTGATGGATTGATATCATCACTCAAATAATGAGATAGCCCCGAGTGGCCTGAAATGAAATATTAGAAAAAAATGTCTGCCAACTTTCATTTTTATTGGAAGAGAGAGATGTCTTTTATTTTTCAATATATGGACGTAAAGGACAAACTCTGTACCCACAGGATTTGAAGTGTATTGAAGGAAAAACAGAAGGCCGTATAAGCTAGATATGTTTTTGGGTCATGTTATTGACAAAAGCTCTCACAATTTTTTTAGATAAAGTACAAACAGGCCGATATCGGATTAACTTTAATGAAAGCAGATATTCTATGTATCCTGTACTAAAATAACATGAAAGGTAATTAGAAGTCAAGTGACGAAATATTTCCATCTTTTGACTCGACACTGGAATAAAAACAATGTAATGTTTATAAATTAATGTTAGGTTATATTAGGTTAGTTGGTTTTCCGTGCAGTTGTAATAATATTTAAAGTTGAATTTCTTCTCCAAGCATTAGTGGTCCTTGTCCCGAATCTAACAATACAATACAAAATATTAAGGCCAACAACGATAACATACTTCATATATCACATAAACAATTCTCATAATAATGTACGAAATAACCTCTTGGATAAATAAAGTCAAACCAGAGTTGGGTCCACAGGATCAAGAGATAAAGCGTGTCATGAGCCCTAATGAGAATGGAAACCGATAAGCTTTCTAGCAAAATCTTCACTCTTGGGATTACTATGAAAAGGTTTCAGACAAGAATCACTGCTAAGTAGAAACGACTCGTTTATTTACACCACTTAAATAAACGCCTTTTTTGGTCTCAATTGAATTAACATTTTTTTTATGGTTTTGTTAAGCTGACTGACCTTTAGCATATGGTCAAGCCCATAGACATTTTATTATGTCACAAACCTATCTAAAACAGATCTTGCATTATGACGACATATGTAATGTACATTTTATCTCGTTGTCAATAAATTCATAGGCTGTTCCTTTTCAAGCAAAATACCACCAGTAATGAACACATGTTGAGAACTTGGCTCTTTTTGTTTCAAGGGTATGTTATAATATGTTATGTACAGGTGTCATGAAACTCAAACAGTTTCGATTAGAGATAAGTACTTATGCTTGTACTGTACCAAATTGAGTATTCTGTTTGAACAACGCTACAAAAACAAACTGTAATTAAACAATGGCTTATCATATTTACTTAGCATCAGATTATCGCAGATCATTGCGGTCGCGATGACGTGCGTCCGGCCATATTGCGCGACAACCCACTATCCCTCGGGCAATAGGTACTTTATTGGCTCCTCTCCAAAGAAAACTCAATTATGAACGAACAATGTGCAGAAATAACGCGAAGTACTTTAATGGAAGTTGGGGGTTGTTCTTGCGAACCCAAACATTCGAGGCGTTGATAGAAATTTCACCGCGATGAAAATAACACGTTCAACCATTTACGGATACTTGTTCGAAGGTGTTAAGTATTAAAGTTAGTAAATTGTTCGTTGGTTAAACATATCACCCAATTGGCTTGCTCTAGTTCTCATTTGTTTTCAAAGGCTCGGAGAAAACCAAATATTTGCCGGGGTTATATTCTATTTTTGATAATTTAATATTAGTAATTATGTTTTAAGGAAACAGTACAGTAGAACTATTGTTCAACTATGTCTGTTAATTAATTATTTTATGACTTCAATGCATTGATAATTGCCTGAGGAAACTCGATCAATATCTGGTGACCTTGTGTATTTATCTCTTTGTTCGTCTCTATTAGAAGAGAGTTTAGTAAATATTATTTTTTGTCAAGTCCTAAACAATATTTGCCAGTACTTGCCTTGTAAACTGTCCGAGAGCAAGGAAGGAAAAACAACGCATAATCTAGACGAGTGTGTGTTTCTATTTGATACTCGTATTACTGTTTAAGATCGTAATCCCAGTAAGTCAAGAGGAAATCCTAAGACAGCAGAAATTCATTAAAATAATGAGAAGATTCTTTCAAGTTAAAACAGTATTATGGTACGGACATCTAATTATCTACCTAATTACATAAGCAGTAATATATATATTCCTAGCTTTGTCCGCAATTCCGTCCGTGTAAATAGATTTTTTATATAAACTTTGTAAACTTATTCTATTCTCTTAGAGGTTGAATTTTGGAAAATCATTGCTTATACTAGGATCTATCTACACAGATAGATCCGAATATCAGCCGGCTACACTACTCTCTACATCCTTTAAGGAACAAACTTGTCAAATTATGAGACTAGCTTTATAGTTCCTGAAATTTCGCTTGCATTATTATAAATACGAATAACTATAACCGTATATTCAAGACAAGAATGAACAACTGATTCATAGTCTAGGTCTGGATGCTAAATCCTAGATTCCTTAGCTACATCTTCAGTTACCATGACGTGAGATTGTATGTTATGCCAAACGGAATAGTTAATAAGCTACCTAACTAAAAACGTACATACTGTGGTAAGGTAATGCACCATATTAACGACTACATGTTTCGGTTACAAAATCGATTATACCATAGTCAGTATAATATTTACATAGTCAATTTCCCACGATATAGTCCACAGTTAAATTAGCATTCAAATCGAGTCCCAAAAATAATTTTAAATCGGACGGTCGGCCAATGTAAACTTGGCCGTAACGAATTTCGTTTCTAGCCTCCCAATTACAGCTGTTTGTAAGACAATATTGAAGTTTAATATCGCTTTGGTTACCTTGTGCTTCGCTTGTGGTAAATGCCAATTTAAATATTTAGTTTAAATCTGTAAACAACTCAAAGGCGTATAGACACTAATCGCCTAAAGTTTCGATATTTCGTTTATAATTGATTGAAACTAATTTTATATTTCAAATTTCGAATCTCGTATAAAAATAAAGACTAGGCATTGAATAGTCATTTGAAATGATCGTAAAAGTATGATATAGCATTAATGGTCAGTTAAAGCAGTAATAACAGATAACGCGGCCGGTTCTATCGGGTGGGATCATACTTACGAGCCGTTTTCTTATTGCATTTGTCTGACTATTTCTACGCGTCGTGCGTACTGGCCGCTCAGAGCCAGACTCAATGTTTTATTGGTACAATACCCTCGGGGCAAGACCGTACATCCGCGACGAATCACGGCGAAGGAAGTCGCTATCTCTGTTAATAAGAACTATTCTTATCTTGTGCCTGTATTTTTTTGCAGAAACTTTCCTTAAAAAGCAGTCACGCAAAATAGTTGGGAAGGTTAGGATGAGAAACTGATATATACTCTTTGCTTCTTCGCATTAGAAAACGTAAACAGAAACCTTCAAAAATATTCTTATGAAATTATATTTTAATATAATTCATATCATACAACAAAAGAATTTGTGGTCTGTTTTAAATTCTAGCACTGCTGTAGATCTTCCTTTGAAGTTCAGAATTATGTAAACCTAATTTACATTTAAATAAAGGAGCGCTGAGAGGAGTACCTGCCATATTTAATCTACATATTGAAATGCACTACTGCAACCCGTTTTGATTACGATTGCGTTAATAAATTTATTATAACTTCACATAAAATTAAAAATTTTCTTTGTTAAACAACTTCAATTGTTCAGTTGATTACTAGCTTTGTAAACTATCGCGTCGCATGACAATTAATAATAAAAAAATTATATTTACATATGTGACCAAAATATTAAATGATTTAAAGGTTAAAATAATTTGCCTTAATTCCCGTATTAATGTAAATTAATTCGTTTTCAAAGAATTGAATAAGGGAGATAAGTCATCAACAGAAAAACGGGCTTAGTCTCCGTGGAAAATCAGGTAGACAACCATCTTTTTCTGTTTTCTGTAGTCATTGCCGTTCGGCATTTGTCTTGTACTCGATCACAGTGTGATAGTGTGATCACACCTGATTAAATTGGAATGAAAATATAGACAAAAACCCAAGTGGCCGAGAATATATCTTGGATTAGCGCGAATTATTCTTGTTTAACTTATTCCTTTTTTTTATTTCCAGGTACTATTAGTCCACGAAGCATCGAAGGGCAGTTTTTCCCGAGTATTTGATCTGGAGGCCGGTGATGATACCGACCTGGGCACACCAAGGACCTCCCCCTATGAGAGCCGGTTTCCTATTAACATCGGCATCACAGGATACGTGGCTACCACAGGCGAGGTAAGACATACTGCTTGTTATTTTGGTTTTGCAAATCTCAAGTAAAACGCGCATATTATGAAAAGGATTTTTGCAAAAGATGATGCTGTAGAAGCTGGTAGAGCTCATTTTAAGCTCTTGAAATCTCGAACCTACGCTACTGTTAAGGAGCTAGCAGATTCACTTCCCTGATGTGACGCTCTAAGAAGGACTGTCAGATTATGTTCAGTTGACTTGAATTGAGTATCGTTCTCGATGGTATTTGTAGTCCGCTATTCCAGCACCAAGACAGTCAGACATATGGCCTAAACCCTTCTCATACGGAGAAGAGGCGCAGGGGAACAGTTAATCGTGCAGTCGGTCTGAATGCGCCTGTTAGCCGCCCTGCAGATACTTGGAGTTGTAGACTCGTAATGCAATCACAGTATTTACTTGGAATTGCCAGGCACTACTTTGCGTCAGCTGACTTTTACAACTCGCGTGGGATGTTTTCTGTTATTTTCCGCGGTTAAAGTTTCTGTTGCAAAGGTCACTAGTAATTTCGTTGCAAGATTCTCCTTTTTCATTCCTATAAAAAATCCTAGAAAATCTTTCTACAATTTTCGTCATATGACCACAGGGTCTTGTCTTAGTGTAACAAAATCGCATTCTGGATGTGCTTTGTTTAGAACACTCCTGTTAACAATCTTAGCGAACCCTACTTTGGAGTATGGCAACGCTTGTTAAACCACGTAGCGAAGTGAGCTTAATAACTCAGATAAGAACGGACAGGGGCACGGTAAAAATATAATTAATAGTTTGAAACCTTACGTGTGTGGTCTTAAAGAGTTTTAAAGTTGAATGATACAGTACGGGAAAAGTTCCAGTCTAAGAATTCAGTGGGATGATGTACCTACATAGTGTATAATATTTGCAGCAGTAATCGCTTAGCGGTTGAACTCTTGTGTTCCATGTAGTCTGGGTTGGAAAATGGCTGAGACCTCTTGAATTTTCGAATTCAGAATTTGATAATTATTTAATTTAATTGTAAAGGAAAACATCGTGAGAAAACCGAAAGGACTCCATGGAGTTGTCAACGGTGTGTGTGGTCCGCTAACCCGCAATAGACCAGCGTGGTGGAATTACCCTTCTTATTCTTTGAAGAGGCTTATGCTTAGCTATGGGAAAGTAATGGGTTATATCCACGTTGTAAAACATACATCAGTTTTTGGAATATCTGCATTTTTCTTACGTAATTTACGTAAGTACTCAATGACCTAAAAGTAAAGGTGGCTTCTATAGGATTTATTATAGCTTAATCTTAAGCAGTTATTTACATCGCTTGTGTATGAGATTTTCAACTAATACAGGTCGCTTCATTTAACTTGTTTCGTGGTTAAGTTCTCTCATGTGTGTTGCGAACATATTCATTCTCGAAAAGGTTAAGTGACTTTGTGGGCGGGACATAAACATTATTTTCTGATAACCTCGTGTTTCAGACATAACATTTATTGTGTATTTTCAGACGGTGAACATTCCGGATGCCTATTTAGATCCCCGTTTTGATCCGTCCGTCGACGAAGGCACCGGATTTAAACACAACACAATACTTTGCATGGCCATTAAGAATTCCGAGGGGAGGATTATCGGAGTGATTCAGGTAAGCTGGCAAATTTAACAGTTTTTTTTTGTGATTTCGCGCCTTTCTTACTTTAAGATAAAATTCTCAAAGGAAGCGTTTAAGATGTAGTGCATTTATCTACGAAGTTCACGAAAGACGTGTTAAAAACTTAATTGGATCCATAAAAATGGTTGAATGGTACTATAAAGTGCCCGGACTTATGCTACTAACGTGCTGTTCGGAAACCTGGTCACGTAGGATTAATGAAAAATTCAAAAAGAGTAAAGCTACAATTGTTATAAAAACACATGCGCATTGCGGTCGTATGCGACACTACGAAACTGAATACATACATATTGGAATAACGGGCGATATGGAGGTTAGGCGTAACGACTACGTGGATTTTGCTAATTAACTTTGAATACATTGAGTACACATATAGTTCGTTTCATAATGTTAGATTTACGCGGTTCTCCCGTAATATATTCTCTTCAAAATATGTGCGTAATATACGCGTGAATAAATTTATTGAGACTTGACTACCACGTTCCACGTTATATAAACTTGAGAGAAGTTAACATTAAAGATTAAATATGCAGGATATTTTTAACCAGTGCGTAAATTTTAGTATTTATTACCGATTTTTAATAAACACGTATTTATTTTTGTAACAGTTTAATAGAAAATGTAAATAAAATTGCGAACGTAAGATTTTTTACTTTAATTCGAAACAATTTTAGTCGTAACTCTCATAAAGCCGACTTATAAACTTGTAGTGCGGTGCAACTCACCATCCGCGCAACCCTTGCCGTCCGCCTGATAGAAAAATATTAAAAAAGGTATAAAACAATATTATTAATGTAAATAAATGTAAAAAAATGTCCAGTATATTTCGTATATAAATGGAAACTTGCACAGTAAATTTTTAGTAAAGCAACAAAATAACGAACTACACGAATGCGGATGATAAAGTCCTGTTTATTACAGGTTTAATGGGAATCTGTAGAAACAGATTAAATTTTTCCGCAATGCGACAAAGAGATTTTTTTGTACTAATGAAATGAGTTATAAATGCAGTCGCTTTATTTTTAAAACAAGTGCCAACTCAGTTACGAAACTGAAGCGTTTTATATTGGTAGTGCGCGTACTAGGATTATTTTTAACCGACTTCAAAAAAGGAGGAGGTTCTCAAGTCCACTGTATGTTTTTTTGTATGTTTGTTACGCGATCATTCCGTCAATTATGGACCGATTTTAAAAAAATATTTTTTTGGTTGAAAGAGTATGCTCCCAAGTTGGTCCCATTGTCAATGTCTGCAATATTCTTCAACTACTATATTGTATAGTAAAACTTTTATTTTTTGCTGAGTTTTGTTTTTGAGTTTTTTGGAGTCGGTTTTTATGAATTACATATTAATCAAGCCCTCGTTTAAGCTCCTTACACTTAGCTGAGTCTACAACAATTACGTAATGTGTTTACATAACATAATTGTTGTAGACTCAACTCTTATTAGGTGTGCCTTTACAATCGCCTCAAAAGTTTCTTTTATAATTCGAGCTTAATTGAATAAGTACATGTGGGTGTTAAAGTTAGTTGACTTCAAGAAGTTTTATAAACGCCTTGTTATTAAAAAAAGCGTATTTCTTTAATTTCCTTAAACTATACTCTGGCTCAGTGTTCCGCTTTTTATAATTATTGTCTTTATTTTTAGGAGCCATTCGGAGCCTAATTCCGTCGCTTGGTTTGAATTTTTATGTTCGTAACTTTAGTGTTTACAGAAAAAGTTAATGTTCGTACACAAAAACGTTCTTTACATAACAACGTAAACGAGGCAGTTGTTTTACTTATTCTACTTATTTTTATAAATATATAATGGCCTCAGATCGTTGAACATTAGGTACTTTACTCTTCACAAATTCGTATCACCGAATAAAAGAATTGAATTGTTCAAGTGCTTTATAGAAATATTTTTTAACGTTAAAATGAGTTAGACTCTCAAAGCTTAAGGCAAAACATCTCGGGGGTGTAGTCGGCTTGCAAACTTTGACTTTTCTTAATTTTGTTAATCCAACAGTCTTTAATGAAAGTTTGTTGATGAAACGAATTATATCAGCCTGGAGAACTGGTGACTTTCAGCCTAGTTGAGGCATTAAAAATGTATACTATGACACAACTTCGAAAACTTATAATGAGCAGCTGTTTTGTTCGTAATTTGAAAATTTAGTACGTATTCCCACAAAATAATATTTCACCATGTAATATATCACCATCAAAAATAAATTACACCATGTCCACAAAACATATTGAGTCGTCAGTCCTTGCTACATGTTTACTTTTGATACACGCTCATGCATACTTATCAGTATTCCAAATCAACACATGGTGAGGGTCCCTTGACACCAAATAAAAAATATATCATCTCCACGTTATTACTGATCAGCTGGTAGAGCTTTTATGACTGCGATCCGAGGTCCTTGTGTGGATGTGTTTTAACAACCTGATTTTACACATCGACCGCATTCGGCGCTCTGATTGGTGGAGCGGACCAATCGGCGTGGAGAACGCAGTGGATGCGTAAAATTGAGATTGTTAAAATTAACATACACTTAGGCAGCTGTTGACGTGATTTGGTTTTGGGAAGTTGTCTGAAAATAGTAGATTTACCCCTCAAGTTTAGGAGTAAATAAAAATAAATTAGTTGTGTTGATTATTTTTTTATTTTCTCAATCAGAAATAACATCATAATACATTGTATCTTCCAGTTAATCAACAAATTCGACGAGCTGCTCTTCACGAAGAATGACGAGAACTTCGTGGAGGCGTTCGCGATATTCTGCGGCATGGGCATCCACAATACGCACATGTACGAGAAGGCGATCACGGCGATGGCGAAACAGAGTGTTACATTAGACGTGAGTACAAGTTCATCATCATCAGCCTTTATTTAAAGTAATCCTTTAGCTTGTATAAGGCCAGCGGTAATGCTCAACTGACTAAAATAGCACGGTGTTCCTTTCGACCTATCGCCGAGAGTGCGGGATCAGCTCGCACATTCGCCGCATCTCCAACATGTCTTGGTCCAACACTTGCTTTGGTGGACCTTGCCAGCTACTAGAGGCACGCGCGGAACTCTTCGCGCAACCACCTTGGGCTTGCTTCACGATGGGGCTGGTCGGGCGATTAACTGAAAATATATAAACATAATTAATAGACTATCACAGTCATCTAGTCCTCTATCATATTCGTAACAAAGGCTTCCAGTCTAATTATATTCGGGTATCAATTATATTCTACACCTCTTTTTTAGTTGATCATCTTTATGCAAGTCTCATAGCACCGTGTGAAATCTGCCAAAAAAACAGGTCAAACGATCTTTTCGCGTAGCTGTCGTCAAAAAGTGATGAAGGGATTAAAATTGCCTGCATTGGGATCCATTCCAAACTTGACCTGCATCTAACTTAATTTATATTACTTCATTTACGGCACGAGTTAAGATATAAGTCTTAAAGCGAGGGAAAACCCTCCCCACAAATATCCATAATTTCTAAAGGCCCATTTATTCTAAATTACTCTAAACATGTTATTTGTGTGATTGCAGGTACTAAGTTACCACGCTTCCGCATCATTAGACGACGCTCAGCGGCTACGGGTGAGTTCACAACACAAATGAGCATTATGCAGTAATCTGTTACAAATTCCCACGGGATTTTAGACTTAATGAACAGATTAATAAGGTTCAAAATTGTGTTTACGCCTGCCCAGAACAGATTATTGCATAAGTGTTCGATGTATGTGCTAGGTCGTATGTTCCTGCATGTTGGAGTTGTAAAGTTGGTAGCTCCGAAACGTCTCGAACAGTCATAATTAACAAACTCAAAGTGTAATTAGATGAACATGTTTGCGTTAACAGGTTTGTTGTGGAACTTGGGCCATGATTGTTTGTGGAAAGTTGGTGGCTCTGGCTTTTGTTGCCTCTGGCTTTTGTTGCCTCTGGCTTAAACAATAAATAAGGAAGGAAAATGAATTCAAAACAATATTCGAAATTATAATTGGATTGGAATTATCTTAATAAAATAGAGCTTTGTTTTCTCATGATCATAGTCTTTATACTAATTCTGTTAAATGGTTCTTAGAATAATTCCGAACCATTTGGATATCCTATATACATATGTATGCATTTAGACGGTATCAACCATATTTTACTGTTCCATCTCGAATTTCTTTATATTCGTACGTGTTATATTTTATGATATTATAGTCAAGTCTCATCCTTATTATCTAAACGGTTTGTTACTTTATAGTAAAGTTGATGTATAAATAAATATATTGAAGCGTAACAAAACGTAGTCTTTAATCAACTCAACCTTTTGCCCGTCTTTTAACTGCAACAACTCTTTAGCAACTGCTACATCTGTCTGTTATATGGAACTTTATTTATAACAGATTAAAAACCACAGGTATCCTTTTACTACTCTGAAACACATTGTTTCGGCCATTTAAATTCATTGCTAGAAGCTGTATGCAAGTAATTAAATTCCTCGCGAATCTCACGTGGAGCAATATTCACATAATTTACATAATATTTGTTGAGTTTTATTGGATGCATGTTCACGATATTCATCTTTTATTGTATTAATTAATACCGGTACATTCATTGCATTTGGAAATTATTTGGCTTTCGACGTTTATAATTTTCGTACTCACAATACCGTGGGGTCTAATGTTTGAAAACGCAGCGATCTATTCATTGAGATACATCCTATAATAGGACCGAATAAAAAAAGTGAATTAAATATTAATATCTTGTTTTACTTATGTTTGTTATTTTTGAGTCGACGAGAACATTTTGAAGCTGTTTTGAAAGTATTGGATTCTACATTAAAATTAAAATTCAGCATTCTTTTTCTCCACAGACGTTAAGGATACCTTCGTCGGCCCACTTCAGTCTCCACGAGCTCGCTTTCGATGACATCGAGATGACGGATGACGATACCCTCAGGGCGTGTCTCCGTATGTTCTTAGATCTCGACTTCGTGGAGCGGTTTCACATAGACTACAGCGTGCTCTGCCGGTGGTTGCTGAGCGTCAAGAAGAATTACCGCAATGTAACTTATCATAATTGGAGGCACGCCTTCAATGTCGCCCAGATGATGTTCGCTATATTGACGGTGAGTGTTTTGAATTATTGAGAAGATTTGGATTGTCATTTCGTTATTATAAATAGATTGTACAACGAAAAGAGTGGAGGAGGTAACTGCGTCAGAGCAGTCCACAGCTCGAGAAGTCTATAGCAGTCCTTGTACGTCACCAGTCTCGTTGCCAAGATCGTGACGTAGTGTGTGGACGTTATGCGGTGCTAAATTATATTATCTGACGTAAATTACTAACAAAATAATTTTCTTTAAACTTGAGTAATTTGTGGGCTTGTTTCAGGAGACGCAGTGGTGGAAGATATTTGGTGAGCTGGAGTGCTTGGCACTGATCATCGGCTGTCTGTGCCACGACCTTGATCACCGGGGGACCAATAACTCGTTTCAAATCAAGTAAGTGGCACTCCTTACTGTCTCAATTACTGAAGAATGGGTCACCCGTCCAAGGTTTGGCCACGTCAAGGGCAGCTTAACTAATACTGGACCGGTGTCCTTCGAGTCCCTATGATAGTAAGATGTATAAAATATTAAAACAAAAAATTACCTCGTTCCAGGGCGTCGTCACCGCTGGCCCAGCTGTACTCCACGTCGACGATGGAGCACCACCACTTCGACCAGTGCCTCATGATCCTCAACTCGCCCGGCAACCAGATCCTGCTCAACTTATCATCGGACGACTACGAGAAAGTCGTCAAAGTGCTCGAAGACGCTATCCTGTCCACCGATTTAGCTGTGTATTTCAGGTATGTTATTTTTTTATCTGCTGTTAAGTTTTCGGAAAATATGCTCGGGAGTGAGAGATTTAACGCAGCCTACGTAGACGTGTGCGCGAAGAAAGGGGTCCACCTTCTCAGGTTTTTCGAATCGGTTGCGATCGCGATAAAGCGTTGGCCTGTATCAGTAAGAGCATAAATAATGTTTGTCAACTATGACACCGTGGCGCCACCGGCCATCTTCTGTTGGAGAAGGCGGCCGGCGGCACCATGGTGTAATCGTGCCAGCGACGGCTACAGCGCATAGTCTGACAATCTTGCAAGCCGAATATGGGAAGTGTTCCTCCGTACTTTTACTGTGCACATTGCGCGGCTTATAAAGATCCGGCCGGAGTTGAGGGTGATGAACGACCACCGATTCAGCCGCGCCGTCAGCCGGGACGATAGCGCTGCAGTGCAGCAGTTCCTATCGCGACTGATGTTGGCATCAACTGCTGCAAGGACCCAAGTCCTTGGAGAGTATGAGTTCGGCGAAATCGCTCACAGGTGTCCTTGGGTCCTTTGTCCCACTGGCAGCCAGGCAAACGCCAGCACAGTCTGTTCACGTGAGCTTGACATCAGCGTGGGCCAGGGGTTTTGGCGGTCCGACCTGTGAAGTTTCCAAAGCCTCGAGCTTGTACCGCCTCCGGTTCCTTGGAGGGGTTGACAGTGAAGCATTCGGTGCTTCATCGTTGTGTGAGTGACCACGTACACGGCGCAGTCGTCTAGATGTAGACTTTGTGCGGACTTGGTTTTACCTGTCAATCATCGAAAGTCCACAATGTATGACGTGCCTCAAAAAGCCTGAAACGAGTCGTGGGAGATCCAACGCCCAGCCAACATCCAGAAAAAACATCGGTGACTCTGTCACCTTTTATTGTTGTAGGGTCGTTGGTGGCCGCCCTGCTACCGTGATAGATATGCTACGTGACAGGGCTTTTTCGTTATGGACAGAGTAAACATATATTAGTGGATACTGTTTGCCACTCTAACCAAGTATCCCTCGTATTTTTGGCGAGACATTTGGAAGATACGACTAGTAGCCCACTACTGCTAGAAGTCCCCACTCCACATCGACAAAACCCTATCAAAGCAGGGCGGCTCACCAACCACTTTAATACAGTAAATGGTTACAGAATCCGCGGTGTCCCTGAACCAACAAGGATGTTCTTGGGCACCAAAGGCTCTGCTTCGGCTCGTTCCTTGCTTTTTGGGCTGCGGCAGACCTTGTGACCCAACCAATCAGGTGGCAGACCCAGGTCCGCAAAAAGCGACCCCGCTACTGCGCCGTAGACTACTACACTTTGTGGTCGTTGGCACCATGCTTCGACGATCGGCTGCTCGGTCAACTCCTCCAGGTCATCGGAAGTGGACACGCACGAGCTCGATGCATGGAAAGCTGCAGATGTCGGGCCGCCAATACTTCAACCCTCGCTGACGTTCCAGCTAACGCCAACGGGCTGTGCTGACGCCAGCTTCCTGGCCGCCATCCCCAACCCAGACTGTACCCTTAGTGTAACTTTCTTTTGACAAATTCGATTTACTAATCGAAAGCGTTCGGTCCGTTTTGTCTCTACCAATCGGAGCGCCGAACGCGTTCGATGTAGTAAATCGAATTTGTCAAAAGAAACTTACACTAGGGTGCGGTCCTGAAGACCCCCGTGAGCGATGAATTTCGTCCACCTGATCTCTCCATGAGCACAGTCGCTTGCCATGGCGATAGCTAATGCTCTCCTGCGTCCTTTACCTTCAACTCTTCCTTTATAAGTCCCACAACGTTCACGGTGGCGAGGGGGAGGAATACTTTCCACATCTAGCTCGCCAGACTGTCTGCCAGCCACTTAGAGCAACGGTGTGGATGTGGAAGTTGGCGAGCTTATGCTCTTTCTGGCTTCGGCCATCGCTTTACACAACATCGTGTCAGGTGATTCACACCGTGACTGCGGCCGATGTGCCCTAAACCAGAATCCGATTCAACCTAAATGATTTTATAACAATGTCGGTTCTGTCAACGAATGAGTTTCAAAGCTTCTAAACTTACCTATGCAAAATAATCTAAATGGAATCTAACAAATTAACCGTTACAATAATAAAACAATATCATACCTTTGCCTTGTAGCAAACGCAAGGCCTTCATCGAGCTGGTGAGCTCGGAGCGGCAGGTATCTGCGTCGTGGGGAGAGTGTGAGGAGCGGCGCGGTCTGCTGCGCGCGATGCTGATGACGGCATGCGACCTGGCCGCCATCACCAAGCCGTGGCCCGTGGAGCGCCGCGTGGCCGCGCTCGTCGCCGGGGAGTTCTTCCGCCAAGGGGACCTGGAAAGGCAGAATTTGAATTTAACACCTATTGTAAGTTGACTTTCACTTCTACTCTACATAACATGAAGCAGCATTGGTGAAATGTGGGTGTACAGCTCCACGTAACCCTTCGTGGAATACAGGAGTGTTGATATATTATAAAAATACCATTTGCTTGATTTCAGGACATAATGAATAGAGATAAAGAAGATGAGCTCCCTGCTATGCAAGTCAAATTCATCGATACCATCTGCCTGCCCATATACGAGGTAATATTTCAACCATTATAACATTACATACATTACATTTTGAGCTGATTTTTCAATAGCTGGATAAACCTCGAGATACTTATTTCCTTGATAAGTCAAAAAACTGTTCCAATTTCAAATTAACGGGCCTTAATGATTTATGTGTTTTATTGTATACAAAGAGAAAATTTGGAATTTTGTTTTGAAAGCTTATTTAATACTAATAGAGACACCATGAATATTTTTACATAACGAAACACAACTTCACTATTGCTATATATAAAATAAAAGCAGAACTTAAAAACGACTTACTTTTCTTTTCCAGGCGTTCGCAGTCCTCTCACCGGCTTTGCAGCCGATGCTCGACAGGGTGAAGAGCAACCGCAGTCACTGGATCGACCTTTCCAACAACGACAGCGGCGAGAAATTCGACTATGGCCTCGACAAGGAACTGCCTGAAAGAAACGACAAGTCTAGCATCAGCTCCCAAAACGTTGACGACACAGAGAACACGTACGAGGGAGACAGCAGTGGCGCTGTCAGCCTCTCCTCCGAAACAAACTCCAAATACGAAAATCTCGAAAATCCCGTTGTAGGACTCCTGTGCAACAACGTCCTCACTCTAAGAGACCCCAACAAGTTCTGTCAACTAAATGACTTCTAAACCCGCTATAGACTATGACAATGTGATAAAGTGAATGAGCGGCTTGTTAGTTTCCACGTTTCAAAGGCCAATAGCGAAACCAAATCGTCCATTTAGGATGTTAGGTTAGGATACTTTTAAGTTTCTAAGTATCTAGCACAACTAACAATGAAATTTCACTAAGTTTTAATTTGTGATTCGTAAGTTGTATTGCATTTTAGTAAATGAATTTATTCCTCATCGCGTGTCTGTCCATTTGTTTATATTTCACATCATTTTTTCCTATTGGTCTGCTTGAAATGTTGGACGATTATGTGAATACGTACACTTCGCGCGAGTTTCAACTGACAGTAACCCGTTGTGTGATATTCGTTTAGTAATAGATGATTTAGTCGAATTTGAAATTTGTCTAAACGCAAGGCGTAATTATTCGATAAGTTGTCATGCCCATCGCCGCACTATTTTTATACACTTCATTATGTAGCTTTACATTTTTAAGTACCTATAAGAGAAAATTTACAAGTAGGTATATAATGTTTTTAATTTTACCTCATTCGTCTATTCCTACTACGTATTACATGAAGTTGTTTCGTGTGTCGATAGTTTTGGTATCATTTAAGATACATTTTACAGCTAATGAAATATTCAATTTCTCATAGAAAATAAAATATTTCGACTTTAAAAAATACTCTAATCCACGCTAACAACAGTAAGTGTAACAAAAACAGGGCCTAACTGTCGTGACGTAGTTGTATGACCAAAATACCAAAAAGTTTTTAAGTAGTTGTTGTACTAAAATCCTTATTGTTTTTAATTATTCGGATTTTCATTAATTCTTTCATACTTATGTATTTCATTGAAATTTTAAATTATTATAAATTCTATTAACGAAACCTATGATTATGGTGACGTAAGTGTGTGTGCGGAAAATATGTAATAATACACTTGCGACGAACAGTTTGTGTATGTCAACTAATAATTTCAGTCGCACAACGTAATTTTGTAAATAATTAATCAATGTTATAAATACTGTAATACTAACATGTTGTAATTTTTGGTAAGTACTTATTATAAATTCGGGTTTTCTCTATTAATTAGTTCATCGATTATTTTGTTCGATATCTGCTTATAGGAACCGTGGCCTCGCATTAATTATTTTTCAAGACAGTTACGGCACCCGCTGATCCATTCCAATATTATTTTCGATTTAAAACTAGTTTTTTTCATCGATTTTATTTGTGTTGTCCACTAAGTTTTTATAGGAAAAGTGTCAATTATATCTTCAAACAAAAATAATTGTTTTAGTAACGTGAGGTTTTTTTCTTTCTATATAATAAAGAACTTTGTTACGTTGTTTTTATTAAAATGCAATATTTTGCATGTTTTCTGTAAATGGACATTCGCTAGTAGTTGTTCTTCTAGTCTTTTATTAAATTTGACTTTAATGATCATGTCTTATAAAGGATTTGTATTTATACTTTTGTTTTTAAAATATTGCAAATTAATAAATGATAACATACTAAAATCTAACGTAAAAAGTTGAAAACCTTTTAAGATTGTAAAACGACTTCGAATATTATAACTGATCACACGAACGTATGTTTCATAATGTGTGATCTTTTATAATTTTTTTTCTTCCGAATTTAATTTGGAATTAAATCAATTACGAGTTGTTGCTTCACATTTTCGATCGAATCGCTTCTTTTTTCATATACCTAATGACCAAATCCTCCATAAAGAAAGTAAAAAAAAAATATTTTGTAATTGGAATAATTCTCTCTATAAGCATTAGATATTTACATGAAAAAAAATCTCAAATTAATTGTGGTAATAAAACTATGTACAACATTATTTTAAGATTGCTGTAAGTATTATTAGAAAGTAATTAGAAAATTAATAATTGTAATTCACTAAATGACGAGTTGTATGGTGTGTGAATAATATGGAGGTTGTTTTGTTCCAAACAAGAAATGTTATTTATTTATGATTAAACAAATTTTGAAATAATACGTTTTTAATTTAGCATATCAAAAACTAAATATACCTTAACGACCGTTAATATCGCAGAAAAAGATAAACGTACAGAAAATATATTAAAGAAAATCGTATATACATAATATACCTAGGTTCTTTAGTGGATATGTTGAGTAACCTAAAGAAAGGTTGACATTACGTACGATACTTTAATCATATAAAGCTACAGAATCCAAAAAAATCTTCGATGAACCAAGCCCTAAAGGAGTAGTGGTAGCGTAAGAGATATTGGCGTTAGCGTCAGCGTTTTGCGTTTAATCGTGAAGATAACGCGCTTAATAGTAAGATCGAACTGCTGAGGAAAAGACAAAGACGGAACAGTTCGAATAAAGGAATGGAGTGCACAGTACCTTGTTTTGCGATTTTCACCGTTGGTGATGGCTGCTGCTGCGGGGACTGCTACTGCTGCGTTATTCCTGGACCTTCTCCACATGAGAGGCGTGTCAGGGAGTTGTAGTGAAAGCGAAGGTGCGGGATCTCTTGGATAGACCACGCGCGTAGGAAGTATTTTGATATACCTATAAAATGCGTTGAAAATACGTTAGCATATATTGAGTGCGAGGTTCTAGGTTCGAACAGGCAAAGTGCCAAAGCTAGTAGGTTGGAATTATGCCCGGTAGATGGCAATATTAAATGGGATTTAATACCATACGACGTATGTGTCATATCCTGAATCTTTGGGAAACACAAACGTTATACGATGTGATGTTATGTTATATTTATGATGGTACACGTAACGTTTCTAAACTAAACATAGTCACAGAATAAAGAAATTAATATCCTGAACAGGCGTTTAAATGCAATATAAATATATAACACATAAAATAGCATCACGCCTGTATTACCCGAAGGGTTAAATAGGCAGAGGTGTTATTGTGTCCCAAGTAATAAGGGGCGAGCCTGTTGCTATCTATCTACCGGGCACAGTTCCAGTTTCCGTGCTAAACGTGACCAATATTCAGTGATTATTACATTAATAAAGCGATAATTACATTTCATGAATAAATTAAGCCATTAAATGGAAGCTACTAAACTAATTAAAATATATCATGTCGTGCTCTCTAGAAATCCCATCATTCTATATTGCGAATAATACAGAAAGACATATCGAAATTGCCTCCTTGATCTAATGGTTGCAAGTGCAATTGCCGAGCGTGAAATCCTGGGTTCGCCGGGTCGGGCAGTGTTATTAGGTTTTTCTGTATGGAAATCCTCAGTAGGAGCACGGTATTTGGAACTGTGCTCGGAAATTTGGCAATAAGCTCACTCCCAGCTACATTGGACTCTATAACGGTTTCTACGGAATATGAGTGTATAGTTCCTGCACCGCTGCCTAACCTTTCGGGGAATACAGACGTGATAATATGCTATGTTACATACATAGCATCACGCCTGTATTCCAGAGGCGTACTCTGTACACCCACATTTCGCCGATACCGTTAATAAGTCTCATGTAATAGAGGGCGAGCCTATTGCCATTTACCGGGTACAGTTCCAGACTCGGTACTGCCACTGGGAATTTTCATACAGAGAAACCCAATAACACTGCCCGACCCGGGAATCGAAGCCAGGACCTCACGCTTAGCAGTCGGACTTGCAACCACTAGACCAATGTTATGTTATATCCTGGAAATTCATAAAATCAGAAGTCAGGTTAGGGTCAGTGGTCAGTAGATTACGTGTTTTGACGGCACGGTTGGCGCTGTGGTTGAGAGATTGACTGCTGCGCTACGTGTCGCGGGTTGGATTCTCGCACGGAAAAAAATATTTGTATGATCTACAGACAGTTGTTTCGGGTCTGGGTCTTTGTGTATGTGAATACAAATCGTGCCTCGGAATGCACGTAAAGCCGTTGGTTCTGCGCCTGATCTCACTCCGGTCGTGTCGGATTGCCGTCCCATTGGATTATGGGAGTGAAATATTAGAGAGAGCACCTGTAGATAAGAAGTTATCTCCTGCGTAGTTGGCTGATCTCCGGTGAGATCTGCCGCCGTGACTGAAATTCGGCCAGGACGACATTATTATGTGTCCAAAGTATTATTGAACTTATTCTGCATAGTCATACGAGTGTAGATACTGGCGAGTTACACTTACTATCACAAACACCTGCCGTTTTATAAATTATCTCTACCCAATCACACTAAGCGTCACATTTAGTGACGCAAAGTAGAAAATCTATTGTCTGGGGACCGGCATCCGTCTACTTATTTATGAATTACTCTGATTTATGATTATGACCGACACAAGAACAGAAATAATTTCTTCTATTTTATAACGAGAATTTCAGGGTCAGACAAAAGCTTTTGACGACATAAACGATTATGATGTTAATCTGTGGTATGTGTTATATGGTATGTGGTATTATGATGCGCTATTGATAGTTAATGCGTTTTAGATATAAGTACTTATTACATAAGCGTAGTGTTTGGAATGCGTGTGGATGTACCTACCTAGTAACTATTTTGTTGGCTGCATATTAGTTTTTTTTTAATAAATTAAATTATATACCTAAACAAACGACACGGTTGGCGTAGTGGCTAAGTGATTAGTTTTCTGCGCTAGGTGTCGCGGGTTCGAGTCCCGCACAGAATAAATATTTGTATGATCTACAGATAGTTGTTTCTGGACTGGTTGTGTGTGTATGTGAAATGTACCCACAATACAGGAGAAATCTTAGTGTGGATAAAATGATTTAAAGAAAAAAAAACCGTCAAATGTACCTAGATGCGGTATTGCATGATTGCATCTCAAATTGTATGAACCTTACTTAAAGCTATGTAAGAATAAATCGATATACCTAATCCACTACCTATATTTTGGAACTACGGGCTCTTGGAGTTAGCCTTTGACTTTTGGCTCAGTAGCCAAGGTATTAGCTTTCTGCGCTTTATGTCGGGGGCTCAGTTCCTGTACCAAATGAATATCTGTATAATCCATAGAAAGTTATTTTAGGTCTAGGTGCGATTGAGGTCTGAATAGGATCGGCCGCGAGGCCACGGCAAATTGCCACCATTGTGGAGGAGGTGACCAGGATACTGCACAGCACACGCTTGAGGCGTGCCCTGCGTGGGCCGCGGAGCGGCAGATTCTGGTCGACCAGATCGGGCAAGATCTCTCTCTGCCAGCCATAGTATCGGCTATGCTGGCAGAATCGGAAAACTGGAGGGCAGTGGTCTCCTTCTGTGAAGCAGTCATGCTCCAGAAGGAGGCCGCTGAGCGGGATCGGGAGAGGGCCGATCGATCGCTCGCTCGACGTAGGAGGAGGCGCCGGGGAGCAACCGCCCCGGCGCGCAACATGCCGCAACTCCCTGCCTAACACACCTTAGGGGGGGGCCTTAGGGGCCGCGAGCGCGCAGAGTGGGGACTCTGCTAGCGCTCTCGTCTAGCGACCCCCGAGAAGACGGCGATACGGTGTGGTCCCGTGTCGCCGTGCACACAGCACCCAGCGAGGGTAACGGGGGGACCTCTCTACAGTCTCCCCCGGGACGTGCACGAGGGGGTGGCCTCTTTACAGTCACCCCCTCCGGGAAGTGCCTCACGGCAGGACACCGTGGTGGGCTTCGGTGCGGTCTTCTAAGAGTTCCCGAGGCCCACCATATGGTGTCGAGGCGGATCACCGTGGTGAGTTTAGCCGGTAGGAGTCCGGCACACCCCTCCGCCCCCCCCAGGCGGAGGATAGCCCATGATGGTGCGATTGAGGTGTAGCAAAGGGTAGGCAAGGATTTTAGGATTTAAGGACTGCGCGGAACTTCAGGCAAACCGTGGGTCGTAGACGAAACGTATTCTAAAGTTTTCGTCTTCGTTTTGGTCTATCTATACGACGATAAAAAGAAATAGAGAAAATAATAAAATGTGTAACAAAAACTGTCCTAAAAAGAAATATAAGTATTCTAAGTCCTAAAATCCTTGCACACCCTTTGCTACACTCTGGCCCTAGGTATGCGTCTATGTGTGATGTCCGTTTGTAAGTTGTACCCACATACAGGAGAAATTAATCTTAAGGACGTGCAATTTTTTTAAAACTAATATTTGGGGGAGACCTTTCCCCAGCCGTGGGACAGTAAAGGTTAGGAATCTTTTTACTAAAAATAAATAGCCTATTATTTAGGTAGGTATTTATATAACTAGCTAGTATATGAGGATTCCACATAAGCAGGAAGTTTTCGGCATATGGTGTTTTACCAGCAAAAACTATTTCTTGCCTTTACCTAGCATGTAGTCAAGCTTCTTATGATATTTTGTAAGCGAGTTTTAATGTTTGGTCATAAAATAGTGGTTAGTTCCTTACATTCTTAACATGTCGATGGGCAGTACCTAGGCTGGAGCACACGATCAGCGTTGTTGCTATGCGAGATATAGCAGACAAGCGATTAAACGTTAACCCATACAAACCAGCGCGTTTCTGGGAGATGGCAAGGCCATGTTCTCTCAGGGGCTTAAAAAATGTCACGGGGTAGTAATTCTCAAATTCGTGTCGTTACTGTCAAAAATTCATGAAAAAATTGTGCGCGCGTTTTTCCGTGAACTCCCTACTGTAAATGCGCGTCCAGTGTGGGCATACTGTTTTGGTTTACAATAACTATGGTTGAGACAAGGAAAAGTCAACACAACAAGACACCTAATAAGTGTATTTTATATGAACTCGTTTAAACACGTTAGTGTCAGTGGCGGCGCAAGAGCTTCAGTGTTCAACTGTTCATTAAATGCATAGCCACGGTCTCAACTCGGCCCTGACTCTGCACTGATATGTGGGTACTGTGGGTAGTCAATAATATAGGAATAGATTTCATCAAAATTCATTACAGATGCGTACGCATGTAGCGTTAGGGTCAGAAGTGACTGGCGTATTGTATAATTATGTCTAGTGTGATTTTAAACTGACCTCTCAAATTATCCAGCGTGTGCGCGCACTAGAACACTTTTTCCACTTTTACTGTCCAACCAACAGTGTGTCTGTCAGTTCACTAGGTAAATAAATCACTATCATAATCTTTTACTATTTAATATATCACTTCACACAGGCACATAAAAGAAAAACAAGTTAACATCACGACGATTGCCACCGAACTGAAAGAACATTTGAAATTCGATTTACCATTTTACTTTGACATATTACTAAAGTAGTCAATACAATGCTTAATAAATATATTGTTAATTCTTCAATCCATCTAGACGACCAATTAAATCAAATAATTGTAAAATTGGTTTTAAATAACACTTAATTTGGCCAAAGTAACTGTGAACTTAGGTTTCTAAATAAAAAAAAGCATAATAATGATATAATTTGACTAAATATTTTATTGACACAATAGGATTGGTACCTTCATTTCACAATTTAAAAAAAGAAGCGTCAACAATTAATATTTATTGTTATCATCGTAATCGTCGTATATATATAAATATTTTTTTTTAACTGTTTTAATTATAAAATATGTGTCAAAGTAAATGATTAGTTGTTCTGGTAGATGAGGGTGGGTGGGAGAACATCTTTATGAGGGACGGTTGAATGATCGAATGAATGATTTCAGATTTATGAAAGAGATTTAATTACAAGCTTTTTTTAATATTATTTATATGTTTAATGTGTAGGTAACGCGTTTTAAATATTATTTAGTAGTAGGAAGTATGAAGCTAATTTAATAAACCGTTGGCAATAATCCATTCCCGTCAGTTTTTTCTACTCTCAGGTCAGGTTGGAGCTAAGCGTAAGTGAAATTCTAAGTCTATGTGTTGGAGTAAAAGTTATGAGCATAAGAAATATATATCACTAGGATTAACCGCGAGTATTTGAATGATGAAACATGTTGAAAAAAGTGTTAGTGTTTCAATGAGGGTGCGATGAGTAGAGCGTAACACGAGTAACGACGAGCGATAAAGAGAAGGCAGAAAGAGGACGTTGCATCAGCTGACGGCCTAAAAGAGCTTACTTAAGAAAACTTAGTATTATATTCTCTTTGGAGAAAAACTTAACAGTTTTTTGGATAAAGCCTCTAACAGTCACAAGAATTTTCAACATTTTTGATTGATTAAAAATAAATGTACTGTCAAAACTTTATAGTTCCAGAGATTTTAGTGGCGTAACAGTTTTTGATAGAGGATAGCTTTGTTACAATAATATAAGTTTAATAATAAACACTTCAAAATGCCTAAAGACATAACAATTCCGGCAGTGATAATATTTCTCAAAGAGTTGTACGATAAAGAGGGCCGAGTTCGAGCGCAATGGATAGCCAAACATCGAGATAAATTAGAACTAGCGGCGACACTCCAAAGAGAACCGACGAACTACTACGAGTCAGATGTAGTAACACATAACATGAAAGGAGGGCTAGCCGCGATTTCTCGTGACCACGTAGTGGCAGGATACAATAGGAGGAAAGTACCTCTTCGTGACGCAGCATCCATACCAGGCATCAAAGAACTAAAACATACCCATTCAATCGTTACTCAGGGTCTCGGAGACCCAAAGAAAGATCCAAGATTAGGTAGACCAGACACGGACTTATCAATTGATCCGATAATGCGCCCCGTAGAGCCTGCGGTGAAAAAAATACTCTATGAGCCAAGACCTACTTATGGCAGGGAATGTTATTTGACACTGCGGGCCAAAAAGTGGCCGGAGCATAAGTATTATTTTCCGGAATGTAGTAATTGGGATTACGGTTGGCGAACGGCAGATAGTGGGATGCATCAGATGCCTGAGTATGGGAGACGCTGGATGTTGCACAGGACCTTAAACAGTCGTGTTGGGCCACAGCCAGACCCGGAGCATTACCGATCTGGTGACGTACCAGGCGTGGAAAAGTGTGGCTTTGCGTAATCTAAAGGTAAACCCAAAGTTATTGTATAACACGTAAAGACTTCATTCTTGTTTACTGTTCTAAAATAATATGGAATATTGTTGTGTATTGTTTATATTTTTGCGTTTATTTAATAATTGCTAATTTAATTTTAGATATTCTCAAGATTTTAATGTTAACTTTAAAATAATTTTTATTTTAAGACGTTTATTGCCTGCTTCAATTTTTAAGTTTTAGTATATTATTATTGTTTCTTATCAATTATAATGTTAATTAATATACCCGTATTTTTATTTCAAAAGATCTTTCCAATTTGAAACACGTGTCTACTATAATACTTAAAGGGCACTGTCAGCGTCTTATTTACTAGAATATCATACTACCCATTACAATCAAAGTGTTTGAAACCTTATTCCGTTTATAAAAGTTACGTTTTAGCACTATCACGATATATTACGCATATAGGTACAAAACTTATTTGTATCATGTGTAAAATGTATTATCATTTTGTACTACTTCCTTTGGTGTACAATAAAGAATAATCTATTTATCGCCATATTTCAACGGGATAAACTTTATTTTCCCTATTACGATATGAGCACTTTCATTGTCCAACAAGTTCCACTATATTTAAATTATATTGCTGAGCTGACGATAATAGGTGCACCTGAGATGTTTCGCTGTCTTTGGACACCTTCGCTGTTCTACAGACTGAAGACGTAAATGCACCTTAACATAAAGTGCAATAATTAATGTCCGCGTGGTAATTTCACGCCTGTTCTAATTTGCTGTTGACGAGTACCTAGATATTCGACCAGTCTTTTGCAGTCTACGGTTGAATTAAGGCTTCTTAAGAAGAGGTTAGTGATGTCAACATCCAGTAGTGGGTACAGAGGCTTAATGTTCTTGCATTGACACTGCTGCCCGATGCCAGTGAAATGATGTGCGATAAAAATCAAATGAGAATACTTTGTACAATATCAACGATACATGTTGTTTTTTCTGGCTTTACGGGATTTCTGTGGTCCTTGTGTTCAGTTTAGAAAAATGCGCAATGCAGTTAATTTTACTGTATTAATTCCCAGTAATCTTAAATTACTGAGCACATGTTTACAAAGTCAAATCTCCCAGTATAAATTGACCTGTAGGTAGAAAAGGGGCGAGCCAGATGCTATTAATAATTTCATAACTAAATATGCAATAAAAGTACGTACTTTGCCCCTCGCCGGAATAGAATCGTGGTCGTCAAGCTCGGAAACCGCGCTCACAACTTTGACGCTAAGGGCCATTGATTTATTTTTAGTGACGTACAACGCATGCAAATGACGCATCGGGGTTTATTCAGTTGATGTTAAGTATTTATAAAAGGGTGTTATTATTTAGAGTTTCAACTGCGACAAGCCAAATAAAAGTGATAAATTAATATTTTATTAATTTAATATTTTAAAAAAATCACGAGATTCTAGCAGTGTACAAAGACCTCCGAAGTATCCCCAAGATAATTAGATATCATACAGTTGTCAAACACATATCACAAAAACATCGTACATAATACTAATATCTGCCAACTGCAATAGAAAAATGCGGACAACCCCGGGTCTCTGCCAGACCGATAAAATTTCAAGTAACATCATTATACATTAAGTATACCTATTATATTTATAATAGTGTCCTAATTGTATCAATACCTATATAGTTGTAAAACGCAAAATATAATCTTTTCAAGATACTCGTCACTTTGCCAATTTAATATTCAAAAAAGTAAAGGAACTGCATGCATACCAGCATCGATAACGATAGGTATAATTATTATTATCAAATCACCATCATAAATTCAATCAGAAATGTTACGTATTTGGTACTAATCGATTTTTACACCATACACATACTTCTCTATTATGGGTTATAGGTACATTGCGCGTTTTAAATTCCGTAACACAACAACGCTTAAACAAACGCAGCAAACTACACGCACGGCAATGCATAATACACCAACCAATAACCATCAGCCAAAGGATCACCCCAGTATGATGGCGTGTTTTCCCGCCGAAATTTTCATCAATAACACTGCGCATGTTGCTCTAGTGAACACCTGTCTCTTTTCCGTTACAAGGAAAGTGAGAGGGAAAGTAGATAACCTCCAAGTTTTCACGCATGCGCGGGAAGAAGCCTTTTAGAAAAAAATATGTTGGCTAGACAGCGCGTTTTCGTTTTCCGCGACTAACATCATTGGAAATGCGATGTCTATAGTGCAGTGAAATTGTAAATTATTGTATATTTAAATAGAATGTCGTAAATAAATATTAGTTTACAACCTTTAGGATACGTAACTAGACAAGAAATATAAATAGTGATTTCAATTAATTTTGAATAGGTATTTTAAGTGTAATAGCTAAATTGCGTTAAAATTCCCAGTCAGTTATTTGTGAGGGATGAGACAGTGTCATATAAAGAGATCAACATTTTAATATCGGTAAGTATTTGTGATAATGATTGTTTGTTCGAAAAGTATTATTATAATACCCAATAATAACCTGTGCTCTCCGTTTATTATCATCTGCGAAGCTCAAATACGTCTGACCTTCTTTGCATTGTTTATTATGAGTACCGTTATTTTTATATTAAACATGTGCTCACTCTAGTTACTCCGCAGGACCAAATAAAATCGCCCGGATCAATATTCAGCTATCAATGAATCTTTTATAGCGCAACCAAACAAATTATTGTTTAACCACTTTGTTTTCTAATACTTTGTATCTAGATTTAATTATGTTTTATTATTCATTAAAAAGCAGGATTTTTAATATATTAAACTGGAATCAAAAGTACGTATTTAACTTTACAAACACCATGAGAATGTGATTACAGCTGTGAATAGTCACTGCGTAAAAGAAAGGCGTGAAAAATAACAGGGAATAGTATTCCTTTAATTTAAGAAAAAAGTATTTCGATTTTCCTAAACCTTTTTGGTATGAATGATTACAAGACATTGTCGTACAGCTTTATGTCAAAATTATGATTAAATAATAAAAATAAATATCTATTCATCACGATGTGGTATGTTAGTTTAATTTGTGCATTATTTGATTCTCCTAATGGAATAGAGGATTTTGCTTATCATACACAAAGTGATTTCGAATAAATGTGAAAATTCGTAGGTTATGCAGTCAACATTGCTTCATCGGTTTCATTTTCAAGGTAAATTATAGTA
This sequence comes from Shargacucullia verbasci, assembly GCA_947562105.1. Classification (NCBI taxonomy): domain Eukaryota; kingdom Metazoa; phylum Arthropoda; class Insecta; order Lepidoptera; family Noctuidae; genus Shargacucullia; species Shargacucullia verbasci. The sequence goes on from OX387296.1 coordinate 5,976,960, forward strand.
TCGTGTTACTGTTGTTTCATAGTTTTTATAAATAGAGGCAAGCTACTATTGGTTGTACGCAAATGAGGTAGAAAATTTCGAATTACGTTGTACAAATTAATCGAATGCCGTAACAATTAAGATTTTAGGTTCGGTTAGGAATGCGTCAGGCTGCTTTCGGCTTATCGAGGCACGTGCACGGAGTTTTAGGTATACCAAGGTATTCGAATATTAATAATTTCTTGTGTATCAGAGCTAAATAATTTAATTTCTGTTCTTGCTGCCATGTGCTTCTATGGTACCTATGTGTGTGTTTTATGAGCGAAATTCTAAGTCTATGGTTTTATGACGGAGTTGAAGTAAATAAGGTCATCAAGTGGATGCGCAAAACGGCCTGCATGTACAATCAGCGACATAAACGGCTGTACTTTTCGCAATTAATTTATCATAGAAGATAATCATGTAAATTAACTGACTCACTAGTCAATCAAGTTACGCAATTTTAGCTACTTTTGTCGTTGAGTACTTATAACATATCGCAGCCTTTTTTCGTTCTGAAATTCTCAAGGATATCCTTCGCTCACGGGAAGGCAAACGGTTATATTGGACACTTTCCGGTTAACAAGCACGTTGTTACTTATGTTAAGTTATGAATACATTAGGTTACATGCATCCCCAACATCTTATTTAATGTTAGTCTGTATTAAGTGCTCCATGGGCAAGACCTATATGGTTATCAGTGAATGTTCATAGGTTATGAAGTAATGTTCAAAAAACAATGTTGTAAAAACCTTTTTTTTTAAGTTGTCTCTCACAGTTACCTCAGGGAGCTTTTACTGCTTAACCGGGCATGGGGCGAGACCAGAAGGGCCTCCAGCCGAGCAAAATAAATAATATTAAGCAACACTGCCGGTGTCCAATAGTGGGACTCGAACCTCGCCTTAGGGCGTTACTGGGGGACAGACAAGAGAGGAATTGCTGGATCTGATCGTATTGTTAAAAAAAACAATTGGCCTTTTCTACTTGTAGGTTTTCTAAGACTCCTAAAGAATTACACTAACACTATGGATAGCAGTATCCTTTTGTGTACTGCAAAGCGAGTTGATTCGAAATACTGTGTAATAAGGTCGATTATTGATCAATGACAGATCCGTACTTATTTAGTGATTGTCACTCCATTACATAGTATTGTGGCAGAATACGTATTTTCAACAGGTCTTTGACAAAGGTAGACATACATTGTTTACTGGCAATGAGAACAGAGGTCGAATAGTACTTAAAGTCTTTGAGACCGGACTCTACCCAACTCTAGCACGTCTGTCAAATTTAACACATAACATAATACATTGAAATACAAATACAGTATTGTTGTGAATACCTAAATAACTGCCTTTCATATAGAGTCCATAGATGTCTTTCACTGTATGTAATAGTGTTTCTTTCCGATTCATCATAAATTTAGGCTATCGGAGTGTACTGGGAAATATGTGACATCTGTCGACCGACCGAACCCACACTATTAGTATTTATTCTTATGCATTATAAAATCTTACAATTTCATCTCACTGATTAAACAGATACATATAGGTATTAAGAAATCTTTTATTTATAGGAATACTCCCAATTCTAGAAATGTGCCATTTTGATAATTAGCCATTTAGAGACTAGGCCATTCAGAGAATTAGGCTTTTAGAGAATTTCCCATTTTGAGAACTAGTCCTTTTGCGACTCTGTTGCCATTTTGGGAATTAGGCCTTCTGCGTCTAAGCCATTCTATGATGAGAAATCATTGTTTGATGGAGATAGTGTCACAATATGGGGATGCAGTGTATCTTTTTTGAGTCCTGTAATTAAATTATTAAGGAAAAAAGCACAAAATGTACTACGTAGTCGATGAGTTAATTATCTTACGTACCTAAGTTGTTAAATTATCCTAAAGCTTCTATAGGATATAAATAAATAAAAATAGTTATGATCACTTATGAACACTTTAGCAACAAAACAATCGGTTAAAAACTAACTAATCATTTTCCTTAACTCAAATGTATAAATGTAGGTAAACGCTTCTAAATTCATTGGACCAAATGATATCAGTTGATAAGGGAAACAGGGCATTTTTCATTACTGTGTCAAAATCTCCGCTGTCGCAGTACATATCTAATGATAATAATAACTCCTCTCCAAATTATTGATCGCTATCACTCACATCTCAGATAGCATCTGTTTACGTAATAGGTGCCCATAGTTTGATAGGTGCACAAAATACAATAATTTCACTGGATGCCATCCAGTATTTACTATTCGAATAATATTGTTATCGCACATACTAACTCTGTTACTCGAAACGGTCGCACATATTTAAAACGGATAATAATTCGTGTGCGATTAATTTATTTGTTGTGAATTATTTGTTTAAAGTTGTACTTTTGTTCCAAGGTTCCGAGCTGAATAAGTAGTATCCAGTATACCAAGATGTCGAAAAGTAAGTAATTTTTTATATAATTTACTTTAAAATAATTTATATTTGCGTTTATTAATCGCATTTTGATGATACACCCGAATTCAATTAGATGCAGTTTTTCAATGTTGAAGCTAAGGCTGATTTTTCGAATTAAAAATTCGAATATTTTGCAATTGTTAAGAAAGATAGGTTTATACATTTCTACTCCACCGGGGTCCGCGTTCTCGCGATCTTGTGACAAAGATATAATCAAATTGTTTATGAAATATAGTAATAGGTAGCATATCGTATGTATGTTGATTGCATAAGAACGCGAGCTATCCAACGCTTAAATAGGCAATGGGGGCATAGATAACATTTGCTATACTTTATCTGAACATGTTTGATACTTTTCATGTACTTATGCCACAAAAAAATGTATCAGTAGTCTTGTTTATTTCGATTTGTGTCAGTAAATTCGACTATTACAAAGAAAAACGTCTTTGATGTCCATCATCTGTCCATCACTAAAGGTAAACAAATTCGATAATATTTCTTTTGTTTAAACTCGTATGCTTTTTCTCTTCCCGAACATCAATTCCACATGCCGTATGTGGCAAACCTCCTTCATTTTATATCACCTTTTTGGTTTATTGTACTTCATCTGTATGTCTTCAGCGACAAGATCTAAACAGTCAGACTTCAGATTCTAAAGGAGAAATAGTTTATTAGAACTTAACCCTTATGAAGTGCCATCAAAATCAGTTCACTGGTTTTTATCATATAATGTTTAGACTGCAATTTTAGTATAAAAGAATATATTAATTTTTTATCTTGTGCAATTCGTTTTAGGTCCCCTTCATAGTAGTCCGTAGTCCTTGCCTAATACATTAAGTAGCAAAAATAACGTAAATTGATTATCCAAATAAAGGAAAGCACGTTAATATTTACTACATAAACGTCATCACTGCTTTATTGTCCAGTGGTCGCAAGCGTGACTGCTGAGTGTGAGGTTCTGGGTTCGATTCCCGGGCAAATTGTTATTGGGTTTTTCTATATGGAACTTCTTAGTGGTAGCACGGAGTCTGGACCTGTGCCCGGTAGGTGGCAATATACTCGCCCCTATTACATGGGACTCAATAACAGCATCGGCGAAATGTGGATGTACATGCGGGGCTGGCGTGATGCTATGTTAATAAACGTCATTTCAAAACCTATCATCGACTCATCAACTTTATATCAGACAAAAATAATTTTCATGGGAAAACTCAAAAAAATCGGTACATACAAATACATGCTTGCATTTTTATAGGTATAACGCATTAACACTTAATCAAATATTGCTGAGACGTAAAACACATGATTTAAGTATTTAAAACTGGCAATGACGCCTTAAATTTATTCATATCACACTTCAACCATACTTTCCATTATTACTGCTTATCAGACATGCAGTTAGCATTAATAATATAATAAGTGTCAGGCTGCGATGACCTCGGATCGTACTTGGTACAACCTGTAGCAGATCGATGATGAATGGAATACATACTCACGGCAAAATATCGATATTGTCTGATAGCCTCACCGCCAGCAGCGCTAGCCTATTATTAAATAATTATTTCACGGCCAACATTTATGAAGCATAAAATTACGAGAATTACAAAAAAGCATCATTATAGGTTAATTATTTTGTCGTAAATACCTGTATTGGTTATACTCGGATGGTATCATTTGTGTACAGTATCATTTACATGATAACCCGGAAGTAGGGGATGAACTTTAAAATATTTTGTATCCCGAAGCAGTTTCATCCGCATTACGACGGCAATTTCCTTATTCTGAACACACGGAGATCTGAATAAGCGCCTGAAAAAATAATATTATAAGAAATTCCCTGAATGACATTAAGCTTTTTTTTATTCAATTCAGCGCTTGATGCATCGCGTCGACGCGAGTTTCATGCACCCAGCAGTCGTTAACTATTCCGCGTAGCCATTCAGCAAGGCGCCACTACATGCAGTTTATATCTGCAAAGCATTGAAGCGCATAAGTATAGACGCGCGTCTACGCGACGATATATTGCAACATCTGTATTTAGTGATGCGTGTAAACGCGCGTCACCGCCTGTAAACGCAGAGGAAAAATCGCTACGTGTGAAAACAATGCTGCAATTTTACGCGCGGTAGGACACGTCTGGTGTGAAAGCACGCTTAGTATGAATAGTAGTTCATTGTCCTACGCTAGTTATGAGAGTCAACTTCATGAAACGGGTTATTATGGCATTCGAAAGCAATAGGTTGGCAACCTCTCGAGCTATCCACGGATTTAAATTAAATATGCATATATATAGAAACATTTTAATTAATTTCGGCTTAAAACACTTTTATAGACTTAACTTCCAATTCATAAACAGTAAGTAACTTTATGGTTATATTTAACAGTAACACTATAATTTAAATACATTTATACCTCATGATTCTTCATTAATTCATCGATAGATAGTTCTCTGGGCTGTGACAAATTTGTCACACAATTTTCCACTACATTCGTCATCAGCGTCAACCTCTGCGTATCCCAAGGAGACCGTGAAAATCTAAAACAACGTAGTAGAAAAAATAAGGCTTTGTTGAGTCACTGCTCAGTCCGCGAAGGTTTATCGCCCTCCCCACTTAGTTAATGTTTGGGTGCGGAAAGTGGGGGACACAGCCCGGCTGATTGCAGAGAAAGGGGAACTGTTACTGACTTCTACCTATTGATATCTATATATACAGATATAGACAGTTCGACATTGTTTTCTTTATACAAAAATAAACGTAACAAACATAGCCTGTATTCCCTGAAGGGGTTAGGCAGAGGAGTAATTTTCGTACACCCATATTTCGCCTATGCCGTTATTAAGTCCCATGTAATAGGGGGCGAGCCTACTGCCATCTACCGGGCACAATTCCAAACTCCGGGCTGCTACTGAGAATTTCAAAAAACCTCAATAACACTGCCCGACCTGGGAATCGAACCCAGGAACTCTTGCTCAGTAACCGGTCATGCGACCAATAGACCAATGAAGCAGTTCTTTATTTGTCGAACAATATGGTTTACATATTGATTAAATGATTCCTAAATAGTGCACAAAACCTGAAAAGGTGAGGTGACCAGAGGTGAGTCAATAAGTTACAGTTTAGTATACAATAGATACTGGTCTATGCCAGTCTGGTTTTGTGTTTGCGTGCTTGTTCTTATGGAACTGAACAATGACATGCTAATTATAACATAAATGGAAAATCGTTTTAGAAAAAGCTTTAAAGAACTTTAAAATAATAAAAACATAGAAAAAAGTACCCTGTTGTTTTAACTTGAACTTAAATAAACCTTAACAGTTGTCGACTGCTGTACTACGTGCCGTGGGTTCGAACTTTCGACTCTTAATGTCGTTTTATTAATAAATTTATAATTATCGAAGTCAATAGTGAAGATATTTCCATTCAATTATAATAGGGCAGAATGCCCTTATTGTACATCTGATAAATGGGCGATAAGGTGTAAAGGAATAGTTGTTCTTGTTATATAATGGGCCGTCTTGTAATTAATTGTTAGTTGACGCTTCTAGTTCAGCCGTACGATATTCATACATACCAGAGATTAAATTATACTTTACCCTACTGAAGTTCCTTTGCAAATAGTTGGGTGTCGGGTGTTCACTGGCTTACTGACTTTAGGAATGGTGTAGGAATATCAGTTTCTGCCTTTTATATTCTAATATTTGTCACGAATGCGTTCCAGGTAGAGAAAGCTATAGATATATTAAACTTATCACTGCATTTGTATGTTACTTTAGCTAATTCTACTCTCTTCTTATTTAATTTTTAATTAGGTAGTACCAAATGCCCACAATAAAGGTACTACAACCTCAACTCAAAAGTTCAGTCAGCCTTCGTGTACCTTAGTCGTAAAGGAACATAATATGCGTCAAAGTAATTCGGGGACCACTGTTTGTTTTCGCGATCTCCGTCGAAGATTGTCGGTCGTTGCACTCACTGCAATTATAGTGAGAGCGGTTGTCGGTCAACGTGAGCCGTGCACCAGGTTTCTGTGTCACAGCAACCGGACCTGCAGTTCGCAGCCACCGATACCACCTACTTCATCGTTAATGGCTACATGAATTATAACCGATGGAACAGCCAGCTAATTGCGTAACACGCTCCCAATTTGAATCACAATTGAATTCATTTATTACAATCTACACTGTTTATTCAAAACGGGATGGTACATTTGTTTGGAACTACGTGATTCAATCTGATGAGTGAGCTACTTAACCCTTTATTTATTTGTCTATAGATCAATGTTACACCAACTTGAGAAACATTGTACGCGAAATCGATTCTCATAACGAACAATGAGCTACTTTCTCATCTAATAAATCATACAAGGTATGATTTGTCGGTGCAAAAATAATACCCACTCGTGAACTGTGATTTTTTATCTCAGATCACATAATAGCGGTTTGACTTGTTCAGGCCTGTATGTTTTATGATTAAAAGTTCACACATCCAATTTTGAGTTCTAGAAACCAGTTCCATCTATCTCATCAAATTATTTAATTTCTGCCACTTCGAGAATATGTAATTCTATGAAGCAAAGCGTCAAACATGAGTTGTAGCGGTCGTCGACCTCGGCACTCCGGTCCTGCCTCACAGATAATATGATTCGATAGATAACTGTATAGATTTTTTTATTGCTGCCAAATCTAGGTTATGCATTTGATTCGTGATCATTTTTTTGCTTGCAAATAGTCTCTTATACATTGTAACTGTTTGAATTTGTGACGTCGGACGTTGTAATTTGAGTTGAGCGTTTTTGTGTGTAATGAAAAAATCATAGGTACACGTCATTCTAAAGAATTGGGTTCAAATTGAAGGTGATAGAGTTTATGGTCAATTTTGTATAATATGGTCCCGTTGGGGAATTCTGTCGTTTATGAAACAATTTGCTGTACAAAAATATGGAATTTAACGGATAGGTGAAATTCTTTTTATGATTTAAAAACATCGTTTATGTGTGGCGATTTTATTATTTCGACTGAATTTTATTTTTGATGGGCAGATAAATTTCTAATTTGGAGTTTTAATATTCAGAATGAAAATTAACTCATCGATAACTTTAGTCTAGTGTTGGTGACGTCATTAAAAATGTATAGCATAATAGATAATAAAAGCGAAGTTCATCACCAAACAAGTATTACCAGACAGTTATATATAATATGAGCTGTACAATCTGACAGTGCGAACAATGCTCAATAAATGTTTTTTTTTGTGTAATTAACAATGAAGTGGGTCAGAGGCATCACATAACTGCTCATGACACAATACAACCCGCGCAAGTTCAAAACTTTGGCATCGAATACGCAGGCACAGACTATTTTATTGACGCATCGACAGATGCTCAATTAGGCATAAAATCGTTTTTTTTTTAATTTGAAAAAGCTTTCTGTACAGTCACGAGCACAAATGGTATATTTGGGATAACATTCTAAAAAAATCTTAAACACAAATCAAACAAATAATTATATTGTGTTTGCGTATATTATTTGAATATTGGAACCTTTTAATTACTAGTTATTCTAAAATTCACTTGAATATCGATATCTGTATACTTTATTTTTACTGTAGATTTTTGCTCATGACTGTACAGACGGCTAACAAGATAGATATGCGTTGTGCGTGTGCTAAGTGGTTAAGCGCCTTCTTCATATGAAAGGGCGAACAAATTAAAATATCAAATGCCTGGGAAGTGCATAGATTTGTTTTAGTTGCTTAACAATTTTGCCTAGTGTACCTTGGGCCATTTCAGTATTAGTCAGTTTCATTTATATTGCTCAAGAAGATTCACCTAAGTACTTATTCGAATTCTTGCTCAATAGCAGTCTCGTTTTTTAGCTACGAGGAGTTAAGCACGTACGCCAAATTCATACTTATGATACACGTGGACAAGTACATCCTATCTATAAAGGCTGATGCTCTATGTTTCGGTGTAGGCGCGCTGGCTCCATCTGCCGTTGTACCGTTACTCGACACACTAACCGCAAAGCGGGAGATTAATGTAACCAGTCTGCTCTGGCGCATAGAGGGCGGCTGCGGGAAGGTTCATAGTTTCATTCCAACGAAATAGGTCGAAGATAGATTTTCATAGCTCTATGGTATGACTCATACCTACGCCTCTACTGTCTTACTGTAGCTTCGGTTTAGAGAAAGAAAAGGCCAAAGGAAAGTATAGATTCCAAATGAGAACAAACATGGCCGTGTGATTAAAGTTCAAAATTATTTCCTGTCTCATTTTCTATCTATTGTAATAAACGCGACGACCCGTATAGTTTGACATGCAAATGAAAAAATAGTTTCTATTTCGGTTGCGGCGACACAGCATGGCTTTCAGGCTATACAGTTGTGTTAATGCAATAAAACACTTTACGACTTACGAACAACGCTTTACCGCTGAAATTACCGCTTTATCTCATCTCGTTTGGACCAATTAGCCACCTAGTATAACCTCTTTGAACTGAAAGACTACAAACAATAAACTTTGGTAGGTTGAGAGAAACTTCTACGTTATTTTGTGTTTTGGACGTTCAATTACCTTTGTGTTTCCATCACAGAACAGAATGGAAATTAATGTAGCGGTATTATAATCATGTCTTCTTAACTCGTCCTGAGGTAATCGCAGTGAAGGGTTACGTGATTCTTGAAGTGTAAAAATAACCGAAATTATTTTGACGAATGTTTGTTGGAAGAATTCATCAGTTATATGCCTACAGCTTTTTTATATGGAGTAATCTTACCGTGATGCTTTTTGCACTATGCACTATGTGTCCGTAGGCCGCCGCTGCGACTACGTGCGTTGCCGTTACCCCCAACTTAGTGCCACAAGGCGCTGCTCCGCACCAATATTTTGTTGCAGCAACCAGACGCAGTGCTATGCGATCATATGCGTGACTGCACATTTTCGTGTAGATGTGCAACCGATTTTAAGCGCGAGGCATAATACGTCTATTCTGAAAACATGAAAAATACCAGATTTAAGATGTTGTAAAAAAAAAACACTAGATATTTACATTTGGACAAAATTATGAAAAGTCTCAGTGGTCCATTTATCCGCAAATTTCCATTTGCTTTGAATTTCGCACAGGTGTAGCTAATGATTCATAATATTAATTTAAAGCGTCTAAAATGGCGTAATCTGGCTTTAAATCAAACTGAATTGCCTATTCTATCCAGTTTAATTACATAACATGATATACGAAAGAATCTATTTAGGTACCGTTTCAATATTTCAGTTTATGGTATGAAAAAATAATTTTTATTTTAATAAATTTTTACTTATTTTTTTTTTATGTTTTGCGCGCGCTACTAGGTCTGTTATTCTCCATGTGTGATCTGAATGGTTCGATAAATTTTAATTAATAAGATGTATCGTAATAGTATCTATTTATGAAGTGTAGATAAATAATTGTTTTGAGTGTGACAGGGCTTACGCAGTCAAGTTTTAATTTTTTGCGTCTTATTATGTCTTTCATAACAATATAGAGGTGCACGGAACATCTTCTTCATAAAATAATGTGGCAGCTCCTGCGCACCCTGGGCAAATGGCTGTGTCTGGCTATCTCAATTCAGACTTCAGAGTGCCTTTGATGGCAGTCTGATTTAAGCAGTAGAAACGGCTACCCATCTATACCTTGACCTCGACAAAGTGCAACGTTAATACTACTGTAAAAAAAATTCCTCCATACAAAATAATTCTATGCATGGCCGTTATACTTGTAAGAGTTAAATGCATAGTGATGCAAAAATAATTGCATGGGACGCTGTACGGAGCTGATATACCGAGGCATAATAAATTAAGGAGGAGCTGCAGCGAAAATAATGACTTAATTCAAGAAACTGGATAATTAAACGAAGAACGCCATAAAAACGGCATTTCATATTCATTGCGGGGAACTTAACAAAACCTAACATATAACATAGCATCACGCCAGCATCCCCGAAGGGTAAGGCAGACGTGTATTATTGTGCATTCACAATTCGCCGATGCTGTTATTAGGTCCCATGTAATAGGGGCGAGCCTATTGCCATTATACGGACACAGTTCCAAACTCCGTGCTGCTACTAAGAATTTATTTACAGAAAAACACTGCCTGACCCGGCAATCGAATTATCGGACCCAGGCCCTCAGCAGTCACGCTTGCAACCAATAAACCAATGAGGAAATAAACTAGGCAATGTGATATTATCCTTAACTTCAAAGTGATTCACAAAAAATATTCTCGAAAGTATTTAAAATAAGCAATTTGTTATCCCACTTATGATTACCATTAAAATACTTTATGAAGTGCGGTTGGAAACTTTTCAATGTTGCAAATTAATAAAAGTCGATGACTAGGCGAATAAGGAAATAATGAGAAAAGTGCCACCTCTATTATTTTTATTTATCGCTTTTGTCGATTACGGTACAAGTAAGTACTGGTGGTAAGAAAATGGTTAAGTCGACGGTGGAAAGGAAAAATTTACCAAGCGATAATTTGGTCGATATTGATATCGAATTAGTTTTTTTTTCTAGTCTTTAGTCTGATTCTAATTACATATATATAACTAAATATCGACCAAATTGTCGCTTGGTAAATTTTTCCGTTCTATCGTCGAAGTGTCAACTCTGTTTGCGCCTCGCAGTTGATTTTAATAGAATGTCACTTTTGACGCAAGCAATACTGACGCTGTTGCAAATAAACTTTTTTTTGTACCTATTTCTTTTTTTAGTGCGTAAGTGTAATATGACGACTTTTAATTTAATTTCTGTACGATCAACTACATCATTCTTTATTTAAATTAATTTTAAGTTGTATTAACGGATTTTATAGTTCGATACACGATGACGGTCTCATCAGAGAAAATATCGCAATTACTGTAATTGGTGTGGTCGGCAGCTGAATAAAAATGCCAAAGGTTTGATCGCCGGCAAATAAATCAAACGTTGAATTAGCAACACGTTTATAAGCTTAAGTATTGGTATTTTTAGTTTTCATAGCATCATGGTGGCAATTGTGGCAAACCCACATTTCGTGGATACTGTTACGATACCAGGGCGCCCACCAGCTAGATTGAGCGATGACTTTCGTGAGGTGGCTGATAGAGAGTGGATGCGGAGAGCCGAAGACCGGGCCCAGTGGCGCTTACTGGGAGAGGACTATGTCCAGCAGTGGACGAATATGGGTTGATGATGATGATGATGATGTTAAGATACTGCAAAATTACTTAAAGCTTTGTCAGATCCGAGAATCTAATCCAAGACTTCATGTGCAACAGCCGCCCATGCGACTACTAAAGAGGTGCAAGGTAAATAATTCAACCTCAATGAAATCCTTTGAACAAAAATCCTTTGTATTATATTCGATGGTTAGAATGTCTAGACTGCGTCATAGGTCTAGTGGTAGCAAGAGCGACTGCTAAGCGTGAGGTCGAGCAGTGTTATTGGGTTTTTCTGTATGGAAATTCTCAGTATCAGTACCGAGTCTGGAATTGTGCCCGGTAGTTGGCAATAGGCTCGCCCCTTATTACATGGGACTCAATAAGAGCATCGGCAAAATGTGGGTGTACAATAGTATACCTCTGCCTAACTCTTCGGGGAATACAGGCGTGATGTTATGTTATGTAGAATGTTCTGGAAATCAGACAATAGCTAATCCGGGATCTCTCACGTTCTCCTAAACATTTAACTGGTTGTAATAGCTTTCAAATGTGGGCCAAGTTTGTCTCACTATGTCCGCTCGGCAAAGCTTAAAGCTCGACCGGTTGGCGGGTCGTTGACCCCGCAACCTACTGGCTGTTTACCCCGTACAATTCGCGAGATCGCTGGAAAATTACTAAACTATCCTTTACTTAACTCTCAGAACGCTATACCGTATATTTAATAGCTCCGATCGGAGTTAACGCAATATACAAACATATTAACAGTTCCGTATAAAAATATTGCTCATTACTTTTATATACCCTCTTATATCTGTTATAAAATATACGTAAATTATGTCAATATTGAATAATATATGAAATATAGACCATTTCAAAGTTTATCCGAGATAATTCGAATGTAAAATGTTAACGCATTTTATATAAATTTTAGATTGTCATTGCTATAAAAGCACTAGGGAAAATATCTGTGGACCCGTCTATAACTTACCATGACTTTGACATTTATGTATTCACCAAGATTGGTATAAAACACGGAGCATTTAACGTAAGTTTTATTATTATTTACTGCTAGGCTCCTACCATTTGTCATGGTTATGAGGTGAAATTATTCTCATTTCGCCTAATATATCCAACTATAGGTATCGCTACATAGGCATCTGGCCTATGTAGCGATTTTAAATTTGGTCTTAGATTTTTTGTGAATTACCTACCTATTCAGTTTATATGATGTTTATAAATTACCATATAACTCAAAGTTAACTTATAAATTAATAATTTTACTTAAAATCTATGAGGTATTCTTCAGTCAGGGTCTATTTATATTTTTTTTATTGAAAATCTAGTATTGGCTGGTGTCAACCGATTTTCAACTTATTTATAGATTTTTTTGTGTTTGCTTTCATATTTAGTATAAATTATGTTATTTACTTTAAAGTAGCATAAAAGTCAAAATTAATTAATAATTTAAATTTAAATGTATTAAGTATTCTACAGTTACGGTCTATTTTTTTTTAATTGAAAAACTAGTATAGGATTATATTTATCTGACGAGAGCGCTTAGATGCAGCATCGTCAACGCTTAATTAACATATTTCAGTGCTATCGGCCAGCGCACACAGTGTTACACAGATGAAAACGCAGCATGCATTTAGTGCAGCGCAGTGCGGACGAATCGTTAGGTGCGTTCTGTGTCCGGCTAGTTGGAAAATGCCGCGTGTCGGCTTTTACGTACGCGTTACATGACGTGCCGACTAGAAATGGCGACTGCTTTCGCATTCATCGCTTGCATAGAAGTGCATGCGCAAGTTCAAGGCTGGTCGAGTCCCGCTTCCCATTGCATGTGCATACGCATTAATTCAGCTCACAAACACGACTACCACCATTGTCTATCACTCGAGAACCGGGGTCGAGGAACCCATAAAGGATTAATGACACTATTGTGGGGAGTTATAATCGTGTCTTTCATTTTTCTGCTACCACCTGCGGGTACGCTTATTTCCCGCGGTATGGGTTTATAACAGAACTGTAATTTCAGTGTAACTATGTGTGTGGGTAGCTTGCCAATAAAATTCGATTCTATACATTTTAATGCATCCATTGCTGTAAAGAAGGCTGTGCACATGTATTGATTATGCGCCAGAGAAATCAGATGATTGGCTTTTGTAAGGAAAACACTTGATGATTTTGGCGTCTGAAGTTTTCGTATCGTCATATTAATTTCTAAGACATGTGTCTGAGTACCATGTCAATCAACAGATACTGTTGTCGTTTGATCTAAAGACAACATGTGAATGTGACGACAGATACTCTAGTGTATGACAGGCTTTACTCATCGAAACAACAAAGTATCTGTACATGTATAGTTGAGTATTACAATCTTAAGTTTATTAGGTCCGTAAATTAATAATATGAAGAGTAGTAAAACGAGTAGTAAATACGAGGAAACTCCGTTTTACGAGTATCGAGTATATCCCCAAGTTTGCAAATTATGTGTCATCCGAATAACTAGGTATCTATCTGGATTTTATGATATTTTGGATTGCATACGAGTATCTATAGTAATACGTTGCTAAATATTTATTTATTTTATTTATTATAGTCCACAACCCCAGATTGTAGAGAAAGATCTTCCATTTGTGATGGAATATGAGATCGTCTGGCGCGCCCTTGGTCAGCCTCGCTTCCATTGCTGACTGGCAAATCTTTCCACAACGGCATTAGCATTATGCTGACTCGGCAGAAGAAAATGATGAACACATATGAAGATATGGGCCTACTCTTGACCGAAAATCTGCATCTCCCATTCCCTCTTACATCATTTACGCCTCAGTTTACATTTAAAATAAACAGGCGAATACCTTATTTATCAGTCAGTTCACATACAAACTATGTTCGAAAATCCAACAAAATGGTTCTATTTATTTGTAAAACGTGAGACAACGAGTGCGTGGAGTCTTTGAAAATCGCCGCTCACGTTAGCCTTGCGATTTAGATAGTCGCCGTCCCGGTCGGCGTTGCGCCAAACTGTTTACACACTGCACAAGATTTGCAGAATTTACTCTATACGACCCCGAATAGGAGTGGCGTTTGTTGTATGTACATTATGCGTTTATATGAAAAAGATTAACTAAATCGTGTTTACTTTTTCCCCGTCAGAACGATTATTAAAGAATAAAACCTACAATATTGAATTATTTATTCCGCCAACGTCAGTGGCGGTTTTCCTCACTTTTTTCCTTTTACTTATAGCTATTTTCATTATAAAATTTGTCGTAGGTTTGTTCATGAATATTATAAGAAATCTCAGGACTTAATAAGCAATCATATTTATAACAGAACGTGTGCATTTTGTGCGAGGCCCTACATTTAACGGCGGTCACGCGCGTGTCCGCAGAGTATTACGCACGGATGCCGTAGCATATTATATTGTAGCGACTATGCACGAAGACGCACTAGGCTTTTTTGCGTAGCAAATATTTAGTAACGCAGTACACAGCAACGCACGAAAGTGCTATGGATACTTGCGGATACCATACGTCAAAGCATCGCAAAAAATTCCGTGTGTAGATCTCCAAGCATAATTTAGTAAAACGCAAACTCATTGACTTTTCTTTAAGATAATTTGTTATCCAATATTGGAAAGTCACCAAACAGTGAAATGTCAGTAGGGTTGTCGAACTGTGAATGTATAAGAGTTATTAAACTTAGTGATATTATGTACAATCACGTTTTTGTCCACCTTATATGTATGACTAAACATTTTCATTTCAATAACCAGTATATAAATTAGCATTGATTATGCCAATATGTTCGGTCTATTTCGACGCCCTTGCGAACTGTACGTCTGTTTGTTTTACTGCAGTGACACGGTTAGTGCTTATGTCAATATTTATACTATTTCGTAAGAGTTGCGTATGCGTTGAAACGTCGCAAAAGAACTATGCGTCAACAACTTTGAGTATGTAATAAATTATTTCATTGTTTAATAATATGTTCTACATAGGTCACATATCAAGTATTACGAAATCATAACATAGGTATCCTATTATTTTTATGTTAAATGGGTGTAGGCAGAAATTATTGGACATTACGTGTTAGGTATTTTTTTATTTTGTACGCCGCATTCTTAATTTGAATAAGTAATGACTTGTCATAATTATTATCACTCCATTACCACAGAATGCTTGGGCAGTGATAAGCTGGCCATCATCGGGTCATCAATGACGAGTATTTTGCGCTATTAAGTTATGGTGCGTCACTATTGCGCCGGTGAGAGGACTGACTGTGCGGTCACCAACCCGCTTGCCCCGCATGGTAACTACGGGTTTTAACTCTTTTCTGTTTATTATCGGCTTATTTACAGCAGTAGAATTAGATGTACGATAAAGTTTATAATACTTCTCTCATGTTAAAGAAGTAACAATGTAGATGAACGTCTTATTCTCGAAGATTGTATTTTTTTAAACAATCCCTTGATTGTCAAGCAGCAATTGCTTGATTGAAGATATCTTCAAAGTGAAGAAGTCTGCAGTTTTATTTTTTAAGTGGAATAATCAGGTGATTCCATTATTATGTAGGAATCCGCAAGGGATGAAATGTGATGATAATGATGATGAAATGAGATACTATGATGTTCCTTACGATGCTAAATTGCCACTTATGTCAGTGTGTCTGTGTGTGTGTGTGTGTGTGTGTGTGTGTGTGTGTGTGTGTGTGTGTGTGTGTGTCGAAATGTGACTTCCAGCGTATCCATTACCTTCTCTGTTTGTAAGTGATATATTCCTGATTATACATTAAATTTTTTATTATTTTTATTTTCCGTTAGTAGTCATACATATATTTCTAGCAAAGAATTATGGGAAAAGTCAGATATGGTCAAGATTCTCTTGCTTAAAATATACCATCGGGGCGTTCTTGACGACACTCGTCATCAGAGAATACGTGTCGACCCCGTCTAGCAGAGACCATATGCAAAACTGCAAGTACATTCTGCTAATGCAATATTCCTATCAGTGGATGCGTTATCAACACGAGCTGGTGTTATCTTTAGTGCTATCGATTCCACTCCAATTTACGCAAATACAGGAACTGCTTGAAAGGTATCGCAAATTGTACTCCAATCTATCTCTGAGTACCTCTCATGCAATCATTGAACAACGTTTTATTTTAAACTAGCCGTGTGGTAGGTATGAATGTAGAACACCAGTTAAAGATTTGTAGTTAGCCCAACGGCCCAAATTAAACAAACAGATCGTATAAAGCAGCTTTACAACTTGCTGTTAATTATAGGGCAAATAGGTATATCAGCACTACTAGTTACTTACCTATAAAACGTAGGTAACGTTTTATACGAGAAACCAATTTGGCGTACCATAAAACTATAGTTGCAAAGGATTGTATGCAATCTAGAATAACATTTGCTTTAAACGGGAAATGAGTTGCATAATTTGGATAAGAAAATGTAATTTAAATAAATAAATTGCTGAAATATATGAGCAGGAACTCCAGTGAATATGAAATATCATCTGAATTGATTGAAGAGTTAATAAGTGCAATCATTTCGTGTACTTATGAATCCTTGGCTTTCAATTCTATTCTATTCAGTTGTGAACGCAGTTTACATTTCAATCGATCTATCTCAATAATGTTATGCACACAACATCCGCTCTATTTCACCTCTGATTTCACATGACTCTAAACACGCGATCGAATGGAAGCCTTAAAACATAACTTATTATACATTGAGTTGCGTAATTTTGAATTATCTTACTTTTGTTGAGACAACGCAGGAGCTACAGAGCTCTATTTTCCTTGACCTTTGTTTCATTATTACTACAACTTTAATCTAAGCCATAGTCAAATTTAAACATCATCCTTACAAATTGCAATAAACATCAATCGCTTTCAACACTGATGAAAGATAGCATAGTGCGGACCCGAGTGCTTACCGTTGGCCCGACCCGTGACAACTCAAAAGAGAGAGGTGGCTAGGCAATTGGTGAGACTGGGGGAGGCAGCACACGGCAACATGGAAGCGCATTGTCGCAACGGACGGCCGGCGCAACGGCCGCGCGTACAAGCCTGCGCACGCGTTTACCGCGATACCGCTTCGACCCAGACCGGTAGCTTTGACGACATATACGATACTAGTGACGATTACCGACTCGCGACAACCGAAACTTTGAGTGTTTACAAATTTTATAGGTAAAGTGTACGAGTTTTGCCGGGAGACAGTGTATGTTATCGCCGCTCGAATGTCGCAATGTTTGTTGTCGTGTTTTTTGTTTTGTGTTTTCCTTTTTGCATGTTGCCTTAATTTTGTCACTGTTTTTAATTATAACTACGTACGTCATGCGGTTGATTGCGTCTGCGTTAGCTTCATTAATTTTGTTTTAACCAATTTTTATTGCGTTTTGCACGTTTGCGGAATCCAATCTCACATTTGTGTTATATTTAAAATTACTTACATTTATCTAAACATTTCAATTCTCAATAGTTTACAACAAAACAACATACATTTTATATGCCACATGATTATTTTTTAGTAGTAGATTCTAAATAACCATCAAAACTAACTAAATATCAAAATCTCTAATGAAGTCGTTAATATTTTTGATCTTAGAACTTAAAACTAAAACAAATATAATTATACGTAATACTTATGTCTTTTAGGCGTTCCTACGAAGAGATAGGCGATCTTGCTTGAGGCGATCACGTCTTACTATGCTAGCTATGGTAGAAATTCGATAGCCATTGTGCGTTTGTGGGTCACCAGCGCTCTGAAGAGAATCTTTGTTCTGTCTTGCTATGAACGATGTATGCTCATATGTAACAAGAATAACGCGAATAATTTTAATCTGTTCGAGGAACTCATCAAGAATTGTGACGTAGTTTAATGTCACTTGAACTACATTCAGTCATGAGTCAAGTGGCATTGTTATAAAGACATAAAATACTTCAGTTATGTAACTCGACAATGACTGTGAACTTGATCGATTTGTTTCCTTATCCAGATGTTTTTCTTTAAATTCAAATGGTTCTAGTCTGAGCGAGATGGAAAAGGCCGTCTGTTTCAACATTAGGACCAAATAATACTAGCCATCTCGTTAGCGCACACCTGCTTTCTAGACGAGGAAAAAAAAAGACAAATGTAGCTCTATTTGAGGAAAAGGGAATTGAATATATGCAACTGACCTATGTCTCGATGTCTAAAGATGGAGTTATGAGTAATTATAGTCTTTTGATTAATGTTTCCATATTAGTCGCGCCCTGTCGTACTTGAAAGATGAACGGACCATGTTATTATTAAATTCTGGTTCATTCTAGCATTATTTTGACAACTGAATACCTAAATCATCGGTCGGATTATAGTTAGTAGTAATCTGGCTAATGCTTTGTCCATTATGATGGATTGGTTCTTTTAATAGGCAAACACCCGCACTCCCAGATATTAGGCATTTAATAATCAAGTAATAGAAAAAATCTGCAAGGTGCGATGACTCTAAACGCAACCAAAGCATGAGACTCACACGTGTCCATAAATAATAATGTGGCTTGGCGAGTGAACTGTTCTTATTATTACTAATTATATTCATGTCATAGGCCTTGAGCTTTGCCAAAGAAATTGCAACGTATTCAGTCATCACGACGTCCTGTAACGAAGATAAATGATCCCGAGTTACCTTGTTCTTGGTGCGAGGTTTGAAGGTTACTTCATACCAATTGAACGGAACTACTAGCTAGGTAGATGCACAACAAAAAGATCAAACCCTTTTCTTGTTTAAGCGTGCTCTGACAGAACGATTGACCTTAAACTTTTAAACGTTGAATTACCTTCTTCGCTTGATGGACCCTTAAAAATATTGTACCTCTTTTATCTGCAGCTGTCTTTATAATTAATTGCCCTTTAAGTCTGACAGAACTTTGCACATAATCGTAAATCTTAGTAACCACAGATGAGTGTTGAATCTTTATAAATATGCTCTCCCATACAAAGTTGGACCAACATTTTTAAACGTGCTAATATTAGCCCTAAACGTTCTAAGAAACAGTAAAGACATCCTGTAGTCATTTAATCCTGTCATTTGAGTGATGAAGTCTGTAGAATAAACATCATTATTGTCTTTGCTTGTACATAATGTATGTACAATAGTAAAATAGGGCCGGAGGCGCGTGTGGACGTGACTCACTTACCGTGGGTGTCTCATTTCGTATGCGCAGGCGCAACGCCTAGGAAGTGCATTCGTGTACGTACATTGGTGCTTGCTTGCGTAATGGTGTGTGCGAAATCATTACTTAATGATTTATAACCTAAGTTTAAAATGCTGATGATTGGAACAACATTACGCATTAAGTTTCAATGACCGCACGCAAAATGGCGCTTATAATGCGTTTCGTGTTTTATTTTATATCAATTAAGCTAGAGGTAAATCTAACCAAACAAGAATCTTGATTGACAACCATAAAAAATAAATGCAGTCATTGACTTTTCAATAGTTCCGGATTCTTATATTCGATCATTAAAAATAATCATTCCTTTATATGATTTTTTTTTTTATTCAAGTATGTCTTTTTTTGTAATTCAGTCGGGCCGAAATAGGTATAAATTTTTATTCTGAATATTTAATTAATATTATTTATTCTCTTTTTGTTACACATATTCCTATTTGTACTCGAAAGTACATGGTCAACTGCGAATAGAATGGCGATAGTTCGATTTGCATTTAAACAGTGCCGATCGCCACATTAAGTTATACGGATGGTAATAAAAATGTTAATCAGTTTAATTACGTATTTCACCACGAGGATATGTTTGTTTTGATTTGGTAAATGCATAGGTAAACGTTTTTGAAACGGCAGTTACAGCACAAGTATATAATTCAATATTTAAATATACAGCACTTGGGTGAGATTAACCGTAATACCAAATAAAAATAGAGTCAATATCGAACAGCGTCCGGTTTGTCATATCACTTTCCATTAACGGTAAAATTTTACTACAAGTACGTGACCATGAAGTAATTAAAACGGTCCGCGTTTGACCGCTTAGCGCTTTTTTAACTGTAACTGCGAATCTCTCGGAAAAAACGGCGGATGGCGAATTGGCGACCTTATCAAAACACGCTGCGCTCCGAGTTCGTCGAACCCGCGTTTTGTTATTGCCCGATCTAATACTACAATAGTACTGGGAATACCTATCGAAGTATTTGTATTATTGTCGTTGTATTGCACTGCAATTGTGTCCATCACAATGCTACTCTCATACCAATTATGTTCATTGGCCTCAGTGGTGCTACTGTTTATGACATCAATGCAGATTATTAAAGTTGTAAATATATGAGGGTGATGACACTTGAATAGGCCTACGGTATAACAAGTTTCGATGACAGGCATATAATTTTATTGTTTCGCGAACCAGATCAAAATGTCAGAGTCACCGTTAGGTGTGAATGTGCCGATAGCGGAAATATCTGGTAGTTTTATTAGTCCCTATTGAATAAATAGCTTGATTGTTTTCTATGAATAAGTATATATTAACAGTAGCTAGCTGACTATGCAGAAATAAGAGAAGAGATTGAATTGTATGGTTTTCATTTTAAAACTTAAATTCATCATTAATAATGTCAGTTTAATTAATGAATGTGTTCATGACACAGTCTATCATATATCACTAATTTCAACATCTGCCGGTTTTCATATTATCAATTCTTAGAAATTGGCGTATTGAACTAATGGACCAGATGAGTTAACTGTAATAGACAAACCATCATAGACGTAAGTAACAAGGTTAGACTCGTTAATTTAACCAACAAAGCAATGGACTGTACCATAATTATGTAAATACTGTTTTGTTTTTATTTATGACAATTCAACAATCAAATCATTCTGCATAAACTTATGATACTATTCGTCAAATTTGATGGCATTTGGTGCAGCGGTTAAGCTAAGCTTTCAGCGCTAAGTTGTGTTTGGTTAGATTCTCACACGGAACAATTATTTTTGTGATATATAGATAGGTCGTTGTTCCGGGACTGTGTGTGTGCGTGTGTATGTGAGATTTATGTATGTAAAATGTACCTACGATACAGGAGGAATCACAGTTCTTCTGGAAGGGAGAAATCAGTTATACATATTCAGGAACTGTAACCAAAACTATTGTCACATTAACATCACAGGGAAGAATAATGGCGACAAATAGTGCGTGTTAAACAAACGGTCACTATTTCTAGTTTTAGTGCGAATAATTCGTGCCACTTGTTAGGTGAAATATTGCTTATAGGCGGACGTTCGAGTAACAACGGATCAATTAATAACTATAATCGAGCGCTTTGTTCCTGATTCGTGTTGACCAAACGTGCAGACCGAAATTCGTGGTCGGTTTGTGAAAAAGGAGTACCGAGATGGAGTATCAAGATTATCGCGTCTCTATCTAAATTAATTTATCCACTTGTTGGATCATTTTCGTTTTAATTTAGAAGCATCTTATCTCTTTTGTTTTAATTTTCTTTTGTTTATATCAACGAACAATAAAAAAAACAAAACGTGTGAGGAAATTGGGCCCGTTTGGCATCCTAGGAAGTCAGCTGAATGTCTAATCTTTTCATTTAAACATATTCTGAGCAATTCCCGTGTGCCGACAACAACAGAAGAAGACCAAAAAAATCAGCTTCGAAAAGATACATAGTTAAAAAAGTTGCAGTAGAATCCATAGGGTTACTTAAATGAAATTGAAGTACTTACCTATACGTTATGTATGGGAGCTGATATTAGGTCAACATGCTCCTTGCATCTACTACACGGATTAGGAGCTCGCATATCCTATGTTAACAGAAGTCGGGTTAGTCACGTTCTGCTTCAAAAACTTAACAAAACAGCTCTAGTTCTTATTGAAACTGTTTTCCAAGGAAATATTACAGTATTCATTGTTATTGTTTTTTTGTTAGCGAAGAATATAAAAAAAGTTACGGGGAAAAAAATGCACTTTACGTTCCGCGAGCTTGTTAAACCTAACTTTTAGTTGAGTAGAATTATGGTAAACACAGTTTATGGGTTCTCTTTTTCATAAAATCGAAAGAGGTTAATAACGAATAAGAGAATAATTTAAAAATAAATTAAATACTTCGATATTAAAAAGCTAGGCCACAAAACTTATGCGATATATATTTTTATTGTTCATAATCACACATTCGTTTTAATATTTTCCAGTCAATGACACTAAAATGTACACACAGTAATATTCCCTTGGATAATCAAAGCAATTATACTATTCATACTCGGCGGGCTAATTTAGATGATCATAAAGTTTTAAATGCACTCCGCCTATGTATTATTGGTCTCCTATGTAATTGAACTGTCAGCCATTAATGTCCATGGGTGTA
Source organism: Shargacucullia verbasci (assembly GCA_947562105.1). Lineage (NCBI taxonomy): Eukaryota > Metazoa > Arthropoda > Insecta > Lepidoptera > Noctuidae > Shargacucullia > Shargacucullia verbasci. Next base: position 5,999,987 of record OX387296.1, read on the forward strand.
TTCATGGTTTTATTCCGAGTCCAACCACTGACTTCGATCATGCGAGATGTTTAATTTTTTCCGCTCTTAATTTCTGCAACGAGCGCATATGTTATATCAACCGACGTTTTTATTTGTTTATCAATTATTTTGCTCGACAGTGTACAGAGTTTATTGTAAGATTTAATCTTAGGGTCTCCTAAACGGTCACTTCCGTGTCCACAGTTAACAATTCTGAGTCCAAATTGCATCGCAAATTGCTCGTGCTACAAATAAAAATTAATTGTTAATTACAACTGCACTGTGTTGTTATTATGCCGCTGTGTTAAACCTACTTTGCCTGAGTGCCTATTAAGTCGGTTCTCAGAAATAACACTAACTATACAATCACGACCACAGAGCATTTGGTACCCACAACAAACTTGCAATCACAGAATTAAATGGCGGCTCTAGATTGATATTTACAACTGGATAATACCTCTGTCGTGCATAAATAAGGGTCGCGCTTCACTGATGTGGAAAATATTGACAATTTACGTTATTGGATCCGTAAATAGTTCTTTAATCTCGACATGTCTAGAATTATCAATGCGAAAATATTGTTTAAAATATTACTGTGTATCAGTCCCGACTAATTACGAATTTCACTATTCATGTAATCAGTTCAATATGAGGGATTCAACGTAGATAAGCAGTCGATGGAATCAGACGCTTGATTACATTTCAGTTATCGACTGGATAGTGTTAATGAACCCTACAAGGCCAAAGCCTCCTCGAGATAACTCTATAAAACCTTTTAGTTTTATGGATTCCGTTTCATTCCGCAACAAAATAATTCGATATCGAATATCTTTACGACACTCGAGTGGCGAACGTGTACTTATATAGTACAGTCATAATTTTAACATTTTAAACAATTCAGCCGACGCAGACCATGCCCTAGGCGTCAATGGAAACGATAATGCGCCCATACTTGTGTTGATGTGAACGATATGTGCTAAAGTAAAAATGGGCAGCGGAAAGTTTGGTTTTCAAGTTAAAAAGGACAAAGTGGACAAAGTGGACATGGGAACCCCCAAGACTGAGTTTAGTGTTAAGGAAAAGTGTCACAAAATACAGAAAAAACTTAAGAAGACTGAAAATAAGAAGACTGAAGCAAACACACGGGAAAAGACTATCTGGTGGAACCAATGCAACAGTTGTAAGTTGAAGTTGATGTTTTAACCCTTTTGCGCCATTACAATAAATTGTAATGATTCAATACGTATTCAATTTAAAAATGCATTACGTCTAGACATGTTAAGTGACAATTATCTTGATTATTGGATTAATGTTGAATATATTTATTTAATAATAACATGCAATAATGCATTCAGCGTAAACTTTTCCCATGGTGGTGTAATTAAATCTTGTTATACCAAAATAGGGTAAATTTTCACGAATAGATGAAACACCGTACACAATAACAGTATTGAATAATAGAACAATAGAAATCAGTGATTACCGGTTTGCATTAATGGAAGACTAAGGGCCCCTTGCAGGGCCGTCATGATTGTTACGCCCTTTGAATGCTCAATGAGGGGAAATTAGATCACCAAGGTTCTAACTTTTGAAATCAACGAGTACATTTAGCTGTACAAGCGACAAGGTATCGAGGCCAGCAATGCGACCTTAAACGTTGCCTTCAAATTATTTGAGCCCTTCTAATGATTGAAACGTTGATTACGACATTGACTTTTGCGATTTGTGTAACCCTGTCCCTAATTTTTACTTTTAGGCATTTTGCTTTATTTTGGAGATTATTAACAGTAAAATAGTGAAAATTTCAAAAAAGTTTCATTTTTATTCTGAATAATAAATCGAGTAATAAATTTAAAAAATATAAAACATTTGGTTGCTTCATTGGTTTAGCAGAATATGATAGCATTACAATCAAAAAGCGTGATGATATATACTATACATTTGTAATAGTAATGCCGTAAATATCGCCGTAAAAGTATGTCAGTGGAAAGCGCGAGAGAATCCCGAGAAATCTATGCGCTAATGCGACGTCTGCGCACGCTCCCCAGTTTCCACTTTCTAAACTGGCTAGACTGCGCGCGCGGTTTATAGTTCAGGAACTACTAGTCGCTCGGTCGCATGAAAGTTGTTTTATTGACATTTCCTTAAGCGGGGAATCATAATGCAAGCACGGGCGCATGCTCAGAAGTCGCCGCCCTACCAACACTAATATAAGATCATAGCATATACCTTCCCTCATGTTCGCTGGAATTTTAATATATTTATTAATATTTCTGTAATGTCCAACGGTTATCATTAAAGTCGTCCTTCAAGTAGGTACTACTTTTCCCGACTCAGGGAGTCGTTTTTCTTAAAGAATTCTTCAATCTTCATTAGCTGCGTCCAGATTGACAAGGAAGGTCGCCTGCAGACAGGTCATTATCGAAAGTACCAGTTGCTCAGATAGCTCTTTTGTTAAGTTATATTGGATTGTCATTATCATATCACCATATTTGGCTTGAACGATTTATTAATCAGAATCTTGACGGATTGTTTGCTCGTGTACTGAACATCTATTTTTGCATTTCTGTATAGTTAAAGTTTTCGTGAGTGGCTTGACAAATACCTGCTATTCCGGTTGCTACGATGCGAAGATTATTACATTTTTATAGCATTATTTTGTATCAAAATGAATTAATTTCTCTGTTAAACTAAACAGTAGTTTAACAAAACTATTTATTTTATTACTGACACCGTTACTGGATTGATCAAATAATCGAATCGGTACAATTTACTGACCATTGTTTTTAGTTAATATAGCTAAAGTAAAAAGAATTAGAAGAAATTATAAAGTACAAAAATAATTAGATGCATGAATGTAGATGAAGCAAAAGGGTTATGTAAGGATCGTAGCACGTGGCGCTCCGTAGTTTCTGCCTACCCCCATGGGAAAAAGGCATGACTTTATGTATATATGCATATAAAAATAATTAGGGTTCAACGGCGTTCCCTATCCTCATGTGTGGGTTAACCAGGTCGGGTTAGAACTTTAAGTTTACGATAGGTTGTAAAAAAGTCGTATCGATTCACTACATCCTATTAACATTTATTGAGGTTTTCCTGGAATCAAGACCGATTGAAGAGAACTTGCAAAGAGCCGCCGCGTCGCTATGGTAGACTATCTATTTCCATCTCTTACGGTGATAGAATTGTCTCCATCTAATGTAGTAAATATCAGTTTATCGTCAGATAACAGTCCTCTGAAATTGATTAGTATGGTTATATTATTATGATTCATTAGGTTATCTTAATACTTTTGTTGTTAGATAGTCTTTATAACCAGATATTCATATACTATCTATTTCAAGATAAATTATTTTATGTATAAAATCTACGAACTCAATCGCATCATCATTTTATTTTTTATTTAATATCAATGTTTTTTGTGCAGTGAGCGAGATTGACCAATACCTATGGATGGTCGGCGGGTCAGCGGGCGCGCTGGCGCTGACCGGCGTGGCGGCAGCCTCGGCCTTCTACCTCAGCACGAGGCCGAAACCCGAGAAGCCCCTCGTCACACTTCACGAACAGAGCCTCCTTGAGCCAGTGAGTATCAACTATATTATTATCCTTCGGTAAGAAATAACCGGAACGCTGTCTATTAAAAAGTAAAATGTGCCACTTGATAAATGTTAACCAATTAGTTTTGGCATCTCCTAACTCTCAAGTACTACGAAATGTCTTGTGCACGTGAAAACGTATATCTACATGTGGTGCACACGCTCCGCTTGCATTGAACAATTGACGACGCCGAAACATAGAGGAAAATAATACAATAATTGTTGGAACTTGATTAAATGACAAATTTTAAGAGATTACAACTGATAACTTGTAGCCTTATTTGTTTCAATGCACGAATTAGTGAGGTCGATGATCGATAACCAAGGTTTACGGTGGCAGTGATAAAATGAAGTAAAATATTGCGTATGATGTTAAATAAGCTGGATTATATGAAGTGATAGGAGCATACAAATATAACGTAAATGAAATACATCTGATGTCAACATAGATATAAATATCGATAGCAAATTATTTTAGTTAAATGAAAAATACATATTAAATGATGACGATAGGGTATTCCTCTTTATTGCGGTATCAAAGTTCGAGTTGTCCTAATACCAACTGTCGACGATCTCGAGTTGGCAGTGCGCATCTTCGAGCGATATTTTTAACTCATTGTACCACGAGCAGCCCTGCCCGCTGCTCTCCTGTCAGTACCCAAAAGTTTCTAGCGAAAGTGACGAGATACTCGCAAAGTCAGCCAAAGTGTATCGGCCAACACGATTATCCGGAACAGTCCATTCACATTGGGATATTAATTGTGAACTCTGAAGTGTTGTGAAGTTAACGCGGTCAATAAATTAAATTCAACGATGATTGCGCAATATAAAACGGTTTAATTTGAAAAAGAAACAGTGCATTTTGTTAATTGTGTGATAACACTTAGTTGTTACAATGGCGTGCTGTGATTGCTGCATCGGAGTCCCTCCGATTCGACCTCCGATAAATCTCAGCGAACAATCGGATGCCCTTAGAGTGAGTGATATAAACCTTCGCAGATGCAAGGAAATAAATATCCATCATAAAATAATTTAAAATAACGAGGCGGGCAATTAGGAATCCCTAATAAGTATTTTGTAATGAATAGTGTTGTTACGATATTATGTGCCTTTATAATGTGCATATACAATGTTATTTTGCCGACAAACATTTTGAACGGCAATGGTAATGGTGATAAATAAGTTAAAATGAAGATGCAATATTAAAACAAAACGAAAGGTTGGAATTAATTGTAGGATAGATGGAAAAGTAGTGTAATTATTTGTTAAATGTTGTTTAAAATTGATATGTATTGCAGAGGTCGGAACATTGTTAGACGTTGCTCACGCCCCCGACAGTTGGCAAAGCTCCGTAGCATTTAGATTCAGATCATTTAAAAGTCTCACTGCCGAAGATACATGGTGCTACTGATTAGAAATAGAAACAACATTTAATTCTAGATAATTCGTTTAATTATTGAAATGATGCAGTTCAATCTGTACCTTTACTCTGCAAATATTAATTTGGACTTATATAATACAATCAGTGTATAAATTTCTGTTTTTTCTGTTTCTTGTTGCTTTTATATTAATTGAGTACCTAATTCTCTGGTTTATTAATATATATTTTATTCCGAGATATCCATACAAATTGTAGTTCAGAAATAAATATAAGATTTATCTTATATTTATTTTACCGGTAGTTGCGAAGTCATGTGTGTTAATAAAACAAAATGGTCTCGTAATATATTCGTTATCTCTAATTTGTTATTATTAGCTGTAATAATGATTCACGTCTGAAACATTTAAAATCTTGAATTTCTAAATCACTGATTTATGAAACATGTTAATGTATAGTTTCTCTTATTGAGAACAGCAATACATTTACTTCTCGCGTTTCAGATAGTAGAAATACTAATTTAGTATTATTAAACCCATTATCCTATAGCCATGTGTCTGAGGGATTCATCTAATAAATCTGATATCGTTCGTTAAGCGCCATATTATTTAACTTAACAATAACACTTCTTTCGAAATATTTATCTAACCCCCAATATCAAAGTAAATGGTAGTTGTTAAACGTAGGACATAATCATTGAAGAGACTTTACATAAAACAGGCGACCTTAACCGTTACAAATAGTTTTACTAATGTTCTAAATAAAATATGCAATAAATCGAGAGGAAAAGGCGACGAAGCTCTTTGATGTGGGTGGTTTATATGGTTCCCTAAGTGTTTTTATTTAACTTTATATTTATTTATTAAGGATGTCCTTAATTTAATAGATCCTAAGATATGAGCTTATTTCTTCTCTCTAGATAGAATCTAAAAACCAGCCTTGAAAATAAATTTAGATGTTGTCAGTAGAGAGCCAGTTTGGAATAAAACTAATAAATATTTTGAGAGTTAATTAAAGTAATTCAAAAATATTTATTACGAAGGCTTAAAATATTCATGTTCAGCCACATCTAGGCCTACCTAAAGTCGAATCCTAGCTGAAGCCGCAACATACTTGGGGAAGGAGTTAATAAAAATGTATTTAAATGTAATAATGAAGTTTATCATGAAAATATTGCGTCTACACTTTCTTCGCAAAATACAGACCAAGAGTGATAGATAGCCTTAAAGTTTATGTGTTACATAAACTTTACGTTATTGCTGAACAAAATTCATTAACAAATACTACGTCCTCGATGTTTTCAAACCTCATACTTCACGTTCGTGTTTATACGTGTAATCATTATTTTGGCTTTAAGTGTCTCTGTAAAATCATCGTTATTAGCGAAGCGAGCATGTATAAATAGATCCCCATTTATATTATTGCTCAGAAATGTATCGTGCCGGAGACGTTATGATAATGGCTTGACGTTTACTTCCATTCACGAAGGAACTTAGATATTGTGATTGTGTATAAGTTTAATATCTGTGGTTACATTACTGATGAATTATTATTCTTAGACTGATTGAAAATTCTTTAGTTCTAAATATAGGTACTAAATATTTTAGTAATGTATCACGAGTTAAGTATGCTTAGTGAACAACAGCTTAGTGACAAAACATAAATATTTTTAATGAAGGGTCGTTTGCCACGACTTTTTTTTAAAAGATATTTGGCAAACGAACCAGACGAGTCACGGGACAGTATCGAGAATTATCGGGGCGAGCGATTGTTACATTTTTCACACGCAATCAGTTTCGTGAAAATCGGAAGACAATAAATGCAATGTGAATATGTCATCAAAGAGACGTAGCAATAAACCTTTGCAGCCGAAGTGCTCAAAAGGCTTCAGCTACATACTATTCGACTTACGTGATTCAACATAAGTTAGTATACCAAAAATATCTTGTAAATGTTATTTTTATCATTTATTATGATAAAATCATTAAATCCAGAAAATCGAAACATTTTGGGACTGTCGTTTCGGAGCTATAAAATTAATTTATATTTTGATAGTTTTATAGAACATATGATATTCTTTATGTATTTGCACTCTGTTGAACACAGCCCACCACATCTGCTCCATAATATGTATAAAGAATTACATTGATAGTGAAGTATCCATACACCAGTTGAAATTGTAAATTTTTACACAATATATATCTGGTACCTTCTATCAGTTATTTCTATCTAATAACAATCCACAAATCAAGCTACGATATATGCTTCATCGATGATATATGCAGAAATGCTACGTACATTTAAACATTCCATTCAAGTTTCGTAAACATCAATGGCGATATTATTAACTCAACTGAATTATCAGCTCCACAGAATTTCATCATAACTTCCAGAACGTAGTAGGTGTCAAGAACTGGGCATATCATACAACTGAATGCACAATAAATATTCTACATCTATAAAATATGTTCGAACAAACAGGAATCACTAATGAAGTATCACGTAATATACAATAATATAAGAATAGAATGTCGGTCTCAATCTAACTCATCATTTATTTTTCACGATCTCAGAATTAAAGAAAAAACAAATTGTAAGAATTTTGTTTATTTGAGACCGCTTTAAATGAAATTTGGGTAGGTTAAAAAATGTTTTCAGAAATAGTAATCAAAGTAGGCATGAGTATTAGTACCTAGACTGAATACTAGTCGTAGTAATGGTTATTATATTTGAAAGGTCTTTAACAAATATTGTTCTCTGTAGTAAACAGCAAAGGTAAACAAACTGTATTACAATGTAATACAATACACACGTAGTATAGATTGACTCATCAATATCGTCTTTAAGTATTATTATGTTGTAACGTAATTGTACCCAGTAAGGCGTTATCCCGTGACTTGTTTGATCGTGTGCCAGATTTTTGTTATCGTTCGTTATGGCTTAAGAGTGACATTGTCGCTGATTGATACTTATTTAGCCGATGTTAACGTCTTATTTCTATATATTGCACCGCATTTGAAATTACAAGCAGAAGATTTTACAAATAGAATTTTCAAAGTTATATTTACCAATGTTCGCATGCTGTTTAAAAACAAATATGTAAGGTAATGGAAAGGAAGCATTAAAATCAATAGTGGATCTATTCATACATCAAAAAGGTATCCGCAATAAAGGCTAAATGAGAATCCCCGTTATAGCTGCTAATGTACCTATGCGTTAAAATATGAAGACAGACTGAAGCGGTGCAGTATGACGTACGACAGTCAATATATCGATTGTTTGTTGAACCTCGATTCATCGTTCTGAATTATTAGGTAGGTCTAACGTTCACTATTCTATGCACTAGAATTACGATTTGTTACAGTTTTACTTTCATGATTCTACAAACAATAACGTTTAGCGCTTACTACTTTAGCTCAAATGACATACATTGTAAATCGGAATGTAAATTAGAAGATAAATATAACTGAGTCAAATGTACATAACACTTGTGATGTCTCACAATCATGCCATCAAAATAAAGAAGTATATAATAAGTATATAAGAAGGAATGTAGGCGTTGGTATTGTATAGATAAGTAAATTCTCTATAATATTATGAATCGTTTTGAATATGTTTTTTATAGTTTCGTGTTTAAAAGTGTAAAATGAGTAATATGATAAATAATAAAAAAGAGTTAATAAAAAAAAAACTTAAAAATGAAGACTTAAAAAAATTGGTCTTTAATAAATTACGCAGAAATAGCTCCGTCTGTCTGTGCTTGGCCTTCCACAATGTCCGGTGTCCAGTTGACTGCACTAAAACGTAATGTTAACAACTACATAATACGAAAGATTTACGCGGAAATGACTGCCAGCTAAACACGTTGACAATGTCAACTATTTTGGAGACATCACTATTCCACTTGCCAAGAAAATACGGGTAATATCCCGTCACGCCCTCCTCAGGGCTTTCCTGCAGTATATATAGAATATTTGTGACGCATCACACAATGCAAATTTTTTTGATCAATGTCAACTTACATTAATAAAAAAAACCATGACAGTTATCGTAAATTTTTGGATTCACAAAAATATGAAGCTAATTTTGAATGGTATCTTTCATTCATTTTTAACTGAAAATACAGTGAAATAGCATTGAATTAAAAAGAAGAAGGAAAATTGCAGCAAGTAATTTAGACTGCAGAAACATTTCTTACGCGTGACAGTATAAAATGAATAAATATGTCGAGTTACAAAAGTCATAAATCAAAGTAGTGAAAAATAGTTCAAACATACATATTTCTCTACGCTGTACAATGAAGTTTTCAACGTAAAAATTACGACAGTTCTTACATCTAAAATTGTCATCATACGAGACTGAACTGCGAATAGCGTGAAAAAGAGTCGTGTGTCTCACGTCGTTCTGTTATAAATACTCGGTCACAAAACCACACATTTTTCGGTTGGCATCGCGTGACCAATTTCATTTTGACCTTGCTTACTAAAATCAAGATCAGGTTGCTTGATGCCGCACGCATTTTGTTTTTCATAATTTTATTTGAATTGGATGGCATCCGTCATTAGTTTTTTGACTTTTTAATCCGTCAACATTTTATGTCGTAATTTACAGTACTGCTCTTCATTCAGAAAAGCTTTTCCTGACTGAGATCTCTATATACAAAATAGTTTTGGAATTATAAAACTGTCTCCGACTTATTCATGTCTTAGTAATACACTGTCCAGTAAATAGCTAAGAATAATACTTTAAGATGTCAAAATATTGTAATAAAATACATAAATATTTGTAGTAACAGCACCACGACAGTAACACTAGTCACATTATCATGTTATTTAGATAATTCTAGCGTCAAAATTTAAGGACAATGTTCACTTGATTTTCTGCGACCGTCATTTAGTATCAAGCCTTGAATCCAAAAATAATTTACAGCTTGCCTTAATGACATAACATTTTATGATTTAGCGATTCTATCGTCAAATTGTTTCTTCTCCCACAAGTGTCTTTGACCCGTTCATCGTTCCATTTATCATTGTGCAAACTGTAATAATAATATACCGTAACGTGTAAGAGTGCTCCACGCTCCGAGTCAAGATTCGGAGTTAGTGGGCCAACTATGTCATTAGGTTAACGGAGATGCATTTGCATATGATTTTAGTAACTTTGACGTACTGCTTACTTGTGGTTTGTTTATTTAGGAATCATAAAACGGATTCCACGAACATATAAGTAGCATTTTATCCCTGTACTCGGCTATGCAATAAATAAGTGTTCAAAACTAAGCTTCTTGAATAAATCTGGATACAAGTTTTTATTCCACAAAAAAAAATCCTAAAATGTAATTTCATTTTCTTGTTTGTGTAAATATGAATTTCTCATTAGCCATTACGGATTGTGGTAATAATCCAATGACTACCGAGTTTGTTAATTAGATTACAGCTGATTAGTTTACTGTACGTTGCAAGGATTCAGTGCGATGACACCAAAACTTATTTACTTCATTTATTATGAAATCATTAGCCATATCAATAATAATATTTAATTAACATTCTAATTATTGTTTAAAAATATTGTCAACATAATTATCATTCTGTCATTTCTTATTTTGTAAATATTATATAATATAATTAAGTACTCATCGTAATCGTTGTTGTCATGTTATTAAACCATTGTGCATAGATCCGTTTAATAATACATAAATCATTGTGTTTATTGCAGGGGCCCGAAATGGTTCGTGTATCAAAATTCTACAAAGAAGCGAAAAACGGTCGTTTCCTTCGCTTCTTACACGAAGACACACGTACACTTTACGAAACTTTCCGACGGGGCGTCAAAGAATCAAGTGAGTGACATGCAATTTTGTTGTCAGTTCCTTAGGCTAAATGTATTCGTAGAATTCCTTTGAGCAAACCAAGATGCTCATTCCATTTAGATAGTTGCAACTTGCAAGTTGTGCTGGTTTTATTATACCTATACATACGTTTATATGTCCAATTGCCTGCACTCGTAATGGTACGCATACAATTGCAAGGTAGGGAGTGCCCCAAGGCGCAATTCTAAGACCCACCTCATTTCCCTCCACATTTCCGCTCGTTAACGATAAACACGATAATACCCGTTTATTACAAAATATTGTTAACATCATTCACCAACTGGTTTACAGGATACAGTTAAACGTAATTTGTGCCACTAGAGTAGTCGGGACAGTGGGTTTTTTTAGTTTTATACTACAATACACGGGCATTTTGTACTCCTCGTCTCAATAAAAATAAAACATAAGCAAAATTAAGCGGGTTTATATGGTATGGAATATTCCGCCACTTAACTGCTGGTCGAGTAGAGACAGCTTTACGAGATTGAAGACATGATAAATGAAGACTATAATAAATTTATACAATGCTAAATGACATTACGTTAATCTCGTTGCAGATAATGGCAACTGCCTCGGTTGGCGAGAGGGACCAAATAAGCCATACGTGTGGCAGACGTACAATGAGACCCTGCTACGGGCGAAAAACTTCGGGTCAGGGCTTATATGCCAAGGACTCATTCCTGGCCAGAACACATTTGTGGGTAAGTTTCCTAACAACTGGAAAAACATAAAGTTAAAGATTTTCCTCATATTCATACACGTTTTTGTATTTACAGGTATATATTCACAGAATTGCCCCGAATGGGTAATGACAGAACAAGCTGCCTACTGCTATTCAATGGTCATTGTGCCACTGTATGATACTCTCGGAGCTAATGCATGTGCCTTCATTGTAAATCAAAGTACGTATAATTTTATTAACCTAAGGTTTGATTTTTCAATAGCTAAATAAACCTCAGATTTCTCCGATACGACCATACAAAATGTGTTCTAATTGCAAAAATCGTGCCCGAGAACACAAGTTTCATACTATTTCTTTGTAAAGTTGAACTAAAGCCACCTATAGATCAACTATAGCTATAACATCTGCGGAATTTACTGATATTCCTTTTGTGTCTGCGAATTCGAGTTTTTTATTCGAACTCTTTCTTAGAAAAGGGTTAACGAAACACAAACTATGTGTGGCAAAAATGTTCTAGATTGGCATCAAACTATTTCCTTTGTTCGTTTCAGCCGAAATGACTGTAGTTATTTGTGAAGACGACAAAAAAGCCAATTTGCTCCTCGACCAGTCGCCGAGATGCTTGAGAAAACTGATCACCATTAAGGAGGTCTCGCCTTCCACGCACCAAAGAGCGAGGAGCCGAGGCGTTGAAATTCTTAAGTTCAGCGATGTTGAAATCCAAGGAGCTCACAAAGATCATCCTTGCCTCGTAAGTTTTCTACATATACTAGCTTCGTCTGTTGGTATACTTTGAATAAAATTGCTAGTTAACTTTGCTACCTTACGTAATAGACTTCAGTTTTATAAAGTTTTTTTTTCTAATTTACTTATTTTTAATTGTTTGAAAAAAGTTAATTATAAGATCAACGGGGTTTTGCTTTAAAAGTCTTAGTTTATCAAAAGGTTCGTCGGAACTGACTAATCACGGATAATGTACTCATCAGGGTTGTGATTAACAAATCTGTATATTTTCTTCCAGCCACCGAAACCAGATAGCCTATGCACAATCTGCTACACATCAGGGACAACAGGCATGCCGAAGGGCGTTATGCTGACCCACGAGAACGTGGTCGCGTCCATGTGCAGCGTAATCATGCAGCTGGGAGAGCACCGGCCTATGAAACATGACGTTATGATCTCCTTCCTGCCACTCGCGCATATGCTGGAGCGGTGCTGCGAGGTTTGTAACTTATTGATTAGTTAGTTATACATTTATTAGGAGGTCTTTATTTGGAACTTGAGCATATCATTTTGGAGCTGTTTGTACAGGATGATTCGGATATAATAAGTTATATACTCGGTGAAGTTTTTTTTTTTGTACATCCGTAGGTATTAGGGAGTAACTCCTTATGTTTGGGACGCTTTTGTTATTTCAGTTTTGAAGATATTATTTTATACATCATATAATCGGCCACCAATTATGTCACTATGCAACTGTCTCTATCATTCCTCCGGCAATTGGAGCAGCTGACAGTCAGCCAAAATTGCGTGTCATGTAGGTTGACCAACAGAGTAATAGAGTATAATATTCTATATCGATCCAGTGAAAAACTACTATCATTGTATGTCGCCTCCGTTGTTTGACATTGTAGCATTCCTTACTAAAAATATTCTTCATCAGTAACATCATAAAACGTTTGGTTGCAAGTAGCATCGCCCATTTAATTCTGTTTGCAATTTAAGAGGCGGCTAATGGGCAAAGACGTAGATGTTATTATGCATTCATTTGTTGCAATTCATCGTGGCAATTATATTATCAATCCGTTTGCCAAGCATTTTGATAATACCTATCATTTATGCTTCTATGATCATTCTTGTCGGTGATTGGTCTATGTTTCATTTAGAACAACTCTTTAATACATTTCGTTTTCTCTTTCTAGAACGCTCTCTACATGGTGGGAGGAGCAGTTGGTTTCTACAGCGGTGACATTCGGCGGTTGGGTGACGATCTGACTGCGCTGAGACCGACTATGATGCCCGCAGTACCTCGGCTACTAAACAGGCTCTATGACAAAGCCCAGGCTGAGATATCCAGCTCGAAAATTAAGAAGTTGCTGTTCAATATGGCGTTATCGGCTAAGGAGTCCGAGCTGAAGAGGTAGATTTATTGATTTTATTTAATGCCACGATGAAATTCGAGCCATGATTTGAATAAAAAGTGTATATAAAACATTACAAGAATTCTTGTTGTTTGCACCTATCGTCAAATTTAAAACACGGATCGGGTTATCCGTCCCTCTTAGTAAGCATTGGCAGTCTTAAAAAGTTCTCGGTAGATATAAAGAGAGCATATATATTATTGGAATGACGAGCATCAAATTCAAGCCTGCTAAAAATTCGACGTAGCTTTACTTTTAATCCCCGTGGACGATTTTTAAGTTGACCTGTGAAAGAGGTGAGGTCAGAAGTCTTCAAAATGGCTGACATGAGTGTTATTTCTTTGCAGGGGCATAGTGCGCAGCGATTCAGTGTGGGATAAGTTGGTGTTCCGTAAAGTGCGCGAGGGCATGGGCGGGCGCCTGCGCATCATGGTGGTGGGCTCGGCGCCGCTTGCCGGCAACGTGCTTACGTTCGCGAGGTGCGCACTCGGATGCTTGGTACGTATACATAGCGACGAGTAGCTGTCACGCGAGTACTCGCAAGGTCCGCGACGACATGAGAATCAATATCCGGGAGTAAAATAATTGGGACGACTTAGTCTTACTTGTTGTCGAAATGTTAGTCAGGTAATTGTAGTACCACAATCTAGAAACCTCAAGTCAGGCGAGGCGTACAAGTTATGCAACATTAGAAAATTACCAAATCATGAGTGTAGTAAATATAGCTTATGAATACATAAACACTACTTCCTGGCAATAAGCCGGGAATGCGGATAAGGAGGTAACGTTTAGAACGCTCACTAATTTGGCTTACAACATCAAAGAAATTTCTCGATAGTGCAAAAGTTTTAAATTTACATCAGCACGAAAATAGTCTGTCACTAGAACAATTCAATTTATATTTGGACCACTTAATTAACATCTGAGCGCTTCAGAGACAATTCAACATAGACTCCGACATTAATAATTTATATCTAGGTATCTTGAATACTATCCAGTCGTATGGATAACCGCCAACAGTCCTCGCAGCTATTTCGAGAGCGGATTTGCTCTTATTTTATATCATAACGTTTGATATCCACACGGCAGAATAATATTATATCAATCTGTATATATATTATTATGACGGCCTTACTATGTATCGTTGTTTGTTTTCTCACAAATATTATGCGCACTTCATCAGCTTCTATTAATGAAAGACGTAAAACCGTTTGAGCTGCATCTATCTAGAACATTTAAGTGTCTACAAAAATTTCATTCACATCTATTGTTGTTATATGAGTCACAATGAGAAGCGTTTCTTGATTTGGTTTAATAACACGCCCACTGCAGTCAATGACCGATGTTTCAGCTAGCTGCAAATCTTTTGTTTGTCCAAATTAAGGAAATTCATTTAAACGGACTTTATTACCTTCATAACGGAATGATTTGTTTTTATGTCATTCTTCTAAAACGGTGATGAATAGCGCATTACAATGCTCTTTATTAGAAAAGGAGTTGCTTTTATTGTTATGTGACGTTTAAATCAGTATTAAGAACAGTCAGTGTTGCTAGGGAAAAAGAGATCGTGGCGTGTTCACTGGTTTAATCCGCTATGGATTGTCACTATCTTCAGTAGTAGGTATATAAGCGTTCATTCTTATTTATAGCTTATTAATGTTCATGTTTTGATTGTGTCTTCTTCAACAAAATTAGATCTCTTGCTTTTCGCCCAATGATATATTTTATCATCTATTACACTATTATTATTATAATATTGTCTGCACTATCTTTACAGTAAGCTTACACTTATCACCGATGATTTCTATTTGTTAACTAATCCCTCACGTTTGTCCCAACAGATTGTAGAGGGCTACGGTCAGACGGAGTGCACAGCGCCAGTAACCCTCACAGTTCAGGGCGACCACGTGCCTGAACACGTCGGCCCTCCCGTCGCTTGTTGCAAAGTGAAGGTAACTGCCATTTTATTATGTTTTTATGGTCAATTTTATACTGATGAGGACAAAGGAATCGTGCTGGAAATAAAAGATGACTGCCCATTGCGGATGCATACAAAGAGCTTGAATAATCTATCAACAGTCGGATCCGTTATGAATCTCATAGACGAGACAAGATGGTATTTTTATGATTATGAATTTATTGAATAAACGTCTCACATTTGTACGATTTCGATATGTACAATTATTTATCTTTAACGTGTTATTTTTGCTACGAATATGAATAGAGCACATCTCATGACTTGTATCATGGTAATCTAGATATATGATTCGAGTATTATTATTGCATTATATTTGGCTGATTCGTTCTATACACCAATCGCATATATTATTAAATACACCTTAGATAGCGGCAGCTGCCAAAACGTGTGAGTCAACGGCTTGACAAACAGGCGTTATATTCAGGATTCAGTAAGTTGCACCGGGGAATTTCAGCCGTTTACTCCATGCAGATTAATGGCATCGACTTATTTATATGCCTTTACGCAACCCGAGGTAATTCCAAGAATTTCCGATTCGAAAATATTTAATAAATTTACTACCGCATTAAACGACCTTCATGGGTTATGATGAAAGTGATGACTACGGGATTTATTTCTAACTCAAATTCTAATCTGTCTTTCAATTCGATATGATTTATGACTGTACTTTGAAAATCATATTTCATTGGGTGAGTTAGTACGCAATAGTTGGTCTGAAAGTTGTTATTTCAACAAACAATTTTAAGGTGATTCATCATCAGTATGGAATTTTTGGTTTTAATGTACAAAACATAAATCTATTCTGAGTGTATCGTATCGGATATAGCATAATCTTAAAAATATATAAATAACCCTTTCAATGACACAAATAATAAAATCTATGTGTGTAATTAATTCGCCCTAACAATATAACATCAAGGTTACACTGATCCATTAGATCTTAACGGGGCCTATATATATAATGACTATTTTGTTTTATAGCTGCTATTAAAAATGCTATTGCTACAGTGTAATCTAGTAGATGATGAAATGATGACCACAAAGATTAATAGACAATAAATAATGCCACTGCACACTGAAACTTTGTGCAGATGTCACACCGAATACGGTGCACTCGCACTTTAAGTGTATTTGGTGTGATATCTCACGTACACTTCTATCACTACATATTATAAAACAAAGTCCCCCGCCGCGTCTGTCTGTATATTTGTCTGTTCGCGATAAACCCTAAAACTACTGAACGGATTTTCATGCGGTTTTCACCAATAGACAGAGTGATTCATGGAGGAAGGTTTTGTGTAAATGGGCTGAAATATGACGATGTTAGTTGAAGATGTCGGAAAAAATCATGCCGACTGGGAGCTTTACTGGTGTGCGCCAAGTAAATGCTCGATATAACAGGTTGATACGAAACTACGACAGAAAAAAAAATGAAGGCGTATATGCTCTGCTACCCGTGCGAAGCCGTGGCGGGTCGCTAGTATATTATAAATCCTACATGACGCACGCACTGCACATGCACTTAGTATTTTGGTGTGGCCCAGCCTTAAGGTTTATTAATAAAAGGGTTCTAGAAACCATAAGTGTTATGATTTAGACATGCTCTTAAGATACTAAAGTAACTTCACACACAAGTAAAATTAAACTTCACACTTTGTTCCTTTGTCTTTTGAGTTACTTAAAAAGTTGTTTTTTATTTTAGTAATATGTTTCTTTCTACTTTATAAGAGGTCACATTTAATTTCCAGGACATGTTTGAAATCTGTTAGGAAATTCTAACAACGCTGAGGATTTTTTCCAGTAAATGCTTGTTTACCATTACGGCAATGAATAGCGTTTTGTACCTATACAACAGTATACATTTGCCCCCTTTGATTATAGACATGTTCTTCAATTCTTTATGTTTACTTCCAGTTAGTGGACGTGCCCGAGATGGAGTACTACGCATCGCAAGGCCAGGGTGAGGTGTGTGTGCAAGGAGCCAACGTGTTCAAGGGATACTTCAAGGAGCCCGAGAAGACCAGGGAAGTCATCGACCAGGACGGTTGGCACCATACGGGAGACGTCGGCAAGTGGCTGCCGGTGAGTTTTATAATTTAGCTACTAGATGTGCACTCAAAGATTTTCCTTAGATATAAACGTTGAAATCCTGTATCACCACCCTAGAATTAGAATTTTAAAATATTCCTTATCGAATGCCTATAGAATCTGCTCATCAAATTCCAAGTTTGTAGGTTTTATAGTTCTTGTGATTTTGTGATTAATCAGTGAGTAAGTGGTTTTTCCCTTTTATATATAGAGATTTATCTATATTCAGAAGACACAAAAATAATAATAATAGTAAATAGCTAGGAAGGGTACTGCCGTAAGACCTAAACCTTGCCTTGCAGTGCAAAGCTAGCCTGTCGATATGAATTCGACTTACTAAGAATTTATTTGCCTTATTCCTAATTTAATTGATTTTTTATTTAGATTTTGTAACAATTGGTTTACCTCAGCATTTAAAATACAACTTGGCATTCGTCTGTAATTCATACAAAACCGCAAATTATTTGATGCGCTGACGCAGGTTTTTGCGTTGTAATCTGACGCCTCATTAAAATGATTATTGGCATTATTAGTTGCAAAATCACGTTATTGCTATTTTTTTTAGAACAGCTGAATTACGGATACGGTTAAAAATACTCTTTTGGGTCATTTTTATAATAACTTAACTTTTATTATTTTCAGAACGGCACTCTTAAAATCATTGACAGAAGAAAACACATCTTCAAACTGTCGCAAGGCGAATACATAGTTCCTGAGAAAATTGAGAATATTTACATTAGGAGTCAGTACGTCGAACAAGTTTTCGTTCATGGCGAGTCTCTAAAGGTAAGCAAAGTACTTTTAATATACGAGTCATAAGATCAATCTCCCGTGATTGGAAAACAGGAAATGGGCATCCTGTTTATGAAGATTAAAATCTTTTTCGTATCATTCGTATCATACCATCGACGACACGGTTGGCGCAGTGGTTGAAAGATCGACTGCTGAGCTGCGTGTCGCGGGTTCGATTCCCGCACGGAACAAATATTTGTATGATCTACAGATATTTGTTTCGGATTTTGCTTCGTGTATGTAAATACACACCGTGCCTCGGAAAGCACGTAAAGCCGTTGGTCCTGCGCCTGATCTCTCTCCGGTCGTGTCGGATTGCTGTCCCATCGGACTATGAGAGTGAAGGAATAGAGAGTGCACCTGTGTTTGCGCGCACACTTGTGCACTATAATATCTCCTGCGTAGTTGGCTAATCTCCGGTGAGACTGGCCGCCGTGACCGAAATACGGTCAGGAGGGCATTATTATTATTATTACCATCGTATAAAACCTCAATAGTTTATATTCAATTATATCCACATTGGTTATTTTTTTTTAATTCATCATTATCCTGTCCTTATCGAAGTATATTTACGAACGGCGCGAGATGTCCTTTTCTCAATTATTTCTATTAAACGTAATTTCCACATTCACTTTCTTCACATGCAGTTAATAATATATCTTCTTTAAATATTAATTATGTATCTCTCGTTGTCTACAACCGCCAAATATTCAAATGAAACTTTCAATTTTAGACCCTACTTTATTTAATGACCAAGTCCTTTTTAAACTGACAGTGACACCATGAGTCTTAATAACTACGTAGAAGCTTTTGAGTTTAATGGTAAATCTTGTTATAATTTCTAACATTTGTTCATAAGTAGTAGTTTTTGTTTCCCTTATCTATTTTCTTCAAACAATGTTGCCCCAAATTAGGCGTAATTCCTGTATATAGGGGGCACACCTATTACATCTACAGGGTACAGTTCCACAGCCGTGCTGTTACTAAGAAATTCAATACAGAAAAAACTCAATAACACTTTGCCCGAACCGGGGATGGAACCCAGGATCTCACGCTCAGCAATCACGCTTGCGACCACTAGCCCACTGAGGCAGTCAGATGTTTATTCTATGAGGAATAATAATATTATCGAATTCTTAAAATGTATAGTCAGTTATCTTTAATTCCTTTTATTTTCCTATTCTAGTCATGTGTAGTAGCAGTGGTTGTGCCAGACGTGGACGTGATTAAATGCTGGGCGCTAGAGAACGGCATCAAGGGAACGTTCTCAAACCTTTGTGAGGACCAGCGCATCAAGAAGATCATCCTCGAAGACATGTTGCAGTGGGGACGCAACGCCGGACTTAAGACTTTCGAACAGGTAAGGATCGATACTATTTTAGTTGCAGATACGCTGGATATAAGCAACCCGTAAGATATCTGAAGACTTGACAGGACCGGTCTGCTTGACATAGATGATATTGACAGACTATGAGGCGTCTAAGGTCCGTATTTTTACTAGAGCAACAGATATGAGGCAATGAGACGAGGGAAAGACCGTGCTGCCTGGCCCTGAACAATCCGAGTAAAGTCTCATTTAGGAAATAGCAATCCTCGGCGGTGTGAGAATGACTAAGCAGGCAAATGATCGATACAGTCGATCAATAATGTTATTGGACAAATTCGATTTTTAATTCGATTAAATCTGACAGTAAAATCAAGCAAATATCTCGATTAATGTTTTAGATCTCCAAAATCGATTGCCGAGACCGATCGAGACGGCCAGAATCGCGCAATTGTGTTATGTGTGTACTTTTATAGTACCTACTTCAAGCAGATTGAGAGATATGCAAAATACCAAAAAGCCAAAAAAAATTTTTGTTGATTCGATCGCTACCCAAATTCACAGGATTACCCGCTGTGCTAATTTGAAGATTACATAAAAAATCATTAAAATCACTCCAGCCATTTTTGACTCCATAGGGAACACACATTCATTTTTATATACATATTTAATAGATATATATGCATGACCACATTGACATTTTATGAATATAGGAACCTAATGTTTACCGAGATAAACTAGTCTTGTCAGCCATATTTTTATCTCCGATTTTATTATCGCCTGCCTATCTAAACGCTTCTCTCTATTTTGGTAGCACGATAAGCCTAAATCGATGGCGATACGTTATTATTGCATATATAATAAGCTAATATTGAAAAAGTTAAATAATTTTATTTTTAAAATTACCATTTATTCTTTCTACAATGACCTTATCTTTCTTAAAATAAAACTGATTACAAAGTATTAGCAAGAGCCATGTGAAGATTTATTGATAAATGTTATTACTTGCCTGACGTCATATTAGGATGTGGTTTGCAAAAGTTAACACAACTTAGAAATTAAAAATGTCAGTGGTTTTATGAATAAAACATCAAAACCAGATACGATCGGATATGTGATTTTACAAGAATAATGGCGGCTTGCGACCGGTAACTAGGTAACGATAAAAATTGGTGTTAACCTCCATAGAATATTGAAAGAAAACACAATATAATGTTTCTCGCCGCTTGGCCCTCCCTATATCATAATCTATCACACTTGCAATGTTACAACTAAATTTATTGAAATGCATTTGCAACATCAATATCGATGACAGAAATGAAGTTTTTAATGCAAAAATAAGTAGTAGTAATAAGTAGTACAATTACGATAGAACACATGCACAGAATTATGGTTAGGTAATTTTATCTGTGACACGTACGCGGCAAGGCAGAAAGCCAAATGGTGCTATAAACTCGCTTACATCATCCTTATCTTTCACAGGTCAAGGACATCTACTTACACCCGGACCCATTCTCCGTCCAGAACGGTCTTCTAACACCCACGATGAAGGCGAAACGACCAGAGATCAGGAGCTACTTCAAGCCGCAAATAGAGGATATGTACAAGCAGCTCGAATAACAGCACAGGTTGCACGCTTAGATGTAGGGACTACGTTCAGATGATGAGCGAAACTTTTGCGTGAGGCTGTACTCTTGTGATTAAGGATTGGGGATTTCATTGCTTTAATAAGTGGGGAGGGAATGATAGGGCTCAAAGGTTATAAATCATCTTAAATATTTCGATTGCTGGGTTACGACTTGTGATTTTTTTATGAATTTAATTTAAAGTTATATCGATTTAAAATGCATTGCAGAAAGTCACCTGAATGAAATATTAACTCTTATTAAATCAATTGTTTAAATCTTCCCATCTACAGCCACTTTCTATAGCCTTCATCGTAAATTTTAGTTAGAAGCGACTTTTACGACTAATTCACCACTAACTACTACGAATTTTAACTTGTTTTCAAACGTGTAGTTTGCTTTTACTTCCCATCTGGAAAGCGGCCAAGTTCAATACCAAAAAACACAACACAATGATTTATGAGGTTAAGGAAGTTGGTATAGGTCCAAACAATACATCGGTGGACCGTGCCAATTAGCGCAAACGATGACGCCATTAGACAAATACTTTTGGTGCGTGCGGTTGAAATAGTAGTCTAACACGAAGATGGGTTTTAAAACGTCTGAGATACACAGCCATTGAGAGCTTGTTTCATATCACGACGTCCTTCAATGAGGCTAATAACTTGAACAGAACGAGACGCTATAAGATTTTCAACCTTAAAGATGTCTAGTACCTATACGTATATATAAATATTTCATTGACGAACTATACTCAACCTAAAGTATTCATTCGGAGCAACATCAATCTTTTTAACACTTTCAGTAAACCAATAAAGCATTTATTGGTTTACCTAAGGCTGAGGCCGACCATTCCTTTTTATTCTCTTCAATAATTCATGAATCGGAACAACTCTTAGTTTATTTAACGAGAAGACAAATGACAGAAAACCTTAAAGAAGTTCTGAGCGCTTACAATGTCTTAAGTGATGAATCTGCTTGAATATAATTTGTATCATCTAGATAATCTTAATAATAAAGTTGGTTTGTAATTTCTCTTACAACTATTTTTTCATAAGTCGTAAGTCGTAAACCCAATGACAGAATGACTAATTGATGACGAAATAATATTATGTCGTATCGTGACGTTTTATGTCAGAGCCGTTCTACTTATCGAAGCAATAAGGTCACACCCTACTACGAAGTATGACGTCACTATTTCGTACTTTTTACGTAGCATTCTGTCACAGAACAATGTTCGCTTTAATTTTAGTCAGTTCACTTCGCTAACGCTAAATAATACACTGTGCTGAATTCAAACAATACCGATTGATTTAACGCATTTTATAATGAAAATACTCTTTGAAATTCTTTAAATTATTAACTGTAGTATTGAAATTGTATATAATCAAATTTGAATAGTACGTAGGTAAGGTCAGAAAAAAGGCTAAGCAGGGGTGGTCTGGAAAGGCCATGATCAGATAAATCGTGTTTAGTTAATTTTTAAGTAATCCTGTTACAGGAAAAAGATTGTTTCAAGCAATTCTAGTGTCCCATCCATTCCGGATCGCCCCACCAGCCTGACTTGCGCGTTAATGTAATGGCAATAAAATAGGAAACTTCGTTCCACAACAAAATGAAGTCAGTCAATTAAGAGATTAAAATTTCACATTAATGTATCTATTTCGGTCCCTATCTTGTGTATTTTCATAATTAATCTCTAGATAAGTGATTTAACGGTGATTTGCGAGTGAAATCTGCGCTAAGCTGGACGCATGTAGTCGATTATTTGGTATACGATTTCTAAAATCGATACTCTGATACTGACAATTTTATTGACGACTCGGCTCGGAACTTGTAAAAATAAATTTTAATTTATCCAGTATTTTTAATTCCTTATGTGAATTTTAACAACGTTTAAGATGGTCCTTAAGTATTTAAACCTGTAACGGAATTGCCCGTAGCTACATTTTATAGTAATCACTTCAATGGTACTGCAATTTTATAGGGAATATCGATAACAATAAATAGAATTAGGTAAAATTGTAAGCAATATGATTTACTTTACAACTGTACTTAGACACAAGACGGTAGGAAGTATGAGGCAATCACAGAAAAAAATAGTTATGATTAGCACATACAGATACTTTTATATCGTGTGTCTGCTATGAGATTATAGGCAAATATTGAAACTAGACTTCATATTTTGCTAATTCAGAAAAGCTAGCAATAAAGCAAGTTTTGAAACTAGGCTTTGAAAAGTTGCTGTTCTGAATTTAAAACATGACAATTAAGAAATTTATCGCATCATGTAATATAATGAACATGTATAATTTTCGAAACAATCAAATAGTGTTGTAAGAAAATACTCGTACTTTTATACCGTGCCTTCGACCGATGTTTAACTTTGCGAGATGTGCTGTTTCAGTTACTGCTAAGTTCTTTTTTATTTTTGTCTAACTTTTGTGTGCAGATATTGCTTTCGTGTTGATGCTTACACTAGATGGAAACAGACTAAAAATGACACGCGAAACTATAGCAGTCTTATATTGGTGTATCTTCAACATTGTCTGAGGGGCGAATCTCCGTTTATGTTGTGAATGACAGTGAGTTTTACACGATGAAAATAGTTTTAAATATAACTTAATCCTAGGTCAAACTGTTGCACCGTGTAGTATATAATTTTGTAATTCTAGAGCGCAATATTAATAAGTTGATATGCTTTGAGCGAACGTTACGGTTTCATGTTGTTCAAACCAAAATTTTGTTGTTATTGGTGCAAGTTGTACTACGATAATTTATTTTTAAATAAAATTTTCAAAAACTGATTGTGTTTTGTTTTTGTTGTACTTACATTGGGATCTATGGATTTTATTGATTTTCATAAAAAGTTCTACATTTAATGAGACAAAGGATAAAGAACCTGTACCGATTTATTAAAAAAATGTGAGAACGCATAAATATACTCGTACTAGGCAGTGCTTCTGCGTTGATAAAGAAATAAAAGCTAGATTTAGTTTTTGTATAAAAAATAATGAGCAGTATAGTATGCGCCTGCACAAAACGCGTTGTCCCACATTTTACACTTGGCTACATTCTGTGTCGCTAAATTTTTAATGAGGCCCGCCATATGGCACCGTTAAAGAAATATTTGAGCGGAACCTGTCACAATGCTCAATATTGTACACCACTAAAAAGTCTAAGGGCCATGTTTACCGACACTATAACGGATATTTAAAATGAAAACGGGCGACTCGCCGTCAAACAGCTGATTTGTACCTTAACCGTCTGTTATATCGTTGGTGAAACAGGGCAATGTTATTTTAATCTTTAATAGGTATGTAAATTAAGTAATTTAACTACAACAAGAGGTACAACTGATAATTTCATATCATATAAAATAATTATCCTATTGTTTAAACCATGTTTATGTTACAATTTCACCTTTACTTTGACTTTGACTTTTAAGAGTAACATAATAGGTAACGAAAAAATGCTTAATTATATTTGCACTGAAGAACAATCTCATTGGTAAAAACCACAGTTAGCTAAACGTAGTTAACAAGGTAGCAGCAAAGAGAGGTCTTGGTTTGATTTCCAGGTCAGACGAAGTAGCTTTTGCATTTGGGTTAAGTATTCAGCAGCCCGGATTAAGTATCATTCAGCTCAGATTTCATATGACTATCGACATTTTAAGTTCTGTATTAAGTATACGAAAGATAACATGAAACTTAATTGATACGATAATCAGGAAACAGAGATCATTTATTAATCAAGATCATTTATTTGTTTTTAATCAGTGCTTACGTCTTATTTACTGATTAAAAATGAATAAATTATCGTTATTTGTGCATAACTGTACTTAAACCTTTCCAACTAACGGTTTTTTGTTTAAATAAAGAATATGTATATAAATTCTGCTCATTGATCTAGTGGTCGCAAATGCGACTGCTAAGCGTGAAGTCGTGGTTTCGATTCCTGGTTCGGGTAAAGTGTTACTGGATTTTTCTGTATGAAAAATCCAGTAACACTTAAAATGAGTTTGGAAGTCTGCCCGGTTGACGGCAAAAAGCTCGCCCACTATTACATGGAACTCCATAACAGCATCGGCGAAATGTGGTTGTAAAATAGTACACCTCTGCCTAACCCTTCGGAGATACAGGCGTGATGCTATGTTATGTTATAAGATAATGTTCCCGACATACAAAGAAGCACTTCCCTATTGACATGGCAATTTGCCAACAGGTTTCAAGGAACAGGAAAACACGTATGAATACCTGTTATAAGGAATAAAGTATTATGGACATTTGGAACGCTCCGAAGAGAACGCTTACGTCATTTGGTCAACCATATTAAGTATTTCGAAGAAATTCCAGAATATGTTTGTTTTTTACGCAATACTCCTGAATCTGGCCATGTATTTTGGAAGTAAAGAACGAGGAAATGCTTTCAAAATGAAATGCATTTAAAATTGTAGTGTTGTCAGGTAACGCATTTCTTTTATTGGGTTAAAATCAACAAAGTTGTATGTATGTATACATTGTACATTTACGAAATTTTTCATCTATACATACATATAAATAAAATTGGAGTGTCTGTTTGTAATATTGAAATAACCGTTTTTATGCGTATGAATATACATATATACGGTACATACACCAAAATAACATTTTTTTAAATTTTTGTCTGTCTGTCTGTTTGTATAGGCTAATCTCTGAAACGGCTGGACCGATTTTGACGGGACTTTTATTGGCAGGTAGCTGATGTAATAAGGAGTAACTAAGGCTACTTTTATTTTAGAAAAATTCTTTTATTTTAGAAAAATATAGAGTATAGTGCATTTGGTCTTCTTAACTTCACGTAATCTTTATATATATTTTTTTTAAATGGCGTTTCGCACTAAAAATTACTTTGTTAAGTTCCGACATCCACGCGAACGAAGTCGTGGGCACAGCTAGTAAGAAATAAATAGGTTCTTGTCTCTTGTAAAAACTTATCAAATTTTATTTGCTATTTAGCGGTCAAAATTCCAAACTTCGGGCTGCTACTGAATATTTTGTAACAAGAAAAAGTGAATAACAATTGCTAATATTTTTTTATAAAATATAAAAATAAATACTTGTATATCAAGCCCATTGATGATCATCTGCCTAGCCTTTTCCCAACTACACTGGGGTCGTTTCCAATCTAACCGGTTGCGGCTGAATATCAGTATTTTACACAGAGCGACTGCCTTCTGACCTCCGCCACCTAATTACTGGAAGACACTGATACTCTATGGTTAGACTGGTTGTCAGACTTTTTGGGCTACTGAAATCTGTAACGACCGGGACCAACTGCTTAACGTACTTTTCGAGGCACGCAGGGGTCTCGATATGTGAAAAATGGTCACCCACCCAAGGACTGACGCTTGACCGCGTCAAGCGCTGCTTAACCACGTAGATCGATCGATCTGCGCAGCAGCTATGGAGCTACGAGCCCCTCGGCCCAATCAAGCCCATTGATATTCCTAAATTCTTAAGATAATTGCGGGGGACTATGAAACGACTTAATATTGTATCTCAGAAAAAAGGTTTTATATACCTAAATCAAGCAGTGATAGCCTAGCGGTTGAACGCTTGCCTTCCATGCAGGAGAGTATGAGTTCAAACACGGCCCAGACCTCTAATTTTCGGAATCACGTACGGATCAGAATTTGATTATCACTTGTGTTTACGGTAAAGGAAAACATCGTCAGGAAACCTGCACACCTGAGTGGTCTCCATAAAGTTCCTGATTGTGTGTGTAGTCCGCCAGTCCAAATTGGGCCCGCGTAGTGGACTAAAGCCTAATCCTTTTCACTCTGAGAAAAGACCCTTGGCCAGCAGTGGGACAGTAATAGCTTGAAATAATTTTAATTTATTATACCTAAATCAAATTACAGTGTCGACATAAAAAGGTGTTCTAAACAATTCTAGAATTCGCAGTGTCTATAGTATATAGTGTAGCCTAGGTAATGATTATTATAATGATCAGGCTAGAACGCCATTCTCGTGCTTCGTGCAATCGTAACGGTTGCCATGAACTAAAATACGCGATAACTGTCAATACTATGTTGAATTATATCTTTGTAGCATTATAACATCACACCTGTATTCCCCAAAGGGTTAGGCAGAGGTGTACTATTTCGCCGATGCCGTTATTGACTCCCATGTAGTACAGGCAAGCGTATTGTCACGACCGAATAGAAAAACTAAATAACACTTTGCCCGACCCGGGAGTCGAATCCTACTTTCGATATACCTAGATACAACGTTAGCTCTAATCCTGATTAACGTAGAATTACGAAATTAGGACACCTCAGTACACGCATATATCTTATTATGAGATGTTACTGAAGCTCCGATTATCTAAAGGAAATATTTACTTACCATCCACATGAACGCAGTTGCGTGGGATTCCTAGTGTAGACACATGTTTAGGTATTATTGCACGTAATCATAATGCATGATGTATCTCATGTATCCCGTTCGACGTCTGGACTGACATCTCATACCTCCTGACATGCGCATGCGTCATAAATATGTGTTACACGTGGAGGCCAGTCCGATGCTAAGTTTTCTTTAGAAACAATAAATAGCAAATCAGATCAGACAATGATCTCAGGTCAAGTGAAGCCGTGAGGGTACTATTGCAACAATTACAATGAAGGAAATGGTAAGCATATGAACCTAATTATGGTGACTGAACTATGATGCCATAAACTTTAAGCATGGTAAGTTAGTGGCTGGGCAATTCTTGGACGGAAACCACATAAACAACAGTATCTAAATATTTAATAAATTAATTTCTTGTCAACTGTGCTTTGTCTATATTTTGGTCTTTGAATCAATGCTTTAGTATTTATAACATAATACTCAATGTCGTAGGTATTGCTCCTTTTATATAAACAATTCTACAACAGAAATTTGCTGGTAAAAATTGAAAGAAATTTAAGCTTTAGCTAGAAGGTTATGTTGATGCTTTAACTTCTTGTTCTCTTTTTGAAAGACGCCTATATCGGAACTAAGCCGCCGGAGCTAGTTGCGAAGAATAAAATAACAGATTCGGGATATCAACGTGGATACATCGTAAAGAGCATTAATGATACAACTTCTAAGAAGCCAGCATCACAATCGTACTGAGTGGTTGGTTTCAAGTGCATTGCTCGACACAGATCAGTTATATCAAACGTTCCTCGGTCGATATGCACTATTGCAATGAAATGCTCAAAAATCAAACAACACATCATTATTGAAAATCGAATGCTCCCCGTGAGGGAGGGTCCCTAGACGACGCGCGTTTATAGAAAATCCCGATTGTTAATAAAGAGTAAAGTAACGCTTGATAGAGTTCATTGGCACAGATAAAAATAACGAAAATTCGTACATAAATGACGCACAAGACTGAAGAAAGTCAGGTATCCCAAGGCTAGTTATTCGGCGGAGAGCGGAAGCGGTGAAACGAGTCGGAATGTGAACTTCTCGATTACATTCACATCGTTTATTCCAATAATTATGACTTATTTACTTTACGCGATGGCCGGACATCTTCCGAAGAGCTGATGAAAGCTCATTTTGGGGGAGGCTATTATCAACAAGAGGACTGCAATAGGCTTATTCATGGAATAAGTGTTTCCCTGCGGCTACTGGTAGTGCAATCTCAGTCGAAGTCATTGGAATTTGTATCATTAACAAAAATGTTAATTGTGTTACTTTACGACACAAGTGGACTAACACACTGCGACCACATGTCTAGCACAGTCTTAGACACACAAGATAATTGGAAATCCTATTTCTATAAACTAGTTTCGGTCAGCCAGAACGCCATTTATAGCTCTTAAGCTATTATTAGATCATTTTCGTGCCGCTCCTACGCGCGTTTTATGTCCGCCGACGCGAACGACTGTTTTTAATTCTTCATGTTGTGGATAGTTATTTGTGTCAATGTTATTGTCCGTTTCTGTGCATTGTTTTATTGCTCTTTTACTGAGTTGATCTTCGGAAAAATTAACAAATTAGGTATGGGTTTATGTCAACAACCATTTTGTTAATTGCATAATTCATTGTAAGTAGATATTTCTTTTATAGCGGAACAGAAACCTTATAACCAAATATTAACGAATCAAACAATACAAATGAAACCAAACAAAAAATGAAACGATAAAATAAAAAGAAAAAAAAAATAGTTAAAATTATTTTGATTTAAATTTTTGATTTAAATTTTTAATAACGCCATCTAGCGTCTAGTAGCGGGTGTTTTAGTTTGTTAATTAGTTGTTTTGTAATGTTTGACTATTAAAGAGGAATAAAATATTTTAATTTATTAATTACCTTTTAATAGAATATATATATGATAAAACGAAAACAATCAATAAAATAATATTCAATTTTTCATTATTAAGTTCCTAACGTTATTTGGGTATTACTCAAAGCTAACGTTTGTGGATTCTTAACAGGTTGATCACACTTTGTTGAAAGGATCTGTACACTGTTTTAATTTTTTTTTATCAATATGTGTTGGTTCTAAGGGAAATGATCTTCTTATCAACGTCTTCTTGGAAATTTTATGACGCTGTAAATTAGGGTTAGATATTTGAAAAGCCGACATACGTTATTGAATAATTCCGAAATCGCTTAGGTATTTGTTAAGTGTTAGGTGTAATAATAACAACAATTAGGTGGCTCGGTTGTTTATCCACTATGAGCGGCCAGTTATTATGAGTGTAGACAATACAAACGTGAGCTATTTTCGTAGATGTAGGTATTGTTTGAAAACAAATTGTAATTCAATGTTGGTACCTATTTAGCGAATTTCTACTCGTTCGTTCGCCGTCATGGGCTATTGTATGTCGATAGAAAGTATCCAGTATTACATCCAAGTAGGTATTATAAAGACAATGAATAAAATGACGTAAAATTTGCCTGCACATTCATTCACATTCAGAACGCGTCGCGTTTTTATTTATTCAATAATACCGCTTATCGGCGCATCATGCGGCCAACAGTGTTTCTGTTTAGTTGCCATACGGGCAGCACTCAAGCTGCTCGTGTAAGTCGCTCGCGCCGCGTGCTGCCCTCTGTCGGACCTGCTCACTGCCGGTTTTGCCTCCAGTGACCTTGGCGCATCGGGCCGTGCCGTTCATTGGCCGCGAGCAGCTAAGACGAGTTACGCTCCTCCGACTGCTTCGTTCCCTAAACTATGTCATTCGACAACAGAATACACCACCGCTCGGGGAACCCTCCCGTGCGTCCCTAGCCGCGCGAGGTGGCGGTCACATCGCGCGTCACCTGTCAAAATGACGTGACGTTAACAGACAATCGTGTTTATAACCTCACTGTGAATCTTATTACTTTTTTAGTGCAATTATTAAGGTTAGCAGAATGTCGAAGGTTCTTCTAAAAGACGAATTAGGTAAGTTACAATTTGTTGAATGAGTTTTTAGGTTATGTAACGTTTTGTTTTGATCGGCGGCGCACACAGATTCTGTCAGACAGGGAATGGTTGATAGTCATTTACATTATACAGCAGACAAAGACGTGATCTCTGTGCGGATTCTATAAATAGCTCGCACTGTAATGGCGGTTAATCAGCAGTTTACTCTTAGATTTAAACCCGAGTATTAGTATTTGGTATAACGTTTGTTATTTACTGTAGTTCTATATTACAATCATGCATTAATTCCGTGCTAACTTGGGTAGTCATGTTATTGTCAACAAACTCTATTCGGATAATAACTATGCAAATTAATTTAAGTTTTAAATAAACACTGATAAGTGACTCAATTGTTACAACTTGCAAATCATTTGTTCTGATTGCTTAATTTAGAAACTGTCAATTTGCAGCTTTCTAAAAGTTTATAGGTTTAAAGTAAGCGGAATTGATACCTGTCAGGCTTTACAAATGTAGCTACTGACAAAACAGGATACGTATTTCTTTTTAAATTGGCAACATTAAATCGAACTGGTATTTTATAGAAAATTTCTAAAAGAACGGAAGTGCGCTTTATGTCTTATGTGTTATGTTTATAAAGCAACACCTGAATTCTCTCAAACTGACATGTATCTGTTTACTGCTAACCCTAGGTCTCTCAAGGTACTTTGCGACGACACCCGTTTCTCCGCCTTGTTTATCAACTACACTCTAACTACCTTCTTCGAATAGGTGGTCTATCTATATCTTAGATACTTCTTAAATCTATCTGGTATCTTTATCATCAATCATATATGTATGTACTTAGAAACTTTATTTAAAACTTTTCCTGGTATCAATATTCTTGCTAAATTAAGTTTATGTTTTGGTTCTTTAGTTGTTACCTAAAACTAATAATTTGGTGTACGCGTTCAAGGATTATGTAATCGTAAATGTGTCCGAAAGATAAAATACTGCGTAAGCATACAATTTAGATAATAACGCGTATCAAAATTAATCAAATATAATGATTTTTGCCGTGGTCAGCTATCCTATACCTTAGACAGATATTTCGTTTATACGTTTGTACTTTTAGATTCTCATAGTAAAAGAATTGATATAGTAGAATTATTAATAATTATTAAAGGTTTAATCACATGTTTTTATGTCTTCCCATGTCTTCATTCATCGTTCAAAGAAAGGATTCTTTTAGAATTTGAATACAAACATTCCACGAAAAAAATGTCAGTAGACTTCATCGTCGATTAACATCAGGTGTTCATTTTAACTTGACACAAAGTAATTATAAGTAAATACCGAAACGAAACCTAGTTAGGGAAGAATAATCGCATTTCAACGTAACAGATATAAATTAATTTTAATTAATAGAATATTTGTCTAAAATTTTATAGTTTAACTATATTCTTGTTAGTTTATTCGAGATTTTATCTCAGGATTCAGTGAATAGGATACATTTAACTTGGTTTTTTCATTTTCTCTTTCTTCATCATAATCCAATACTTTAATGATTTCAATCATTCTTTTTACTGAACCATAAATTTAATGTAATGCAAGATTTATATACACGAATTAAAAATCTAGAACGAAATATACTCGTATTAAAATATCATTAGCCCGCATCATTAATTAAATATAAGATGATGTTTAAAAAAATAAATCCATCATAATACGTATAATTTATTAGTTGTTTTAGACGTGATTAGTTGTTGCAGAATAAACAGAGATAACATGAAAGCAAGGCCGGCTGACCACTGCCAATTTGTTCATTTTGCAACTGCTTAAGGAATTTGAATGTATTAGCGGAAATATTTTCTAGTATTAGATTTGAATGTACCACAGATGAATTGAGCTAATATAGTTCTAGAATTTAATACCAATTATGATGTGTCAACTAATATACTAATAATATTTAAATTAATAATCTAGAAACTAATTAAACGAGTACGGATTTCATTAACATCTAATTATATTGATAGTGATAATTTACATGTGCTAATTTAATGTAAGATTTAAATTAGAGCCGTTCGTTGCTCAGTGATGTATGTATATTGCATGTTACGCATTCTAATGTGAGAATTTAGGTAACGTCGCAATCTGTGGGAGAATGCTAGAATTTGTTTCACGTATTTATTTAGGTAGGTGTATTTGAGAACATAAATATTGGCCTGATTTCGTTAATGCCCCCTGATATTTTGAGATTGCAATATATATATATATATATATAGATAGCTGAGGAACTCAAATTTCTAGTACTAACAGGTGTTCAATCTTGAGATGTATTTCATAACAGTAAATCATGTTATATTATGTTATGTGAGAACGTTTTAAAACCAGATCTTCCATCAGAGAAAAGGCCTAAGTCCTTGTAGGGGGGAACACAGTAAGTAATAATAGGCTGATGACGATAATATTCTCGCAAGCGTTAACACTGTGGTTATAAACATTCTGATATTATCTACATTAAACATGCAGCTTTTCGATTCTATTAAATATATGTAATTGTATTTGAAAAAATCAAAGAAAATGTGTGGTAGTTTCTTAAACCAAATAGAAAGCAGAAGATCAATAAAATGAGAACTTCAATATCTGTCGTAATATTTTCAAATTGTGTGAAGACAAAGAAAAGTTTTTAAGTATTAAGTAGTAAAATATTGAAAAGATTAGTATTTACAACATTAAAACAAGTAGAGTATACAGACTGGATATTAAAAAAACCTCTTACAACATCTGTCCGATTTTATAAAATTAATTAGAACATATCGATCGGATACTAGACTTAAATCTGAATATAATTAATATTAATTTTGTCGTCACGTTCAAGGTCAACCATGTGCATTTAGATCATTATCCGAATTCGTACTGGAACTACAACATGATACAGATAGATTTTGCTGTCATTTAAAACGATAATCTCCTTAATAACTTTGTTCTTTGTAAACATTTGAGCTCCGAAAATGTTATCGTATTTTTAATAGATTTAACAAGAAACCCACTTACTATAATGAATGCTTTTAAATCTATTTATTGTAAAAGGTCATCTTCACTGCGTTGACCGTTGATATTAGTTATAAATACAAATAGTTGAGCATTTCCAACTCATATCAAGGTTCGTGGTTTAGTTAGTGATGATGATTTAAAATAAGACTGAAGTTTATCTTTTATTGGATGGCTTTATAGCAATTTCATCAATAACTAAATGTTTATTGTGACTCAATATTTTCAACTGAACAACGCGTTTATCTCATATGTTAATCCAACTTCAAATTGTTTTCTAAAAATAAACACAATGCAAGATATCGCTCGGCTTAAAATAATATAGGGAAATATCGCGAAAAACCAACAAGTTAATAATAAATACCAAGTGTGTGTAATGCTATGAGGACGTTTGATAACGTCTCCTATTACGTTCTACATAAATAACCGACATAACTTAAACATATTGAATAGCAGGAATTTGTCATGAATGATTGAATAAGTTGGGTTGATGTGCTTGTTGCCATTTTTGTAATTCGGTTCATAAGCATGTGTAATCTGAATATGAATTCTTGTTTTATAAATATTTTTAGGTATGGACATATATAGAAAAGCAAAATATCAATGATACTGAATTTTATTGACAAAGGTCAGTAAATATTGTGTCAATGTTGATGGAACGATGATACTCGTACCAATATACCTATTATAGCCACGTTTACTAGATAGAAACCGGTCTTAGCATTGACATTATAATTCATAGGTATTATAGGCGGCAACTGATTCAATGAAATGTATACCCTGAGTGTCAGTAGATTCAGACACGGTCATATTCAACCGCAGAACAGATTTAAAATCATAATTTTCTATATAATAGTAGTTTAGCTGCAAACCGACAAAAACTAGCGTTGCTATTTTGAAATAAACGGACCAGACAGACGTGAAATGTCGTTTCTATGACTAACTAACTAGTTTTACTTGTGCAATGCAATTTATGACGACGTTCTTTCATATCATGCTGGTATATTTTTGAACACTAACGATGAGAAAAACATTCTTGCAGGTATGATATATATAGTATGCCCTAAACATACAAAAATATATTATATATTACAAATATTATAATATATGTATTACAAACCATGTCTTGTACACGTCTATAGATTTCTAATAACAGTATCAATTTGTGATTCTAACGTAACAGGGAGCGATTCTATCACTATCCGTTTGGTCAGTTTATCAGAAAAACACAATTTCACTTTTAGCCATATAAGGCATGATCTTAAGACTCCAGCGTTAGCGGTATATAGTGGTTCTGATTTTCACCAAACCAATAAAACTTTAATTCCTGGGAACATGAATCTTAAGCCGTACAGCGCACTGGCAAAGATATACGCATTGGAAGCGTTTAGAATTAAATTTACAAGTTAAAAGAATGTAAACGACATAGTAACGTTGCTTAGTATTCATCAATGTAAACTTTTTATAGTCTACTAAGCAATAAACCAACCTAATTTTTCTTTCGTGTAGTACCCATAAGTCGGGTTAGGGATTGAATAATGCAACTATGCAAAACATGTAATGTATTACTTCGTCAAAACACGTGACTCGGGTAAATATCAGCCGTTCGAGGTACGAGCGTGGACTGCATAGCTAATAACACTGGTAAATATATTTTGAAGTGGGTTAGAAAACAAATTCTTTGATAACTCCGTATTATTATCACAAAAGTGGAAGTTATGAGCGCCAAAAATTAAGAGCTATAGCTCCGGGTTACTTGGTTGTGGTCGTGAATTTAAGCGAATCTATACTCATGATCTATCATAATCAGCTACATAATAGTGGTTAAAAGGATTATAAATATCTACTGCATCATACTCTACCAGTATTTGTTTATCACAAAATATGCGAATGTAACAGTAGCTGTTCGTCTCGGTAAATGGTTAATCGAGGGAGGCGAATCAATTATCGTAGTACTTGTAGTTGATAGTCTAGCAACCAATGCCCTTTTTGGAATTTCTCCTGCATGCATAAAATAGCTCAAATGTTTGAAATCGTTTACTGTATTAAGTTTTACTGCAGTCCATATTCATACAATCCTCCATACAATCAGTCACCATCAGTGTTGTGCCAGTTCAACAATTCTGGGGTTTATATTCCAAGCTCCTTTATTACATGACCATGTCAAAATATCAAAGATTGGTCAATAATGAATAAATAATAATAAAAAAGTATGAACCGCTGCTTGGAGTTCTTAGGTATATCTTCACTTAAAAATATAATCTCAAATCTCATTTTTTTAATCTTGTACATCTAAACTTATTGCGGATGATTTAGTATCCAAATTTGAGTTTAACTTAATTACTGCAAAATCCAAAAAATAAAAGGTGTCAGTAACAAACATTTAGAATCTGCTGCTTATCTTACTTCTGAGATGGTGTGGATATTATTATCCGAGGATACATGAGACAGAGAAGACAACCGAGAACATTATGAATCACAAAGCTACTTAACAACTAGAATCATCATTAGACCTATTTTATGTCTATGCGGAAGGTTATACCGTGCTGTAGCTGTTTCTCCTTGTAATTGTAGGTAATAACATAAATCAAAGGGGCTGCTGACGAAAGGTTGGTCCAATAGCAAGTGCATAATATTTGGTTTAGATGTTAATGTACTGAAATACAAAGACGCAGTTCCGCATTATAATCGTTTTTAATGGAACTATACCCATATGAGGAGGAAATCAAAGGGTTATGAAGTACATATGTTTTATTAATTATAGACGGTAATTCTATTAGAATTATTACTTTGCATAATAATATGAAATCATGCACGCCTGACTCATCGTAACCATTTTTAGATACAGAGTTGATATTATTATACAATCTCACATATTTCTCGTTTATCATTATGAAAATATATTTTTACCTGACTGCGCCACACCTAAGGCAATGTTATAGTTTAGTCTTGTTTTGATTTCTTATATTGACAGTGCATACTTTTATTATAGTATAACTGACAATATCAACAGCGTTTAAAAATCTGACGAATTGTATCTTCAATATCAATATTAACCCTTTCCAGATCCAAAGACAAGACACGGTTGGCGTAGTGGCTAAGCGATTAGCTTTTTGCGCTAATTGTCGCGGGTTCGATCCCCGCACGGTACAAATATTTGTATGATCTACAGATAATTGTTTCGGGTCTGGGTGTTTGTGTGTATGTGAATATATGTGTTTGTAAACGCACCCACGATACAGGAATTATTCCTAGAGTGGGGCAACGTTTTTTAAGAAAAAAAAAAGGTAATGTTTGGTGTATGACCGCGAGGATTTCAAAAAAATTACGTCTGCTGTCGGGAAAGAAACTGTTTAAATGATAATCTTTAAAAAGGCAGTTACATTTTGGTCCTTCCGCATTCAATACTCGCGATGTATCTTCATTGCAAAGAAGATCAAAGTTAAGATAATAAATTGTCAGTTCTATATATCAATGTCATTTTAATTATATCGTTGTACTATTTAGGCTCATATACAAGAGTTGGACAGTGATTATCGAGAACTTCTTTCTGCATTGGACAAATCATGTTGATATTAAGATATATCGATAAAATATGACGGATATTGCTCGCTTACCGTCATTCGAATAATCGTTATATCACATTAAAGACTAGTGAGTACTGGTTGGATGCAGTCGACATTATAGTTGTTGTTTATAGAGAAACTGTCTCTAATAAAGATTAATGTCGAAGCGTGTGAGAGTTACTCCCCAGTACCAAGGACCTTGGTGAAAATTAAACATCAATATGTACTAGCTAGTTCGCATTCGTTACACACTAAGGCACCGAATTATTACCCGTAATCAAAGTTTGGGTGTAAGCACCTCACGTCTCCACGTTTCTCAATTTGTAACGAACACGAATACTGTATCTACATGTAACGTTGATGTGACCTTTTGTAGTCCTTATTCGTCTAGCATTACACAACCACAAAATTTCGTGCACGTCCCCCTAGGAAATTTAGTATGGCGACTAGTCGCGATCCATTTTAAAATAGAAAAATTTGCATTCAATAGCTGAATTCGAAAACCTTTAATATGTATCGTTTGTCACTGGATATAACTTCAATATGAATGGAGTAGCTTGTTTCAAAGACCGGTTTGTGTACTTAGAATCATATCTTGGTATACTTTTGTTATCCATGGCACCATAGAGTTTTATCAAGGAGTGTTTAATATTAGACACTCCAAAAAGGTAGAACTAAATATAAAAACCACATCTTCATTTAACATCTTTAATTGTTGACATTATAGTGATTACTAGATATACAACCTTCATTGAATGGGTAATATTTATTATTATTTATGAAATATCAATAAACCATACATTTAGATGGAAGATAAAGCGTAGGTACTTACAGAAGGAAAACGCGTTCTCCATAAAGAACACAATTCAAAGAAATTGTAAAGTACAATTAAATATCGCGGTCAACTAAAGAATTAATTGCGTTTTACTGCAGTGGAGATTTTAACGCAATATAAAAATGTTGAAGGCAACAACAATCAAATGATGCGGAAACATTTTTATCTTTTGTTTTTCTTGGCTCAAACCCAGTTCAAGATTAAGATAAAAAAGTATTAATAAATAAATTAAGGACATGAAAGAAACGATATTAAAAACTGTAAAAGTTAATCTGACCAAAGTGTAGTTTAACATTTTACAAACACTAACATCCTGTATAACCAGACATTCCGCAATTTTATATTGCTACAATTAATCGTTTACCGAGTTTTATATTCCCGAAATTGCTGTGAAATTTTTATGAATCTCAAATTAAACACGTGAATCTTAAAACTGTTTCGCACATTAAAGAAACGCATAATGGACCCACCTTAGTGAGCTCAGGAAATTGTTCACAATGAGTAATTCACACAACAATATATACTATGCACAAAACCCGATATTTATAAAGAATGTGAATCTTTCACTACGTAAGTAACATACAAGGTTCATGAAGAATTACAAAAGTCTGAAGCTCAGAGGGGCACTCTAAAAGACATTCTTCTAATAGAAAAGATAATCTTGATGGTAATGTTTTTAATGGGATGCCCTATAATGCGTCTTTGAAATATATTTAATCATTTGAAAAGGATTAAGCAAAAATTTTGGTAAGAAACAACGGCCAGCAATAGACTTTCTAAGTGTATTGATTACGGTTTTATTCTCTCACGGGTTCGTTATAGCACTTTATACAGTTCGAAAGCCCTTGTTCAGCGGTGGACCGTCAATGGTCACCGTTAATGTGAAATGCTTCGTCATTAATTAATAATTTTTTTACTTACCATTATGGAGCGCCATTTGAAAATCATCTATCGATAAATTTCAAATTTCATCTTACATGGCAATGCTTCGGTACACTTGCATCTGTGGCATAATGCCAATTAACATTTAGTTTATCTACCTGTTAATCTTGGCCGCGGCTCAGAAACGCTTGCTATCACTCTATTCATTTCTAGGATTTAACGCCAGCTCAAGGACGTGATTAATATTGACGTTAGTTTGTTTCGCTGTGCCTGTGCGCTATAATTGAAATAGCATTAGCTATAAGCCAATCAGTGGCTACTACGTAGGCAAAGTTTTATAGTCACTATTGAATGTTTTTATAATTACTGATTTAACATACTCGGGTGAAATTTCTTTATTGTTTTAGATAACTTGCGCATACGATTGTCACTCAAAGTCATTTTACTTCTCTTGCGTACTTTAAGGTTCCAAGGATTTGTAATATTGCTATAAAAGGAATTATTACCCAAATATCTACTAAAATGAAATTTAAACCTTCACGGCTTCAGCTTTTATAACATAAGTAAAAAATTGCATATCTTCATTTATGTGAGTTTTAAAGTGGTACTAAAACTTTTTACGGGTTTTGGAAATAAAGGGCAAAGATTATCCGGGTTTTTTACAACATAACATAATATTATTGTATCACGTCTGTTACCCCGAAATGTTAGGCAGAGGCATACTATTGCGCACCCATATTTCGCCGATGCCGTTATTATATCCCATGTAATACGGGACGAGCATATTGCCATCAACCAGCGACAGTTCAGAACTCCATGCTGCTACTGAGAATTCCCATACAGAAACACTATAACTTTGCCCTCTCTTTGCCCGACCCGGGAATCGATCCCAGAACTTCATGCTCAAGATTCGTGCTTGCTACCAATGAGGCAGTTACTTACAACACATGCAATAACCTTATTTTAAAAAACATAAAAGTACCCAGCAAAATATGAATTACGGGTAAAATATAATTTGGTTTACTTATTAACTGATCCAAAGTTATCAGAAAATTTATATATACTACTTCATGCTAACTGTTTTTGTTAGCGAGATTTTAAATTGTACTTGGTCGGTGGATAATGCCAGAAGTTATTTTTGTATCCGTTTATTCGTAGTTTTCCATGATTCTACGCGGTGATAACGCCCGTCACAATATTATCCAACTTGGAATTAATCTCAATTCACTCGACACTTTTCAATGTTACAGATATAAAATAATGTAAGAATTTGAATTTTGCTATACTTTAAGCGATATGATTCGACTCTGAGTCATTACACGCTTTCGGACCCATAAAATTGGCCACTCGTAAATAATCACCCATCTCACTTCTGCGTGATTTATGACCAATAATATATGCACCATTTTTATGAACGAATCTAAATAGCAGTTAAAGTGCTACATTAAAAGATTTATAAATATAATTGAAGTTTCTGAATTTATTAGTTTGTCCCGATTCTGTTTAATAGACGTTTTACAGGCAATTTTTTATGTTATTGCATCTTTATAACACGTGCTATGAATTATTACGTAGCGATAAGTCTATCCTTCTTCATTCACGTCACTTTTATCCGATACATTAATCATTGTATTCAGTGTCATGTTAGTATTATTCCTATAATCAGAATTTTCATGGAGATAAGTAAGTGTTACTGTTCCTATTAGGTAACAGTTAAAAATATATCGGTACTTCAGATAACGGCCTGCAGCTAAACCAGATATGGAGGAACGAGGTATGGTGTTCCTCCGTTGAAAAGGAAGGATCCTCCGACCAGGCAAGGTGGTTAACCTGGCGGGCCGAAGCCCGACAGTTAATGTCGGATATTCGTATATGTGTTAGAATCGTTGTAAACTTTCATAGTGCGATTCAGGGTTTGTTGTTGTAACTTCACTCCGATAGATGGCGCTTTACTATTTGCCATGTTGCAAGAAGTTGTCGCTACATCAGAAACTCTAAATATCAAAACTGTTTGAATAAATCCCGTGGATTTTTACATAACTTGAAATCAACGAAGTTAATTTACCAAAATAAGCTCAAAACTTCTACCTACACCCATTGCTACCTATGTGATTAAAAGCTTGGAGACATTTGGATTATCAATTGGTTTCCATTTTGCACCATAAACAATATTGTTAAAGTTGACAAAAGAATCTGAACTTAAATATAAATAAACTCCTATTTTGTTGTCGAATCCCTTATTTATTTACATTCGACAATGTAAAACGAAACAACACGGAAAAAAGAAATATTAATAAAACAAGGACAAGTATCTTTTTTAAAACATTCACCAAACAAAATTATATTCATTATTAAGGGAGAAAAAAGATTCAAAACAGAATGAATAAAAATATCATCATCGTTCTATATATGTAGGTTATAACCTAATATTTATTTTTGAATTTCTATTCGTCTACCGAAGCATCCTTTTCTTATCGTAAATTATAAACAATTGCTAGTTTAACCTCAATACATGTCTCACGTACCTATTTCAGAAAGCGAGACTACAGTGTATTTTAGAAACCAAGTTTCCTATTTGTTTGTACTGCAGCGCATTAAAATATGTTGACATTTAGCACCATACAGCACTAAAACCCAATAGTTATAAGCACAGACAAAGCGAGTTAATGCAATATGCATATTCTATTATACATTAACATGTAAGTACATAATGTTAGCAGAAGCCACAAGTTCAACAACGTAGCGATAACTATTTAAATTTTGTCCTACTTCGCTAATATCCACACTTGATAATACTGTGTTTAATTATTTTCTAGTATTGCTTTTTGTATACTTGAACACAGAATTTTATATTGTTACTAGCTGTGCCCGCGACTTCGTTCGCGTGGATGTCGGAACTTAACAATGTATTTTTTAGTGAGACCAAATGCACTTAACCCTATTTTTGTCTAAAATAAAAGAATTTTTCTAAAATAAAAGTAGCCTAAGTTACTCCTTATTACATCAGCTACCTGCCAATAAAAGTCCCGTCAAAATCGGTCCAGCCATTTCAGAGATTAGCCTATACAAACAGACAGACAGACAGACAGACAAAAATTGTAAAAAATGTTATTTTGGTGTATGTACCGTATATATATTCATATGCATGTAGTAAAAAACGGTTATTTCAATATTACAAACAGACACTCCAATTTTATTTATATGTATAGATTATCTAGTTGTTTTAGACTTTTTGTGGGACACGCTTCTTAAATATCGCCATTAACAGACCTAGATATTTGTAAATTATATTTACCTTTTAATGTCGGTACTGTTATGTAAACACTAATTGTAAAGTATAATTAAACAGAAATTAGCGCCCATTAAAATAGATTAATGAACCTAATTACTGCACTGATTTAAGTCGCAATTTAATTTAAACTTAATACTAATGACGACATTAACTACTTATTTCATAGTTATTGCACCAAGGAAAATTTCAGATTAGAAATCTTGAATATATACCAATGCAGTGTGTCCATTTAATATAATGTCATAAACAATTTGAAAATGTCACCTGTGTAATAAACGTTTCTGTTACTGAACTCGCGTTACTTAAAGAGTCGGCAATGGCAAATTAGCGAGGTTTAAATGCAGATTTCACCAATTAAAGTAAAATCATAAAATAAAATTCGTATCTGAGAACTCGTGCCGACAATCTAAAAAGAATAAAATAAAATGTAAAACTAAAAGCTTTTTTGATATCGCAGCAGCCGGTTGAGGCTTTGATACCTTTTTAATTGAAGCCATCAACTGCAAAAGAGAGCCATTGCACTACATGACGTAATAAACAAGCCGAGTGCTGAGAACCGAAACCCGAAATATGAATTTAAAATTCTTCAGTCGAGTGATTAGCACAAACAAGGCAGGCTAAATAAAAGCAACATAACAAACTTCAAGTTACTCGCGGTCACATAAACTTTGGTTACAAGGAGCTATAAATAATCACTTCAACCAGTTTCAACATAAAACCATGTTAAATGTATTCCGTAACTATTTCCATACTGCGTGAGCTATATTTGGAATCAACATGGCATAAATATGACCAGTTTGGTCGAGTTAGTCCAGTTATCGCCACACATCCCAGGCAGGAATCTATTTTTAGACCAGTTTAGTCATGCATGACCATTTACATAGACACATTACGGTGCGTTACGTTGGTCGTTGGTTTAACTCGAATAAAAGCTGTGTGACAATATCATGTCACCCTACTTAATCTGACATCGCGTGTATCATTTGTTTAAATTTTAGGGCCATCGTAGGCGGAATGAGTTCCGTTGGACAACTTGTTCCGAGAAATCAAGGGAATTGCATGCTTACTTATATTTTTGTCGTGTTTTATTGCCTCGTCACTTTATTCTCGCTGATTACGTACA
This sequence comes from Shargacucullia verbasci, assembly GCA_947562105.1. Classification (NCBI taxonomy): domain Eukaryota; kingdom Metazoa; phylum Arthropoda; class Insecta; order Lepidoptera; family Noctuidae; genus Shargacucullia; species Shargacucullia verbasci. The sequence continues at coordinate 6,043,584 of OX387296.1, forward strand.
GTGGCAGCTTCTGAATGGCTTGAGGTCAGCTTTTAAATGTTCAGTAATAATATTGCACTTACTATAGTTGGACAATATACACAAAGTATTTTTTAAATCTTATGCAAATTAGTGTGAACGAGTGATTTTATTGTTGTGTCATCGTCATTGCATCTGTTGACGCATTTAAGATTGCTTGGTTTTTTCTCGAAATTAAATAAACACCTAATAAAAGATGTTGAAACAAAGAAAAAACATGAAAAAATACTTTTAATGGTTTTTAATACGCATATCAATTAAAAAAAGAACGTCTGGGTTCATTGGCCTAACAATTAAAACAGCTCAAATCACCTAATTACGATCATTGTAAAATAACAGAACTCCAAAATAGGAATGTACACATTACACTATGAGTCATTTCTAAACTTTAATATTGAATACAAACAGATATTTGTCAATGATTTTCAAACGGCCATCAAAACAGCCCTTTGTACCATTCAACGAAAACGTGTATTTCTAAAACATGTGAGCATAACATTACCAAACGTGCAACAGCATGCTCTTTAAGGAATCATGTAGACACGAAAGTCTCATTACGTATACATAACAAAGCACTACCAAAGTGTGGACGTTCAAGGATAATGTCCAAAGTAGTGTAGTGTACAAGAATATCTATGAATATATCATCGCATCCTTTATTGGACTTTGGCCAGCCGACGCCAGTACGTAATAACATATCGTTAGTAGTAGATTTATTATTGGATGCTGTTTAGTGAGTACGCTCATTACTTTCCATATCAGTGGCACCGCTTTAGTAATGCACGCCTGAGGAATGTGTTTTGAGTATTAGTGCTCTTTTGCCTACAAAACTTGGAGAGGTTCTGATTGGTTTATAAGATACAACTGTGTTCTGACTTGCACGTTTTTAAGATGTAAAATTGTTATTTTTACTTTTGTTTTTAAGACTGGCCATAAAGTATTACAAATTGCACCCAAACTGGTAAACAAAATAGACGTAAATAATGTAGTATATTGCAAATTACTTAGCGTCACGCCTGTATCTCCGAAGAGTTAGCATTGTGCACCCACATTTCACCGATGCTGTTATCAAGTCCCATGTAACAGAAGACGAGCCTTTTGCTATAATTCGGGCATAGTTCCAAACTCCTGCTACTGAGAAACACTGCCTAACCCGGGTATCAAACCCAGGACCTCACACTCAGCATGCTGCTAGCGCGACCTATGGGGCAATTAAATATCCGATAAAATTATAACTTTATTTTACAAATTATAGTTTAAATATTCGTATACAGTGAAAACTCTTCGAAAACTCATTCTTAATTCTAAGAAGCTTTATATAGTATTAAGCAGGTGGATTAACAGCATCTATGCTTACCTTGATAAAATCATAATATGAACATTTGGTTTCCGTAAAGATATCATTATCATAAACATAAAGAGAAGTACTTTTAAAAGAAATTACGTTCGTATTTACACCAGTCAAAGAACATGTAGGAATGCACCACTGCCAATTGCCAATTCAGTCTGTACTGCTTTCTGTTATTGCGCGATCAATAGAACTGGATATTCAAAAAATCTTCCATCACCACTTTTTCCGTGTCATGACGTCACGTGATCTGATGTGGGTGAATCATTTACTTATAAATGGCCTTATATTAATATACATATCTCTATATTTACTTTAAATACCATAGCAGCCTGTATTAAGCTTTAAGCAGAGTTGTACTACCTACTGGACTGTAAATCCTCATTTCACCGTTATAGCTTATAAATTTCGTGCCTAATGCCAAACTCCAAGCTGCTTCAGAGAATTTTCATATAATGCAGAAAAATCCAAACCAACTCGAATTTCTCGGTTCAGCAGCGGCGCTTGCGACCAGTAGGCCAATATGACAATGAACCACTTAAACAAACGGTAAAATGTTTTAGTCGGTGATGTTCCGACTAAGTGATTAAAAGTCAAGATTTCATATCAATGCTAACAAATTGCCAATTCGATATTCGAAATATCTTTAGCAACGAAATTCTGGTATTCATTGGCCTATATTCTAGAAAAGATCCGATTCTATTTTCGAAACTATACAGAAAAACATTGGCCTCAAAATGAAAAAAACGTTTTAGATTGTGCGATATTCACGAGTAAAATAAATATCAGTTACATAATACATGTTTAAAGTACCCATCACTCATGTTTATCAAGAATGTCAATATGATTATGACATTTCAATATCAAAACTGCTTCCGTACAAAAAAAAAAGTATAAGTACAAATTCTTGTTAAGCCCTTGGCAATGGCCAACCGGTTTTGCCGGCAAGTTCAAAATACTCACTAAAAGTGCGTTTCACGAATGTCATCTGTCAACATGTTTTAAGACGAGCGCCGCTGGTGCTACGAGTATATCGCATAATCTGGTGAAGAAACTAACTTCTGCTCAAACTTTGGCACTAATTTATTTAATCAGGAAGATGTACACCCTCATTTTCTGGCTGCCGTTATTGAGTCCGGGCTGGCATTGAGAATCTCCATACAGAAAAATCTAATAACACTGCCTGAATCTAGAATCTAACGAGCACCCCATGCTCAGTAGTCAGTCGGGACCGCAAACCAACGAGGCAAAAAAAACTCATTAGTTAAAAACATTAAGTATGTTAACAGTATGGAGTCTTTTCTTGAACTTTATGTGCGGTCAAATGAAGTATCAAGTTTAAAACACCCACCCCACGATCTTATTATACACAACAACACAATATAGTTCAACAATTCACATATTTGTTGTTAATTTTAAAGCAATTTTGCACGGATATTTGGTAACCCGCCCGGATTTTATTATGTAACAATATTTTCTTTGTAAAGTGGCATGTTTCAGTGGCAGTCACATGTCAATCCAACCGCTGTACAAGCGAATATGATATCACAGATGCGATGTGTTATCTTAACATCTTTTCGCACCATCTATCGAAGAGCTAGGCTAAGCGTAGAGAGTTACTACATGGAGTATTGACGGGTTAACTGTAGTTAAATTTCGGAAAATAGAAAGTCTATGTAAGTAGGATAGGTTCAAGTGTTAATAGGCCACAAAAAGCTAAGTAAGCACTTTTTAGTTAGTCATACAGGCATTTCGTGCGTGTTAAGTGGCAATGATATATACCCTCGTGACGATGGGTCCGAACTCAAAAATGTTCATTTCTCATCACTAGATATTGTAATGGTAAAGGAGAACATTGTGAAGGATCGGCGGAATGTGGATTTACATCATCATCATCAGCCGGGGGAGGGGGGGGGGGTTACCATAATCCCCACGCTTGGCAGGCGGCTTGGAGATCGCAGTGGTTCACCGATTAGTGAGAGGACGCTGCTGCCCGTCCTCCGGTGTCTGGCCGCAGTTTTAAGACGTACTCGGGTCACTGCACCGGCCACTGGTGAATCCTTAATTGCCAGAAGGGGTAGCCAGTGGTGTTGTAAACCCACCCACAAACGTGACACTATGTTTTGTTACATAAACCAAATATCATCTAAGCGTTTCATGTTGGGACCGTGAAAGTTACATATCGCATATTAATCTATCTAGTCTAGGTTATCTGATAGTGCAGGTTTTATATCATTCGCGAAGCCAGCTCTGTTGTTCGAACTTGTTACTATAATTGAAAAAGGGGGTATCAGTAAAGTATTAAGCCATCTTAGTATTACAAAGTTTTGATGTAATTTCCGCGTAATTCTAAAACAGAAGAGATAATTACCTTTTCTTTATATCGGCTTCCAGTCTGAATATCAAGGGCCAAGTTTCTGGGAGACACTGACACCTGAAGGTTAGACCTTTAAGAAGAATCATTATGGGAGCAACTGGTATCTGACCATAGCCCAGCTACTAGGAGACACTGACATGCGAAGGTCAGAGCGGTTAGAAGAAACAATTTGCAGTTCAAATGTTCTACGAAAAGGGTATCACTTAGTATTATCGAGAGCAAAATTTATGTGATATAAGAACTTTATCAGTATTGCATATCTCCGGTGTAGATGGACGGTGAGGTTTAGCCGTTGATTGCGTTATCACCAATAAAGGTTTCCGTCGTTACTAGCGACCGGTTTCCACCGAACCTACCCGAATCAATATGTTATTCATTCTCACTAATGCAGGAGATATATTTCTGTACTTTTTTTGTTTTTTTTTAAAAAAAACCTTGCCCCACTTCACTTCACTAGGATTATTTATTAGGCCCCTCTCCTGTATCGTGGGTACAGTTTACAAACATACATGTCACATGCACAGACAACCAGACCCGAAACAACTATCTGTAGATCATACAAATATTTGTTCCGTGCGGGGATCGAACCCGCGACACCTAGCACAGAAAGCTAATCGCTTAGCCACTGCGCCAACCGTGTCGTCACTACACTTTCTATTTTATATTCAGTCTACAGGAACCGAACATTACCTAAATGAAATCAAGTATTTTGTTATCACGTTTTGTGAGGGCACAAAAAAAACAAGCTCTTGTCTACTAAAGATTTTTTTCTTTAAACTCGATCTTGTGACTAGTGGTTGCAAGCGTGATTTCATGGGTCCGATTCCCGGCTTGAATAATTGTTATTCGAATGTTTCTTTCCGTATGGAAATTCTTAATAGGCCGGAGTTGAAAATTGTGACTGGCATGTCATGACTCGTCTCATGTTACACGGCATACAATAACGGAATCGGTGAAGTATGGGTGTACTTTACATACAAAACCTCTGCCTAACCCATCGGAAAAGAGGCGTGAAGGTGTGTTATGTAGCACCTGCTTGCGCATATCTTTCAAACATATACTTCTAAAAATAACAGGAAAAACTGTTCATAATGGTTTATAGCCTTGTGAATAGTAACGCCATGATTCAAAAGGGGGAAAACATTTCTATTATTTAGGTGCCTATAGTAAAGTTAGCTATTTATAAGTAGTTAGGTTAATGTCTACTGGAATACCTTCACAATGACAAATCATGACATAGAACAAACCACAGAAATAGGAAAAGAATAATCGTAGGGCAAATGACTCATTACTTGTTCCTCATTTCCTTAGTCTGATGACATGGCATTTGTATGTGCGGTGTAACTTTGAATGACAGATTAAGAAATAGCGTGATAAGAGATCGTTGTGGTCTGAAAGAAGATGTAGTGACAAGGGTAGAGAAAAGTATGCTACCTTGGTTTGGTCATGTAGAGAGGATAGATAAGAGGCGATTAACGAAAGGGATTTATAACGCAGTTGTTAGTGGAAACGCCAGGAGGGGACGCCCTAGAAGGACATATACGGATATTGGTGATGTCCTTCAAAAAGGTCAGGTGCGCAGTACCCACATCCGGCGTTCATGTATGAAACTATGCATGAATGTAGATGAAGCAAAAGGGTTATGTAAGGATCGTAGCACGTGGCGTTCCGTAGTTTCTGCCTACCCCCGTGGGGAAAAAGGCGTGACTTTATGTATGTATGACGTTTGACTGCCAACTTGGTTAAAAAGTTCCTCAATTTAAATTATTGTTGCTTGCTTATTGTGATGATGTTAACGCTACATACGTTACGCTTGATACGCTAAAAGGTATGGTTGATATAGGAGTTGTCTCATAAATACGCTACGTGTCGCGGTTTCGGTTCCCGCACGGAGCATAATTAATAAATTCAACCCATTACTGTCCCACTGCTGGGCAAGGATCTTCTCAGAATGAGAAGGGGTTAGGCTTTAGTCCACCACGCTGGCCCAGTGCGGGTTGGCAGACTACATACACCGTCAAGAACTTTATGGAGCCCTCTCAGGTTTGCAGGTTTCCTCACGATGTTTTCCTTCACCGTAAACGCAAGTGATAATCAAATTCTGATCCGCACATGATTCCGAAAAGTCAGAGGTGCGGGCCGGGTTCGAACTCAGACCCTCCTGCAAGGAAGGCAAGCGTTCAACCGCTAGGCTATCACTGCTGTCCGGAGCATATGAGTATTTATTTTTCTTTTTGATCGTTGGTTGTTGATTACGGATCCAGATATTTGCGCATGTGATTTGTGATTGTTAAGGCACCCTCGATATAGGAATTATTCCTAGCGTTGCATTTTAAATAAAAATCTTTTTGTTTTTTAAATAACAAATGAATGTTATTCGTTATACCTTTTAACGTCACTGCTCACCTACAGATCAATACCTTTGCCTTCCAAGTAACGATACAGTAAGTTCCGCGCACCTTGGGCAGCCAGCCTTATCACTTACCTTATTTACTGGCTAAAGAACTGTTCTCAATTCAGCTCAGTACAGTCATACTGGGCCCGGGCCGGAACAAAGAGACTGGTCAGGCGTAAGTCCACCACAATGGCCTGGTGCGGGTTGGCGGACTACACTTTCGAGAATCTTATCGAGCTCTCACTTTCACTTCACACCGATACCCTGTGACCAGTCAGTGCTGTTAAGATACGGACAAGTACCCTAAATTCAGCATTGAAATGCCATGACTTATTTTGTGAACTGAATTGCTGTAATCAGGATTTATCCAAGCTCCAACCTCAGATTTATAGCCACCTTGCGTTAAATTTACAATTATACAGCCTTCTCAGATATGGAAAGAATTTAGTATTGTAAATTAATTAGGTTACCTAATTCAACGGCCGTAAACGAGATTGGTTTATCAGGCAAGTGCTTTGGGAAAGTAAACAAGTGAACAATCAGATTATAAAATCACCTCTTCAGACATAATTTTAGATTTTTTGGTGAGACGGTAAATAATAGTTTATAGTATTAATTATTCATAACATAACATAGCATCACGCTTGTATACTCCGAAGGGTTGAGCAGAGGTGTATTATGTATACCCACATTTAGCCGATGCCGTTATTGAGACACATATAATAGGGAGCGACCCTATTGCCATCTACTGGGCACAGGTACAGACTCCGTGCTGCTACTGAGAATTTCCATACACAAAAACCTAATAACACTGCCCGACCTGGGAATTAAACGCAGGACCTCACGTTCAGCAGTGGCAGCAGTGGCAGAGACAGTGTTGTTTATTCATAGTTATTTATTTATATTAATTTAAATCAAGAAGTAATTTAATGATTTTCGTTAGGTTACTTCAAGTTTAATGATTCTTGATATCGATATCTTAAAGAACTGAAGAACAATGAAGTATTTTTATGCATGTCACAAAGATTAATACAACGAGAGAGCCTCAATGAGTGACGAAATCAGAACGATCGGCGCAATCCGGTCAGTCAGCCTCAATACCACCATAGCTGGTTGGCTAATCTTTGCACTACGTACAGTACGATTCCAATGTCTGCTCAAGCCGACACGACATCAGAAGACAGATATTAAAGAAAAACTCACAAACAAAACATTTGTTTGATCATTTATAATTACACGTGAGACGGTGTGAGATAACAATTATGTATTTATTTTGTAATATAAAAAATATTTGTATGTGACGAACGTAATGACGTTTTACGTGGATGATTTGATTCTTTAGAATTCACGGCACGATTGTTGCCCTAGCTAAGCGATCGATTTTCAGCGCTACCTCTCGTGGGATCGATTCGAGTAACTACGAAAAAATAAAATTTGACCTGCTGAAGTACCATATTTAAATTGATAATAAAGCACCTGTAGATTCTGAAAAAATAAAATAAAAATATATTCTCACTTAAATAAAGTGAGTGAGTCGTCGGCCAAAGTTTCACCGACTTTGTGTGTGTTTACATACAAGAAAGTCGGCTACCGATTGATTGTATAACGTCCGTAATCTACCTTAAGAATTTAGCAAACAATACTTTCTATACAATTTGTGATAATAAGATAAGGAACTGTGGATTATTATGGCTATCATACAAAAATGTCATAATACCTATTGTGATGTTGATATCAATTAAGATTTTTATCGAAATATTTTGATTATTTTGTGTCGCGTAATTAGTAAATTACTGTAATGTAAACACTGTCCTGTAATGAGGACTTTGGTTTGAAACTCAGGCCCGGCAAAGTGATATTGGGTTTATGTGTATGGAAATTCTCAGTAGCACTGAGTCTGGAACTGGGCCCAATAGATGGCAATAGGCCCGCCTCCATGGGACTCGATAACGGCATCGGCGAAATGTTGGTGTAGAATAGTAATCCTCTGTCTATTCCTTAGGGGAATACAGGCGTGATGCTATATTTTGTTAGTATAATAGATAAGACGCTTATGCTCAGCGGTCAAGTTAACGTCATAACCATTTTGTTATAATCAAAGATTTAAATCGGAGCGTTTGGAATCACAAGAAAAGCATCGTCGCATATTTAACGTGTGCAAGGACACACGACTCCACGAATGACGAAATGTCCAAAGGCGTGTGTGCACCAAAGGCTGCCAGGACAGGTGACACCATTGCTGAATGTATCTTTCAATCTACGTAATCTTTCAATAGATACTGCATGAGCTATATTCTAAGTAACTCGCCACTACACCAGACTATAGAGGAAAAATATTTATTAGAATTTTGTTTAACCGTATGCTTTGTTGTTAAATTATGAATTGTTACTGAGTTCTAAAGTGTTAGCTGTAGAAAATGTCTAAACAAAATTAGATAATACTAGATATTAGGTAAGCAGTGTAGGTAGTATGCAGGTTTCTAGGTTCAAACCCGGCCCGTATCTATGACTTTTCGAAATCATGTGCGCTTCAGAATTTGATAATCGCTTGCGTTGAAGAAAAACATTTTGAAGAAACCTGCACACCTGAGACGTTTCCATAAAGTTCTCGATTGTGTGTCTAGTCCGCCAACCCGACCCGGGCCAGCGTGGTGGACAAGTCCGAACCCTTATCACGTTATAAGATCATTATATCATTATTATTAAGTATATAGGTACTTATCAACCAGACAATCCGAAATTACAGTTTAATTTGGCTTTAATAACTGGGGCGTGTCAGTGGAAATAGTTTACCAATAGATTTTTTGCTGTCACCGCTCTAAAACCGGTATTTTTGATCAAACCGATTCGGTCTGTGATTAAATGTTACTCTATTTTATCTTGTATGTACATCTTTAGACATAGACTAGTTTTAAGATTAGTGTATTCGTTGAGTTTTGTAAGTATGGATTTTTATTTTGATATCTTCATTACTTGAAAAGTGATAGCTCGTGATAACTCGATGGAAGGGTCGACGATATTAGGATCGCCTATCCAGATGCGGTTGATATGAATGCTATCTGACCCCTAATAACTGGGAGATACCCAAAGGTTAGAACATTAGGTTCTTCTGTCATGTCAGCACAGACTCTCACGGGAGAATTACTCATGCCGTAGTGAAAAGCTTAGGGAGCAATGGTGGTATCGAGACTGACTGGACTGATGCGCCAGCCGATCATGATGCGTGATTAGATTTTGAAATTGGATGTTCTGATGTTTAGAATATCTATTTGATGTTGTCATATTTTGATATATTCATTGGAGTCCCATTTGATTTGGGTAACAAATTTTTGTTTTACCGTGGTCAGGTGTCACGGATTTTCATGAGGCTCTGTGATTAGACAGAAGGGTGTATGTACACTAGTATCTATTGCACCATCAATTACGTGACACGCACTTCTGGTTACTACGGTAAAAAAATTAGTTGGTGACGGTTTTTTGAAAGATAATAGTAAAAGATACCTACTTATATTTTCCGCACTGACCAGCCTTATAAACAAGTTGTATGTCCAATCGCTATAGAATAGAAAGACACACAATTGTGTACTGGGAGCTGGGACTCTGCAAGAAAATAGTTCCCTAGGTTTTTACCTACTGCAGAAATCTACTAATGCCTTCCCGCTTGAGAAGGGACAGATTTTTTTATTTTGTTGAAAAAGTAAACTAGTAAATCATCTGATGATGGTTTTATAAAAACTGAAGAAATATTTTAAATTTTAGTTGTTATTTCCAGAGCTTTTATCTTTGGAATAGGTACACTGTCTGGTACGATTTAAGTGTATTTGAACTCATAGCAATATTAGTGAAATGAAATGTGTCTATCAGCAATAGAAATAACGTTTGAACAAAGTAGAATCACATAATAGGCCATTTAAAATGTGAGCGATGAATGAATAGGTACTTGCCTAACACTATATCATAGAAATTATTCAAAGATCCTCATATTTTGCTCGGCAACATAAAATAAACTGCGGTGGGGTTTTTTATGTTAAAGCAACCGTAAAAATGTGTAGTCTATTGAAACTTTGAATGCGTAGGTAGACCGAATGACTTCGAGTTCGATCGCGTGTTGTAAAATGTTGCAAATCTACAATTCTCTTTTTATCATGACGCCATCTAAGATTAAACCATAGAAACTTTTTGTTTTAGTGTCACTACTCGATACTAGATGGCGCTTTAGTAAAATATTACATATGTGTTTAGACAAGTTTGAAGCTTGAACTGTTAAAAATAATTATCCAAATTAATTTAAAAAAAAAGTAATTATCTGATTACGTTACATTTTAGAATATTATAGAAAAGAAAAAAAATGAAATTTTAAATCGTAATAAATAACTTATAGCTTCCTCACATATTAACGTTTAAAAAGACATGAATGATTAATCTTAATAATTGTCACAAAAATAAACCAAGATATAATAAAGATGGTAAAAACACTTATTCTAAATTTTTAGAAACCTAACCGAAGTAGATTGTTTTTCAGCGCATCCATAGAGATGTCAACCCGGAAAGCCACCAAGCTGTAACGCTTCGTTGAGTGCTTTGTAAAGCTTTTTTGCCCTAAAAGAGTAAACTGATTGTCACAAGACGTGTCGAGCAGCCGACCTCGGTAAGAAATGCTCAGAAAAAATAGATTACGGAAAACTTCTAACAGATGGCGTTGAAATAAAGTTATAATATTTTAGATATTTTTTACAATTTATAATTGCTCTTCAACTTGCAGTTAAGACATATTTATTCTCCTAAACGTTATAGTTGCAACAATTAATATCTATTATATAAATATGGATATTAATACAATTTAGAATTTTATATTAATTAAATTATTTTAATCCTAAAGCGAACGTAAAATACTTCATGAAAATCGGATCCAGACATCTGGAATCTGAAACAAATATCCCAATTAATTGTTGATCAACATAATTTTATCAATAACTACAGAACGTTTGCTATTTACTTATCATACTCCCAGTGGCTAGATAACATAATAAATAAATCACTTGAATGTTAAGATAATCACCAGTAACATTTCAATCACTGTCAAGCGTTTGCGTGTCACAATTTTTGCCGACAGAGTTAGCGCGCTCGAAATAGTATTGTCAATTGCCATTTTCGACGTTCGAGTAGGCGTGGTGTCCTTTGAGTGGCTCCGACTGATTCCTCCGCCTGCGTCCATCATTTGCGCCGCGTCCCGAGTAGTTCTAACCAGTAAAGCTAACCGACTGCACTTGCTGTCGTCGTCTCAATATAAATTTATAGTCCTCCGCTCCGGTGTACTGCGCAAGCTTCTCTCCTACAACTAAATATTCGTTAACCGAACCGCCGGTAATCAGTATCAAAAATCAGTGTCCGATAACGATAAGTTTGCTTATTTTTAAATTAATCTGTGTAAATTAAATTGTTGAATATAATCGGTGCGTGGATACAGTGTGGAAAAGGAATTTGTATTTTTACACGAAGATTATCTGATTTATTGGTAAGCATTAAACAATTGAATATTGAACTTTTAATTGTATAATAAAAATGAGTAGCTGAATCTTCTCTACTGCGGATGCATAAAATGTTGCAGTTAGAAACATTAAAGGAATAAATCATTGATTTGCTAATTATTTTAACTAACTAACTAACTAACTAACATTCTTTATCAGGTACCTAAATGATATTGTACATTATATGTGAAGCCCCTTCTTAACCTTCCTCTTCTCTCTTTCCTTCTATGAATAAAAATCTACGTTTTTCCTCTATTCTCGGAAGGATCACTTCAGATATACCTATGAAAAGCTAGATAGCATTTAGTATATAATTCGGATGACATCTATCAAGACTTTCAAAGAAATTAAAAAAACTGGCGGACAAAAAGAAATTGTAAGTGCTCCACTGACTAGAGTCAGAACTCAATTTACTGACTAGGGTCAAATTTATGATGATGAATAAAATTCTATAAGTACCTTGAATATTGTGAAAAGGTGCTTTGGCATATACATTTTATTGCCACTGATAGAAAAATATTCAAATTAATACAATTTTACCAAGTTATAATAATTAGGTTTATCTACGGTAGGTATAAATATAAGGTTATTTTTATCGACATAAATCAGGACAACTGCGTGGGCTATTATTATTATTGTAATTGTAATGAAGTGGTAAATGTGATATGTAAAGAGCTATAATTAGAAATAAAATCACGCGATCAGTTAGCAGGACAATCGTTTATTATTATTTACATTACATGTTGGTGTTGGCTTAGTCATTGCTATCATTGAATTAATTGAACTAAGTGATTTATATTGGATCGTTACGAGCTTTCGTAATGTTAGACATCTGTTTTATGTTGGTCTTGTGTTCCTAGGGATAGGCAGATTTGTAATATATGTATTTGTAAGCCCTGTTTCGCCGATACCTTTATGAAGTCCCGGCAAAAATGGGTGAGCTTATTGCCAGAGACCAAGCATGGTTGTTAATACTGGGCAGATACATATAATCTCACAAAATACTCATAACACCGACATGAGACTCGGACGCAGGGCCTCGTGATAACAGCCGCGCATAGAACAAATTGGCAGATTTTTTTATAAAGTGTTAAAAAATCATCTTTCCCTACAAACTTTTTCGTCTATTACGCTATGTGTTGTGGGACCGATTCCCACATAGATCAAATATTTGTATGACTGATAGTTGTTTCGGGTCTGGGTATCAGTGCATACGTATTTTTGTGTTTGTAAACGATACAGGAATGATTCCTAGTGTGGGGCATCGATAAAAAAGAAACTCCTCAAGCTGACCAGTTAGTATTTTCATAAGATATAATACGTCTATAATTTAAAAATTATCGAGTCTCTATGCTATATATGTTATATGAAAATGAAAAAGATTAGATGCTGTAATGAGTAAAAGTCATGTAAAAATAAATCCTACTAATATTATAAATGTGAAAGTTTGTGAGGATGGATGGATGGATCTTTGTTACTCTTTCATGCCCAAACGGCTGAACGGATCTGGATGAAATTTGGCACAGAGATAGATTATAGTCTGGAATAGCACATAGGCTTTTTATCCCGGAAAAATGCACGGGTTTGTAAACCACGCGGGCGAAGCCGCGAGCGGAAGCTAGTCTTATTATATTCGACTCTGATATAATTACTTCTTATGCTTTAGAAATATGTAGAGTTGAAATCACTATTTATGTTAAGAGAGTTCAAAGAATTTATGACGAAATATAACATTTGTAGTTTTGAACAACGAGCACATCGCTCTGTGATGTTTCTCATTTTTGTTTATATGAATGTGCGGGAATTTTTGAGCTTAGAATAACATAACATCACGCCTGTGTTCCCTGAAGAGTAAGGCAGAGGTGTAAGTACAGTCAGAGACTTGAGTTGCTGAACTTTTAGTAATTTTGATATTGATTCATCAATTATTTTTATTTATTTTTATTTTATTTATTTTATTTTGCAATTAGGATTTTTCAATCACTTTTACACGTCTTTTTTAAACTAGATGGCGTCGGCATTTCCTATGACTATCCCTGAGAAGAAACGCCGAAACAAACTCAGGGGTCAAAGTCTATTTTAAAGTCCAGACAGATTGTATTGATGTAAAGGTTTATGTGAGACAAATATAGGGTGGAATAGCCTTTTGAAGAAAGTGCCATAACTATTTGAGCTAACCTGTCGCAACAGAGTGCAAGCATGCATCAGTTATCGTGAGAATTAATGAAATGAAGAGCGCTCAGCCTAGATCTCACTCACATTTACAATGTATAGCGGTTATATATAAGAAATAATTTCAATTTAAACGACATTACAATAACAAAATAATGAAGTAAATAATATAATAATTAATGGCAAAATTTGTATATAAAAAAAAAAGGAAAGGCTAAAGAGCGGCTCAATCCCAAGCGTTTTTGTCATCTAAATAGTCCGAAATTTTATAGTATCAAACCTGAATTACTGTTCTTTTATAACCATTACTGTAGTCAACAATGATTTCTATAATAATTAATTACACAAAGGAATGTATAATAACTAGCAAGATTTCATTGCTAAAAAAAACATTTGAAATTTTGATCATTCTACTTTTGTCGATAACTATAATATTGTACAACCACATTTCGCTAGTCTTTATGATGAGTCCCACGATGTAATAGAGGGTGAGCCTATTGCCCTCTACTGGGCACAGTTCCAAACTTCGAGCTGCTATGATCGAAGTCAGTGACTGAGAGAAAATTACCATCTTATTAATAAAAATGAATGTGTCTAAAGTGACAGCATGATTGGATTTAATCATCCTTGAATTGTTAATCCTAGGATGATCAGATTGTAATAGTTTATTAATAGCGCTGTTAAAGTGCAAACAGACTCTTATTTCCGTTCATTCTTTTCTTTTTTATGTGTCAGGCAAATAATGGACCCGCCTCATAATATAGGTAGCGTCATAGTCTCATCAGCGACATAAGTGGATGAACTTTTCGTAATTTTGAATTTTCTTAATTTTTACTAGTCGATAAAGTTACGATATTTTAAAATAAATAACTACAAAAATTAATGAAATTTCATAGATTTAATTAAAATTAAAAATACTTTTGAAAATTTGTATAATGATCAGCTACTTTTGTCTCTGACTGTACCATAGCATCATGGCATTACGCAATCATCACCGATGTCGATTTAGATAAGTCCCATGTAATAGGGGCGAGCCTATTGCCTTCTGCCAGGCACAATTTTAACACTGGGCTGCTACTAGTTTTGGTAGTTAGCTTGGCTAGTTTTTATTGCATCTCGAATCAATTATATTGCCCTTAAAAATGATAAGATACAATTAATTAGCACCTCGGTATGCTCTCGTTACATACGATTGTTCTAGAATCTAACTTGCAGCTGGTGGGTTGATAAGTCTACTTGCTATGATAACCCATATGCTATTTATGATTCAAAGCCGTCAAAATATCGTCTCGCCAAGCGGCACAGCTGCCGATGTCCAGATTCCTGTCGTTTATTTAGTAATTTGGAAGAAACTGGCGCAGGAACGTGGAGACTGGCACTTTTAAAGACGGGCTTGTCTTTAAAAGTCCAGGAGTTGGCGAAATTGGGCTGTGGATGCTGTTGAGGATTTATATTTGACAAAAAAATATTTTGGTCTCTTCTTAGTTAGAAAGATTTTTGGCCTTCATTTACCAGTGTCCACTTTGCTCATAAAGGTTTTAACTCTAAGTGGATAAGTGGATGAGTTCGGCTGACTTTTTCACATCAAGATTTCTTCCAGTATCGAGATGGAGTTAGCATTTCGGACTAGTAGGTTCCTACAAATTTATAAACAGTGCCCATATTTTTATCTGTAACTACATACATAAATAAAGGAAATTAAATTTCAAAAAAAATTATTTATATTTTTTCCGTTCCTTGATTATTATTACAAATAGATTAGACTCTGTATTTGTTAACACACACAAATATGGTATGAAAATAAAATAAAAACGATACAAAACAATTCATGTAAATGTACCAAAACAGTTCTATAGACGATACAGAAACAAGGAAACTGATTTAAAAAAAACAACCCGTATAATCATTTTATTCGGAATGTTCATGAACAATAAAATGCTTTATCAAATGCCTTCAATATTTCAAAGCTCAGTTCAAAGTTAAGTGCAATGACCGTTATCTTTAGATTAGATATCCTGGCTTCGTGTGTGGAACTTAGTTCTTCACCTACTTTGACAACCGTCTTATAGATAAGTCTTATTTATAAATAAACAAAATAATTAATATTTTATCTTGGTACGTGATTAGCAATAAATATGTAGGTGCTATAAAGGAATTTTCAGAGATTATGATATAGATTAGATACTCAACGTTTTCTCTACATTTTCTTGAATTTTTTGGCATGGTCAAGTTTAGTTCTTTTTTTAAATTAATTTAAAAAAAATATCATCATTATGTCAAGCCACTGACATCTACAAACCTTAAGGGTATTTTCAGCCATTCTAATATACAGTCAGCTTCAATAAGATGTATGTATACACGTAGCGAAATTCAAACGCTTATTCTTGGAAAGGTATTGGTTAAAATCATAAAATTTAAATGACCATGTATGTTTATGTATTCGCAGACGCTATGTATGAATTTGGTCAATATTTCAATCACTATTTTCGCTAAAACTCGCTTTTGAATTTCGCTACGTGTATATATCTTTTTGATGATGACTGTACATGACTTATCATCACTTCTGTATTCCGTTTAAGCAAAGGTTTACTGTTGTACACCGTACACTTACGTTTCACGGATGGCGTTATGAAGTCTCATGAAAAATGAAAAAGGGACGAGCGTCTATCTAACGAGCGAATTCCAAATTCCAGGGGTGTGTTCGAGAATGTATTTTTAAGATACAACAAAAAAAAACAATGACACTTTTCCCGACATAAATCGAACCCAGGCCCTCACGCTTAGCAGCCCCGCTTGCGAAGATTAGACCAATGAGGCATTCTAAAATTAATAATGTAATTTAATGTACAATATTGTCATTTATTTTACGTAAGGTCATTTAAAACCGCTTATAATTTACTTTAAGTACATAGATTTCGTTTTCTCTACATAAAATAACATAGCATCACGGCTTTATTTCAGGCACAGGTGTACTATTGTATACCCACATTTCACCGATGCCGTTTTTGTGTCCCATGTAACAGGGGGCGAGCCTATTGCTACCTACCGGGCACAGTTCCAGACTCCATGCTGCTACTGAGAATTCCCATACAGAAAAACCCAATAACACTTTGTCTGACCTGAGAATCGAACCCAGGACCTCACTCTCAGCTCGCACTTACAATCGCTAGACCAATGAGGCAGTCAAAGTAGTTTTCTCTAATAAGTACGAGTATATAATGGCCTAGTACCTATGTAACAGCAATTATGTATTTAACGTTTCAAATGTCATTTTCCTTAACTGCCTTTTGCCAACTGCGGCGTATGAATGGATATCTAAATTATACTTGTACAATATAATTCTGTTATTCGTTATCACATTATATTATTATGTGTGGGCTTCAAAGAGGCCGATTTAATAGTCCCTCTATGCAATGAATGCATCATTATGAATAATAAGTACCAACATACTATTTTCCGTTACAAATACGTTTCACGTACAGGATGTTTTATATATATATGTGTATTATATAGTTGTGTATATCTATATGAGTAATGTATCGGTATCACGAGGTTTCAATTACAACTGACTCGCTAAACGAGCAGCCGGCGACATTAATACGTCATGTCGCTTCTGTATAAATAAAAAACAATTCACGTTTGTTGAACCCGATCCTCTAAATCGATTTATCGAAGAAGAAATTCGGATCGAATCCGATTTTAGGGCAGATGCTTGTTGATTTCCCTCTCGATATTAAATCGATGAGTAATATGTATGTAGTTTTTCTTTTGTAGTGTCTGAGCTCTTATATTAGAATCGTTTACGCCGTGTTTCATTTACATCTATGATATGAAAACGGGAAAATCACTACCTGGGTTTTATCTGTCTAATCTCTTGAAACGCCGGTTACATAAACCAAGATAAAAATGATTTCCGATAGTTGATGATCCGATGAAAAGCTTCAACATTCTGAATTCAATAAAGGAATAAAAAAGAAACGAAAAAATATGTCAATAAAAAATACACCACTCAACACTTTTCACACATCGAATATGATATTTTGATTAATTTGCCATATTAAACATTTTTACAACCTGCTTTGTGTGGAGCAGGTTATTAAAAAAGTAACCACGCCCTTTTGGTTACGCTCAGAATATTGCTGACACCTCGATGAATAAAACTGTCACTCAAGCGAGAGACCTTTCCATAAAATATATGATCCAACACAATCCAGCTATAAACTTGTCGTAGCAACATTAAAAGCTTTATAAGATTTCATACATTTTTTTGACTGAACTCATTTTCAAATAATTAAATTTACTGCATCTGCATCCTGATGTGTTTAATTATTTAATGTTGAAACCTAACTAATTAGTATCAAGTAAATATCTCGTAAATCTTTATTACTTTGATGATTATAAAAAACGAAAAAAATATTGCATTTTATTAACTTGTAAACTACATAATTAAAATTTTATGTTAAATGTCATTTAAAGTTCACTTGTGCACTAAGTTTTAATAGTTAATTTAATACTTTCATTACCAGTAACTTTTAAGCGAAGGTTGATTAGGTCTCTCACGTTGGTAATTAAAAAATATTAAATAAAATGGCTAGGTTATTGGTATTCATCTGACGCGATTAAAATATTTATCGTCTCCATCTTATGATACAGATCATAAGTTATCGTAAGTAAATCTCCACAGTTTTTATGGAAATATTCCTATTTTATCTAAAAATATAACATTCATCTTGTTCTACGTGTTCTGTCGATTTTGACAAGTTTAGATTGATCTGATTTATTATGCCTATTTTGGTTTACTATTTGCGTTCAACGTGATATATTTATCATAGTGAGTAATGTATATTCCATTCTGCTTTGAGATTTTATCTTTCATTCAAAATCTTTCTTGATACATCTAAGATAGTAACTCTGAAATCGTTTAAATTATATCATTTATCTTCGAACGTTAAAAGTTGCATCTCTACAAGGTATTAGTTCAAAATCTACAAGTCCATTTTATAGAGTTCCTCAGAAGCTCATTAGCCCACTCACCATTATCATCATCATCATCATCATAGAGAACAATAGAACAAAGTTCAAAGCTGAACTAATGATCTCGTATAATCTCAATAATATTTATTTTTCCGTAAACGATTATATAAAATACATTTTATATAGATTTTAAGGAAGTCTAAAACCATCTTGACCGGGTTTCTTCGCAATCCCATCCAATTTGAATCAATTTCGTCATGATACAAGTCTGAGGTCGTTAGTCTAATGCAATATTTCATTGTCAGCCTAGATATTATAATAACACTAATGAGAAACAAAAGACAAGATTTATGACTTGAAAAGTTAGCATGTATTGTTTTAGCAGATGCTTGTGCACCTATGAAACCAGCCAAACATGAAGATTTTATTTTAGCAGTCCATGTTTGTTGCGTGTGTGCGGAGGTTCTTTCAGAGACTCTAAACTTGGTAGAGGATCCGTATTCACAGGCTACTAATAAGATAAATTGACGCACTCTTCAAATGATGTAAATAAGTCCTGTTAACCTTTGAAATGTTTGCCGGAAATGTCTGGAAATAAATCGCAGAAAAAAATCTGACGATTAATCGTTCTATACACTTCAAAATGTTGAAAAAGTCCCAAATCTAGTTCCGTAAATAACATACTACTTTAATAATACGATTATATTTTTTCTTACTGAAAAAGTTTAAATATTACGTGCTCCATTTTCCATGTTCCACTTTTTGCCATCAAAAAATCCGGAAATATGACAAAGAATTTTTCTCCAAAGTGCGCGTGAGTCTATTCTGCGCATGACCTGTTTTTATCTCAACACTTCCGATTGATACGTATCTGGAATCATTCAAATGTAACGGCCATCAGATCGACACGAAGCTAGACACCTGACATGGTAAATATCTATGTCTGCATATAAAATACTTTGCTCTAATGTCCATTTTATGTAACATAAAAATAGTCGTCGCTTACATGGATTTAGTGACAATATCCAATCGTTTCAATGGCCTAAAAAATACAAATTAGCTGACCAATTGTGAGAAAAGCCTGTTTAAAACCAAAAGCTAGTTGTGCAATTGAAAATCGCCTTGAAATCTTAAACTGTTTCTAAAAGCTTAAACAAATCTTTGATCAGCAATTCAGGTATCAAATCTACTTACAACTGATATGATTGGTTATTAAATTTATTGTATATTTTGCTCAACCAATCACAACAGCTATCAAGGTAGGTTACTGATTGATTGATTAAGCTTTTACAAATCGGGGATTAGAATCTTAAACATCATGATTAATGAGTTTTTAAAGCAACAAATCTTTGAATGTATACAGGAGTATCCACAGTTAAACGGTGTATTGTTCAATTAACCAGTGGTCACGCACATTTTGTACACTTTGCCATGACAGTGCAGCGTTGTATGCATTGTGTTGTGTTTGACGTTTGCCCTAAATAACAATGATAAATGTGTTCTGTTCGCGCACGAATGTTGTTCTTCAACACTTAGATATTATTGACATATTCGATGTGTAACTTTAGCTGTGTGTGGTATCTTGTGGTCTTGACTAACCATAGGTCCTTTAGTGACGTCATTAGTGATTAAATATATCGTGAGCAGAGTACTTAGCGGAGATGAATAACGTAGAATGTACATGAAACAGAATAAGGGACAGAAACATTTTTAAGAATTGAATTGGATCCAAACTGAATTGAATTGACGAATTTTTTTAAGTGCAAAAAGCTCAACTAACAAAACATTGATTCACACCTGTATTCCCCTTAGGGTTAGGCAGAAGTATAATATTGTACACCCACATTTAACCTTTACCGTAAGAGGGGTGAGTTTATTGTGGCATTTACCGGGCACAATAGGAAACTCCTTGCTGCTAATGAGAATTTTCATACAAATAAAACCCAGTAACACTTTACCCGACCCAGAATCGAACCTAGGTTCTCACGCTCAGCAGTCCCACTAGACCAGTCTTTCTCAAAGTGGGCGATAACACCCCCTTGTGGGCGCTAGAGGCTTACCGGGGCCGCGGTAATGGGCCCAGAGAAAATTGGGCTATTTTGAAGCGGTTGAGGGGTGCCATGGCTCATTTGTATTTTTCTATTATGATAACGGTGTCTCTTTTGAAATGTAAGTTTGAACACAGAAACAGGACAAAATATATGGCATGCTTTAATTAAATTAAAGTACTTATTATCATTTTTAAGATAAGGAAAACTTAAATATTTCAGAGGGCGCTAGAAAATAATTGATTCTCAAAGTTGGCGGTGTACAAAATAAGTTTGAGAACCTCTGCACTAGACCAAAGATAAAGTAGTTAATAAAATAAAACATATTAGGTATGTATTGAAATAGTAGATTCAAGTAGTGTTTAACGGATTCAGTGTTTACGTTATCTTGTTGTGTCTATCTCGTAAGCAACGTGCTTGTAATAGTAATCAGTTAACACACACTATGACTTGATAATGACCCAATCAGAGTTGAACATGGAAATAATCGTATTCTTACATTTGAGGATCTAAATGGAGTACTATCAAAATTAGAAGATTGTTAAATGAAATGAACCTTATGTGAATGATGTTAAGAGTGGATAATTAAATGGATTGGAAGTATTTTGACATTTGACTCCAGTGACTGTATCACTGGTCTTGTGGTTGTAAGCGCGGCTGCTGAGCGTGTGGTTTGATTCTCGGGCCTGGCAAAGTCTTATTAGGTTTTTCTGTACCTATGGAAATTCTCAATAGCAGGACGGAGTCTGGAACTGTGCCGAGCTGATGGCAATAACCCAATCGCCCACTATTACATGGGTTATGTTCAAAATTAGAAAATAAAGCTGCTTTTTTCTGTCCCTTTTTATTGAAAATTTCACAGGAAAATGTCCTAGCAGTCTTTCTCTAAAAGCCTTAATCGGACTATTAAGAATGTTTAAAAAAGCCAAATTTGTCCTGCCTTTCTCTAGTATTGCCCTTACCAAGGAACAGCATTTAATTTAAATTTATGAAGATGTGCCATTAGGCTAATGACTTAGTTCGTCAGAACTTTCCGTACGATCTAAGTATGTACCTACTTATGAGTAACCGACTCCATTGAAAATCTATAAATATTATTTGTTATTAATAGTGGTTGAGCACGTGTTATCAAAACACTTAACTAGCAAATGATTGAAGTAATCAATCCAAAATTAAGTGTTAATAGGTCTGTAATTTGCCTACGTGTAACACAAAACGAGCTATTTTATGGATTACCTGTACCGCTATCACGAGTTTTCTTACTATTTACTATCATAGTAAAGTAAATTTTAACATTAGGGTTTAGAGTCGTTTATGTGACATATGTGTCATAGTAAACTTTTGATTTACTATTTACTATAGTCGTCATGTTGTCGACTCTAATCCCTAATGCAATCAGGTTAGGAACTAAAATCGCTTGCATGAAAATTTACATTTACTATGAGAGTAAATAGTAAAAAACTCATAATAGAGGTACTGCATGTGCGTTGAATGGCTGAGCAACACAATATATTCTCGTTTTATTTTCGTATTTAACTTTGAAACTCAAGTTACTTTACTGGCGCTTTTACCTGATAACGGCGAAGTGAAAAAAAGAATATAAAGAAGAAACATTTTTATGGTACTTTTATCGTGTGATTTCCGGCTTGGGCCACCCATCCTCAACGCGGATGTCATGAGAATAAATACTGTTTTTGGGAGAAAGGCATTAGCGTAAATCTGTAAACGGACATTTTCGAACAATCTAGTTTCTCTCAGTCATTTCAAGGTTAGCAAGGAAAGAGACTCAACGAGTGATGAGCTGGCGCACACAGGGCAGTCAGCCTCGAAATCAAAATTGGTGACGTGAATCTTTCCATCATGGCATGAGTCATTCCCATTTGATAGCTTGTATCGACTCGATGACAGAAGAAAGTTTGCATATAAATATGTTAGATGACATTAATTTGATCCAAGGAAATAAGACTAGCTAGGTAATTAAGGTAGATGCTCTGTATTGTAATGAATTAAAGTTTGACAGTTCAATAATGTTCATAACGTAGTTCAACCCATCAAGCGGAATCATGGTTAAAGCATAATGCGCAATGTCAAATTGCGTCGAATTGTCAAATTTTATTCCAATCAGATTAAGAGTATTTATCGTACTTTGCCACGTGTCATTAGTCTCAGGTGTTGGATTGCTTAATGAACGAACATTATCAACAAGCTGACCGAATCATCATCACCAATCCTTCGTGTCTTCTGACACTCCAGTCGCTTCTCCTAAACGAATATGAATAAAGAAAAACACAAACGATCCTAACTCGTCCTGAATTCCTGTCCAAAGTCGCTGCATGCCAACCTGTGTCGCTCAATTACTAAATGACGCAGTACGGAAGTCCCTTATTCTGACGAATATAATCTATTGACACACCGCGTCTTGAGACTGCTTCGAAATAAAAATAGGACAGCGATGTCTTGTGGACAAAATGTTAAAGGAAAATTGATATTGGTGAATATTTCGTTCGTTGTGTATCTAACTTATTCCAAATAACAAAAAAAAAATGACTTTAATTAAACAAAGCTTACAATGGGGTCTCTCTGTCTGACTTTGGTTGAATTTGGGTGGATTTTTGTAACGGTTTCGTCAAAATTTATTGTTATTAGGATTTTTCTAAAGACTGATATGGTATCTTTGTATTATTTAGTTGTAACATAAGATTTTTGGGATAGGCACACTAAAATACTGAATGTTCCTATTATTACTATTGTACTAACTGAAATTGAAGATCTAGCGCATAGCTACAACAAAGACAGACGGTTAAGTGATCAAAATAAAACCACTAAATTGTTATTAAACACTTTGTTTAATAGGCCGCCAGACGATGAAGAACAATTATTCTTAATTCCAAATAAACGCGATTTCACTATACGCCACGTCACATACCGCCTCGTTACTCATAAATCACATAATTGTGCATGAGACAACCCTCAAGCTGCGGAGAATTGAATTTAATTGACTTCGACTCTAAAAATAGTTCGGGATTGGAGCTAACAGGGCTGTCACGTAGACGGAGCGTGATAGCCCTTACGAGTGCATTGTGTTGCGAAGAAGTCCGTTTATTAACTTTTGTTACTGTTTTGTTTTTGAAGTTGTGCAAACGATGTTCTAAACGTATAGTAGTATTAGCATGTCGATGTACTTAATGCCTACCTCTTGTCTGATGCTCTGTTGCAATGATAGATATTTAGATACTTTAACGTTTGGTCGGAATAAAAAGTGTTTCACTTTTTTAGGCTGGATTTCAATCTAACTCTTCAAGAACAATTTACATGAAGTGAGTACGCTCTGATAGTCGCACGGATCACATTAGCTATTTTGATAGGACCAATTAATTTGTATGGTTAAATGAAATCATTTTACGAATTGAAATTTTGCTAAAATACAACAGTCTTATCTATTATTGCCTTATACGTAGTCTTTATCTGCTTCGTGGCAAAATTCCAAAGTGCTTGGATATGCAATCCTTGATGCAAATGTGTAAGTGCTTATTAGGTATAACTTTATCATTCTGTACGCCGCATGCAGTACATTATGTCCTATATAATCTATTTTAATCGTATCTTGCGGTTTTAATTAACGCTGTATTGTTAGTTTGTATTAGTATTATGAACAACACTGTTTAATCAAAAGTGAAACATAGTAACTATTAATTATAATGGCCTTATAAAAAGAAGTGGGCTATGAGCAAAAATATATTATGTGATAATCGTATATTACGATGACAGTTCTAAAACAAGACGTGGTTATTACGACACAGGTGTTAATCTTTTTTATTTAGATTTTAATGATTCTCTGGAGACTGTTAAAATATGAAATGATTTGAGAAATAAACGAGATCTATAAAACTGCTCAAATCTTAAAGCCATGTGTGAACTTGGATGTCATAAGTAAGCATACATAATCATTGACGCATGTTGATATAAATGTCGCTTTTTCACCGTACTCGGCAAGACAGGCATTAATAAGTACCCTGCAGAACCCACTTTCGACTTCTAGCAATGAAATATTACTCAGAAAGCGGTTACCTACATAATTGTACGTGATATAAAAGTGATTTATGTTTAGATTTAAACTCAGTAAACTAAGAAACTGGTATTTAAGACTGGCCACTGGTAGATCGCAGGCTAGATAAAGTTGAACAAATATAGGTTTTAAAAATGATATTGACGCAATCAAGCTTAATGGCTTTCAGGTCTCTCGAATAAATCTTTAAATCACATTGTAAGTCAAAACAGTGAACTGGACATGTGATTGTGTTCGAGTTGTCTGACGTGCGTGACAGTCATTAGACCTTGCTGTCAAATGTGTTATTCCTCCACTCGACACTGGCAGAATAGTCAATATCGGCTCAGTTGCCAATTTAAAAAAAAAAAAAAAAAATTTGTTATTCATGGAGAGAATGAATTTCAGACTTCGGATTTCTTGCTTGGTATTTATGTAGGTACCATAGGATGGAATTTTTGTGATTTCTACCAATACCCTTAAATGTTGTTAACATAGGTATTATGGAGGATGATTGGATACAGCTATTTTTTTTTTTGCAAGCGTATTATTTATTTGGAATGGAAGGCCTTTGCCCAACAATGGGACACTTAGGGCTAAGTATAATGAAATAATATTATTGATTATATCAAACCTAATAATAATGACACTCTGAACACCGAGGATATCTAAATCTACATTCAAATAGCTAAATAGTAGTTTTCTCAAAAATGTTCGGTCATGGACTGGACTACTGTGCACTTTTTCTGTACGTATTATTTATTACTGTAAGGTGTTACGAATTTTACATTTTAAATTTAAAGTTTTCCTCAAAGCCCTTTAAAAAGACTTCATTGTGAAACTGTTCAATTAACTGCACAAAAATAAATAACATATTTATGTAACACACGCAACACAGTAAGCAATACCTTATAGTAAGACTCAATAAACATTGTTGAATGTTTATATACTGCTTGTTAAACAGATTTTAACGAGTAGATACGCAAATAAACACTTTATTTGGAACTCGGTAACCAGCTGAAACGGGTTTTCAAGTATCGCGCAAGACGATATCGAAGGGCATGTCAATCTTTATAGATTATCTATCCATCCTTAGAGCTTTTTAATTGGATACCACGTACGGACCATTTACACTATCTTACAATACAGATCTTATATGACCATAATATAAATCGTCGCTCTTGATTTTGTCTCAATTTTTATTAGTTATATGACCATTAACTGTCAGTATTGCATAGATAGGTTCCACTTCTGCATGTGTTTTATTAATATTTAGAGTATTCCTCTTTCGATATAATTCCATTGTTCTAACCATTAAAATATTTGGACAATCTATAGATATCTAAACAAACACTGACGTGGACATTCATACATTGAGTCACCATGACGGGCGTGG
Organism: Shargacucullia verbasci; assembly: GCA_947562105.1. NCBI lineage: Eukaryota > Metazoa > Arthropoda > Insecta > Lepidoptera > Noctuidae > Shargacucullia > Shargacucullia verbasci. The sequence goes on from OX387296.1 coordinate 6,069,885, forward strand.
CTTTCAAGCTGGATTCAGTAACATTGCACGATTGTGTGCATATGAGCCGCCCTTTACTCTTACCTTTGATGATATTTTATGTACGCCCACCGGAACTGAACAATTAAATACGGAACAAGAACACCCACTGACTAAATTGGAGTAAGGCCGTTTATGATTAACATTTCATTATGTCAATGCTTATGTTCGTCCTTAAGGAAATTGAGAATAATACATTAGAAATTTCTAAGCACTCGATACTTGATGTTTTTTTTTAACTATAACATCTATAATAAGTTGAGGTTGGTACATTCTACGGTGAAAATAAATGCTTTATAAATTAACAATGAAAAGAATTTAAAGATTAAACTGCTGATCCTTTTTATTGGTATAGTAAAAGCTAAAGCAACAATACTATTTCTTTTTCTGTCTGGCGCAGCTGTTGACAAGACCACTATCTGGGTTTTGGTTTTCTTTTGTCTGCCAATTAAAAATAAGATGCGCAGTGCGCATTCAAATAAAGCTTGCTTACAAATGAACTTTACATGTCTTTGAATATAAAACTATTGAATATTTGTTAAAGCTATTGAAAAGCATTTTTGTTTAGTGTAAGGTTCTTATGAATTATAAAAAAATTCTAAAGAATCGTATCAAAAGTAAAGTATATAAATTTATTATAGAAAAAAAAAACGTAACGTAAACATTAAACGATTTTTTTGTAACTTTGTCCCACACTAAAAATCATTCCCTTATCGTGGGTGCTTTTTAGAACAATTATCTGTAGGTCATAAAAATATTTGTTCCGGACGGGAATTGAACCCGAGACATGTAGTGCGCGAGCGCTCAACCGCGCCAACCGTGCCGTCAAGTATATTGTGTCATTTATAATTAGGTAAAATTCAAAATATAGGTAGTTAAATATGCCGTAATATCCCATAGGTCAGTCTAAAAAAATTATGAATGACCAGGGAAAAGTCACAAAAAATGCAAAGATTTTAATAAAATAATTTCACTTCCCGTTTTGGATTATGCTTGGTCATAATTAGATTTCGAATATTTATGTTTATTTCGCATTGATATAATAATTTCATTAGTATTGGCTGCTTGCCCTGATTCTGTCATATCCGTCTTATTTCTTTAACTAAAACTAAATTGTTTATACAGTTGAGAGTGTCTGCCTTACTTTTTAAAGTCTCATCTACTTTTAGATTTACTTTCTTCAAATTTAATTAAAATTTATTTGCGAGCATTGTTATCCAACACGATTTATCTAAACTATTGACATAGTCTACGCGATAAAACGTCTATCTTTCCGTTTAAATTTTTGTCTATATTTATTACTACTATATTTTAATCTCCTAAATGTCATATGTCGAGTTTGTAACTGATTTCTTAATATAGAAGACCAGTCATTGGTTAGCTTTACTTATCTAGTTTGATACATATTTATAACTAGTCATTTTAATTAACCGGTTTCTGAACCCTTTCGAACAGCAATATTTTAAGGATTATCAACATTATTTAAGTATAGCTTGATATTTATAACACTCAGACTTTCCATCACGGAAAATTTGTGTCATACCACGTGCTTTGTATCGTAAACAGCCATTTGTTTTAGAGGCCAGCGTAAGCAATGAGATTTCTTGCGCACTATCAAAGAGGCAATTAACTAGCGTCACTATTGGATTTCCTATCAAACAGCCGTTTAGTGTTTCATCGCGTGTTAATATGAACGCTTCTATTTCGTTTAGTCATATTTCAAACCTTTTCAATATCGTATCTATAGCTGTCTCGTCCTCGTGTTGTGTCAAATAAGAGATTGACGATTAGATACAGACGGTCATGTGGCAGTGTTATTGCGCATGAATCAGGTGATCACTGTTCTTTCTTACCAGATGTAAACAGATATAGTGTTTATCGCCCCTTAAACTAGGTATGTTGATAACCCAGCAATTGTAAAATGACTTCAGACGTAACGGTTTGAAATATTAATATTTGGATAAAACTCATTGTTCTTGTACGCCGTACTCTACCAATGGGTAGATGTACTAAAAATTTTCCTTTTCGTTAATATTGATCTGCTCCTCACAGAACGCATCCGTTCAAATGTTTTTATAATTTCATTAATTTTCCAAGGATATGTGACGGAGGTATTTTTCATTCATTAGAACATACAAAGATTGGGCTGTAGTAAGGATGTGTAATAATAAATACTCCTAGTGACAATACAATCTAGGATTAGATAAGAAATCAAATCATTCATTAGATTAAATCTTGGCTTTTAGGTAATCAAATTTGTAAATAATTATGTCAAGTCGTTCTGTTTCATGATTTTTCATCAAGATAAGGTTTTAAGTTTTTTGGTTGGTAAGTTATGATTATGAGAGACAAGATCATAGTAAAGCAAGAAAATTATATTTTCAGGGCGGTGCCGAGGCACGCGGGGCTGACTCCACAGCAGCGGACAGGCGGCGCGCGCGTATCTACACTACTCCACACGTACGCGCCCGCGCCGCACGGCTCGCACGCACCCGACCCACACACATCCTGCACCTCCCCGAACCGTGCTCGTCAACCGTACCAAACAAACGCAGTGACAGTGGACATTAACGTACTTTAACTGTAACAATAACCAAGTGAAATCCCTAGTGATTCCGTTTAGTGCTCGGTAACCGAGTGAATGCGCGTGTGTTTCGACACCCTCTGCTTTGGATCGTCACAGCGAACAGCTGCTGACGATGAGCCGAGGGCCTTAGTGAACACAGGTGGAGGAGCGCTTACCGTGGCGCCCACAGTGAACGGCGATAGACGTGCTTTAAACGAAACGTATAGAGAGATTGAATCAAATGGTATAATGGGGACTCCAAGCGCAATGAACGCGGATTCAGAGAATTGTGTTGCTAATGCAACAATGGCGAACGATATGCAGCCACTCATAGAGAGGATTAGAGAATTGGAGGCGTTGCTTAAACAACGCGATCAAGAGATGTTGGAACTGCGCTCCCAACTTGACAAATTGCAGAGCGTGTTCCCATACCAGCAATACGCTAGAGGATCGAGAGGTCCAAGGAAGCAGAGGGCTCAGGGTATCTCTGCTGAGCCACAGACCAGCTCGTCGCTGCAGGACTTGACGCACCAGACGTTCCCTGTTTACGACAAGAGTGAAGCGTAAGTACCATTTTGTTATCAATATTCGATAAAACAAACAAGTTCACATTCATGACATATCAGATAAATTAGGTAACGTTTTTGTTACACTTACATTATGTTTTAAAGCATTTGTAGTTAGTAGAAGCAGAAGCCTCGAGACAACTGGTCGTTTATGTCAGTAAAACTCTTCAGTTGGCAAATAATAGTTCGTACCTTTACTGAACGGAGATATACTGAGCGTTAATTAACTTGCACCTGTTGCGTGCAAAGTAACACTTTAAATAATACCACACATAAAGTACAACGCAGTCGTAAAATCTTGCGTAATCTTATGACAGATCACCAGATCTATTCTAAAATTAATTATATCTTCCAATCCGGAGTTATTTATTTATTGTTTGTTGACAGTCCTTTGTAGTCTGCCTAATGTTTTGGGTGACTACAATAAATTTGAAAATTATTTAAAGATCATAGAGAAGTACATGTCACCAACGCACTGAATTTATATAAATTTGTAAACCAAATGAATTAAATAATTTAGATAAAGATGTTAAGGAAACATACAAAAAGATATAACGTATAAAGTGATCTCTGGCAAAATCTTTTAGCAATATACATCTTTATACTAACATTAATGAATAAGTTTATCACGAGGAAGCACGAGTTTTATTTGTTATGGGTCAATAACACTTTAAATAGGTTGGTGGAATAAAGGGCTCTTATAATACTGAAAACATTGTGGTCTAAATAGTACTAAAGAATTCCAAACATGTAGCCCAAACTCTAAACGGCTCTCTGTACAATAGAATCATTATAAAATTTCCATGATCCCGATGCTGTGTTTACGCAACAATATCACAAACAAGACTTGAGACAGATTATCAAGAAAATTTAGAAACAACAATACAGTACACAAACCGAGATAGTTTGCATCTTCTCGTCACCAGTAAAGGCGACGGCGTTAATTCACAAATCGTGACAACCTCATATAAAATTTGTTTATTGGATTTACACTGAAATCACCTTTATTGTACGTAAATACTAAATAGATTGACATATTTCTTGTACAGGATATTGCCTGGCTATTATTACAAATAATAGAAGATAATTGGCAAGCTTATGGATACGTGTCTGAATTACGTGTAGCATACGCAAATAGTGACCTTTTATATATTATAACAGAAATTTTAAACACCCTGTTAATGAATCTGTATGCAAAATTTTTTAATTTTGTTCATGGCCATCCTATATCAAAATGTTAATATAGAGAATATTTTTATAGTAGTATTACAATTATTCTTTTTCATTCAGGTAATAGCTGACGTTTTTATTACTGATGGTAAAACCGCTTAATCGTCACCAGTATTTGTTTAGTCATTTGTCATTCAAAAATAGAATGTTGTTAACACAGCATGAGACCACACTCTAGTTATATTGTTGATGATAAAAGAATGTGCAAGGTCTTTAGTGATTATTAATATATTATGTTATTAATTTATTGATGGGACATGATTATATGCACGATATTGATGAGTAATTGATACTGCTGCCGGATATGTAACTATTTCTGTTTCTAAACTTGGGAAATTATAATTAAAAAAGATGGCCGAATGAACTAAATCGACGTATAAGTGTAATTAATCCGATTTGTTTCAATTGACGCGTTTAATCCAAAAGCATTACATTTAAAATAAGAAATTGCTATCGACATCTTTTCAAAACCAACAAGAGTTGCTATTAATATCATTAATTCACGCACAATTGAGTTGTCAGCAATATCAGTATCATATCAAAATTTGTATTCTTAATCTGACACTGTTTAACTGATTACCGTAACAAAATGGGACATAATAGTGTGAATGATAGCGTGATTTATAATATGTCCATTAGTATTCACTTCGATGTCATGTGGGAAGGTATATATAGCTTGTGTCGTTTATCCTTCGTGTTTACCTTCGTTAACAAGATCCAAGCAAAACAAACTGCAAATTAAATTACTATTGCGCATAAAATCGTACTTATTTTAATTAATTTGACATTTTATGGACCTCCTTCTACGATTAATTTAGTCGTTGTATATGAGTTTATGGTTTCATTTGACTTCAAATGGAGATTGCAAAGTTGGTCTATATTCAGATTATTCCGCTATCATCAACAAGTTAAGATCTTTTATAACTTTGTTTAATTTCCGTGTACTTGAAAATGGTACCAGACTGATCTAGATAAAGTTCTACGGGTTATTCATTAGCATTTATTAGCAGTTTAAAAATACAGTCAAAAAGTGGCGGTTCAAGGCGACTAGATAACCTTTGTGATTGTCCTTATCGTTGTCCCATCACACTCGTATGCTTCAAACGTTCTCGTTCCACAATGTCATTATTGAAATTATGTGTGTTTTGACGCCACACTCTCCTGTTTCGTGAATCACACAATTAACCTGTCTTTCTTCTCTTCTAAAACGAATGTGAAAAGTTCAACCTTTCAATGTAAAGCGGTCACCATGACGGTTGACATTTACTGTGACAGATTTGTATTAACCGCAAGGGCTAACAGAGTATAAATGGACACACGGTATTCTGAGAAAAAAACTGCAAAGGAATCAATATAATTATACCTATGTGCTAATAGGGTGAAACTTAATTTAAATTTACCATAAGATTTAATACGACCTATGATAATGGGAATCTGAAATAAAATAAAGCTATACTGAATATGATATATATTACAACGGACTCGTTGATATGTCTTGCATTCCGGTGTCTAAATTATTACGATGTCAAGGTTTAAGTTTATTTACCGCGTTTATTTTATTTGTACTAAGTAATCGTGTTTATGGTGTCCGAAACGTTTAGCTTCCCAAGGCTGAGGACATACAAGCCATGTTGGACGTAAACCAATTAATAATGTTGAACTAGCAACACACTGAATGTCTTATATTAATTTATTATCACTTAACTGTATGCCCTCTTTTGATGAAATACGTGGGTTAAACTATCTGTGTACTGAATTTATCTCTACTGTCTGTCTTTCATTTACATACTTATCGGCTCACTGGATACTAAATAACGTTTGTATCTCTTGTCCCAGACAGGTCTTATGCAGATTGTTGGTATTTGCGTCCATATGCAGTCGGCAAGTTAATAAACTACTTGATCCGACATAAACTGATATGGATTATGGACACGATAATTTGTTGCTGTTTGATTAGCAATACGTCAGAAATAATAAAAGATTAGATTGAAAAGTGATAACATGTGACCAATTTGGTTGATGATGGGAATTATAATACTGTTGACTTATGATGTGTAAGTGCGATAAAAAAGGTAATTTCCTTTGTTGATGAAATGTCAAGAAGGTAAATGGAGACATTGACTTTGTGAAATAATCCCAAAAAGGTATCGTGAATCTTATCAAGTAATCAAATATTTATTTTTTCGCACCACAACAAACTAAAATAACGTCATATTTTGTAGATTCATGTAAACATAATAGGATAGGTATAAACATACTAAATGGATTTTTATAAAAAAATTCAACAAATATGCTGTTAACGTGCCTTTGAACTTTATACTCCAACTATGAATAGCCAGAATAAATAAACTCAACGAGGTGGAAACTCAGCTCAAAATATGACCATTGTATTCGACCACGGTGAAAAGAAATCTCGTTTTTGAAGCGGTCTTTACTATAATGTTATGTTAAACGTTTAATTGTCAATCTCTTCGAAGTTAATTATTTATAAAGATAGGTGCAACGCGATTCAAACACGTCGAAGATTTCCGTATTTGTGATAAATTATAGTGGTCTTTTTCATTTTAATTTAAGTTCAAGTTAACTCCATAATGCATAACGTACAAAAGAAAAATATGATGATGATGACGAATATGTGCTAGCATTCTGTCACTGATATGACATAACATGAAATGGCAGTATTTAAGACTATGTTCAAGGTTTTAATAATTGAAAAAGAACATAGATATAACAAAGCATGTAATCAAAATAATAAAGCATAAATAAGGCAACTATCGTTATTTATTCCACATTGTCATTCCTAAGGTATAAATAGCAAAACACATCACCATATTTTAAGTATTAATATACGACAATTCGCTCTCAGCTATAGATTTTATGATCGTATTTGAATGGATTTGCTCCATTGAATAAATTTTATATGAAATATTTGCATGTTATTAGGTTCGGAACATGTAGCACTACTTACAGGTTTATGAGGATTTATAAAGAGTACAGAATTTAAACCATTTCGTGGCAGTCTTATTTCTATTTCAATTAAGGTACTTTCAGTTCGAGTATTTGAAGCTCACTGTAAAAATTTCTCTTACAAATGTATGTCAAGTGATTCAACGACTATCTGACTTCGTTTTATTGTTCAAGTACTTTGTCTGAGTGCCGAAGAAGGACATCATGGCTGTAACTTTTAATGAAATTGTAAGGATATCAACAGCATTACGAGTTTATTGCAGATGTTTTATTATTGCTAATTGTGGCTAAATTAGGTCGGCGATAACCGAGTTCAGTTTTGAAAGTGCGCTAATTAGTCAAAATTCCTTAATTTAAACGGCTATTAAAATGTTTTATGGGGTTATTATAATTGCCAACTTCAAAACGTTTCATTGATATCTGTTTCATATCATTAGTTTATGTGTTGAAAAATAATCTATTTTTGGACATTCCAAAGAAACCCTTCGTCATGTCCTCGATCGTATTGTCTAATTTATTCCAAAGTTTCGCAACACCGTAAGGATTTGCCCTCTTGTTGTCATTGTGAGGTGAATAAAGTTCCAGTCCCTGTATAAGGTTATTGTTCGCAACCGCAACTTTACGAGGTTGCGGATGTCTATTAACTGGTGCTTCGAGTTCAGAAGTTCACCTTCGTTAAAGTATACCTATACCGTTAAATATTCTTATGCAATAATTTTGGTTTTATTGGCTTTAAACCAACACCGTTATGGTTTTGTGTTCCCATTTCTTTTATTTCTTTTGACTTTTGTGTAAAACCTCGACCGTCAAATGTAAGCAAGATTTTGAAGATGGCCTTATATGCACAAGATTACAAACATAACATGTTCTGAAAATTTATGATATGCATCAAGAAACTGATCAGCGTGCATGAACTAAAACAAGACATGACTGGTTAGTAATTTTAAAACATGTAGTCTTTGACCCACCCCTTACCTCTGTAACAAATGAATGTACAACACGCTATTTAGTCAAGAACATCGAACCAGTTTTAATTTCTTTGTGGCAGCGGTTGCTACTAGTTTCGCTCGGGTTGTTCTTGTTAACGTGACTACCTAGAGGTATGACCCATATTAGACTATCATACGCTCAGACACAATGCAGCTTGCTGTTTTATTTTTATCTGTCACTTTATGTTACCTAACACACTCAAAGAGACGCAAACCTTTACAAATAAATTGATGTTACCACATAATGTGGGAAATATTTCTACAGGAGCAGATGTAGAAATTAGAAATATATTCTATATTTCAATTTATTAATACTTTTATAACACCGATTACCTTGGCTGATTCAAGATTAAGAATATTTTTGACATAATCAATCTCAGACGCCGTTATGTAATGGATTAAGTCGAAATCAGTTCCGTTTATCATGATATATCGAGAATGATCACAGCACACCGCCCATTATTTTTAAAGGCTGATATCAGAAAAGCGACCAGTAAACGCTACGATTTATCGGTTTTAAAGCTCTCAAATATTGAATCAACTGACGACCTGATAACACCTTACGATAAGTACCTTTACAATTACCAATACACATTAATTTTAAAAGAACAAAATTGAAAGTTGCTTAACTTTAAAAACTGTTGCTTTTGGTCCATTAACAACTGTAAATTATAAGAGAACCTTTCGGTCCCTTTTAATTGGTCTATCAATTTTCATAAGAGCTCACACGGTGTAGATTACGCGTTAAGTGACAACCTAGGACATTTAAGACTGTTAAGTATAAAACTCTTTGTAAACTTGCTGGTTCAATTTCTGTGCGGACCATTGATATCATAGTAACAGTATTAGTAACACTTGTTCCGCCATTTACCTAATTAAACATAGTAATAAAACTGTGCTTGCCTTCCATGCAGGAGGATCTGAGTTCGAACCCGGCCCGCACCTCTGACTTTTCGGAATCATGTGCGGATCAGAATTTGTATTTCATAATCTTCTGACTTTCTAAGTATGTCAATCTATTCATTTGTTATCTGTATTTTATTTCTAAAAATATTTGACTCGTCCCGCACTGAGACAACTTCCACGCTAACAATACAAAAAATCTTTATTGATGTGACAAATTAGGTTTACTAGACTAAACACACTGGAAAATATCGGATTTCCGCCTTTCAGTTAGGTTTTTACCTACATGGTTATTTGCGCGTACATAGGTAGAAATATACAAACTATTACAAATTATTTAGGATGTTTGCGCATGTATGCCAATTATTTGCATGTCATTTCTTATAATTTGGCTAGTTGGAATCTTGACTCAGATCCAAACAAGCAATGCAATCGAAGTACCTCATTAGATGCTTCACATTCATTCTGCAATATACTTGTTGTCATGCACATGTGTGGTATGTTCAACATTATTGTAATGAGTTCGCGGGCTAATTGTACCCATACTTATAAATGTAATTCCACCTAATTACTTAACTAATTTAGTACTAGCATTTTAATTATCATGTGCTGATTCAACAAAAGTTAACCTTCATGATCTTGTTAGGTTTTCCAGATTAGAAATGGGAATCCCATATCTTTCTGTAGATGACGTAAAAGATGGATCATCAGTTCTTGAGAAAAGACTACTTGCGCATTTTTTTCCCTCATAAGACGGAATGGCTGTTTCAACGGTAACTAGAAATAGTATGTTTTAAAACATGAGATTACTGTCAGTTTCGGAAAACTATTGATTAATATTGAAGTTATATCGCATTCCGAAAAAAGTAAGAACGTTTTCCCTGTGTATGATTTTAAAATTTGCATCTAGGTGTGTACCTTTTTGGAGAGGATTAAATCCATCAATGGCCTGCGATGGACCGGGTTGATAGATTTATATGAAAATGTTGGTTATTCTTTCCAACAGTGTGTCAATAGTTATTGACGGTGGTCGAGAGTTGTATAAACTTCTCATTTCATACCATTTACGCACATTTTAATTCAACTCGTCACTTTAATAGCATCATATCTCAATCTTTACTGGAGGAGAGTTTGCGGATTAATTAATTTTAAGTATCTCAATTATTTTAACGACATTTTTCTAATCAATTAGTAATTACTTACTGTCAATGGTTTACGAAATTCTCCGGTTTGTGTTTACATATCAGAAATCAATCTTTGTCATGAGAATGATGTTATTAATTTCGTTTTATCGTTTTGAGTCACGAATTTGGTAAAACCATTTGTAGTTTAGATATAAATATTGTCCTGTTTCTAACTACTACGTATTTTAGAAACATTCATATACAAATGCAAGCTGTTGCACTTCATATTATTCACACAAACAGTTTTCATTTGTAAAATTCAATTTCAAATTCAAATATTTATTTGCATACCAAGTATACAATCCTATATTTTTAACAAATTGTATAAAATATAATTTTATATAATAAGTTTAGGCACTTAAAACTTAGCGGCCTTTTGCAGGCATTGAAAATAAAAGGGTTATTTATTATATACCTTATACTTATCTAATATTTCTAACACTGTGATAAACTTATAAAGATACGGGAATTCCCTCATGTAAAAAACATTGCATAGTAAAAATGCAATTCAACATTTTTATCTGATAATGTATGAGCCAATACAAAACAGAGATCGGCGTATGAAAAGAGGTGAATTACTTTTTTAATGTGGCAATTTCTTTGTCGGTAATGATGATATAGTGATCAACCTGTTGTGCCTTACGGCGCAGGAGTTTTATTTATGTGTTGGTAGTATTTTGTTTTATCACAAGTTAAGTATCTTGTTTTATATCGCATCAAATTATAGGATGAGTTTTATTTATGTGTTCCTTAAATCTGAAATTATCAGGCACAGCAATTTTAAATGTTAAACATCTTTTAAATGTTATTTTTATATGTTCTCAAGTTCATAGAATACTTTCAAGATCGGAAAAATGGAACGGTAACTGTGTTCCATTTTTTTTTTTGCATTAGATATTTATCGCTTTCAGGGTTGTCAAACTATCATTTTGAACAGATAGTTTTATCGGTAAACTTTCTTAAGTACCCATTGGAAATTCGTTATATCATAATGAATTAATGCTTAAATAACAGAAAGATATTTTAGGATCTTAAGAAACACGACGTGAGCGTCTTGATTTTTTCGGAATTCATTACGTACCATTTAATAAGGTGTTGATAGATCTGAGTATTCACTTGTAATAAGCATTCTAGCCAATAAGAATTAGGTCGAACAAGAGCATTCTACCGAATCAACAAGTGCGCCATACTTTTTTGCGGCACTGAGCAATCTTTATTCACCCTTCTTGATTTGTTTTTGTATTTTGACGAGCATTTACTTGAACATTCGTTATAATTATCGAAGAAGTGTTCCCATCAGCATTTGTTTCTATTCGTTGTTAAGTTCAGCATAATTTTTAAACAGCATGCTTGACGTTCTTTTCAAGAGCATACTCAGGTCTATCAGCACCTATAAGTAACTCTTCACGTCTCCATTGATATAAATATGAATCGCAAATATCTCTATTGCTAAATTGAGGTTTTATTTGTGAATAATTTTACCTCCAAACCTTATAAACCATAACGCTAGTTAACCCTAAGGATAAAGCATAAATGTACCTACAGTACATTTCGCAATGTTGCAGCATTTTTAATCCAGATATTTAGTTTTTAATCAGGCTGCAATCAGTAAAACAAACGTTTTGTGTAGATTTAAACAGTCACATGTACTCGTATAATATCGGACATTATTATATTGTTTATTTTATTACTCTGCACCGCGCATATTCTTACAATGAGAAGATACAAATATTTAAACACGAGTCTTCTTAAAATACTTCTGTAATGATGTCAGCTTTAGGTTTAAAATTCAATGGAAAGCAATAGAAGTGTAATTGACTGTTTTGTAGTCATCTTTTGTATATGAATCATGCCAGAGTTAAGCATATAATTTAAACTAATTGTAAGCTATTGAATGTTTTGTTTAACGTATACAAATTTGATTATCTTATGAACATTCTTGACAAAATATTAGCGAATATACATGAATAACGGTATCATAAATATTTGCTGTCTAGCTAGTTTTGGCAAAATCAATCTTCACTTCATAAACCAATTGGATCAACTAGAAGAGACTTTGAACCAATCATATAAAAAAACGTATAAATAGTCTATTGTTTTCGGGCAGCCCTATTTCATGTGACAAATGGAACTTTAATAAGTGGCGGAAGTGCGCCGGTGGACGAGAACTGGCAACTTCCGACCGAGGCGGGCACTAAAGCGGCCGTCTTGACTCCGTCTGATGTATTTTCAAATACGAAGTGGGTTTCTTATCCCTGTGGCTCATAAAAGAAGGCCAAAGCTGGATTATACTACTCAAGAGTCTGTCTGTCGTATCACTCGTATTCAACTAATGTACAAAGGCATCTCTTGATGTTTTGATTTCCAAGTCTTGCTGTCTAGCTAAAATAAATTGGCTTTAGTTTTATTGGCGTGTCAATAGTCGTCTGGCAAATTCTTTTGAGGTGGTGTCTCGGTTAGTACGACGTCACAAATTCCAAAATGATAATTAAAATCTGCCATTTTCATCCGTTAGCAGTTAACTGTGTAGTGTCTAGTTGATGAGCCAAAGTGTCTACGTTCCAATTTAACATCCGAACAAAGGGGTGATTAATGAAGTAAGAGATTGCCAACATCACGATATTAATTTATTTTAGACTAGCTTTACGAACTCTCTCTTTATAATGTTTTAGCACCTTGGCTAAATCACCTTCTTAATCATTATTATTGAGTATATTACTGTTCCAGTGCTAGTGACGGGCCTCATCTCAATATAAGAAAAGTTATGGAACTCTTCTCATTTTGAGAACAGGCCCGTACCTATATGCTACCACGCTCGCTGGATACAGGTTGCCCGACTATACTTATACACACTATTGAAAACTTTAAATGTGTAATACACACTTGAGAGGGCTCCATAAAGTCATACACACTGTGTATGACTTCATGATATTTTCTTCACGATTATCGTAATTCACAAATCGCACACGAATTCAAAATGATTCGGCCGTCACTGTTTTTTTTTTTTCATCTTAATCATATTTTAATTTAGCTAATTGTACCTGTTCACTCTGAATTATTGCTAGTCAATAAAATCTAAAAAAAAAATATATTTATAAAACCAGTTTCAGTATGTAATGAAGCGCGGTTTATTAAATATTTTTTCTGCGGAACATAGGTGTATGCCAATACTTATACTATATTTAATTTTTATACGACTCTTTAAACGTAGTATATATGCTCTGAATCATAAATTATGCTTTAAAATATCTTTTGGTTGGTTATCTTTTAATCTTCCAGCGAACTGATGTAGACACGAAAATCATGAGGAGCATATTAAAATAATAATTAAATTATCATAGATTTAGTGAATTGCGCCATTGGTCTAGTGGTCGCAAGCGCAGAACGTCAGACCAAAAGTGAAATAAAATGAAATGAAATAATATATTTTGCAATTAGGATTTTTCAATTACTTTTACACGTCTTTTTTAAACTAGATGGCGTCGATATTCGATAGTAGATTGAAATTGTGTAATACATGGGACTTAATAACGGCATCGGCGCAATATAGGTAACAGTACATCTCTCTAACTCTTTGTTGAATGAGGGCGTGATGCTATGATGATTTTAGTTTGCGAAATATTGGTGTTAAGGAGACACTTCACTACAATAGAATTCTTATGAGACCACATATAAATGTCTTTAACATTATTTTAAAGGGAACAGTATGTCGGAAAAAGGAATATTTCAATATTTAGTACCTACATAATGTAGTTAGTACATAATGTATTGCATTCCAAGCGATTTATTTGTATTCATCATCATCATCAGCCAGAAGACGTCCACTGCTGAACGAAGACCTCCCCCAAGGGGGGTTTGCCATTATCCCCACACTTGGCAGGCGGCTTGGGGATCGCAGTGGCTCACCGATTAGTGAGAGGACGCTGCTGCCCGTCCTCTGGTGTCTGGCCGTAGTTTTAAGACGTACCCGGGTCTATTTATACTATTATTTGTATTAGTGATCACAAAACAACGTTTCTTTTGATGTTGGTATACTTCAAAATGTAGGTAAATTAATTGAGGGTTCAACATACAAAATAAATGGCTTAATTAAGAATCGTTTTAACCCACGATTTACGATCCATTTCCAAAGATTTCAGTGAAGTAGAACTGATTGGCTAATAAAGCCTCTTATTTATAAACATTCTTAATTAGTTCATTACCCAAGCAACTTTGACTTAGTTCTCTATTAATCTATGACGTGGACTCGCTTTGTCATTAAGAAAAGAATACAACTATGACTCTATTTTCCTTAAACAGAAGAGTTAAGAGTTCGAAAAAAGAACAAGAGAGTTTTCATTTGTTTTTGCAACTGCCTACCTCGTCGATCTAGTGCTAGCAAGCGCGATTGCTAAGCGTGAAGTCCTGGTTTCGATACCTAGGTCGGGCAAAGTGTTATTGGGTTTTTGTGTAGCGGCGGAATCTAGAACTGTGCCCGGTAGACGGAAATAAGCTCGCTCCTTATTACATGGGACTCAATAACGTCATCTGTGATAATAGTACCCGTCTACCTCATCCTTCGCGGCAATACATGCGTGATGCTATGTTTGTTTTTACGAAAATGTACAAATTATTTTACTCGCCCTTTATCAGATGGGAACAAATACCTTCATCGACGGACTGTGGGTGTACAACTGTCCACCTCTGCCACCTGCCGGGAATATTAGCATCACGGTTACGTACAATGTTGTTGTTTGCATACATGTAAATAATGAGCATGCAAGCAGTAGAATAGCACTTTGTTTTTTCACAAATGTGTTTTCGGTGTATTTTTGTCGTGGTTGTGAATTTCGCAGCTTTGTACAGCACATGTTCTATTGTTAAGTAAGACTCCTTGTGACTTTTCTAATTTCTGTGGACTATTTTTGAAGTATTTTGCACTCCGATAGGTTGGTAATCTTCGAGGTAGATGGATTGTCTAAGTCACCAACATGTTCATTACTCTAGAGATATGGTGAATTTGCTTGAAAATGGAGTTTGATGGTGATAATGAGCCGATAGGATAATATTAGTTTCACAGATTAATTATAAGTACAATCTTAGGTAGGTACCTATAGCTCAAATAACTACCCATGTAATGTATATTATGAACGGACGGGACTAACAGAGAAAAAAAAATATTAAAACCGAAATAAGAATATAAAATTCCAGATCAGTATATAATATATATAATAGCCTTGGAATGTTATTATAATAGTTATAATATTTATTTTACTTTTTTTTTAATACATTACCTTAGGAATTGTCGAAAATGTTCACATGGACAAACACCCAGATACGGAGCAAATACCTGTAGGTCATACAAATATTTGTTCTGTACAAGGATTGAACTCGCAACACTTAGCGTAGCAGTCGATCGCTCAACCACTGCACCACCCGTGTTGTCAGATCTTATTTAAGGTATCTGCGTTATGTTGTGGTCTGTGTGGTTCGCATTAGTATAGGCAGTGTGGTCAGCAGTATATGTACATCGTGTCGATGAACTTTGTAATGGATTTCTAATAACTTTCCGACATCTTACATACTTGTGCAGCATTTTATGCACGTTGCAGTTATCGAGGAATTGTGAGAGAAAAGTTATGTTTTTAAATATTAACCGAATATTGAATTATCATAACAAAATTGAGAAGTGTCCCTAAGATTTGCGACACTCAATTTTTTTTCACGAAACATTTGACATTTCCGCGCGAAAATAATTTAATCTGGCCGCGCGTCCTACTTTTTTTAATTGTAGATAAATGTTGAAACTTTCTTAGCATTTAGTACCAATAATAAATGGGCAGTTTTATAAAATCCACGTTATACATTTCTGTACGATACGTTAAGACAAATTAAGGTTCATTTAAAAGAGGGCGGCACGGGACAGCCAACAAAAATTAAAAAAGATTAAATCTTATGTTTAAAGCAATTGGGTCCTATTTTCTTCGCATATCATAAGTTTAACGGCTACATTGACAGATTAACGTGGTCCTTCGATACACAGAATACAAATAAATCACTTTCTGACAAAGCTGTACAACTTTATAAAAGTGATAATATCTTCAATGGACAATTTTATTACGATCTCACAAAGTCTTGCAACGTTGCACAATTTTCGGCCTTATTGTTAAGGAAATAATTGCATCGTTAAATTATCGAGATGTCAGCCGCTTTTTGGTTGGAAAACGAATAAAAATTGTGAACCACCAAATAAGTGCACACTGAGACGATTACTCTGCAAGCATAAATAAAATTATATGTAATTATCTGATAAAATTCCGCGTTAACCCTCGAGTGAAGTTGCAAATCTTAAGAGGTGGTTTATTGAATTCTTTTAATTATTTTGATACGCCCAAATTGGCCCGTATGTTTCGGTGATATTTTAACAAAAATTATAAGTGCACCTTGGAATTTTAAAAGGTTAGATATAATTAAAGTGTTTACGGGAATGTTTGAAAAATTGCTCGCGATGTTACTTATGTAAACTTCAAAGGTTGCCGTCCGCGTCATTCACAATTTGTTAAAAGTGTAAAAGATATTTTTTGTGTCTCATACGTATGTAAGTAATTGTAGAAATTCTAACGATGAAATTTAATCAGAGCGTCTGGCAATCAGTTACTTGAAAGAGAATTTACGAGTTGCAATAGATATAATTATGTACCTACTTACCTTGAGTAGAGTTATTTATTATATAACTAGCTGTGCCCGCGACTTCGTTCGCGTGGATGTTGGAACTTAACAATGTATTTTTTAGTGAGACCAAATGCACTTAACCCTAATTTTTCTAAAATAAAAGATTTTTTCTAAAATAAAAGTAGCCTAAGTTACTCCTTATTACATCAGCTACCTGCCAATAAAAGTCCCGTCAAAATCGGTCCAGCCATTTCAGAGATTAGCCTATACAAACAGACAGACAGACAGACAGACAGACAGACAAAAATTGTAAAAAATGTTATTTTGGTGTATGTACCGTATATATATTCATATGCATGTAGTAAAAAACGGTTATTTCAATATTACAAACAGACACTCCAATTTTATTTATATGTACCTATAGATTATATTCAAATTAAAATCATCATCATACACATATGTAGATAATCACCTTAATAACTGTAATATATTAGTGTACAGAACTGCTAATTCTTATTTAGTTTATATAGTAATTGAGACTGTTACGTCATTACTCCAACTTTATTACATACTAGCTTCCGTCCGCGGCTTCGCTCGCGTGGATTACGAATACGTGCATTTTTGCGGAGAACCTTAATTCTTTTTCTAAACTAAAAGTAGCCTAAGTTACTCTTTATAACATTAGCTATCTGCCAATAAAAATTCCGTTAAAATCGATCCAGCCGCTTCGGAGATTAACCAGAACAAACAGGCGAACAGGCAATTTTTTTTAAGTTGGTACCACATTTACTTTCATATGCATTTATTAAAAAGCTGATATTTTAAATTACAAACAGATAGGTACTTTAATTTTATTTATTTGTAAAGATTAAAATAACAGCGCAGTTTTGTACATGACTACTGAATAGATTGTCTAAACTGATTTTTATTAATCATTAATTTTATCGATAGGTATATCCGACTAACATAACGCGTGTTGTCTTGCCAATTATAAAAGGTAGCCAAACTCTAAGATGAATGTTCTTGACAGTAGTAGAAATCGATTTAATTTGCTTAAATGTAACGCAAATGTCAAGTGAAACCGATTCCGATTACCATTACTTGACTAGTTTGCAAATTAAATTGATTAATGTAATAGATGGCGTGTCATTTTGAATGGAAACGGCATACCTACATATACAATTAAATACTAATTAAAGCACGGAAATCTGTAGACACATTAAGAAGATTGATTGCTGTTGCATGCAGCTTCATTGGTGCGATGCTAGTATTCACTGGCCATATGGGCATTAATCCACTGTCCCAATGCGCATGCGCTGATATTCCAGCAAGGAATTGAGGCCATTTTTTAGGCTAGCAAATAGACTTTCCATGTGTAAGCTTAGAGTGGATGTGTTGGTTTAAATGGTTTCGTGTTGTGCGTGGCCCTGATTCTGTTGCACTAAAGTAATTGTATCTCTTTTTAATAATCTTAATTGAAAAAGGATAGAACTTATTTAGAACTGTCAATGAATACCTTGTCATAAACTGGAAAATAAATGCGATATGATGAGGATGGCGACTAAATTCACATTCATGGTAAGTAGAGAATTGAATTAATTTGACATGACCTATTATCTTCCATACTTTTTTCGTGTTGTTTGTCAGAAAGAGATACAGTGAAACCCAACTGAATTAGTTTAAATTCTAAACATCAAAAAACATCAATATCAACATGTCTATAGATAGCTACGCCACTTTCGTATCTGAGACGGTTGTAAGAGTTCTCTTACAACCCGTTCTTTTACTCTTGTAAAAGGTAATCCCAAAAATCATTAACGTACTTCCTAATCTGTGCGGAAATCAATTTGGACATTTATTTATCGATGTATTGAAGGCCCACATTATATATTCGACGTTCAATTTATAAATACGTGTCAACGAGCTGTGTTATCGATA
Source organism: Shargacucullia verbasci (assembly GCA_947562105.1). Classification (NCBI taxonomy): domain Eukaryota; kingdom Metazoa; phylum Arthropoda; class Insecta; order Lepidoptera; family Noctuidae; genus Shargacucullia; species Shargacucullia verbasci. The sequence goes on from OX387296.1 coordinate 6,088,897, forward strand.
CTTTAATCGGATTACGACGCGCCCAATGTGTCTAGTCCAGCCAGTTCGGACACACGTTAAGTGTGGAACACACGATGCAAACGTGTAAACAAATAATTTATACAAAATTTAATTTACATAGCATCATGATTGGCTTTATTCCTCGAAGGGTTAGCCATAAATGTACTATTGTGCACCCATATTTCGCCGATGCTGTTATTGGGTGCCCTGTTAAAGAGGAGCCTATTGAGACCCACATCTTTCGGGCTCAGTTCCGAACTCCGTACTGTTACTCAGTATTTCCTAAAAACCCAATAACACTGCCCGATCTGGGTATCTGGGTATCGAACCTTCATTCCCAACAGTCGCGCTTGCGACCACTAGACCTAATGAGGGAGTTAAAATTTACTAGTTCGCCTTTAATTACGTATTTGTATAGGCATTTTTATTTTTTTATTTAATCTCATATTCATTTGTTCTTTAGACAATTAATTGTTATACCTACTGGAGTACCTTTACCATATTGCCTTTACCATACTTCGAAAACAGATTTTATTATTGCTGTACATAGTGCTGTTGTATTGTATTGTATTGTCCTGCCATAGAATACTGCTAACCATCCTGTCGACATTCTCCCTTAGTCTGCAGTTCTAGAGTGATTTATATTTATCCAGAGATCATACAATATTCCGGAGTTCATTCATGATTACTTGGAATGACAAACGGGGATAATTCAAGTTTTTAAATGTAGTTCTCATATAAGCGTGGTAAAACCTCTGCCACCAATTCACTGACCAATTACATAATTAAGATGTAATTGTTAGTGATGTGAGTAAAGCAACATGATATTATGAATTTTTATTTTCATTGAACAATGTTCTGCAAAGTAAATGAAAAATGTCTTCAGGTTTTCTATAGGTAATAAATTAGTGTCTCTTTCTGTGACTTAATGAACTGCTGGCTGGCGAGTGAATTGTTGAATCCATCTATTGTAATACTTTATGATATTTGCCCGCGACTTCGTCCGCGTAACCTACATGCAATATATAATTTATAGCCTATAGCACTCGGGAATAATGTAGCTTTCTACCAGTGAAAGAATTTTTAGAATCGGATCATTAGGTCCGGAGATTACCCCCTACATACAAACAAATTTTACCTCTTTATAATATTAGTATAGATAATAAAGTGGTGGAATTATTGGTGTCTATTTAAATGTTCGCTTACACTTACCGGAAGAGACACTAAAAACAAACAAAATAATCACAAATACATATATTGTTGGCGCAGTGAGTAAGCGATTGGCTTTTTGCGGTGTGCGATCAATGCCGGGGAACAATTTTTTATTAAACATTCATAATAGTTGTTCCGGATTTGGATGTATGACTAATGTAGATTTAAATAATATGTAAACTGTACTCTTAAACTGTACTGAAGAAATCCTGGAGTGGCACCTCCCGACTCCAAGATTTTTGAAATAAAAACGACTAAACACAAAGCTTCTAGTGTCAATTCTTGAACCAAACATTTCAACATAATTCATTCGTAGTTAAACTGTGTACTCTGAGCTTAAGATGTCTAGTATGACACCTAGTTTAACACTTCGTTAGATAGAAATAAATCTCATATAATATCTTATTCGGTAATCAGTCAAGGGGAGTTGGTAGAGCGGCTATTTTTTGCCCTGAGGCATATTAGCTCATTAGATCTGCACCGTTCGAATCCTGCTATGGAATCCATTAGTGTTGCAGTGGATTATTCATGAACTAGTTAAGCCCGCGGCTTTAAATGGCTACTACATTATAAAGGCGGTATCTAACTGTGATGTATCGCTTCTGTTCTTAGAAAAAAGTGTAAAATATTTAAATGACATAGATGTTTATTACAGTCATAACTTACTTGTATCGTTATACGCTACCTTGTATCGTAACCATAAAGTTGAGTTTACTAGAAAATCGATTTGAAGGCATAAATTGATACCGATATACATATAAATATATTATATAGATATAAATAATAAATTAATAAATTGTGCCCATTGCTGTCCCAATGCTAGTTCTATTCTCAGGATGAGAAGGTATACATATCTCTTTATATATTAAACCGTGAACTTAAATAGATTGATATTTACCTATACTTTATTGAATGGAATGTTTCCATACTAATGGATATCTAAAATTAAATATTTTATGCGCATCACCTTGAAGTATAAAGTTAATAAATGTATTCAAGTGTAATTTTCTAATATGAATAGGGTATGATCTTAATAGTATTTATTAGGTATATTCATCTATGATGTTGACATATTTTATTTTAGATCAGTGTACGTCCAAGTGTGTGTGTGTCCAAGGGTGCCAGGAAAGACCTCGTTACAAAACATGAGGTCTTACGCTCCCTAGGTAGTCAGTTTTGATGCCACTATTGCTGACTGGCTAATCTTTCCACTAAGGCATGAGCGATTCTGACGTGAGAACCTGTGCCGAAACGACAGAAGAACCTGATGTTCTAAACCTTTGGGTATCACCCAGTTATTAAGATATAGGGGTCAGATAGCATTCATTTCAACCGCATCTGGAGAGGATAAGCGACCCTAATATAGTCGAGAAAAGTCTCAGAGAAGTAAACGGAGAAATTAACATATGGATGCTTGGAATACCAGGGGCATCGCTCATTTAATTTTAAATATTCTAAGCTCCGATAATTCTTAAAACTGTTCCAATTTCTTATTAAAACCTAGACATATTTTTTAGCAATTCAAATGGGAACTATACTAAAAATCTTCCGTGACGCATGTCTGAAACATAATCGCCTGTTAATGGTAAAACAAGTAAGTACTCAGTAATAAATCTGAACGGCGCTTTAAGTTCGCTCAGTGGGCGTTAACAGTAATTGAAAACATCTGGAACATTTGGAGTGATGTGTGCTGTCATAAAGACGCTAGATGTCGCCCGGACTCAAGAAGATTGAATTTCAATTACAGACGCAATTACGCACTTGCTAACTGCATTGTTGTCGTAGCTTTTTAGGGTTAATTTCTATAAAGCTGTTTGTTTGTATTTTTATACGTGACCCACTAGGAATAATTTCTGCATCGTGAGTGCGTTTACAAACACAAATATACACATACACATATGCACAAATACCCGGACTCGAAACAAATATCTGTAGGTCATATTCTAATTATAATATTTATTCAGTTTTGGAATCACACTTGAGACACGTAGAACAGCAGTTGAGTGCTCAACCACGGCGCCAACCGTGTCGTCGTTAATTATATTTCAATAACTGTATCAATCTTAGGTTAAATATTTTTCTGAGAAGTTCATTTCAAAAACCTTTCGAGATATATTTTACCTAGTTACTACCTACAGAGGCTGATTTGAGTATGGTCAGATGTTCCTGCATGTGGTTATCTTAGATTTTTTTTTAAGTGATCTTAATGTTGAGGTAAATTCTGCTCATCCATTGAAATTAAAACACAAATCTCCGCTAAATTAAAATAATTAAAACAATAATGCGCATGACTAGATATTTTCCATTTGATATATTCATGAAACTTATAAAGATCATCAAATGATAAAGCACAATAAGTTGTCATTGAATGGATGCTCTATTTTTAGACGACACAAGGCACACACTGTGAACTGTTCATCAACAACGACTACGCAATCAATTTGACCCGCTCTTCACATTGTTGGACTATGAATTAAGTATGGCCGCCATTGTAAGCGAACTGAGATGAAACGCGATATTATTTACAGAATACAGCAAATAATGTGCAATTTTTATTAGAGCAACTTTGTCATAATTTAAAAGTAAACCGCCATCTATATTTTTACTATACAACTTTAAAGCGCCATCTGTTGTCGAGTAGCATAAAACACTGTACTACATTGTAGTTTGTAAAAGCTTTACTAGATGGCATTATTTTCTGTAATCCAGGAAAAGAACAGGAAAATTTATATAATTTGAAATAATATATTTTTGGATGTATGTACATTACAAAATTTATATTTTTCCCCATTAAATTAATACAATTCATCTTTGTTTTAAATGTGAAAAGCTAGTGCAATATTTTCATTTGGGTGTCTACTTAAGAGGAAGTATTTTTATTTCTTTTCACCACTTATTACTATCATAGACAATTTAAATTATTTTGCTTACGGTATTTAGAGATAGAGCGATGAATTACAAATAAATGTCCTTGCTTCTTGCCCTAATGTTTTGTGAGAGATTCACTTAAAAATAATACCATATAAAATTCCTACGTGACTACCTAATAGAAAACCTAAAAAAATGGACTAGATCAGTGGTTCCCTATGTATGGGTCGCGAGCGAATATTGGGTGGGCCCTGAAAAATAGGACGACAGATCGACCTACCAGGCGGGAGACCACTGACTCATTGCGATTAAAAGTACCTAACTAAAATTGAAGTTGATGCTAAGACTATAACGACAAAAAAATGCAAACAAATGCATCCTTCTCATTAAAAAATAGCACTCCTTGTATTAAAATATTAACACTTTGGATCAGAACTGGATGTTTTTTTTTTTCATTCATTCATATAGTTATGCCCCTTTTTCCTTCATGAAAACCAAGAGGTGGGTCCGGAATTTGGCACTTTTTTTAGGTGAGTCTTGGTCCAGTCAACTTTGGGAACCACTGGGATACATAATTAATGTTCGATCTGGGAACCCAAACCTTTATGCTCAGCAACCTGACTTCCGAGCGTCGGGATCGTCGTGCATTTAAAAAGCGAGAATTACCTGTACTCAAACAGTTATGACGAATAAACCGTGTTATGTAAAACATTCCATGTAGGACCTAAGTAGCGTTTGTTTATAAGACTTCCTTAAGTTTGCGATAACTTGTCAGGCGGAAAATTTTAAGGAAACCAGTAAAGCTTCTTACACAAGTCAGTATTCCTGTTTTTAAAAGTATACTTTAACCACTTTAAGGTACTTTAGTCATTTCCTTTTTTTTAACGCCTTTATTTATTTCTACCTATAAATAACCGACGTGGGTATCTATCATAGTCTATTTTATTTATATGTAGAAGATATAATAAATATTATAGTGTATATATACATTAACACTGTGATATACCCGTGTGTTTTCAATCTATTATTTATAAAAGAGTATTTTATTCGATTTAAGCTAGTTATCTAAAATATCACTGCAGATTTCGTCATTTACGACTACAAATATAGATAGATAAGTATTTATGTTGGCAAAGACACGTTACTACTTATAACATGACTTTAAGTAATACATTTTCCGCCTTGACTCGTCTTCATCATCTTTTGCCTTTTCCGAACTACATTGGGGTCGGCTTCCAGTTTAACCATTTGCGGCCGAATATCAGTATTTTCACGTAGCGACTGCCATCTGACCTCCGTCACCCAATTACTGGGAGACACTGATACCCTAAGCTTGGACTGTTTGTCAAACATTTGGGTTGCACCCGTAACGACTGTCATAGGTATTCGTATGACACCCGGGACCAACTGCTTAACGTGCTTTCTAAGACTAGTTCTATTTGTTTGTAGGTCGCTAGTGTATAAATGCGAATACATTTAATTAATAATTATAATTAAATAATGTAAGTACTTTTAGTCACCAAAGTTGTATTCTTATCATGTTTCTTATAGTGTTTGTCAAAAACATGAATGAAATCATTTGCCAACGTGAATAATCCCATTACCACTAACGCACGCTGGTAAACCACATTACGTAGATTCATTCACTACGCAGTGTTAAATATATACATATACCTACCTACTTACCTACTGTTTACAGTTGCAAATAGTCATACTAACTTTGACGGTATGTATTAATTTCCTTAAGGAAAGGTGGACCAACTTATCCACTTTAATATAATTGATTCTTACATCTTTTCAAGTCATTTTTCTTGGCAAACGCTGTTTTGGTGACATTGAAGATTCGCATACTCATGTCGAAAAGTTATTTTTATCATTTGTATATTATTATCACAAAATAAATATAAGATATTTACAGAATATAAAGATCTAGTTTCTAGATCTAAGGGACCTGCTCCCTACATACGGGTCATTATTTGTAATGGTACCCTATCTACAATATGTATATGTACTTACTGAATTTTCATTTCCTTGCAAAATAATCGCTAAATTCAATAAAATCATGAATTAACGCATTGGTAGAAAGTAATTTACACTTTACATACACACGACCAATTAGAGGAGCCTGCGCCCTTATAACTCTCGAAAATAATCTCAAGTCCAATGTCTTCAAGTTCAATAAACATCCGCTAATCCCCACAAAATTCGATAAATGTGGCACTAGTGAGATTACTATTTGACATTAAACCAATACAGATTGAAATTATTTGATAGAATAAGAGGGCTACGCCGAAATCTTACCATGACCTCTTAAAAAATTATCGTCACGCACATATGTAATTACACATCATAAATCATACACAAATTAATATTATACTATGATGCATTTATTCATGTTTTTGTACCCCTATAAATTAATCTTGGATATTAGATTATTAACATAATAACACTTAGCAATTAATTACTGCTTTCGTACATGGCCGTTTTAGACCCTATAATTTAAAGATACAAGCAGTTCTTAAGGCCACAAATATCAAGTTCATAAAAATTGCACAACAATCAACTTCATTCCCCCTGGTCTCTAGCCTCCGGTGATAATATTAATTAAATTACAACAATAACATTATTTTTAACAAGCTGTCGCCCGAGATTTCGCCATCGTGTATAAGCCTAGGTATGTCCCAAGTCCCAGGCAACCTCTTTTTAAAACTTCATATCGTTCGGTTCAGTGGTTTAGTCGTGATGAGGTAATAAACAGACAGACAGATTTACTTTCGCATTTATAATAGTGTGGATTTAATTTTGCACCTACATCCGGGCGTCCGTAGATGTACTTCCATAAGTAGTCAAAGTGCAAAGTCAAAGTCAAAGTCAAAGTTTTTTATTTCAAGTAGGCCTTTTCAGGCACTTTTAAACCAATACAGATTGAAATAGTAGATAGTGCCTAGTTGTTATTCAAAGTGCTTTAAAAAGCATCTCCGTGTTGTACCCATATATCCACATAAGTCGAAGTCAAAGATTTTTATTTCAGTTAGACCTTTGCAGACACTTTTAAAAAGTAGAGATTTTAGGTGCACCTTTCTAAAAGGGAGTAGGTCCTATGGAGAAGAGACAAGCAAGAAATTCCACGGATACTAAATATTAAAAAAAAAGTTAATTTATAATTAATAATCTTAAATTTAACATGTGTTAAATAACTACCAAAACACCGGGTTCTTCAATACAGATAATGTTGCTTTGGGGACGAGCAAATATGATACTTGCAATAGACCTAACTTTCACTATCTATAAGCATGATTCCAAATTCCAGATTAAGATACTCATAATACATTAGAAATGCGGATTTCTCCTTATATTTTCAGATGTTTCATTTGAAATAGACTTCCATGAATACTGAAAACTATTTCCATCTACTTTCGCCGAACGAAAATAATTCATTGCTTTACGGGCTTGAATTTTACTGCCGCGGTATTTATAGGTAGAGTTGTTCGCACATTATTCTCGTGTGCATTATTTTAGTATCACGTGTGAAGTTTGTTTGGGTGATTAGGTGTTCTAGGAATAACGTGGAATCTTAGTTCTGATCTAGTGGTCTAGTGGTCGTAACTCTTGAGAAAATGTAGCTGTATAGCAGTATAGATACCTCTGCCTAACTCTGAGGGAATACAGGTTTGCACAGGTTTACAGGTTATGCCTATCTATGTTGCTATGGTAACCTAGAACCAGGCATTTGCAATTTTAGGTATTATAGGTATGTGAGGGGTGACGTGTGGGATTTGACAGGCTTGTCAAATAATTACCAATCAAACATTGGCCAATAGAAACAACATTTCAAATAACTAAACGTCTCCGCTTGTCATCTTCTTTTTGACGTCTGCTTTCGCTATAATAATTCTAGTTATCCTAACGTTCCTTTTTAAATTATTTGAATGAAGTTCCACGATTAATTTTCTTTTGTTAATGTTCCCACTTTCTCCCTCTAGCATTATCGTCCATTTTATCCGTTTTCAATCTGTCCTTACCTAACAGTACCTACGTATAATATAAACTTCTCTGGAAAAATACCGGGCGTCGCCAATTCGCCATAAAATACGCAGCATTTATAGTTGACACACGTGAAGTGACTTCTAAACCGTTCAAAATTCATATAAGGATAGAGAATTTTGGCAAAGGTGACGTAATGTTATACAACCGGAATAATGTTAATCAGCTAGCTAGAAAAGTTACTAGTAAAATACACAACTTTATCTGATGTGGTTTTCAAGTAGGTACTAAGCATTTCTTTTTCTAGTTGTAGTGTTTGATAAAGCCATGACAAGTTTTTGGCTTATAATGCATATTATAAAAAAAAGATATCGTATTTCAAAAAACTTGTTTCAACTTTTTTGAATATTTTGTCTAGATAGTAAAACATAATTGCAAAGTTCCATCTAAAATGGCTTTCCAACAATAGTATCTCATATTTATTACACAATTCAATTATTACTTGTCGTGTAAAAAATGACAGTATTAAAAACATGGTTGTTAATATATTTCTTTGCTATTATAATCTTCTTAAAATTTGAATAGTTTTTGCCCCGTTTTCGTCTCATGCGCTCTAATGCTGTCATGTGTACTACGTAAAATAACAGATGCTTCTATCTCTTTCTTACTATTAGCTATCGTCAGCACCAGGACGAGTGGGCACGGTCAATCAGCAATATCCATATCATCATCAGCATCCTTACTTAGATCTTTATTGTGACCATCATAAGTTTCTCTTCACTCTCCTTATAACTATTGTGTTGAAAACCAACAGTTAGATCATGTAAAGCAGGTGAAATTATACCTATGAGCATATAAGCTGCTTTGCCTCAGGCATTACAAACTTCTCCAACCAAATCAATCTAAACAACGATCTTCAGAAAATTTAAGAGCTCTTACACAAAGTATATATTTGATATCCTACTCAAACAACCTACTTATAGATATATTAATAGTATTAATCTGATTGCTAGCACTCGGACCTAAATAAACATTTCAATTCGGTTTATACTTTCAATATAATGCAAATAGAGCAACTTGTTTCAGTAATTTTGTGGCTTTATCACAATGTGTTCATTAACTTTCAGACAACAACAATTGTTTCACTTTTGTGAAGAGAAATTTATTTGCATGAATATATTTGTACCGTTTGTGTCAACACGAAGCCTTACTGCCTGTCTATTAAATTTTTTAATAAAAGCTTGTGTGATTGATGAATGCGAATACCTTGCCAAGATGGAGTTCAATAGCCTCTGAAGAATATTATGTAATCATCAACGTATATTTTTTGCCTTAAGTGTTTTTCTAACCAACAAAAAAGTAGCTACGGAAATTTATAAAAAGAATATGTATTTTGAGATTACATTTTGCGTACGTACTAGAATAATTTCATTGTATATGCATATAAAACCCTAACAACTGTAGCAATAACACTCAATTGTCCGAAACCACTGGTCAATTTCTATGTCAATGAATTCATCAGTGACAATCAAGTTTATAATGAATATGTAGTGAGCAAAGATCGGCGATGAACGTTTCGCGAAGCTGAAGTGGAAATACGCGTCGGTCCCAACTCTAGTACGCACGCGACGTTCAAGCCGGTATAACGTTACCAGCTGTCAGTACGCGACTGTGATTTTCATAAATCGAACGCCGATCGAACTCCCGATGTTATTTAAATTTTATTATACATCATTAAATAATATTCAAATATATTTTTTAAGAATTTACGTTATGCTAGCCAGTGTTACTTCGGTATTAGAGTAAATGAGTTTTAAATACGAAAACGTGTAAACAAAGTCATGTTTAATAATTTGTGTGAATATTAATTACGGAAAATGTCCATATTTGTTGTAAAAATCTTATTAACACCCATCAACATGACAAATATGGCGCGGAGTGGTATTTATTCTTAATCGTGTAGGACGAAAAAAAAATGTGTGGTCAGAAAACTTAGTGTTATATAACGTAAACGGTTCTGGCTTTGCTCCACAGTGAGACTTTGTTCACGAAACTACCATTTACAAATCTCTGTTTACAAATAAAGGCGAAAAAATCATGTAATATTCAGGTAACAACAGTGACGATGTTGTGAAGCGCTTCAAAGGAATTTTTTTTAGCGTTACGGTAAACTGAGACAGGAAAAATTCAGCTTAAAATATTGCTAAAACTATTCACATCACGAAGTGAGTGTAAATCGATGTTCATCATCATGATGATCACGTTGAAGTGACTTTGAGGTGACTGAGGTAAAGCAAAAAAAATATACAAATACTACATTTGAGGAGTCTAGTTAGATTTATACTTTAGTCAAGGCAATATTCTTTACAAACGTCTTCTAATAATAGAAGATGCATTTTTTCTAACTGACAATGAGATAAATTCAAAGTAAAGATCAAATTCTAGATTCTAGCCCTGCAATTTATCCTGAGACATTGGTCTTGTTGGCATGAGAATTAAGAAAAGCACTATAAAAATGTGATATTTTTTGTGTTGACAGCTGTTATATGACATCTAATATACGTCAAATCAAAGGTAAAGAAGTTGTCAAGTCGTCGTTCAATCATATGATCCTGAACAATTGACCAATTATCACGTATTATTACAATGACGAGATATATTGCCCGTATATCATGTTTACTTGATTATTAGACCAATAGGATGTTTATGCATCGTCGATTTGCAACGAAATCAGCCTTCGATGTCACCTTCCTCATCACAATTGTTTTCCTGTAATTCAATTCCTTTGTACTACTAAATGGCTTTTCTAAGTATAGCCGACTTATTAATAAAGCCTGCAATACTATAATGGCTTTTTTGAGTCCCTTTAATTACTATTTCTATAATAACTTTTATCGCGTTATTAAATTTTAGTAAACATAAAAAGCTTTAGACGTGTCCATTCAAAGAGCGCAGATGTTTCCGGCTCATTTGCATTCAATACTATTGTGACGATAATAATAGTCTCTCAAGTGAAACCGATCTGTGATTAAACAATGCGGATGATAGATATCATGTCTAAGTACGTATAACAGTAGCGTCTAAGAAAAAAACCATACTGTGTGGCAGTATGGTTACCTATAGTAACTTTCAAAAGTAAAAAAAGCAAATGTAAAAGTAAAATTTACCACTGAAATTTGAAACGGCGTGTTACCTGAGATCTCAGTTTTATTAGATCAGTTTTTAATGTCTTTGATTGACATTCTTTGACAATGTACTCGTACATTCAATGACGACGAAGGTTGTAATAATTGTCGTAAAGACGGTATATTTAGCCAACATTCATTTGAATCATTTGACAAATGAACTACCAAACTAATGGTACTGTAAACTTCCCTTGACAGCGTCTATCAACATTGAAAACGGTACGTCTGGAACACAAAAATAGCTAACGGTTTGTCACCGTGCTATTTTTCCACCATCGTGACATCAACCTGAAAACTGTGGTAATTTTTAACGATTGGGACAGATGCAAATCTTCTTAAACTACAATGTGTGTCAAGGTCCCGCAAATTCCTTTTTTTAATTAAAGAAACCGAGATTGAGAATACTTTAAAAATTTCACAAACATTTTAGTGTGTAACACTAGCTGTTTGACCTTAGATTATTTCAGAAACAGATCTACCATCTAGACCGCTCTCGTAAATATTTGTTTAAAGTGCACCAAATAGGAAGCTTAAAGATATGTTCGTGTTTTCTTTGGAAATTTTAGATGAATTTACGCATGATCGGTGATTTGAAATGTACGTGGAAATATTTTGTTGTCTCAATTCATCTTGAGTTTTGACGTTATGCCATATTTCATCCGAGCATTTTTGGAAACCACAAGACTGTTTGGGAAAATCTTAAACCGTTTATTTTCTTTTATAAAGATGAAATTGGCAAACTAACTATTTCAATGATATCTTGCTGAACCCTTGTTCACAACTTAACTTACCAGTACATTATTATTATTTAAATTAATTACTTATAATATTTATTTACTATGAAAGACTCGATTGAAATTCATCACCCAAAGATTTTGACGTCAAGTAGTTTGGAATATTTGGTACGATTTAAAGGCGAGATTACAACAATGTCAACAAAGGAATAGTATGCCATGTCGCATGATGTGAGGCTATAAATATGATGCAATTACGCCATCAAGCCACGCTTAATCTAATGGTTTCGGTAGTTTCAACTCTGTCGCGATAACGTCAACCACCGTAAATAGCATTAGCCTGTAGCTTGTCAACTTTAGCTGAAAAGGCTTTAGGGTTTTGGCTGACGGGATTGTTTTATCACGACTATACATGATCTCAGTCTATGGTTAAAAATGTAGGTCAAATCATACCAACAAAATCATATGTTCTTCTTCAACTTCAAAATTATCAAATCCAAACAAACGTGTTGTTTTTGGCATGAACATTGCACCAATCTAAAGCCCAGTCCCTGATGACGAGTTCAATTAAGAAGCATTTCGCTCACACAAATCTACTGGTAAAACAAACACAATTCCCCTTGATATAAAACGCATTTTTGCTATGAACAGATTGTTGTCAACGCGCATCAATTTAAACGCTTCTTATCCGAACTAAGCCTTAATATTACCGATGTTGTGACGTAAATGCTCCGAGGAAGATTATCGGCCTTAAGATAAAATTAAATACCTTTTACCTAATGACTTAGTACTGAGATTGTCCATTTTATTTATAGGTAGTTACAAAGTACACCCAATATCCATAATTCTTTTTGGTGATTACTGAAATCACTGCTATAAATTTTGACATCTGCGTCGTGTTATGTGCACTTGTCTCGACAACCTTTACGTCTGCTTTGAGTACTAAGTGTGGCATTTCCATTTTAAGGTGAAATTTTATCTACATATGCCTTTTTATTTAATAAACTTTGAAACAAAAATCCTCTAAAACTCCGTCAATTTTTTGCGGATTCTTGTTTCTTGGTTATTATTGTACGAAAGGGCTATTAAGATATTTTTAGCCCGAGTAAAATAATGCGGTGTCCTAAAATCGATGCGCATAATGTTTTATATACGAAAAGCTACACATGTTTGTTCCGTTCTTGATTATAAGAGTGAGCAGTGTTTATCACTCGGTCAGTCGAAGCTAAAGCATTTGATTTCACATTAAGATATTTAAATTGAGTAATTAGTGAGTATGAACGACTCATTCATACGATACTACGATGAGAAATATATATCATTATGTAATTACATGCGCTGTGTGTGTTTAACTAAACAACCTGAAATATTACTTTATTTATTATTCAGTCAAGCTTTTATAGTGATTGATGTTAAGTCTTAGCCAGCCAAGAATGTTATAAGGCAATTTATTTATTCGTAGGCATAGCGATGCCAGAAATGTTTACGTATGAGGTGTCTTCTTTCAGGGTTTCACACTAATTTCTATAAATTAATGGATGTATATGAGTACCTATATTGAGATTCAGAAATCTATGACTACACTATTTATGGCAAAGGTTAGAGTTAGAGTAAACCATAAATATAGTATTAATAGATTTCATTCAGACCTATGATAATAAAATTATTAACAGGTGCATTCGTTCCACTTATGATATTAATGATAATAGGCAATAAGAACGAAGAGTTGCAACAAAAATATTTATTGATATTATGCTTAATGTGGCAGAACGCACTGGGCGTTGGTCCAAAATTAAATAAAACAGGTCTAGGTCAACTTTTGTAGTACACAATTATAAACTGTCGTGTATTTACACAAACTATGTAGGTAACACTTAATTAATGTAGGACACAACATGCAATTGATGATATAATGATATCTTATCTACCAATAAATATGTAAGTCCAGTTATTAGTTATGATAGCTATTTTTCCCCTAGCACATTTATTTTCAATGTATGACAAGAACAAAAATATGACTTCTCATATTCTCGTTATATTTGATCTATCACTTGTCACGTTTCAACCAAGAAAATGTTTTTTTTTTTTTTAGCTTTTAGTGCTGGATCTTCTCTTTCCAATGATATTTCAGTATACTATATATATTATTGGACTAAAAATACTTGGTGATGTAAAAACCAAATCCAGATCTTTCTGACATCCATTTTTAACTCCGTCTTTATCATTTCCAAATACTCCAGTCAATGACATACGAATTAACTCACGTGCAATATTTAGTCTCTGACAGATAAATCGATGAGTTTGTTAATAACATTTGGCAAAATATTTTTAGGTACCGCGATACTTCCTATGGCCACAATGATGTCATGGTCCAAATACTTGGTGTCAAATAGTACAACAGCTCTTGCATTGACCTTATCTGTACTTAGAAAGGCGTGATTAGTTGAACGACCTTTACATACAAAATAAATCACCTACGCATAGCAACTGTTGTAATGTTAGTTGTACTCGCTTCTCATTGAACACTTGTGGTGTTGCTCAACAATTTGATCATTCAAGTGTTAATGAGTAGACAGACACAATAGCTGAGTGAGAAATGTCAGGCAGTAAAATTAACAGATGTCCAAACACATATGTCTAAACAACTTGTCAATGTTTGTTATGAGATTTTATTGCGAGCGATGGTAATGAATGGTACATTGATTTAATAGAAAAGTTTTGATTTGAATCTATAAATATTTTCTTACATAGCAAATTGCGTATGGTTATTGTTTAGATGCATCTAGGTATAATTAATATTTGCGTTAATCAATAAGTGCATTACTTAATTTTAATTACCAGAAACATTTCAAATCCCTAATATAGATTAATTTACCTAACACGTACCTATACGAAGATAGAACGCAATAAAAACAAAAGCAAATAACTCAGATTTGTTTTACTTGAAAGTTCTTCTCATTTATAAGATTGATATTGTAGTTGAGTAGGTACGTCATACTACAACCATTACACGAATAATCAGTAAAATTTACAAGCCCGTGTCATCCGAATTTAGAAAATCTTAAGAAACTTATTTTTATATATTTTTTTTCTATGGATCTGATATGTTTTACGTACTGAAAATGCCCTTATTTCTTCTTATAATAAAAATCATGTGTACATGAACATCCATTTTACATACTACTCATTATAATTGCTATAACCATATTATATTCGTTCAATTAAATATAAGTGCCTTGAATTTAAAGTAATAAACGCAAAACTTAGATACATAAATGGATACTGTCAAATTTGCATCAAACCCTAATTGATCGAACTTGTTTCTTTAGTACTGATAATAACGAAAACATTCAAGGATACAGCGAATATAATTTACAAAATTTCTCCACCCATGTCCTTGCTTGAGGCAGTGTGTTGTAGATACCATTTTGGTATTTATTCTTGAACTATACTTATTAATCTGGGCCATTAATCATGATTAATGAAAACGAATTAAAGTTTAGTCCGGCCGATGGACGGTAGGTATAAACATACTGAAATATATTTCATTTCGTGTGGCGCAAGTCATTGAGAGGTTGAGTCACTAACAGTCTGACACACTTGGAAATCGGACAATCAGTCATCACTATAATTTATATGGCAACGATCGACATCTACGTCACTATTGTAGCTATTGTAATCTATTAACGCTTGACACTGGCTAGCAAAAATATTAGTAAATGACACAAAGGTGGATTTAAATTAGACATACAATACCAATAAAATGTTTTATCTTTCCGATAGGTATATTGATAACAAGTCAACATACACCGTTGTTCAGTTTCGTCAAAAGTAACGCGATAGTAAACTTGTAACGTTCGATAAATACGATGTGGAATTTCATTAAGTAAATCTTTAGGGAGTTCAGTGATAAAGTGAAAAAAAAAAGTGATAAAAATGGCACAAACTCACACAAAACAATGTCAAATCGATCACAACTACAAACTAGAAAAAAAGTATTTAGAAATGAAACGTTTGGTGATGGAGAAGACGGAAGAACTGAAACGAAGAGATAAGATAATTGCCTTGTTGGAAAATGAGATTGACGAGAAAGACACGACTATAAGGTACCTAAAAAATGAAATAGACAAGTTTAGGCAAGTCGTGAAGCCTTTGACTAGACAATTGATAGACAGTCGCAGGAATGGTGCGGAGACCGAGGAAGAATGCTTCGTGATGAAAACGCCTGGCATAGAGAATACCAGGGTTTATAATATTGGTGAACCTCGACTAAAGAGAACAGCTATTTCGGCAGAACCGTTATCTTCATTGACGCAGGGCTATGAAATGAAATTAGTGAAAATACCTAAAAGTCACAAGTGAGTATTTAGATATACATTAAAATAAATAAAACCTAATAACTTCTTTGAGCGTGAAGTATCAATAACGTATTAAAAGGTCAATATGATAGACATGTAGCAAATTATGTATTACATTTACATATTAATGATAGTTTCAATTAGCTAAAACATTTATTGCTCGCTGTAGACGCCTGTTACAAAGATTGATTGATATTACGTTTGATACTACGAGTATATTCATGACCTCCAAAGAAGCAAAAAATCACACGATTGTATATGGGTCTATAGCACTAATTACAGAACTTATACGGATAAAAAAAACAATTTCGTGTTCTGAATAAAATAGAAGAACATTTTTATACAGAAAAACATTGACAGCACGATGAAAAAAACAATAGGCAAGAAAGAAAATATTCTAAAACTAAATAAATTTCATGAGCGTTGATTAGTATGTCCATACCAAAAGAGTCACAAACTCAGCATTTTCTGAGTGTTAAATAGTCAAATAATCAGTGCTGATTTTCCTTAAGGGTCTCACTAAAAAGAATCAGTAAATCATATTTATTGTTATTTACAAAAATGATTGCAATTTTACGAGTGCTTATGAGTATGAAAATTTACATAGAATTGCAAGACGTAACCATCTTTAATTCGAGACAAACATTTTAACAATGTCTTACGAATACTAATTGCATTCACGTTTTCTTTTGTAAATACGTTATTTACCTTTTAATTTAAGTAGGTTTATTGGTCACGAATAAGTACTTATCGTGTGTATCTTTACATCAATGTTTCTTCATCTCACCATCCTTGTACGTTTTGTGTCGACAAATCTAATTTATCTTTGTCGACCGTGACTTAGCAACCTTAACTCTACTTTAGGTTGCTCGTCTCAAGGATTCATTTGGCATGAAGTATATAGGTTCTCATGTTTTTTTTTTGTGTCACATAATTTTAACACATTTGTTACCCTATTTATTGTATGATCAAAAAATTACTATCTTAGGATCATTTAGCAGGGGTCTCTTGATACTTAACGTCATTAATTAATCACTCAAGGTAGTGATTGAATTTCTTCTCGGTACAGGCATCGCAAGGCACTGTGACGAGGTCGACGTGTGTTAGCTCGTGTGCCTTCGGTGATCCCATTTGGTATAATTACGTTCGAACTTTATGTGACAACTGTCCTCGCCGACGGCTCTGTCAACATTAGATCTTTTGAGACGTAAATTTATTACTGCTGGTTTGGTTTTGGACATGCAAGCTTGACATTGTCTGCCATTTCGAGGAATGTTTGTGTTATTGGGTTTTTCTGTAACTGGTAAACGGAAGACTCGCCCCTTAATAAATGGTACACAAGAACCGCGTCGGAGAAATGTGGGTGTAATACAGTACACCTCTGCCTAACCCTTCGTGGAATACAGGGGCAATTCCATGTTAAGAAAACAGCGGTCTATCACTCATCTTAGCTTTAGACCATGAGTTCCCAAAGTGGTCCAGGTGGACCCCCAGGGGTCCACGGGAGACTCGAGGGGGTCTACGTTGGCGTGACAAAAAATGGGGGTTTACAATTCAATTTACAATATGGTAGATATGTACAAATTTTGAAAGTGGTCTATGAGAATAAAATCTGGAAACCTCTGCTTTGGACAATGTTTGGATGGACGAAAAGTCAGGGATAAAATGGAATGTAATATGGGTACTACCTACTACCAAATTCCTCAAGAAGAATCTATCGTATTGCACTATTTGACCAACCACGTGATTCTTGTTAGAACGCATGTTAGACATTGCTAAAATCATGTTCCTACAAATTATGTTTGTTTATTTAATGTGTTTCTAGTTTAGCAATATGGCACCTCTTTACATTTCAATAAATGTCATTTTAGTTAGAAACTATCCCCAAAATACACCGCGGTGAAGTGACTCCAGTTCATTAGTAATATAGATTAGTCAGGAAAAACTGTCAAGAAAACATCAACACGACAACTTCAACGAGTATGTTTTTTTAGTTTTGGAGTTTCAAAATAGGTATTACGATTAAAATGTGACTCCTATTTAATTATACCTAATATTAATAAATTAGGTTTTTACACCGGGGTTTGAGACGGACTAAAATAACACGGCGTATAGTTATTAAAAATTTCCGTTTTAATTGTTATTGCATATGTAGCTACTTAATACTTAATATTAACAAATAAATTATGCACGTGTTTTGAATACGTATTTCCCATTCCATTTACTCGTCAATAAAATTAACTAATTTTTAGTATTACATTTTTCCTTACGTGACTTAGCTATTAATAGGCACATTGAATTCGCAATAATTAAAAAAAATAAACAGATATCATAGAAATACACTGAGCTTATTTTATGCTATAAATAAATTGAATTTATACTCGGTTTGTTTAGGTACTTAAACAAAGGTGAACAATCTTGATGTGACTTTTTACACAAACACATATTAAACAAATAAACTACTGCTTAAACTAGTGGTTCAATTGATTTGGTAATCGTTATTGTTGTTTTACATTGGTTTTTAGTCGCGTTTTATTTTTAAACTATGTGTTTAAACAAAAAAATTATTAAAAAGACACATCAAGATTGTTTACCTTTAGTTAAGTACCTAAACAAACCGAGTATAGAAATACATTATTTTATAATATAAATTATCATAATGAGCTTGGGTTAATACAAAATATTAAAATATAAATAGTTCTGTTTTTTTTAATATTTTTGTCGAGTTGTCTCATTACGCTTTGCTTATTAACCCTTTCTTGAATCCACAGTGCAACATACCATATGTTATGTTGTGTAAGATGTGGGACTGACTAGACTTGCAGGTTCTCTGATTGGATTACATCTGTGGGGTCATTGTTTTCTAGTAGTCGCAAACGCGACTGCCGATTGCGAGCTCTTGGGTTTGAATCTCGAGCAAACTGTTATTGGGTTAATCTGTAATGATATTTTCGATAGTAGTTTGTAGTTTGGACTGGTGCCCAGATGGCAATTGGCCTAACATAGGTTACAATTTAATAACGGCGGCGAAAGTAACTTGTAATGTACAATAACACTTTTGCGTCTGCTTAATCCTTCGGGGAATACAGGCGTGATGCTATGTTATGCTGGAGCCGGCAGCGATGGGTCGTCGTGCTCTCTGAGGCATGAGGGCTAAAATGGTGCGTGGACCCTTGGAGAGCTCACTTCTAAACAAGATAATTTATAATCCTAGAACAAATTATTTCTAAGAAAATATTACAGGAATAGAATTACGTGCATAGGTAATTACCATGGAAGTAGCTTCGTAGGGTTATAAACAATGATTATGAATGTCCTTACTGCCTCCAGTAATGGCATTAGTTTCATCATAGACAAGTCTTATGTATGGTTTATGGCACTAATTTGCTGTAATAATTTAGAGGTTGTTATCATTAAAGTTGATAGGGCACTTATTGAAATCGCCTTGCAGTGGGTACGGGAAGTAATTTCCTTTTAACCTAAAAGACTTTATAAAATAAGAATTATATTTTTTTTTGTTCCTGCATCATAAAAATCACTTGGACTCCACATTACGTTAAAAAAAAAAGTTAAACCAAAGTCTTGGAGGTCACACTAACAGTAAAGTGACTTCGAGGCGGGGGCGGGTAATATCAAAGTTGAGCAAATTAGAATTGATTTCAGACCTAATTAAATCACATTTTAAGCAGTAACTTAATAAAAATTGAAACTGAAATTTTCGTGAATTTCCTATTTTTAGAAGGTTTGTCAATTTGATTTGTACGATTTTGGGGGGGACTCATGACTCCTATACGACCCCCCCGCCCCTCGTACCGCCACTGAGTAGACACAGAGCCAACTAATAATCTAACCACCTGATGCTCTATCTGTACACTTTTTTGTTTTAAAGTAGTACCTACACATACTTAGATAAAACCTCATTAATTAAATGATATTTTATCTATGTCAGAAAATAAAATGACATTTTTTTTGACACAATGTCAATAGAGATAATTTACATAGATTTAGAATGTAGAAATTTAAAGTCTATGATGATTTATCAGTAAACTTTCTCATCGATAACGCGATGGAACCATCATAAACATAAATTGGAATTGGAGCCATAAGAACATTAAACACAAACATTGGAACTGCGTACATCTTTCCAAAAATCCTGACCGATACTGATTCTTAAACCTATTTATATTAAATTTAAATGTAAGTAGAATTATTTAGCAACATTCAAATGCGTAGAGAAGCATAATGTAGCTACCCACTAAAATAAAATTGTGTTCATCTAGACATCTCATTCTCTCATTAAAATCACTGTCTCACTCGGACTTAACAATATTTTTTACCCTTTACAGATCACGGGAACTGATAAAAGGTGCTATACTGGACAATGACTTCATGAAGAATCTAGAAATGACGCAGATTCGCGAAATCGTGGACTGCATGTATCCTGTTGAATATGCAGCCGGCAGTCTCATCATCAAAGAAGGCGATGTTGGCAGCATTGTTTATGTTATGGAGGGTAAGTTAATATATTTATTAAGTTTATATATGTCTCGTGATACCCTCTATTGTCGAAAAGTAATATCTTCATAGGTTGTTTTTAATGCCATCTAGTGACAAGTAGCTAAACTGTAATAAGAACTACAGAACTTACTAATTCCGAATGTAGTCAACAGATGGCGTCTTACAGTTGGTTAGTTTTGTTCATACAAGATGTCGCTGTACATTCGTTGTTCTATTAGACGATAGATAGCGCTGCAACCGAATCGTATTGTTACTTGAACATTTTGAATTTTTACCTGAAATTTCATTATTTTAATTTACACTAGATGACGTTGATATTAATTGATGTCTTTAAATAAAATAAAACAAACAAATTCAACCAAATGCAAGGGTCTCTTGTGTGTAATGAGAAGGGTAAGGCCTAAGTCCACCACGCTGGCCTGGTGCGGGTAGGCGGACTACACATTATCGAGAAATTTTTATGGAGCCCTCTTAGGTGTGCAGATTTCCTCACGGTGTTTTCCTTAACCGTAAACGCAAATAAAAATCAAATTCTGAACCGCACATGCTTCGGAAATATTAGAGGTGGGGTTTGAAATCAAACCCTCCGGCATGAACGGCGAGCGTTCAATAGCTAGGTTATCACTGCGTTATCGTGTTATTTTGTACTAATTGATGTCTTTAATGTTTTTATTTACCTCAAAAAAATCAGTTTTTAGTGTTTTCAGTACTTTAAATGGGATCGTAAATGTTTTATCAGCCTATCAGTCAATGGTTTCTTTAGGAAAATAATAGATGCAGACAGTATTAAGATCGAATGCATTTTTGTGTATCGAAAAAGTGAAGACAGGTACGTTACTTACGTGTTAGGTATCTACACGAAGCGGTTGGTTCGTCTTGTACCATAAAAATATTTTCCTCAAATCTTAATTTACATACCTACCTAATTACGTATTGGTAAATTCCGTAGATTTGTTAAAATAGATAAATGCACAACTTCTCTAACAATAATTATTGTTACTTTCATATACACTTAATTGTAACGACACATAAATCTGTGTTAATTTCTAATAACCAGCCAGCATTTAGCAAGACGGCCGACCTTTTCCATAAAACCTCTACACACATTATAAAAAAAAAAGATCTAGCTAGTTGTACTCAGGGTAATGTAGGAGTTTACAAGGACTGTCGTGCTGTCTCCCGCTGTAATGTTCCAGAACATTGTTTGCCTTGCATGCCATGTTTAATTTACAATCGTCCTACCACAGACTACGCGTCCGGCGAGATCTGTTAAATAGCAACCTCTAGCGGTGTTTAGATGCAAACATAGTCATATTCGTCATACTTGTACGCTCAAGTCAAGTAGATTCCATACTTTCCCTAAGCGTTCGAGAAAGCGGAAAAGCAGCTGCCGTGACACCCGCGGCTTTTCCTGCCAACTCTTACGACTACATACTTCTATCGTACTAACAGGATTATAAAAACTGGAAAAGTTGTTTTGATACACCTTGAGTATGTACTTAATTGATACTGATATAGGTATTTATTTTTTTGTATTATATAAAATAACATTCTAGTGGTATTTTTAATAATATCTAGATATACGAGTAGGTATCTGAATTTGATACAGTTTTAAAAAAAATATGTGTTGGTAATGATATTTTGATTTTAATTAAAATTATTGTGTTTCCCAGTTCTACCTAAATGACTAACGCGTTATACTACGCGACCAAAACATTAGGCTCATGATAGGTATGCGGTTTCGGCGCCCCCCGCCTCAATCTCCGCGCTTCGCCTAGTGTTCATCAGTAATTGGGTATTCTTCTCCCCATTTCCAATGACGTCTTATCTGTCATAGGTCTAATTGTTTCGGCCGTGAAGTACACTAGCTGAACATTAAAATTCGTTTGTATACAGAGTGGTTTTTTAGAGAGAATAAAAATTAAAACTATATTTTAAAGATCAAGTAGGAATAAACGAGTCGCTCAAAATAGAGAACAGTGGAAGAAAAAAGGGAAGTACTTTGCCCAGCAGTGGGAAACAAAATAGGCAATTAAAAAAAAAATAGGAATAAAATAGGTAACATGTAAAAATATACAAAGTATTTCTACAATTTTTTATCAACGATTGATAATGACTTTGCGACGTGATATCATTTAGTTGGCGGTCAAAAAGTTCACACCCGTGGTTCGCACAGTCTCTGCCAACAGGATCTAGAAGCAAAACTACTTATTGTATTTAACTAACCTTGAGTGCCTATTATTAACCTGCATTCTTAAAACAACATTATTTTAAGCAAGTTTAGGTAACTCTGCATAAAAGATTTCTTATTTAAATACATTTGAAGATTATGTAACAATTTTTTATGTAATCAAATATTATAATAAGGTGGTTACATAAGTTTAATAATTGCTTAAATTTGCATAACATTACAAACTGCAAGTACCTACCAATTTAAGTAATTATAAATTAAGGCCAGACTTCGGCCCAACACATGGTTGGGCCGAAGTCTTAATGTTAGAATTAGACCTTTCTGTAAACAGATGTAAACTCGCTATAAAAGAAACAAAAGCTTTTATCCACATTCACACTATTATAAATGCGAAAGTAACTCTTGTTTGTCTGTTCGTTATCGTATTGAAATTTTACAAAGATAAGGTAGTCTGGCATCTGGAGAAGGCTTCTTTTTATATTTACAGCAAAACACTTATTAAATAATAAATACAAAATAGTTACACGCAGACTTTTCGGATTCGGACGATAGCTAATGTACTTAATATATTGAGAAAAGATTGACGTTTGCAGTTGATATCGTAAGAAATTTAAAAAATGATCATTTTTAAACAAAGGAAAGCCAGCTAGGTTTAATAGCAGCCAACATTAATAAGTTTATATACAACGTATGTATTTACAGGTTAAACTGACGGTTGCAAAAAAAAATGTTTAGTCACACACAATAAACCTATTTTTATAGGCAAGAGCAAAAACTGTTGCCACAAAATAATCTTAACGGGTTTCTATAACTAAGTGAAACTTGATAATAGCGGTGAGGTCAAGCCAATAAGGTCGGGCCACAAAATGTAACACCGATATTTCATAAAACTATTTTATAGAGTGTCCAGAAACTCAAGCTAACATCGGAGAGAAGGCTCGTTTATGATGTTCGCTGTAAACAAATTTACATTTTAATTTATTTTTTACTTTAATACTGAGTTAATTTGGATTTTGGAAAAAAATTACATTTAAAAATGCATATTACTCAACTGCGAGACTGCTGAACTTTAAGTTGGTATATTTTTTTCCTGAGCAGTCATAAACGAGATTTTCCTGATGTTACTTTTGACTTCTGCGACACTCTGTATGTATGTATAAAAGATTTTTTATTTTATATAATCACTTAGAAAAATATTGCTTTGCTATTCACGACACATTATTTGCATTTTACCTTGTAGACAGCTTATCTAAATAAAGCCATAATAATATCACAAATTTCAATTATTATTATTTTTACTTTTACATTTAAATTTATCTAGTTCTTTATTGTACTTTAATTCTACGGGCGCCATGATAAATGCGGCGAAGTATGCATCGATAAAAAGTTACGCAATTCGACTTCTATTTGGAGCACAAAAAATACGGTTACTGTCGTCTCTATCAAGAGAGAATATGCAAGTACTACGCGAATATTTCCATCTATACTGAAAACCACTCAGAAAGTCAACCGTCCCTACCGCGGTCTATCATCATCACTCCATAATTTTAAATCATTTTCTGACACCTTTGTAGTTTGTGGTAAGGGAAGGGAAAGTGGCGTTTTCTGCAATTTTACGGAAAATACCTTGCCATTAGGTTGCGCTGAGAAATTGAGAATAAAATTGTTTTTGGATCCAAGAAGAAATCATGTTCGAAAGATGATTCGGTTGTTATTTATGATTCGGATGCAATTTTCTCGTAATATTTATTTCCTTACAGAGTTGCAATACTTGCCGCTGAAGGTTGTTATTACTCTCGCAATGTTATAGTAATGGTTACTATAGTCTTAACCACGAATAACACCTAAACTTCTCAGATTTTGTATCAGAAGTATAGCTACTTATAACTGTAATCTTTGCAATATTGCAACCAGGATAATTTACCATTACAATTTGTTGAATTGCTGCTAATTTCTGTAACTGGGCCTTGAATGAAGAATACAAAGAAATTCAACGTGATTCATAATTCAAATTGTCATAGCCTAGCGGTTGAAAGCTTGTCTACCATGCGGGATGGTCTGAGTTTGCACCTGCCCCGACTCTCAGAATTCATTTCAAAATCCGAATTAATTTTCACTTGCATTAACGTTGAAGAAAAACATCATCAGGGACAAATCGGAGAGGAGTCCATAAGGTTCTTGGTAGTGATATTATATAAATCAATTGTCAAAATATATACCTAATATTATTTTGCCAAAATAAAACTGTAATTTTGTAACCCTGACATTATCTTGTGATAATAAAGTCACATTAAAATGCTGTTAACATTTATTATATAAGTTGTCTAAATCTTAAATGTTATTAGATGAATGTCGAATAAAATAATATAAACTTTTAATTTTATTAATATTCAAAAGATTTCCGCGCATAATAATAAATGAATGTCACTGAATATATCATATTCATTTTATAATTTTGCAAGATAAAATTACAAGATTTTCTTAGAACATTGTCTTTGTCATAATATTTTAATTGTGATGAAGCTTTTTACGATCTGGATGGTACTTTAAAATATCTTAAAGGATTAAAAATAAATGCGACCGTTTCAAATATAGTCACAATTACAATAGTGGATTTCGCTCCAGAAAGGAAACTAGTCGAAAACAACAAAAAGTAACGTTGGCCCACTCAACTTGGTATATTATTACGAAACGAAGTACAAAAAGTTCCGACTGTACAGACAATGCGTGATCGGTCCGCGGCCTTGGGAGACGGAGATCGACATTCGAGACCTTGTCGGTTTTTTGTCCGACGTAATGGGTGACGTTGTACCGCCCCAAGCTACTGGTCTTGCTCCAAGTGAAAGTAAAGATCGCCCGTGTGTAATTTGCAGTGCAATGTTGATAGAGCTCGACGGTGATAGCTGGAATTGCAGGGTTCACAGTCAGTGTTGCGTTAGACAGCACATTTCAAATTATAGTTTCATAACGATTTCCAAAGTTCCGATTAGAAACGCACTATCTCTTAACGTAAGCATCTAGAACTATAGACTGGTGTTATAGATGTTTCTATACCAAATATAGCAGTTTTTTTTATTAAAGGATGATACTAAAATATCTTCGAAAGTGTTATAGGTGATAGCTTAAGTGTTATGTTGAATGAATATGAATATATTTAATGAATATGATAAAACACAGCTTTTGTTTGACAACCCTAATATTATAGAACGGGTAAAGTGTATGATTTAACATAAATGAGTTAGTGACAGTGAAGTACTTGACAAGCATTTGCAGACAAGTTGTACATTTATTCGCTTAAGTTGTATTGATGTGTACATAATACTAACAAACAACATTGAAAATGTTAGCAACTTAACTATAAAGTTATCTATTGCTAAAATATAATATTTTTATTTTATTGACGGCACGATTGGTGCAGTGGTTGAGAGATGGACTGCTGCGCTACGTGTCGCGGGTTCGATTGCCGCACGGAACAAATATTTGTATGGTCTACAGATAATTCTTTCGGGTCTGGGTCTTTGTTTATGTGAATAAATACCGTGCCTCGGAAAGCACGTAAAGCCGTTGATCCTGCACTTGGTCTCTCTCCAGTTGTGTCGGATTGCGGTCCTATCGGACTATGAGAGTGAAGGAATAGAGAGTGCACCTGAGTTTGCGCACACACTTGTGCTCTATAATATGTCCTGCGTAGTTGGCTCATCTCCGGTGAGATTGGCCGCCGTGACCGAAATTCGGTCAGGAATACATTATTATTATAATATTTATTTGAAGGAACAACTGAAAAATAAGATTTGAATTATAAACATCACTATTGTCTCAGCACCAGTTGACTGATAAATCAAAGATGATAATAGATATTGTCAAGGAAATCATATTTGATCTGTACGATTCCTTGGAGTATGCAGCAGCCATTCAGATATGTATATACATATCATAGTAGTGAGAGTAACTTACCTATCGTTAGCTCGATGGTGATCATATCGGTATTATGTACAATTGTACATGAGTAATTCCACGTATTAAATTAAAATAATATGTTCAAATTAAAATGTAGGTTGAAAGATTACTTCTTATTGATTATTTCATTAGTCTCGTGATTGCAATCGATATGAGGTCCTAGGTTTTACCCCGGTTTCAGCAGTATCATTGAGACTTTCTGTTGGACGATTCTCAGCAGTGGTCCGAAGTTTGGAGTTATGCCCAGTAGATGGCAATAAGATAGCCCCTTATTACATGGGACTTAATATCACCATTGGCCAAATGTAAGTGTGCAATGGTACAAAACTGCCTAACTCTTTGGAATCAGACGTGATGCTATGTTATGTTGAAATATCATCATTTTGCCTGAAAAGCACGTTTTATTTTGTTGCCTAATTGTGAACACTTGCACAGAAAGACACGTTAATGTTAATATCTAAAAAGAGCGTACACCATTAAAACTATCAAAATAAGTTATTATAAAGACGAAAAATAAAACGCTACTTGCATACTAGCTAAACTTATTGTATCATTACTTACCTACGAAATAAATCCACATTATATGAAAATTATTCGATATCGTCAAAAATTTAATTTATTATTATCTATACCCAGTTCATATTTCTCAACGGCACTGACATTTACAAGTGGACTTCTGATAGTATCATAATTAATGATTGTATTGTAAATACATCTTAAATAAGTATGCCCCAGCTTTTAACAGATAACAGACCATCTGACCCATATTATCTTGTTCAATAATGTTATCATGCCATTCCGTGTTATGTCTTATATACCCAAAAATATATTAAACCCTAGTAATTCAACAAGTGGACGCTCCACTTCAGATAAAGTCCAAAACTCCTAACGTTGCTATTTTTATTGATGATTCAAGTTTTATTAAATTTTCTATATTTGCAGTTTCGTCCACATTAATATTACAAATTGTTTGACGCAAATAATTATTTCAAAGCAATAAAATATGAATAAAAATGTTTGAACATTTATATAAATAACTAATATAAATCATCTGAAAATAATGATTAAATAACATAATTTAAAATTATTATATATACTTAAATCTGACTTAAATATATGACATACAATTTTTGAATGCGATTAGCATAGGACTGAAGAAAGTGGCACAAAAACATTGCATTACTCGGAATCGTGTAGATTCAGGCTGCAGATGATAATGATGATGATGAAATACAATTTATTGATAGACATACTTTTGGTCGAAGACAAACCATATCACGTTAGCATTTGCAATCAAAACCGTGCTTATATTGAGTGCGTATAAAATTGCGTATTAAGAAATTTTACGACACTAGCCGCATCACACTGATGCAACAAGCAATTTTCCTTTAAGTTCCACTCGCTTAGTCTTGGTCGTTTGCCAACACGACCTTAATGTCTCGAAACATTTGAGTCTATTGTACGAATCACCTCAGAATCACGAACATACTAATACTGACCCCCTTATTACATCAGGATGTGACAAATTATCTGAGGTACCATTCCGTGAGGCGAGGCCACGCTTGAAATGCCGAATGTGGAGTTTTGCAACGGTATTATCAATGTTGAAAATAATTGATGCATTGCAAATGTCTATTCATCTACACGTTTTATAGTAGAATATAATGATACAAAAACACTGATACAAACTAAATAGAGCCTTAGATTGGACACATACCTTACCGGATAACTCTTATTAGGAATTTTTTTTAGTAGCCAACATACTCAAAAATTGTAACTAATCTTTGTAATGATCCAATATCGCGTATATCTTTAAAACATTTTCTGTACAGATTGCGTAAGAATAACTGAACAGTAGAAGATAGGTTAATCAAGATCTCAGATTCACTCAACTTCAATTAGCGAGAAGTGCACTGTCGGTCGTAGTTATTTGTCTCTACGCATGCATTCTGTCTGGGTGACCATCCGTATCGGGCGATTTCTCTTAACGATCTGAATACTTCTCGTTATAAACATTTACTTTGGCTCGTTGTTGTGACCTAATTCTGTTATTGCCTCTATTAGAACTTGTTACAACTGTCTTTTGTTACTTAACACATAATTTAGTTTCGTAATAAGTAAAAGATCAAGATATCACAGATATGAGTCACGATTAGCTTTTTAAATGTTATATTATATTATAATGTTAGAATTAGATTGGTATTAAGAATTGTAGAATTCTCGTTTTGCAATAAATGTTTATTTTTAAAATGTCTCAACGATAGCTGAGAAGATGATCTAAATTATTTTTATATAGCTAGTTTAGTGCTAAATACGTCTGGAAAAGATCTTTCCAGAAGTATTTAAATTGTTATTGAAAAAATTAATGTAATACATAGATTACCTTTGTTATTACTTGTATGAGAGAATGCAAAACATAGCACCGTAATAACGTACCGGATTCCGTTAAACTCGTCATTTAAAAAAATGTGAGCGTATTCATTAAGGCCTATAAGGACACCTTTACAAATCCGATACGGGTCGATGACGTCACTCATTGAAAGTGCGTTTTATTTAAACTAGGGGAAAGAATGCATGTCTATTCATTGTTCAATTAGACGAGGGAACGAGTGGTGGTAATGCCTGTTACATCTATTCAATCGTTCCGTGTGGACGATTGTGAATGAACAAGACAATTACTAGCTCACTGTTTAAGTGACCATTGGAATGTTCTTTGAAATTAATATGCAATTCTAAGAAATGTTTCAGGGATTAAGGATAAAGCTTCTTAAGACACAGAATTCACGTATTTTTTGGAGAGATCACTTGATTTTTTTCTAATAAATGAATTGTTACCAAACAGTGAATTCTAAAGATACGATTGAACTTAGTGTTCCTTACACATTATAACAACAGTTAGTCCAAATACTGCTTTAAAAGTTTTCTTTATCATACATTACGTGTTTGCATCAATTTGTCCAGTCATTGTAACAGAGTGCCCTTTTCAAACAGTCTCAATTTTCAACCTGCCAGCAGTAAAAGTGAAACCATAACAATATTCACAGCCCACAGCCTTGACCGTGGTAATTGCGTCACAAATGAAATCCGACTGAACATCTTCGCGATTAGCATTTCTACTTTTACTTGAACTTTCGATTTGACCACGCTAACCGTAATTACATGGTGTTTTACTGTTTATTAAGTTTGTACTGCATAACACTTCAATATTGCTATGTGAATACTTGAATCAACAGAAATCGTAGATGTATCTAATGTGCATAAAAAAACAGATGGACTAGACGAATAACATTATAGTAACTTCTAACTTGGACACGTCAAGAAGGAATCTTATGTTCACAAATTCATATATAACATTTTTTATGATTATATCTTTGTCATGTCCAACGAAGCGGTTATGTTCTGCACCCATTACTGCACGTTAAACCAAGGAAATAAAACGGTAGAACTCATCTCTGTATAAAATATTGTTCTTCTGAAATCTTAGATCATAATAACTGGTTTGGAAGACGCGTTACGTGATTTATATCCAGTGATAACTTTCCTCTTACTGTAGTTTTTTTTAGCTGACGCAAATATTTAAGATTTTACTGCTAAAGTATTTCAATGCCTCCTAATGTTGAAAACTTCTCATGTTTTCTTTCGCTTCGTTGAATATAACATTGGCAATTCGTAATTGTATATTTTCTTTGTTTGTTTCACCAGTTTAATCTATTAACAGCTTTCTTTTCGATTTTATTCGATTCGAAATCGAGATTATTTGATTATACTTTTTCCTTTGCTGCTTTACTTTTACGCCTATTCAGAAATTTTATGGTTGTATTATTGATTTAGTTACGTTTATTTTTAATGACTGGGTCTTTGAAAATTCATTGTTGAAAAGATATACGTAGTTTTATTATGCAGTTCATAAATCATACGGGCCGAAGAAATTCTAGTTTCTAGTACTTATGGTGTGCACGATAAAATAAGACTTCTGACATTAATGACTTTGCAGATATGCAGAAAATAGCTAACCCTTCTCACATCGCACAAAATTACTTTTTTCTTCATTAATTTTTATTCAATTATAATTCATATTCACGCCTTGATACAAAATAATGCCTCATTAGTTTATTTTGATTCATTACTAGCACTTTTAAAAATAGATTAAAAAGTTTTCAGTGTCTTTTTGAAGGTTTAACCTTCATCGTTTAACATTTGGATAGCTCCGGTCACGGGCGATGCCTTGCCGATTTATATCATTCTATTCACCTTCACTAATTATTCTATTTCAAATTAGACGTAACAAATTTTTGTGTTTTGTCGCCCCTATTTTAACATCTGCATACTTTATGGCTATGTTAAGACTTGAAAAATAAAAGATTAGACGGATCCTTATTAATGTCATTTACATCGTTAAGTAACTTAACCTTGGATAAGTAATCAATTATTAGCAATAGAATTACTTTCTTTCATCAGTTCAATATTCACTTAGTTGCAATATTTGTTTAAATATTTTAACAAGTGTTTTTCATTCATGAGTGCTCATTTAACTTTATTCATATGATATCAGAAAAAAATATATTAATGCTATAACATATATCACCGAGGAACTTTTTAGTCACAACTTACTACAATATCTCCAGGATCAAAATTAAAAGGTTCACCACCTCGTCCACCTTTTGTGAGCTTGGAGCTTTTATTATTCAGGTAAGTATGTATTCCGTCCTTGTCTAGCGCAAAGTCTGTCTCAGCCACACGCGACGTCAGCCGGCTGCGTTTGCGCAGGAGTTGATCGGCTCGGAGTAGAGCAGTAAGCGGAGCGGCGCTGACGTGATTGGTCGCCGTATTTTGAATGTCTCGCGTTCCGAATTTAAATTAGTCGCGATCGACTTCACTGTGAGAGAGGCGATGTGATTTGTTTATAGTTTTGTTTCTCAATTAAATCGAATTGAAGAGACAATTTCCATTGAACTATGGTAAATAGTGTGGTGTGTTACTGTGTCATAACAAAGTGTATTTTCGCGGACGCTGCAGCTGTCGCCTTGCCTATCGGAAAGATTTCGGAGGATTTGAAACACATATCCGAATACTTAAAAGGATTGAATTTAATAATACACATTATGCTGCAGCAAAATTTTAAATGATATTGCTAAATTGCAACAAAAACAAAAAGAAAAAAAAAAACATTGACGTTATAAATTTATAACCATTATGAATAAATATTACGATCATTAATATTTTTATAAACACCGTGTCCTTTCGTTCGCTTCACGATTTGAAAGTAACGTTTCGGAGGCTCTCATGCACTGCAAGGTTATTGCAAGCCTCTCGTATTTGCGTGCACTACCCGTGTGCCGTGAAAGTATTTCGGAACGTTGTCTTCACAGTGAAGATATTTTAGCATATTAATGTCCGAGACTCGAGCTTTCTATGCCTGTGTTTGGCCAACAGTATGACATCACTGTCTTGTTAGTACTCGTGTTTTTAATTATATCAGCAACTTTGGGCATTAGTCCCCTTTAAAAGGTGTGTCTGTTAAATAGTTAATGAGGTTTAATGTTGTGAACTAAATCAATCATGTACCAGTTTCATAATTAATGATATAGCTATTGCAATAGGAATCAGTTCACGCCTCGTTAACTTATTGAAATCATTGTTGCACTAACATACTTCGGAACTTGTTTATCGGGTAATAATAATTTTCATATGCGTGTACGAATCATTGTCACGTTTCAATATTCAAACAAAGATTAGAAAGTTAAACAGATAGTATCAACATAGGTACCATGCATGGTTGTCTCCCTTGCGTGTTAACAATACTGTACTTAATGATGTTATCGTAATAATAACTATTCCTATTATTACAATAATTATCATCAAACCGTAGAAAGTGTACGTAACAATACATACATTTCGCAATGGAAACGTCAGTTTATGATAATAAAACCATGTTATTTTACGTCATAATAATAATTGAACTGAAGCAAGACAAATGATTGTTGAATGTCTGTTATTTCTGCTCGGTTTTGTGTCCGTATTATCCTTATAGAATGGCCCGCGATTGTCACCATGAATATTGAAGTCCGTTGAATAGGAGAAAGGGTTACCATTGTTTATGATTCGAGTAACTTACCGTTAGTTCTAAATAAATTCAGCGCGTGCTATTTGCGTATCTGACTAATATATTGTAATTCCATCAGTGACGTTGTATTTCATTGATGAATCAAAGGTTCTACTGCTACCGACGTGTTTATTGCCATACATTCAAAATGCAAAGCATAACAAATAGATGACGAGTAATTTGCATTGTTTTAACCATTATCTATTGTTAACGGTGTTGTAGATAACAACAATTAAATGCGTGAAGAATAATAACATTTTTAAATATTTCACGTTCATTCGTTGATGCCTACTATAGTAATATTGACATTTTATAAACTATCAAAAGAAAGCTATAACAATTATATTATTAATGCTGTTTTTCGATGGTACGAGTACTAACATTCAAGTATTACCTTAAGCAGTCTCTATGTGCGGTGCACCGGTTTTCGAAGATAACAGATGGCGATAATAACAGCCTAATGTGGCCTTCTAGGAACCATGATTGTTTGAGAACGTTTTAACGCATATTGTCCCGAGAATAGCGAATTTTGAAAAACATTTTTATATGTTGTTATTAGCTAATAGGTAAATCTTTTAGTTATTGTTACTTTTATTGATTTGAAAAGAACAACATTTCTTGTGAAGGCATTGATGTCGTCTTTTGGCGATGTTGATCTTGTAATGAAAGAATCATTAAGTATGCATCGGCCACAATTTCTCAAGTTCCTGGATATGTTTCTCACGTATCATCGCTGACCAGCCGACTGGATATGTGGACCAATGAACTTGTTTCAACTCGTCTATCGGTTGATGTCTTAGAAATCGTTTCCTACTAACTCGATCAGGCGTTTAATGATTGCTGCTAATTTGCTACTACTTTACACGTATCATTTATTATTGTTGTCTTTGCCTACATTAAGTGTATCTTTATCTTTACTCTGATTTTATATTTTAGTTCTTGACTTATTTTCACTTCTTTATCTCGGGATATCTGCTTAATATTTAGTCTCGTACGTTTTCAAGTGAAACTGCTGTAATATTATTAACTATAAACAAGCCGTATGTAGCAGTTTCCCTGCCAGCTGTCGCTCGCACTCACTTAGCCCCCATTATCTAATTATTACACAGTGTGATTTCATTTGCATTCGCCTTATGGACTCTCGAGGCCCAGTTAGTGCTTCCTCGTTGCTGATGTATTTAGCCAAACTACTTCTTGTGCAACGTTTGTGCTTGCCTCCCGTGACGCGTCCGCTGTTGCGAAGTTAAGTGTTGGAGGACAACATTTTGCTAAATTGTTGATGAAGCTGGAAGGCCATTTAACGAAAGTGAATATGAGGTGTTCAGTGGAACAACTGTGGGTATAAAATTTATACAGTCAATGTATCAAAATTAAGTATGAATGTATAAATTATACAACATCATTATGTTGCATTATTCTATTCCTTGATGATAACAATGTGAGAGTCACACATTAAGACGTATATATATAAATATATATTCTTGAATATAAACAACTGTTAAAAGTTATGCAACAAGGCCTGTAGTTTCATATTTTGGCTTCTCTTTGTTATTTCATTATTAACGTGGATTGACAGTGTTATTTCACCAAATTTTTCTTATAAATACTAATTTAGAAGCTATGATGTCTTTAGATTTGCGACATTGTTTCCTATGTATTTTATTTGATGGAGGCTAGTTATCAATGTTAACTATGCAGCTGTCGAGAAGGTGTATGTTTTCGCTTTGTATCTGGTATAAAAATAATCGAGTTTCTAGACACGGATAAGTAAAATAGTTCTTGCAAAATCAATCCATTGTTATACATTAATCAGTCGAACGCGCTATTCTTAACGCAATCATTTAGTAGGAAAATTGAGAATTTTTTACTCAGCCAATTAACTTTACTTGAACAAAAATATAATAATGCAATTACTCAGATATTGAATTTTGCTGCAGCATTAAAACATAACTTCCACAGATTGACTCGAGTAATTTATGTTCCTTTTTATTATTACGAACTAACAAAAACAGCGAGTGTGTCGCATTAATCTCCTGTCTAATGACGTCCAACCGCCGTAACCTTTAACAGCTGGTTGATAATAATATTCATCCAACGGGAAAATGGAATTAACATTATCAAGAAAGACTTCTCGCTTCCGAACGTATCAGCTTCGTAGTGAGGTAAACGAAGCGACAACCAGAAATTCGCAGACATTATGAAAATCAAGCATTATCCAGGAAAAGCGGTCATGGAGGACCCGTGGCTGTCCATTACGGACAGAACTATGGACCTTGTGTATGCAGCGAACTGGGTTGGTGCAAAAAATCTCAGTTCTTATAGTGAAAATGATGATCAGTCAAACAGCATTAAATTTAATTCAATATCAAGAAGTAAGTCGTGCAGAGACGTTGGTCGCACTAACGATAAAGATTATGATAGCAAAATATATTCACTGGAAGATAATGAATATAGTTATTTTAATGATGTTCCTAATGAAAATTTATCTCAATTAGCTAAATATCAACAAGATATAGAGGAAAAGGCGAGAGCAAATAACAATCTTCTTGTACAGAATAAATTGAAACATAGTTATAGTTTTAAAGACATGCCAAATGGATATCGACCGTCAACATTAAGACGAGTTAAACGTAGGAATTTTACTGAATGGGATATTGAAGCTTTCGCATCTAACAGCAAACAACCACCAGTGCCGCCGCAACGTAAGGATTCTTTGAAATATGCACACCGGCAAAGAAAAGCTGACTCAAAAAAAAGTTATTTTCCGTTACCTGATCCCGGAGCCGTACCACCTGATCCCTCATCCGAATCATATTACGAATACTACTCCAGAGTTAGTCAACAGAATAATGACACGGATAGCGATAAAATAAAACAGATGCAGAAAGACACGAAAAAAGACAAAAATTCCCAAAGCGAAACTTCTAAACAAAATGGAAATACTATGTATCAATTAATCAATTCTATGGCAACTTTGGACTTAAGCCCAATAAAGTCCAGGAACGGAAAACAGAATCTCGATATGGATTGCGAAGCGGAAGATTTGGGTCTGTACATGCAGCCTATTAAACAGTCGTTATCTACATGCGATCAACTTCCTAAGCACACAACGCAACCGGCAAACGAACGAAACGGACGCATCGAAGATAATAAACCTAGCTTTCGTTCTAAATCATTGAGAGTTAAAAGCGAAGGAAGAGCGCCTCTTCGAGCTTATCTCGACGTAGTCCAGCCTGAACAGATTTATAATGGAGTCACTGTCACTCAACCGAAAAGAAATCTGTCACCGAGTGAACAGCTGACGTTAATGCAGTACGAAATGTTTAACGGAAGTCAAAGTCAACCCGCCCCTCCGATTGCTAATGGGTTACACTCTACTGATCTGGGTAAAGAAAGTGACTATCGGACTACAAACAGTGTTGCAAAACAAATCAAACGTGATAAGTATGGAAAGCCGTACAATACCGTCAGAGTGAAAAGTGATGATAGGTATAACAGATACAATGACATTATGTCGTTTGGGGTACAAAACGATCGTATCAGTGAGGAACGTGTTACAGTTAATGGTAATGGTGTATTTTCTAGAAGTGCAAAAAGCTCGTCTAGTGGTTCGGACTCTGATTTCTCAATACCTAGACCGAAGTTGATAGTGCCCGTGCATACTTATGGGACAAGAAAGAGGAGGACAGGGAATCTCTGTCAACGCGACAGTACTGCAACTGAATCATCACTAGATGCGGGATTATTGTTAGATGTTACGCGTCTACAAGACCCTAACAACAAGGCTGTGGAAAAATATCATCGTAATGGTGAATCAGGTAAAATTTGATTTACACTTTAATATAATTTATCTCAATAATGACCCAATAAATATGTATCTGTCTATTAAAGCCGTTATCGTAGATGTTATCGTCAAGTTATTTTCAACTCATGTGTGCTGATGTTGATCAATGTACGAACGTATTGTCCACGAGACATTTCGAGGTCTCACGGATGACATTTTCGATGACGTAATATAAACTGTGAAATACCTACGCAAATGACTCAGTGTTTCATCATAAGGATCTTTTGCCTCTCTGTTTATAACATACCAATACATTGTTTAAGTTTGTGTTTTTATATCAGCATTAAATTGTCTATTGTCAAACTTCAACATACTATGTGATTGGGATAAAAGACAACTTGTGAAGATCCTTGCAAAAAAATTGATTCTAAACAGAACAGGCGGAGAAATCGTCAGATTACACTCACTGGGATGCTGTTGTCTACTTTGCGGCTATAACCTTTAAATCCAGTCTTGCAACACCCACGGGAAATGACGGTCTATATTGGTAAACGACACAACACGGCAAATTGATTAGAACATTTCCTTTATTGCGAGCGCCACCAGCTTTTCGCTTAATCATGACTATGTTTAGAAAAGACATTTAAAATTTTAGCTTCTAAAGAAGTACCTACTGGACATTACGCCATGCGTACTCCATTTACGATCGAGGTTTTGAGTGCCTTGGTATAGGTATACGTAGTTTACTAAACGAACCGAGACTAGCATATCAATTAAACTTCGCTTCGTATTGCCCTACTTATAGTTGAAGTCAAGCACGAATATAAAAATTAACATACTTGTATTACAGCAAATTGAATTATTGATTGCAAAGAAGTAGGTA
The DNA here is from genome assembly GCA_947562105.1 of Shargacucullia verbasci. NCBI lineage: Eukaryota > Metazoa > Arthropoda > Insecta > Lepidoptera > Noctuidae > Shargacucullia > Shargacucullia verbasci. The sequence continues at coordinate 6,126,674 of OX387296.1, forward strand.
CACGTAAAAATTTAAAAGTACTAACACAAATTTATATGCCGTAGTGTAAAATTTCATTTGTGACGGTAATTTCTTTTTAATATTGTGGGTATTGTTTTATGCCTCCAATATTATTATTTCATGTGCACGATACATGTTAATAATATACAACCGACCTCAAAACTTGAAAGCAGCTTGTTTAAATTAAAGAAAAATCCATTCCGCATAATGCTTAATTACTAAGTTTAACAGGGTCAGATTGGTTAAATTGATGCATTGGGAATCCAAGATTTTTAGTAAACTACATATAAGAATTAGAAACATTGAAGCTAACGTCATGAACATTGTGACTTATCTGTTCGTGCGAATAACAATCAAATTGATCTGAAATAGTTAGTTTGGAAAGACAATGGACCACCAGCTGTGCGGTTGTAAATTTGAATTTGACCTTGTTATACGGCTATGGTAAAGAATTTAACATAAATGCATTACGAGTAATAGAAGTTGAAGGACAATAGGAACAGCTGTAACCCGGCAATTACTAATACGTAGTCATTAAGAATACTTAACATAATGGGTACAGCATTGTAGCTATTCCTTGAGAACCCAGCCTAACTGTGAATGACATGAATATGAATGATTAAACATAATATCGGTACGTACGTGTATAATAATTTGCTTCATTGTACAACACTGCAATGGAAAAATAAAACAAAAGAAAGTTATTACCCTTTATCTAATTACGAAGGCATGATCGCCCTTGTCTATGTTACGTTCTATAGTATCTATTGGAAAGCTGGTATCAATGTTGTAATCTTTGCACACTAAAGTAAGATAGTTGAACAATAAAACGGCCATAAGCCTGGACACGTACCCGAACTCCTGACCCCGGCATTATGTTCTTAGCAAGTCGCCTTGAAACACTTTCGTTCTCTGAGTCTTTAATTTAGTCAGCTCAACCAGCATTTCATATGTCCGATTTGTAAATTAGTGTTTTGCATAAGAGATTTGAGTGCTAATTACAGCATTTGCAAAATGTTCTGCAGCTTGTTCGTAATTGCTGCTATTATGGTTCCAGTGTAGCTGCATGCGATATCATATAATTTTGCAGGTGTCAAAACTGAAGTAGGTCCTTAAAATACTTTGTGAGGCAGTAAAAATGTAGAACATATTTTTATTGCATTTAAACAAAACTGAGCTAAATACCGTCATTCCTCGGTCCAATCGAACCCCATGGCCGGCTCCTAGGGTCAAACAATTTAAAATAATTACGAATCTTTTTAAGACAAGGAATTACACGGTTTTTTGTATCTTAAATATATTTTACATAATTTATAATGCGCTGTTACGTATGACAAAAACGCGAATTTATTGTGTTATAGTTCTTAGGTGGATGTTAAAAATATTCAATGAAAGGTAGAAAGTTTATATTCTGTGTAATAAAAAGTTAACTTCCCAATCTATCGTACACTAATTCCGAAGTATTTCACATTGTAATAATTTCACACATGATTTAGAAACTTGTAATTTTTACCAGCGAGAGTCGAAAAGAAGTTGCTAAATAATCATTGTTTCGCTAAATTTTAATCGAAGTTTAGGTGTGTATTCATTTCTAAAATGTTAAAATTAAATGTAAGTATCTGAATAATACTTCATCATTAGTATAATTTAATTAAAAATTACATAACAAAACAATTACTGCACTGTAAAGTAAGTAAATTAACTTTTGCTTCAACAAGGTGTAACAAAAATGTAAGCGAATGTAAATGTATTACATAAATAAATTTGATAGTGATTGTAATTAAATTGAGGTTAAACAACCATGTCCTTGCCGCGTGACTTTGTAATGTGCAAATATTAGACTATGATTACGCTACACCAACGCAACATATTTTAAAGCGAACACTGAATAAAGTTAAAATAAAATAAAATATATGAGTCGCATTTTTAAATTTATATTTTGTCTCGTCTACGTCTTTGTTTGTTTCCAGAATATTTCTTATTTTATATTATAATTTATGAAACGATTGTAATGGGATAAATGCATTAAAAGTTTGATAGACAAAGGAAAAAGCACCTTACGCGGGACTGCATTTAAAAACAAATATAAAAAAACACACAAACATAGATCTGTCTTTTGGTTACGAGCTGCTCACTGCTAATGATTTACATACCATGTGTGAATTTTCGCTTTTAATCAACAAGTTTTGTTTTATTTAACAATTAATTTTTTATTATACATTTTGATTATAATAAATTTGTTAATTTTTCTTTATGAAATGCTATGTACAAGACTACAGAGATTTTCAAAGACGGAATAAAACACGTATGATGAATTTTATGTAGTTGTATCTGGTTAGACTGGGAACCGACCTCAACATGGTAAGCAAACTAGGGAGATGAAAGTAGAAAAAGGAGTAGATCTAAAACTTCAAAATAGATCTCATAATAACGATTACCAAGAAAACAATACACATTAACTTATTAAAGCTGCTATTTTCAGCCTTCTTAATATTAATTCTGGAAATAGAGGAAACCTTAGACAACATTTCAACTATATGTACACCAGTGAAGCAACAATTGGTAATCAAACACAAATTCTGTATACTGAATGCTATGATATTTCGACCGTTATGATATTGAAAGTCCTAAAGAAATATAAATGTTTGTGATTAAAGTTTCACATTCAGAATTGTTTTTATATAAGATTGTATCTCAATAATGTAATACCTTTTCACTTGTATCCATATCTTGTTAGAATACTTCGAGTAAACACTCGCGTTTATTCATTAAACAAGTAGAATTTTCACATGCCTCTCTATTTATTCTCACACTTTATCTTCTCATGGTCGATAATAACAAGTACTTACAGCTGTAATCTTTCACACTTAACGATAAGAGTAATAAGACTTGATTGTTTGGTTTTTGCACTTTATTACTTTTGCCCTATCATGTCCGTTCACTGCAATGACTCGCCAATGTCCGGCGACAATTTAAATCTTGGCAACCTTGACAGTGTTTATTAATTTGTTTGATATCGAAATTGTACCAATTGGAATAAATGATACCTAAAGACAGACAGGTTTAGTAACTCTGTAAAGCTCTGTATATACTTTTAGTCGAACGTTTTGGTTTGTTGGATATAAGGTTTCTAAAAATTTTACGTTTATTTTAGGTAGGCTAAAATCTTCTTTCACCTTGATTAAATATCCGATCACCTTAAGTAAGTAGTCAATAGTTTTGCCACTAAAAACTTTTGTCAATGTTACTACAAATCAGTTATCGATTGTCTAGCGCAGTTTTACCCTAAGGCCCGGAGCCTTCGCCTCAATTACTCTATCTATTTAGGTTTATGTTTATTTATGTTTTAATAAACCGGATTTCCACATAATTATTTGAATCAATACATATTCAAGTATTTCTTAAGTGAAATATTATTTTGATTTGTTTCCAGCGCAAAATTTTGTTGGGACATAAAAACCTATATAGAATAGATGTTTATGTATTTAAATGCCGTTGACTGCAAAATTTATAAATCTAGATATAGAAAGCCTGCACTTTACAGTTGGTACCAAGTTCAAGAATTGGTCTTTATTTTATGGCCTTATGGTTTATGAAACCTGGATAAATGCGACTATAGACAGAAAATTGGAGTCCCCACTTAAACTTCATCAAAATAGCAATGACCGTGGAACATCGTGCGTTACCCAACTAGCATGTGATATTAAAATTGTTATTTTTTTTTTCCAACAGAGGGCCGTGTGGAAGTTTCCCGAGAAAACAAGTACCTCAGCACGATGGCACCCGGCAAGGTGTTCGGCGAGTTGGCCATCTTGTACAACTGCAAACGTACCGCCACCATCAAGGCGGCCACGGACTGCAGACTATGGGCCATCGAGCGCCAGTGCTTCCAGACCATTATGATGCGCACCGGATTGATACGCCAAGCTGAATACACTGACTTCCTTAAGAGGTAACTAAATATTGTTTTGCCTATAATAAGCCTCATCTTCATTGGCTTATTATGTTATTAATAACTTTAATATTCTATCGTCATATAAAACAAAGATCACCCACCCGTATTTGTACTTTAGCTGTGGGTGGTGTCTCCTTACAATTAATGACTACTTGCTTATTTGCTGTCTCTATTTGGTACTATAAGTTTATTACAAAATATTTATGTGTCTCCAGCCTTAAAAGCTGAAGTAATATTTCGTTGGCATCGTAAATGTTTATTTTAACCGCAAATTAAAGAAAGAATCAACACTTACTAGCTTATACTTCCATAAAGTTGTTACAACCATCAGAAGTAGAAATCTTGGGACTGAGTAGGTTACTTTCCAGTGTTTTTAATTTAGTAAGAACCTAGATAGACATGTTCATTTTATAAATTGCAATAAAATTGACATAATGTTGGCTTTATACACATCAATATTTCCTGACTGGTACGAAAAACTTATTGTATGAAATGTCTGTCTTATATGTTTAAATAAAAACGAAAATCATTCACACTTGTGAGTTGGCACGGGATTGAGTCTGGATATAATAATCTGTTTTTTATGAAAGCTCGAGCTTTATTTAGATAGGCTATTTCGGCTTTTCCTTCCAAATAAGACACAAGTTGTTTACAGTATTGAGGTCAGTAACCCCACAATGTGTTGACCGGACTAAAACACAAAATGTTCACATGTTTTGTTCTAAAAACGATTGAGTAAAGAGTACATGCCCTAATTCCTATTTAAACACATGTCGTTTAAAAAATAAACAACACATTCTGCCTTGTGTAATAGTTATCTTAAATGAAACCGTAGTGAAACTGGTATAGCAATTTACTTGTAATTAGTTTGCGGTAGTTTAAACTCCATTCTTACTTTCATTTGTTCTTTGTTACCTAACATACATTTACAATTATGTATATTCTTGAATTTAAATATAATGATGTCTACAGAACTTCTAATATTAAGAACAAATAGTAAACTCAGTTTAAACGTCAAGAATGATAAATAAAAGAAACAATCACTTGTTTCTGTGTTTACCATGTGCATGAAATCGACTAACAATGTATTATTATTCGTGTTCTTGACATACAACACGGAAGTCTTCGGTATGCCTTCTGAATGGATTCCATATATCTGTATTAGCCATACACAACAATACAAACTTGCCTCTAAGAGCATTACCGATGACAGAGAAGGATATTGACCTCAGGACACTTATGCAAATGCAATGGGCGTGCAATGGCCCATTCTTCTGCTTTCAACGGGCTCACACTCTTACAATGCCGTCTACAGTGCGGGCCTTGACACGAGCTGTATGTGAACAGATTGCAACGCACGAACATTAATTTATTAATAACGAGAACGATGTTATTGGAACGATCACCGCGAGAGTCGAATATATCAAAACATTTACAGTAATTGGTAACCTGCTTTCAATTGGTCGAATGGTTGCAGAAAACTTGGTGGGAATGAGCAATGCCATTGGAAATAAAAATAATGCACATAATTATAAATTGAAAATATCGTAAAATTGAATAGCAGCAACGGTAGATGACTACTAGTCATTTGAGTTACTTTTTATGAACTGTCAAAAACGACATTTTGTTCTAAAAATGTTTGGATCACAAAAGCGTGACGTCATAGTTTGTCATTATCATTGACATACTTATTGTGAGATTTTGATAAATTAAAAATTCAATACCCAAAGATAAGCAAGAGATACAGTTTTACGGAGTTTTTAGAAGGAGGAGTACTTTCCAAACAAGATTTCAGAATTTTATTTTTGATGCAGTCATCTAGCCTATTAAAACATTTTCATGTACTCTATGGCAATAATAAAAGGTGTTATTTATGAATGTCTCGACTTCGAGTGTCGTGTAACTTTAGACAGCCTTCCATTTAGTATCAAGGGTATCGTGTTGTAGAATGCTTAGCGTCTGTTGCTTTATATCCCATGAAGTACTCGTACATATTCTTAACACGGTGATCCATCTTAGTTGAACCCATCATCTTCAAGATTAATGTCTCTATCGCGAGTTTAATCTAACTTGTTGCTTTATTTTAGAACTTGTCAGGTTTGATGTTAAGAATATGGATGATTTCTTTCTACCAATAACATAGGAGGATGAAATATATGAGATTATCATCCGAGTCAATTTGGGTTGTATCGAAAACCGGTTCAACCTAGTTTTTTTATGAACATCATCTGTAGTAGTATTTTTGTAATCTGCTTTATAGATTCATTCAATCAAATTCTTTGCATCGTTTGATGTTATATCTACCTAACACGCAACATAATTTTGCGGTTTTAATTTAAACATGAAAACGTTGTCTATGCATAGAATGTTTATATTCATCTAAGCTATCAAACTGGCAATAAAACAAAGCCATTGTTGGCGAAACCAGTGTCAACGCAGCGTTGCCCAAGCACTCGCGCAATTTACGAAATACTCACTTACTAGCCGTCTGCACGTTCGCAAGTTGACATTTTGAGACTGTAATCCTTTCACTGTAACGTAATAATCTATTTTAAGAAAGCAGAACTAGATAGAACATGAGAACATTATATTTTTTACCCAACAGAGACCTAAATGCATGAGAGTCTGAATTGCTAGACTGATTTATTGTGTTTGTCTCGTACTGATTAAGCAATAATATTAAAAATATAATGGCAGTACTATGGTTTCAAATATATCGCATATCTTGTGTCTTTGAAAATTTATAGGTATGCAGATTTTGTAATATTCACTCAAATTCTTGATGTTCACTTTTTCATTTTACTAACATAATTCCTTTGAAGAATACTGACGTTTTCCAGTTGCATTACCCAGGAATGTTATTCAAGGAAACATTTCCTGTTTATCTTTTCTCGCAATTAATTTTGCACAGTATGAAGTCAGATGTTATTTCAGAACAATATTAATAAAAACTATAACATCTGTCGCCAGTTTTATATCTTATAATAGTTATTTTCCTGTTTGATTCTGTCTTATGTGATATAGTAAGTATACAGTAGTAATCTTGTTATCTTGTTTTATTTTTGGTGTATAATTAAAATATTTACTACAGTCTTTAAAAGTAATACCACGATAATTATCTCTAATATCAATTCTTACATTGTCTTATTTATTTACTATGTTTTACACTATGCTGCGCACATTAATGATACAAAAAATCCATGAATTATGAAAATTGTTTTAGAAACTCTATCTGAAGAAACGTGATGAAAAACTGACCGTTTTGATGAAATATTGAATGCTCCGTTAATCTTGTAATACGTGTAGATAATCATTAACGATACTGAGTTTTCCTTCGTCCAAGATACCGATCATGGAGTAGCAGCTTCTGCCTCGACACACTTTAGTTAATTACCCGCTTGTACATTAGCATCGAGTTACACGTTATTGCAATATAACAACGCAACCAGATATCAATTTGCTTCATGTTATTGTTGTACATTGTTTATGGAACTCTAAACAATTGACATTTGACGTCTCGAAGTTCTGCACATATTTTCATAAGATATTGGAACTACAATCGTGTTTTAAAAAATGGAAATAATCTCGAATATGAAAATGTTTTTTAAGTTCCTAAATATATGTATATTTTCTCTCTATTACGTATAAAAACTGATTGTTAAGTAAAATTAAAACCATATCCGAAACGTATAACTCCGTTCAATATAGCTTAACATTGCGGAACAAATGACTGTCAAATTGAGCGAGGCCATTATCAAACCTTGTGTTGAGGCCAAAATACTGGACACACCAAAAAAGTCTATAGGTATCGATATTAGTCAAAAATCGTGAAATTAAAATGAATGAATTGACAAAATCCACTGCTCATTATGAATCCATTGTATTGCTTGCGGTAGCATAATAAATATTGACATTATAAACTTTTGGACTACAGACTATTGACCGTGAAAAATGATATGACTGAAGCAATTTTCATTCGCGCTCACTGTGACGCACAGTTACAATAATACTGTACTGTTCTGATGGCTTGTTTCTTTTATGTGGGTTTAATTGTCTGATAAGTGGTGCACTCCCATTGCGCAGCTGTATAGAGCCATTAAATTGTAATCAATATAATTGTTTAAGATCTCTAGCAATAACGCGTTTACGATCCGATGATTGAAGAGAAAATACGATGCAATGCTTATAAAAGTCAGTCAAGTATAAAAGTCGGAATACTAATTCTGAGCAAAAATTAGACGGTTGTACACTTTAGCTCAACTTAATACTGTTCTTAATAGAAGACCAGAAAATATTTTATTATAAATAATCTGTTGAATGACAAATTGAGAAGCATTGAATACTTAATAATAAGGAAAAACCACTAAACTAACTTTGTCAAATCAACATTTAACTTAACTTACTTGTAGGTTTACCTTACATGACTCACAATCTCACAGGAAACCTCGCAAAGTTGACCAGCAACCTTTTAGCGTTCACTTTCAACAGAATTGCTCGTTGAATTGATCAAATATGCATAAAACTGGGTGGAACTTAATTTGATCACATGATTGCTAAAGGCACAAAATTGAGGTTAAATGAAATAAACTCACATAATTATCAATTCGATAGATCTTGAGTACGCAACGGCTAATGTTACAGCTAGATTTCAAGTATGGTAGCTAGGAGAAACTGTAATCATCGTTAATGGTTGTATTAGCTGAAGCTTCTAGCAGTAGCAGTATGTTATTGTATAGAAACTGTGGCAGAACAAGTTATACGCCGTCATAACATTGAAACCATACTTGTTTATTTTATGGCGAACAAATTCCATAACACGCCACCGGCTAAACACTTTCTATTCGCAAACGTAACACAGTTAACCCTACTTTTTGTAGTGACATAATCTGTGGTCCAGTGGTTAACGTTTTTCCTTACTTTGTCTACAGCGTGCCAATCTTCAAGGACTTGCCCGAAGACACACTGATAAAGATCTCCGATGTCTTGGAAGAAACCCACTACCAGAATGGGGATTACATCATCAGACAAGGGGCCCGTGGTGACACTTTCTTCATAATATCTAAGGGACAGGTAATTTTCTTTTGTCAAATATTTATATTTTAATTTCCAAACTGTTACTGTTGTAAACTTTTGCACACTTTTATTCACTTTTATTTTTCAAAATTAAATTCATCTGACTGGAGTCACGGGTTATTCAGAATCAAAATTATACTAAAACATTATTTTGCAAAGAAGTAAAGATACTAGTGGAATTTTATCTCCAAGTATCAAATGAAGAATAAATTGTAAAGTTTATTTACAAAAAGCAACCACTAGAATAGATTGAGAATAATCTCTGAGGAATGTTGATTGTAATGATAATCATAATTAGTTCTTTATAATCAAGAATTAATTACATATACATTAACGTGTTGACAATGTTGCTATTAGATTACCTATTTATGGCGCTGGCGACGAGGCGGTCAGAAAGAAATTTGATATAATAATTCTGAATAACAACGCTTCTGAAGGAGAGAGATGAATATAAAGAAAAGACACTCGTATTGCGCCAACCCCGAATACTATGGGATAAGAGCAGGATAATTATGAATTCTGAAAAGCTGCGCATCAATTTTATATTCTCATAATCAGTATACTACAAATAAACCACATTATGGGCTATATTATGATGTAAATAGTTTTCTTCAGCTAAGTCAGCTGACTCGTTAATGACTTTCTAACTCAACGGTCAAATGAAATACACTGGTCATTTTTTATTCTTATCATCTTAACCCAGCAAGAACATTAGTTCGACAATCACTGTGTCATTTTCGTGTAATTGGGTATTTGTCATCTAGTGGTGATTTATTTCGATGACATAGTGTTGTAAAGAAATCCGTTCCATACGATATTAAGATATTCACTAAACTCAATTTCACTTTCGTTGGTCGAACAAACTTTCGAGTGTTCGACGACCCGTGCCCCAAGCGTCGTGACTTTTTTACCTTTGACCACGCCTCCATATTTTGTAAACATAATATATCCGTCTCCGTAACTACGTAATATATCATTTGTAATCTTCGTTTCACTTTCAAAATATGCCGTCTGATGGCATAATACTAGCTTTACAATATCGGCGCTATTCATGTAATTTATTCTTAGTCACAGGATTGTTTGACTGTACTGAACACCTAAAGTTCGTTTAAAGTTTGTTCTAAAAACGTGAAACAAATTGCCAATAAAAGACATGCATGATTATTTTTTATGTCAGTAATATCACTGTTTAGTTCGAATAGATTGTTTTCAAGTTCAATCAAAATCAGATTAGATTGCGATTAGGTACTACCTAGTTTCTATCACACAAAGTTGCGAAAGTCATAATAATATTTCCTTTACGTTCTCATGACAGTAAATTGTATAACATTTGTGCTGTACAGACGGTGACTGTGCAAGAAGTTCACCTTGGCATTTAACATTACGTCTCCGCAAACGTTGTTATTTCTGACCAGTGCAAATGCAGGAATATTTTGATTTTACGCTTAATCGAAACCTAGACATTTATTATATTGAGCCGGTGTGAATGAATCAAATATATTTGGAGATACTGGCAGCTACTAATAAAGGACGCGAATATATGAAAAAAAAAATGATTGCACACAAAACAATTACAAACTAGATATTATGAAATGGAATATTATGTTTAATAAAGAAGGTATAAGCTTTAAATTCGCTCTAAAGCATCAATATATTTACCATAACACCATTAATTTTATTCACTGAATTAGATTCAAACTGAAATATAATGGTGTTTGAATCCATATTAAACTAATCATTGTCGATCTAATCAACATTTGTTGCACATAAAACAATCACTGGTGTGACTCAATTTTTATATAATACGGAGGTGGTAGAGGCCAAAAGCCTGGCTATTGTGCCTACAAGGTCAGCGCACTGTATAAGCGAGAGGATTATGCCTATGGTATTTTGAGGCCAGATTTTTGTACGCTTTTGTGGGAAATATTTAAATAGCGGTGTATTTACTCATTGTTTGGATAATCTTGTTCTTTGTTTTCAATGCAGCATGAGATAGATAGCTATGGACTATTTCCATGTTTCAAATTCAAGTTTTCCTTCCGTTTGTTAAGAGAAAGTTATTTCCACGTTGATGTACATAATAACTCCTATCGATGCATTCTTATTCAAGTACACAATTATTTTATAAAAAAAAACCCATGCGAATAAAGCAATTTACCGCAAAACCAATTAACAAATATTTCGAGATAAACTGGAAATATATTGAATGCGGAACCATTCTATTACTTATCTCTGGAACTCGTTTAGTATTTTTTAAAAGGTTATATAATATGACTTCTTTTTTTGTCTAAGAAATTAGACAAAAAAAGAAGTCATTAAATTGGATTATGTGAAAAGTCTGTTTTGTTAAGAGCAGGACATACAATAACAATAACTGAGACATACAATACAAATGCAGAACTTATTCCAATTTTTGGTCAAAAAAATATCGTTATCGCTTAGCATTGCAAATCTACAAGGTTGTCTCAACATTGAGGGCATTGTTCTAAAATCTGTGAAATACCAAAGTCAACAATAAAGTCGTAAGAATTAAGTAATATTCTCATTCTTCTCAAAGTTTGATGATTTCATTATTATGGCAAAACGTTCTCAATTTTGAAGTAATCCTATTTGGTAAGTTGTTGAATATTCACATAGTCAATAAAGTGATACTACTAAGTCCACTGAAGGAGTTATATTACGTAAATTAAGTATGTCAGCAGTACCAATATGTAAATTAATTTAATTAGAATGAATATTACACATCTACAGTGTTTATTTTGATAAAACGTAATACTAGTTACGTGAATATGATAGACGTGTAATTTGTGCTGTTTCGTTTGATCATTATATCTTGCAATTAAGAAAATGAATAAGAGTGGGTAATGTACGAACTAAGAAGTCCATCTTTCAACGTCATTGTTAGAGTAGTCCTAAATTGAAGAGAAACCTGTTATGATTCTTTCAAACGGGTAGATTAAATGACCACTGCATTCGTTACACCAGACGATTGAACGGGTTAGTTGTTACTTTTCTAAGAAATAAACATTTATAAAGTGACTTCCTCTTAAAGCACTGAGGTGTGACAAAAGTTGCCGTTTTGTAGATCTTGTAAAATTATCCGGATGACTTCATCGTTGGCGAGTGTTACTTAGAGTTACATTATCTCTTCTGTTTCCGTTGTTATCTCACCAATGTTTGTTTTCTTTTTACCGTCTTTTCCAAAATTGGTAAATATTTAATTTAACCAGGCCATAAAACCGTTTCCGCACTATCTGGAAGTGGGGCAGATAATAATGTTGTATTTACTCTCCTGTCTTGCGTCAAACAGAAATTTATAGCACTATTACTACACAAGTGTACGCAAACGCGTCTATTTCTATGTATCACACAGATGGAAATAGCTGTTATTAAAAATGAATGGTTTATGTTTAGCTTTTTAATTCGTCGTGAAGTGTGAACGTTTCAACTTATATTGTTTTGATGCATCATTGAACATTTGTCACCGTTTTTTTCATTGTTGAACTGAATCAGCTTATTTCCTGCTTTATTCTCTGATTTATCTGTTATTCGTATTAAGTACTGTTAGATGTATTTTCCTGTTTTGAAGTCATTTTGTTTATTCCATTTTTTTGACTTAGGTTTCCTAAGAAACATAAAAAATTTATTGCTTCCCTTATCAGTCGCATAGGCTAATTACTAATTTACATAACGGAACCGGTAATTACATGCTCGTAGCTAAATTGCGGAGCATATTATTAAGATGCCTAAGCCCACATAACTACCCGTTAGTCCTCTGTGCTTTACTTCATGTCCATCCGGACTTTAACGACAACTTTCGATATAGTGTACATCCGTTTTACATTTTATATTATCATCACTAAACGTACCTCACTGTATTTTTATTTCGGTTATTAAGTTTGAGAAACCTAAGAGCTGATAGCCTGACGTCAATTACAATTAAATTACTAACAGAAGTAAAGAAGTGAAAGCACGATATAGCTAATGTTAAGTTTATATTTAATTTCAAATTATCAAAAAGGCTTATATTGCTATATTTGTTCTTTTTCAGGTGAAAGTGACTCAGAAACCACCAAACAGTAACGATGAGAAATTCATAAGAACTCTCACCAAAGGCGATTTCTTCGGAGAGAAGGCATTGCAAGGGTATGCTGTAATACATTAATATTTACTTTAATTTAAATCGTTGCCTGTGTGTGGGTAATCAAGAATGTCTGTTTGTTTGATGTGAATTCGTTTGTGTTAAAGTCAGTGTCATTGTTACTGATCTCTGTTGTTTACTGGTCAACCATGAATCATGAAATTTAAAGAATTCAATGATGATACTTAAAATCATTTTTTGCGTTTTGTTCCTTTAGTATTTATACAACCTATAAAGCTCTATTTTAGATGGTAGTTGTATTTCTACAATACTATAGTTTCCAAAGCTTATGTCATGCGTTAATTTCATTCTTTTTCACTCAAAATTTACTTGAGCTGTGATTGTGTCTCAACTTTTCAGCACTAAAGTCCATACCTGCACTTACGAGCAGAAAATATATGCATAAAGAGTTTTCGAATATAATTCTAGGAAAGTAACTATCTATGTACTATATCTTGTGTCCTCTTAACTTTCAGGGACGATCTTCGAACGGCGAACATTATCTGCGACTCGCCGGAGGGCACTACATGCCTTGTCATCGACCGGGAGACCTTCAACCAACTGATCTCGGCTCTCGACGAGATTCGAACCAAATACAAGGACGAAGGAGACAGCAGGCAACGGTACGTCAACATTGTTCTTCATTACGTTGTCTTGCCCTTTTCTTCCAGTTCGGTTTCGGCTAAGTCTTCTTATTTTAGTTTATACTTGTCCATCCTCAATGGTCTCAATGAGTCATTGTTATAATTAATAAAATTCGCACTATACGCATCCGTTGTGTCCTGTCTATAACAATGTTCTTATATATACAAATGAAGATAGTCAGCTGTTATTTTAGTAGCAGATAAACATTCCAAGCTACTCTGTATTGTATTCATTTTATAAACCTGTTTGTTAATAAGAATAATCACTAATATTTTTTCTTATGATTTATTCAGTATAAATTATAATGAACAATGCTCATAATATTGTAATTACGTAGTGATTATTGTGTTAACATAATTAACATGACTTCATTGCCTGGGAGCTTCCTATGTCAAGTTCACATCGGACCGAAACCAAGCCGACTGCGATAGCATCACAAACCATTGTGTGGCTATTAATCTTTTATGACTCCCGAACAATAGCTATTGCAATATGACTAGAAATGATAACGATTTCATGATTTCACCGTCTGTAATCCATTTTATTTCTTGTTTTGATGCAAACAATACGGATTTGAACGTACGGTAAGTTTAACATTTTTGAAAATAATTTTGTTACTTTCTACTCATCAATGTTGAATTCAGTTAAACAGTGGAAGCCAATCGGTTATTAACTTTCCTCTTTGACGTAGAAAATGTATCTAAGACGGCATTGAGCGATAACAATTACGATTCCCGCGTTTTTGTTTCTCAGATTGTGAGGTTCTAGCGAAAACAATAGGCGCATGGCGCATCTGGATGACTTACTAATGGTTTCGCTGCAAAAACAAAAGACGTTTCAATTATGTTTGATAGGAAAGTTATTATCGAGTTGATAAACTCAAGTTTTGGTGACGAAACTTCTGTTAATTAAATCCTATATTTTGGAAGTATTTTGACGGTTTTACACAATATTGATACTGAATCGGTCTAGTTGTCATACTCACGCATAGTTGCGTCAGTCTAAAATATTTCAATGAACACAAGTTGGTTTTGATTGATATAATCGATATCAATAAGCGTCCTGGTTCAGTTACGTCACAACAATCAATAATAGATTCAAACTATGTATGAAGAAAAGGACCGTCGTTTATAAATTCTACGCCCGTGACAATTTTAGCAGAACATAGTAAAATTTGCGTGATGTACATTTTGTTAATTCAACCCATGTAGTTGGCTATAATGTTGTCATTTCATTGTTGAGTAAAGACCTCCGACTCAGTTCTAACGCTCAACGCCTCTGTATTGCGCTCTTAGAGGTCATTATCATATTTATTAATAGCTTTCAATTCGTTTAACCATATGAAATATAGAGTTTAAGGTCGGTACTATAATAAACTGTCTACCTTTCAGATTAAACGAAGAATTCGCGAATTTGCGTCTATCAGATCTGCGCATCATCGCGACCCTCGGTATCGGCGGCTTCGGTCGAGTGGAACTGGTTCAGATCCAAAGCGACTCCAGCAGGTCCTTCGCTTTGAAGCAGATGAAGAAGGCCCAGATCGTTGAGACCAGACAGCAACAGCATATAATGTCAGAAAAGGAGATAATGTCGGAGATGAACTGCGAGTTTATCGTCAAATTGTATAAGACATTCAAGGATCGTAAATACTTGTACATGCTGATGGAGACTTGCCTTGGTGGGGAGTTATGGACTATTTTAAGAGATCGAGGTTAGCAAAATACTTGTGCACTACGAAATGGAAGACGAACATAAAGTTGTGAAGTTTAAATATACTAAAATATTATCTTTATTATTTTAGGACAATTTGACGATGCCACAACTAGATTTTACACTGCTTGCGTGGTTGAAGCTTTCCATTATCTTCATTCGCGAAATATTATTTACAGGTGAGATTTGGAAGTTCACTAAAATATAAATACCAATTTTTTTTAAATGTCACTGACTAAATTTAATTAATTTAGGTACCTCATTTAAAAACAATATAAACATCAATTCGTAATCTATATTTTTATTCCAGGGATCTCAAACCAGAGAATTTACTATTAGACTCCAAAGGTTACGTAAAACTAGTAGACTTCGGGTTCTCTAAGAAGCTACAGGCGAGCCGTAAGACCTGGACATTCTGCGGCACGCCTGAGTACGTAGCTCCTGAAGTCATCATGAACCGAGGTCATGATATCAGTGCGGATTACTGGTCATTAGGTAAGACATTCCTTTTTTAATATAACTTAACTTACCTCAATTTATCTGATACCTTTCGTCATTCTTGACTACATCTTCAATTACATCTGCCCTATCCTTTTCTCAACTATGTTGGGGCGGATCTCAGTTTAACCAAATGCACCTGAATACCTGTGTTTTATACAGAACGACTGCTTTCTGAATTCTATCACCCGATTTGCAATAACTAGAGGGTACTGATACCCTAAGATTAGATCGATTGTCGGCTAACTTTGCAATGCATTCAATCAGTTACTAGTAATTTTTGGTTGATTATCATTGTTCATTAACATCAATATCTTTCATATTTCAGGTGTTCTCATGTTCGAGTTGCTTACGGGTTCACCGCCATTCACTGGCACTGATCCGATGAAGACATACAACAAGATCCTCAAGGGTATTGACGCGGTCGAGTTCCCTCGTTGCATCACCAGGAATGCCGCTAATCTCATCAAGAAACTGTGTCGGGACAACCCTGCTGAGCGTCTTGGCTACCAACGAGGTGGTATCACAGAAATACAAAAGCACAAGTAAGTGACTTTTAATCTTTCAGTTAATTACGGAACTCCCATAAAAATCACAATAAAAGAATGTTGTCAATCATTCGTATCATGATAAGCAAACCACTTTGTGGTTAATTTATCGATACCAAAGTGAGACTCGATAAGAACAAAAAAATATTGTTTTGATTTTTCGCTGTGTTGAAAACATGTTGTTCTGTTGTGTTTTCTTTACTTTTACTGACCACAGACAGCACTTTATGTGATTTTGTTCTCGCATGTTCCAGGTGGTTTGATGGCTTTAACTGGGAGGGCCTCGCGCAACGTTCCTTGGAGCCTCCAATCACTCCAGTAGTGAAGTCTCCAGTCGACACTCACAACTTTGACCAGTACCCTGCTGACGCGGACGAACCGCCACCAGACGATCTTTCTGGATGGGATAATAATTTCTAATTTACCCGATTCACTGACACGAATAAGCGTAACCAGTAAATTTATAGCAAACACCAGATTTGTCTGTTAAATATCCAGACTTAATATAAATTTATTCATACCAGTAGCCTCGAGTACATGAAGCTATGTATGATGAAATATAAAAGTGAGGATATGAGAAGATACGTTAACTATTTCAGTATAGGTATAGAGGTTAATACTATTAGAAACGTCGATTTTATCTGAGACGTATTCACAAATTTAACTTAATACTATACAGAATTGATAATATTATAGAGATTCCATCAAGCTAGTAAATATTTTAAGATAAATAAACTGTTCTCACATTGGTACGTTAGTTTCACGTCATTCAAAAGTTATTAATGCCATTAATTAATTAGTTATTATCTCTTGCCAGTTGCTTGACAACTGATAGTGTAGTTCAGAGAATATAATTTCGATACTACTATTAGAAGCGATGATTTCGTTCGTCGAAATTGGATCTATTATTTTCAAGAACACTCTGGATATCACTATGTATTGTAAATAGCGTAAATTATGTTTATTAAAGTCTCAACTATTACATTATTATTATTTCATTTTTAGTAAATCGTTGCTATTATAATAATAATTAATTATTCATTTCAATTTTAGTGCAATACTAACAGCGATTTTATGGTTCTACTACTTTTGTACTTATTTTACTTTTATGTAGATACGCATGTATTATAAACAATGCATAGTTTATTCGTACATTTTCTGAATGGCGCAGAACAGAAAGATCACATCGGGACTTCGATTTACTTTAAAAGAAATATGTAGTTATAATGACGCCGAGAGTTATATAATAAATATAAGTAATTTCATACATTCGCTCTCAGCGAACGTACGAATTTTTCAATATTAACTGTAGTCCCTTTAAGTAGAAATTAGGAAAGGATGAATCTTTATTTATTTATGTTGACAACATGTTGTGCCAACCTTACTGGTCTCCTTTATATAAGTCATACGAATATTTCTTTTCTGTAGTATTACAATATATAGTTTATGTCATGGTGACCAAAATGCCAAAATATTGTGTTACCAGAATTATATTGACTGTATCTTTTTCCCCTTTTTGAACATGCAAAAATATCTTCACATTTTTTCTGTCTTGTTTATGTAACAAATATCAACACCAAAAACGATGTTAATGGAAAGCGTCCACACGAATATGGGCTTTAAGCAATTTCAAAGATACGCAAGTATAAAATCAATTATACGTAACCGATTGCTTGCTGACTTAAATAAAGTAAATAAATTATACGTAGATTGGTAAATTTAAATTTTTGAGAGTTTCAGAAAATATTCTAACCGGAATGAGAATTATTTAGTGGCCTAAAGCCCAACCCGTTGAAAGAAAATGTCGAGTCTATTGTATATGAACAAATTGAAAATATAATATTATAATGATTTTGGTTCTCAGAATAGTTACCTAATTAAGTGAAATTTATTAGTAAACCGAAATATATGTAAATTTTATAATAATTTGTATTTATTAAGTATAATCATTGTATAAATAAATGTACCTATTCAAGAGTCCACTAATAGTTTCTTAACTAATGTTTAGTTTGTCATGTACTAAACCAATTGCGGCTTAATCGGTAGCTATCTCTAAACATGACATAATTTAAGACTTATCATTAAATTCATTTATAATAGTCAATTTATTTTTAAGTCTTCCATTAACAGTAATACTTGTCATTGTAAATATTCTTTTAGTAAATTTGAATGTTATTATTCAGCTGTGTAAGTATGTATAACATTTTTGAAGTTTGGGTGATGCAATTGAAGCTATGTAATTACAAAATATTTTTTTAAAATTGTTATAAGAATACTTATTTTTGTAATCCTTAGGATTAAAACAATTAATTAAATAGATATTTTATTGATTTTTTTGAAACTGTAAGAAATACACTATTTCAACTGATGTACTTTTATTATTCTTGTGTTATTGGTGCCTTTGTTTAGAATACACTCTTAAATCCATCTTTTTCTTCTTCTAACATGTCAATGGTTAAACATTACATATTTTTTGGAAGTGTATGTGACCACTAGTATCGGTTATGGTACCAGTGACTATACTATGGTACAAGTGATCCATAGTACACCCCTCCTTAGATATACATACTAGTGATGTGCCGGATATCTGTATCCGTATCCGTATTCGCAGATATCCGAGGTAGAAAAAATATCTGTAACTGTATCCGTTATTTTTCGCTGATCTGGAACGGATCTTTTGCAATATTAAGTTTCATTACGTATGTGAAATTATAAATATAGGTAGCAGTGAAATACTATTAAAATCACATGTTTGGCACATTCATTACTCTAAACTAAGTACACAAACGTAATCTATGCTGCTCCGTATCAAACTAAATTATAAACAAAAAAACACGCACAGTGCAAGTCGAAACATGCCGTTTTTCTAACCCAAAGCGTCAACAATCGCTTCAAGGTCACGTGTACCGACACCGACTGAGCAAAAAAGTTGAGGTCCGTATCCGTCTCACGAATATAGGTAGGCAGAAACTACGAAACGCCACATACACACGGATCCTTACATAACCCTTTCATGCACCACTTCATACATGGACGGTTGTGGGTACTGCACACCTGGACCTATAAGGTCCACACACATATCCTTCTAGAGCGTTCTCTTCTGGCATTTCCACTAACAACCGCGTTATAGATTCCTTTCGCTCGCGATCACCTCTCATCCATCCTCTCTACATGATCAAACCAA
The DNA here is from genome assembly GCA_947562105.1 of Shargacucullia verbasci. Lineage (NCBI taxonomy): Eukaryota > Metazoa > Arthropoda > Insecta > Lepidoptera > Noctuidae > Shargacucullia > Shargacucullia verbasci. The sequence continues at coordinate 6,146,428 of OX387296.1, forward strand.
CGAAGTATACTTTTCTTTATTTTTGTAACTACATCTTTCAAACCGCAACGACCTCTTATAAGTTATTTTCTATATTTGGATGCATTGACGAAGCGCTTAGCTCTCTGTTCTTTGTGTCACGGGTTTAATTCCCGCACGGAATAAATATTCTTTTGACGACACGGTTGGCGCAGTGGCTAAGCGATTAGCTTTCTGCGCAATGTGTCGCGGGTTCGATCCCCGCACGGAACAAATATTTGTATGATCTACAGATAGTTGTTTCGGGTCTGGTGGTGTGTGCATGTGACATGTATGTTTATAAACTGTACCCACGACACAGGAGAAATCCTAGTGTGGGGCAACGTTTTTAAAAAAAGAAAAAAAAAATCTTGTATGATCTCCAAATAGTTGTTTCGGGTTTGGTTGCGTAAGCATGAGATATTGTATGTTTTTAAGCTGTACCCGTGGCACAAGAAATATTAGAGTGGGTCAACATTTGTCGTTATAAAAATAAAAATAAAAACAGTAGTTCCAGTGAATCTGACTGTGACTGTACACAACTTGATATTCCACTAAGATACTTCCAATCTCTGAATCTGCAAGGATCAGATACCAACTAGTCTGACTTGCACGTAACGGCATAAAATAATTTTATACTTCGTACAGAATTTGAGATTGCGTTTGGCATTTCGTAGTTGGCTCCTGTTTGGGTGTGGCTCAAGTGATAAGATTTGATCGGGGACTTAGTGCCTTAAAAGGTCAAATTTAGCAATTCAACTACGAATCGCAATATTATATGTGAAACAGAATTATTGTTTAACTAATATGAGTCTTATGTAAAATATATTAAGATATAAGTAAATACGATTTAGAATATTGCTATTATTATATACTATATGACCAAAGGGGAAGAAACAAGCAGGAACATGGTGACGATCCCTAAAGTTTTAAATAGAGACGGCGAATTGTGACTGCTCTGAAGTTTGCCGATTGCGTGCACTTAGACAATTTCGTTCCTAAGAAATCCATTGCGCAGCCAAATGACTAACTTCAGCGAGGCTATGACCGGCGCAATTGTACCTAGACGTCAACTTGGAGAACTCATACGAATAAGAAAGGCCCTCGCTTTCGGAACAATGTAGCATGCTGAGTTTATGTTTGCGTGCGATCTTGCTGATTGCGGCCAATCGGACTTCATGAATGTGCGCATAAATAAGGTTTGTGTGTACAAGCATATCTTGGGTGTTTCAATATTATGATAGATATCGAAGCGTTCTAGGTGTACACTTATATACATCCAAACGTTTCCTTCGGAGAATACAGTGGTGGTGCCAGCAGCGTGCACAAAGTTTTTAGACAGGGTATGCAGAAATTTTTAAAAGCTTACTTACCAATAATACCTAATGCATGTTGGTTGTGCTTCGTCGTCCTGTCAATTAAATAATGATGTATGTGATTTGCCACTTTAAATATCTTATAATAAATATTTATCTGAGTTATGTAGGGTAGACAGTGTCTTTTTGTCTTTATGTACCGCACGCTACTGGGTGGTGCTATATGTATAGACACCACTGTTATGAAGTACCCTGTACTGTTAAATAGTGACTGCAATGACAGAATTTCCATAAATTTCAGTTATGAGTGTGAACATTCATTTTAGAAATTGGTAAAACAGCCTTTTCTTTGCGACATACACCAATTGCATCCCAACCCGGAATTCCGCAGCGAGGGCCCGCTATCTGCAAGTTGTCCTTCCCTGTCCTGTCCGCTACTGCGGCGCAGTAAAGTTGCGGCTGGCACATTTCTGGACCGGACACAGTGGTTTCATAAATAACTTCAATGAACAGAACTACATAAATGTAATTAGGATCGAAGAACTTTGTTAAGTGAGAATGGAATTCTCCCAAAATTCGTACCGTTTAGACGTTTAGTTAAATTAATATAATGACGACACCAATGGCGTTGTGGCTAAGCGATTGAATTTCTGCGCTACGTGTTGTGTTGATTTCTGCATTCATGTAAACATTACGTAACCCTGCATCGACGAAGGGTTAGGCAGAGGTATACCTTCTATTATTATGCAACTTTATTTCACTGAAGCTGTTATTGAGTCCCACGTAATAGGAGGTGAGCCTATTGTCTTCTACCGGACGCAGTTTCAGATTCCGTGTTATTAACGGTTGTCCTATTGCTATCAACCGGGTAAAGTTCTGCCACTTAGAAGTTCCATAGAGAAAAACCCAATAACACTTAGCCCGAAATGAACACAGGACCTTACGCATGAGACAGTCAATTATCTTAAAATTACTTATGAAATGCAATTTAAAGTTGCTAATTGCAACCCACCGCACATTGTTTGTCTGTTACTCGTAGTAACCGTGTAGCGAGGAAGCGAGGCATTTTCGCGCGTTGATCACTCTATTCCTGTGGTTAATGGGATAATTTGGTTCCGCAGTGCAGGGGCCCGACCCTCGGGTATTGGCAATTCAATAGAATTCATTGAGTATTAAAAAATGGAATAGCAGATAATAATGTATAACATGATTGCAAATGCTTACATCTAATTAGTTCATACTAGCGACCCGGCCCGGCTTTGCATGGGTAGCAGAGCATATACGCCTTAATTTTTTTTTTCGTAGTGTCCTATCATCCTGTTACTCGGCGCACGCCAATAAAGCTTCCAGTCGGCATGATTTTTTCCGCCAACTTCAACTATCATTGTCATATTTCAGCCAATTTACACAAAACCTTAACAAGTTATATACCTAAACCTTCCTCATGAATCATTCTGTCTATTAGTGAAAACCGCATGAAAATCCGTTTAATAGTTTTTGAGTTTATCGCGAACAGACGGACAGACAGACAGACGCGGCGGGGGACTTTGTTTTATAATATGTAGTGTACTACATGCATGTCCATACAGTCATATTTCGTCACTGTCTGGTATTGGTAAAATTGTACGAAACACTACAAGTACCTACTCATTACAAAACGTTTTAAAGTAATTAGTGTAATAGCAATAATCGTGTACAGCGTTTATAAATAATCTGGGTCTTTGTGTATGTGAATATATGTGTGTGTAGAAGCACTCACCGACATAGGAATTATACCAAGTGTGGGGCAACGTTTTAAAAAAACAAAATCTTAAGTATATCCAAATTAGGCAGATATTTAGCTAAGTAGGAAGAAATCTGTATAAGTAGTCAGCTAGCTCTCGATTTTTTATAAGTTCAACTAAAGCTGGAATCTATTAAGTTTTTTCGTCATTTTTAAACCAAACATCACGATCAAACACAAAGTACTTTTATAAGAACGAGTTTTAAAGTGCTTTTACTATAATTAATCGCAAATGCGTTTCTTAACGGACACTGGTTACTTAATCATTTATAGCCTAAATTTGCCATTTTACTAACTTTAACCAATATATTTTTAGTCCCAATTTCTAAAGTAATGGAACTTTTCCTATTACTTTAGAAACTTAAGTTGATATATCTACGTACAAGGTCCAAGAAACCTAAACTAATATTAGGGGAATCATGTTCAGATATTTTTTTAAGTCAGTGTGAATGCTGAATTCTATTAGGGTTATACCTTATAATAAACGATCTCCCATCCAAGAACTGACTGTGACAATTAGGCGCAGTTTAAAGTCTTAAAATAAACTCACAGATTCATCGATCTGCATGGTAGACATTTTGCTACCAGCAAATCGACCTAAATTCTTGAAACTAAAAACACTATAGCTGTTACTTAGCTATTATAGCGACTCGCCCCGGCTTCGCACGGGTAACAGAGCATATACGCCTACATTTTTTTTTCTGTTGTATTGTCGTATCAGCCTATTACGACGAGCATTTACTCGGCACACGCCAGTAAAGCTCCCAGTCGACATGATTTTTCCGACATCTTTAACTATCAATGGCATATTTCAGCTAATTTACACAAAATCTAATTAATTATACACCTAAACCTTCCTCAGGAATCACTGTCTATTGGTGAAAACATCATGAAAATACGTTTAGTAGTTTTTGAGTTTATCGCGAACAGACAGATAGACAGACGCGGCTGGGGACTTTCTTTTATAATATGTAGTGATTAGGAAACGTCATGTTCCATATTACATTATTATTTTACTCTGTAACTTCGGCGGTAATGGGTAAACATTCTGACAGTGAATTCTATGACGACCGTGTAATGGTCATGACTTGACGTCCAGGAGTGATCGTCATGATCAGGAAAACAAATGAAATTAAAAAAACAATCCATAAATTTGAAAACTACTCCACCAACGCGTTCTACTACCGTTATATCCACTCCCGTAATCGTAGAGAATTCAATAGTAAACAAGTCTTAAAGTTAGATTGAAGTTTACTTATTCATAATTTCCTTAGTCACTTAGCCTTCACTCTCGACGTTGCTGCCATCAAGGCCTTGCGCCTATTTATTATTTCCGAAAATAGGGACCAAACAGAGGAACAAAGGCAAACATCATTTAATTTCGAAATGCCAACGTTAAAGTTTTGATCAATTTATAAATTTCCTAATGGAATTCCGAATTCCGGGTTGTTCTTACAATTAAGTCATTAAATAAAAATTATCGATGCGTATAATATAATATTTGACGTTGACATTATTTGTGTTTGGTTTCGTTGGTTCCGGGTATTATTGTTCTCAATAATAGTTACTACACTCGGCGTCACAAAAATCGCACCTCTTCGAAAATAAGTTTCAAGCATATCCCGCCAGCAACGAATACATTAAACCCAATTAATATTGGTATCAATTGAAAGTATGTTTAACGACCTTTAAATTAACAACAGTTAGAATTCCTAAACACAACAGATGTCATTAGCACGTAACGTTAAAAAAATGTTGTCAAAATACGCATTACAACGGCCACTAATTGCACCTCCCTACAAGGGCATAAAACGGGCGACCCGGGTTAAATGTGAGTCATTCGCTATTCAACCTTTGAAGTGAACACACGTGAACAGCTACAGCAAGAAAAATACCCCAGAAGATGGATACCACTGCAGATGAAGCCGCTCAAGTCATTGCACTACTGCAATCAGGGATGCGGCAATGTGATGTTGCTCGGCAACTGAACTTGAGTCGTTTTTCCGTTCGACGAGTGTTCCAACGCTTCCAAGAGACTGGTGGCTATATCCGAAGACGTGGATCTGGAAGACAACGGTGCACATCCGAAAGAGACGATCGCTTCATTGTTTCGACGTCTTTACGTAATCGGTTCTCCAATGCTGTTGAGCTGCAACAACAACTGCGATCAGCTCGCAGAACTTCTGTAAGCGTCTCCACGATTAGGAGAAGAATGCGGGAGAAGAAAATTGCAGCTCACAGGGCTGCTACAGGGCCAAAATTGACTGCACAGCATAGGAGAGACCGGTTGCAATTTGCCCGTGACCATGTGGATTGGACAATAGACCAATGGAGGGCTGTGCTCTTCTCGGATGAGACGAGGGTGTGTCTTTTCTGCTTCGACAGGCGTCGAAGAGTGTACAGGAGGCAAGGGGAACGATTCGCACAAGCCTGTATTCAAGAGACAGTGGAATACGGGGGTGGCTCGTGCATGTTCTGGGGCGGCATGTCAATCGACGGCAAAACGAACCTTGTGTGTGTTTCTCGGACTGGAAGTGCTCGCGGGCAAGGATCGCTGACTGCTCCTCGGTACATAACAGAGATCTTGGAGGAGCAGGTTGTCCCTTATGCGGGTTTTGTTGGCAGTGGGTTCACGTTAATGCACGATAACGCCCGCTGTCACACCGCTTTAATTGTAAGAGACTACCTGCAAGAAGTTGGGATCCCTGTTATGCGCTGGCCGGCGCGAAGTCCAGACCTGAACCCTATTGAGCACCTTTGGGATGAACTGAAACGGCTAGTACGGGCACGTGATCCTGCCCCTACCACTCTCCAAGACCTCCAAGATGCCGTCGTTACAGAATGGGACAACATTCCTCAAGAGACTGTTGTCACATTAATTAGGTCCATGAGAGAACGCATGGAAGCAGTCATCAGGGCTAGGGGGGGTAACACTAGGTTTTAAGTTGTTTTTAAGGATTTTGTTGTAATTTTTGCTGATAAAATAAAATTTAACTTGTTAATCATTTGCATTACTTTGCTTTTTTTATTCCCTGGTAAACAAAAAACCAAATCTATTGATTTATTCTGAAATTTAAATAAATTACCTTTCCAATGATACCCTATAGTCATATGTCTACCATTGATTAATAGGGTTAAAACGACTTTGAAGGGAATTCTTAAAGAGGTGCGATTTTTGTGACGCCGAGTGTAGTTTCATGCTCTCAACATACATAGCTTTTTTGAGTAACATTAAAACACTTAGCTGCCAAATAGAATAGAATATAACCGTTTTTATTTCAAATAAACCATTTTTTTAAGTCAGGCACTTTTATTACTTTAATAGGATTCTAGTTGCACGGTTCCAAAAAGTCCCTTGGAAAAGACCAGACAGGAAACTCCATGGATACTTTTATAAATTTAAAATCTACATAACTCAACAATCTTTTAAAGTACATGATGTAGCAGAAGAAAGACGTAAGTAAGAGAGATCAATGTTGGATTTGTCAAATAAATACTAAGCGGATCTTTAACGTAAATTCTGTTGATAAAAATAAAAAAACAAAATCACTACACTGTGCTCACATTTACAATTTATGGCCATCTAGCGTAAAAATACATCATACAAAAAAGTTAGGATCATTATTGAGAAATGTAAACTTTGAACTTCATGACAGGTTAAGAATGTTTACGTATAAATCCTATCAGCATTTCAAGTGTTGTCTAAGGTAAACTTGAGACCGTCCTCTCAAATGATGTCGATAAATATGAACTATAGAAGAAATGTCGTAACAAACAATAAGATTCAAATGCTCGCGAGTAAAGATGAATAAAACCTTTGGGATCTACTACTGCATGTCTAAAAGTAAATTCAGACCTAAATTACATGTATACATGTTAGACATTAAATTAAAGAAATAAAAGAAACGAATCTTGGAGATACTCACATAAAGCCGTAATTTGTGTAGAACAATAACTTCAACAAATCTAAAACTTTAGGACAAAATGATGACTGGCAAAATGAGGGCATGGTATTTGATATCGGGAGGTTGATTGAATGCTTGATTGATGCCGCTACTGATTAATTTATGTATCGTTGTTCAATTGTTATTATTACCTCACTGATAAGAACTAAAACTGCGTTTCATAAGAATCTGCGCAGAAAAGTGGATACAAGTAAATAAGGTATATCGAGATGGATAGAAGCAACCTCCAGTGTACGTACGGTCGAGAGGGAAGTTTCCCATAAACATAGTGTCAAAAACACTAAAGTAAGATCCTATTCACAATCTCGATTCTCGATTTTACGTATCGACCGCGTTCTGCGTGCCGATTGGCCTGCTACAAACTTCTCACGAGCGCTAATCGAGATAGATAAAATAAATTTACAACAGGACCTATGATTATGGAGAAATTCTCTCTCAATCGATCGTTATCGGATCTTTTCTAGATCGTTAAAAGAAACACGAGGCCATCATAGCTAACGAACTGGTCACAGCATGTTGTTATTAGTACACAGAAGGATGCTGCTGGTCACATTCATCCACTTTTCTTCAAACAAACATACCTATATATATAGTTACTGATAACATGTCCCCGTTTTCTTCATAAACAAGATTGAAATGGCTCAGTCAACTTTTCTGTGGGTGTAATTAAGGCCGGCCTTCGTAATTGGCAGAGAACAAGGGTGCTTTGTTTGCGTAAACGAAGCAACCGCCGAATCACTGTTTTCTTTTCCGCTTGAATTACATAAATACTCTAAACTGTTGCGCGGCTGTGGTATTCCCGTGAAATCACTATGTATTAAGTGTAAGATACTCAGTGGCTATAGACAGTGACGTCATTTTAATATATGTTTGAATTTTTTTATATTTATTGTGATATGAAATTATTTATTTTGCAATTAGGATTTTTCAATCACTTTTATACGTCTATTTTAAACTAGATGGCGTCGGAATATCCTAAGACTATCCCTGAAAAGAAACGCGTAAAAACCCAGGGGTCAAGGTATATTTTAAAGTTCAGAATATAGTAAGGATTTATGTGAGACAAATATGGGGTGGAATGGCCTTTTGAAGAAAGTGTCATAGCTATTTGAGCTGACCTGTCGCAACAGAGGGCAAGCATGGATCAGTCATCGTGAGAATGAATGAATTTAAGAGCGTTCAGCCTACATCTCACTCACATTTGCAATGTATATCGAAATAAAAAAGTCATTTAAATTGAATCGTATTTCTTTTGTTTAAATGTGTGTCCTTATTTGTGTGAAAATATTTTTTGTTCGATCTTTCTTCTTTATCATTGGTCAGGGATTCGTTATAGCCTGCCTATTGGCAGTTAAGATAATGATATAATAACACCGCTCTTAGATATCTCAGATAAAAACTAACATAGCATGTTAGAAAACGGGAACTAAAAGTGTAAGTAATGACCAATTTGCAGCCAGCGATAATCGTGCAATTATTTTGTAATCATCGCAATTGCAGTTTCTACGAATATGGCGTGGTATGTAAGTTCCTTTGTGAAGGCATAAAAACATATTTTATCAAAGGGAGAGATACACCTCTGAAGAATTATCAAGTTCCCGGGACCCTCATTACAAGGGTCGCGTTAATTATTTTTTTCAATTTCAGGGTTTTTACTGTTGAAATAAGTATACAATTGTAGTGTAGTTGTACAAACGAATAAATATATAAGTAAATTTACAACATGGTCGTTAGATATAGATGGAGTTTTCTCAGCAAATTATATGATCCATTCGAGTCATACGAGTTTACTATTTAATTAATTGACCTATTTGAACGAATTGTATCTAAAACTCAGTTTAAAAAAATAACATAAATTATTTCTTCAGAAAACGTTATTACCTACTCTGTATCTGTTTTCTCGACTGTATTATCGGAAAAAATAGACTCGTGTTAATTTTGGAAGACCCTTTTATTTGAATTTTATATATTTTTATATCGACAAGACGTTAGACAACCAGGTACCAGGGTCTAAAACTAAACTAGGGGTACTGGGGAAAAAATCGCGCGTGCGCATTTTAGTGATTCCTATATTAAACGCACACGCATTATTTTGATACGTGTAGACAAGTATACGTTAGCTATGATCGAGATTAAGGTAAACTCGTGTCAGACCCCCAGACTGACAACTAGTTCTACAGACAGGGACGAGTCACTAAGCTGTGCGTCCCGATAATTTAATTTCGATGCAGTCAAATCCTCCTTCGACCAATCTCACGGGATTAGATTGTACCGGATTCCGCCTTGACTGATTTTCGTATCGGCAACGAGACGTGGTCCCAACTCTATTCTAGAGTGTCACAAAATTAACGAGAATATCCGAGAATGGGCCTTATCTATAAGTTAACTACAATACAGGTACTTAGTGTAATGATTAACGTGTTTTATACAAATAATGGTTATTATAGATCATTAAAATGATGAATATTTCGTGTCTCATACTTACTGTATATAGAAAATTCCCATAGGATCGATTGTCAAAGCCTTCTATAAAGAAACATCGATTTTTATGAAAGGTACCAACTTCTTTGTTGATTCATAGACAAGCGACATAGAAAGAAAAATAAAATTCTAAAAGAAAAAAAATGTGTATGTGTATTATTTGAAGTTCTTCAAGTACAGAATAAGAGACATAAAGGCGTACATTTCTACAGCATGGTTTAACCCTGTCACTGCCTCTGTAAAGCCACACGACCCGGTAATTTAATTTTCATGGAGTGAACTCCTCGGCTCACGTATGCATGCGAGGGTGACAGGTTATTTACATTTCACAGACCTCTTGATGGTTTTATAATTAATTATTAATTATTTAAACAAACGTACGTGTGTTGGGTGAAAGATGAACGTATTATGTAGATGAAGGTTATTTTCTACAAAGGTATCAAGTGGACTTGCTATTTGATCTTCCTAAAATATTTTATAACCTATCTTGAACTGTAAATTATTTTATACAATAATAATATGATATATTCGAATGAATACAGTGAATATAAAAAAGAGATATAAATCAAATTAAATTCAATAAGTATTTTATTTTTGTCCTTCAAAATGGTCAGGTGCGCAGTACCCACAACCGGCGTTCATGTATGAAACGATGCATGAATGTAGATGAAGCAAAAGGGTTATATAAGGATCGTAGTACGTGGCGTTCCGTAGTTTCTGCCTACCCCCATGGGAAAAAAGGCGTGACTTTATGTATGTGTGTATGTATTTTAATTACTAAGAAAAGTCATAAGCTAAGTATAACAATAACGAATCAATCATTTCAATATTATATAAGTTTCAGGTATCGACAACTCTGACCCATTTTATATTAGTCAGCGAGACCGTAATTCACACAATTTTAATAACCAACCATATAATTCTATAGGTAATGGAAACTCCTTATTCCTAAGAACATAAGATTCAATATATTTTATTTTATTTCATTCACTAAATTCAGAGCGTAGAAAAAACAGGTTCACTATAAATTAAAATTAAGACCAAAATTTACCTCTTCAAAATAATTAAAGCGTGAATGGATGTTTTCGCTAAAAAGGATTTATAATACAACAAATTCTAATTATACATTAACTAATGAAAATTAACTGATAGAGTTGTTTTTTTTTGTGACAGTAAAAAAGCATTTTTATTTGGACCAGATTTTTATTAAAACATCGGGACAAGTGAATAAAATATACCATTCTATTTTTTTCTTCGTTACAATTTGGTGATCTTTTAGGATTCATTATTATGTATATTAACCTAACTGAAGTAGTTCAAGCAATGTGGAGTAAGAGAGGACAGACAAGCCAGAGAATTTTCTTGTAAAAGAATATCGATCCCTTCCTATTTTTTTTACCAATTTAATTAGAATTCGTTAAGGTACTCATTTTCTTTTATCATTATTTTATACTGCAACGTGGGCATAGTACATAAATCATTCACACTCACACATGCACACTAACCCCGGCCCGGTACGAATCTCGCAGGTAACAAATATTTGTATACCTACATATATATGCGAGAATCGAATCGGCGACACAAAGCGCAAAATCCGAACACTTAACCACTGTGTCGAGCCATTTAAAGAATTTTTATTCCTCGTTATTTACCTATGTAGAAACATATCCCTGTGTCTTTTTACAGCAGTTGTAATGGGAAAAGGGTAATAACAGGACTATATGTCGCCCGCAGCTTGTAAAGTTATTTAATTTTCCGGGGTGTACAGTACACATGACATAAGGGTACTTGCTTTTGTCCATTTCCGGGTCCTAAATGCCAGGGCCAGGCTGTGTTATTTTCTTAAATTTAGAGGAAAAAAGTAAACAATTTAAAGAATAGTTAATCCAATCCATCCAATGTTACCGCTAGTACCAGAGACTCGTGCCGATACCGTAAGCGAACATAAGCGTGAACTAAGCACATATTTAATACTAACTCCACTTAATTTGCTGAATTATACAAGAAGTTGGTGCTTTTTGATAGGTTTGGATTGTAAATTATCATCTAAAAGACATTAGGGTATGGTCAGACTATAATAAAAGACAGCTACAGTTGATTCTATATTTTATAGGGTTTATGAACAATTTGTAATGTTGAAACATTAAACTGTCTTTTGGCAACAGCCTCGTTCGTTGCCCTCCGACTAAGCTGTGTTTGGACGTGTTATTTACTAACCCAACTAATCCATTGCTGCTTTATTGGTTTAGCTGTCGTGAGCGCGGTTGCTAAGCGTGAGTTCCAGGGTTCTTTCTCTGGGCCGAGAAAAATTTAATTGGGTTTTTCTGTTTTAAAATTCTCAATTTAGAAATGTTTAGCTGCGCACATTTCCTCCATGGGACTTAATTACAGCATGAGCGATATTTGGGTTACAATAGTAGGCTCCTAACCCTTCAATACAAGCGTGATGATGCTATTCAGCCCTTCATTTAGCTTCATTCTACAATTAGTAAAAAACCCTACCTTTCTATTATCTAGCCTTATCTACTCTTCGTAAATTTTGGGTAATGGAGTGACTATCAGTATAATATCAGCTCTTGAATGTTGATTACTAAGGTATTAACATAATGGTCGATTGGCGAAGTGAGTAAGCAAATGGTTTTCTGCGCAAAGTGTATCAGGTTTGATCCACACCCTGAAAATATTTAACTTCATTTTAATAGCTTGAAATGCAACAGATTGGTTGGACGCAGTCGAGGTTTTAGAGAAAATTCTAAATAGGGGGAGAGACTATCTCTAATCGAGATGTCGAATCACTAAGATGGTCCTCAGAGATAACTCTAATATGATATTTCGAGAATTTGGAAAAAGGTTAATGAATGACATCTACTATGTCTATTCGATATATCTCGATTTCGACATGATCCCTAATCGCGCGAGAATCCCCTTTGGGAATGTTCATGAGATATACATTCATTTGTAAATTGTAAGTAGCTGATAAAGTAGTCTAGACTGGATAGTAGTGAAGTTAAAAACATCCCCATGTCTGTAGGTAACATATCCAATATTAAAATGTTACACTTTTTTCTGAACTTGACCTACTACGCCCGTTTAACCCTCCACATTCCAAACAGTGTAAACTCCGCATACATTTTCCTCTACATTGCATACACTATCGACCAACCGCAGTTCACGAGTCAACAGTGTGATAACCTACTTATTGCTTCATTTAATTTCTGAACTGATGTGTAATTTTCCGACGTATCGAAGCCTCATTGGAGGCTGTCACGCCGCTATCAGCTGACACATTACTTAGACGGGTAGAGTTTCTTCAGTGAAGCCTTATAGGCCCCTATACCTATCAATATACTGAACAATACTGCCGAAATTCAGTATTTATGTGATGAAACCAGTAAAAGGATAGGTAGTCTACGTTATCGTGTTTCAGAGTTGGGTATTCAGTCAAGTTTTCAATTAGATTTGAATAATCGGGCAATATATCTAATTTCTAATTCCTAATTCGGGCAATATTCATAAGCTGTTTATATTTTCAAGTAAAAAATACCTCGTGGTTTTCGGATATTTGAAAATGAAATCGCGTTTTGTGTGTTAAAAAAAGAACAATTTTGTAACCTAATAAAGTTACCCAATTAAATAATCACAAATTAATTTTAAATTGAGCCATTTTTATTATTTTCGTTGCTTATTTTCTCTTCAATATGTTAAACGCTTAACGTTTATTCCAAGGCTTATTACACGGGCTATTAAAATTTTATAATAACATCATTATCGTGATTACTGCTTTTGTCACGAAGATAAAGACAGTCCCAAATGAAAATGGTGAAGCGATGGATTTCACAGATCTGTTCCGACAATAACCATCGCCTCTATATTGGAGTTTCAGTGATTAAATTCAAGTAGCTACTAACGAAGATGAACCATACGTTGCCCCATCAAGCCCGCGTCGGTTCAGTAGCTGTCAGATCATAAAATCAAACAGGCACGCAATCGTAAATTACGCAAATACACACTGTAGGATCATTACTCTTCTTCTGGTTACACAGAGTTCGGGTAAAAAGAGTTCTTACTTCTTATAGCCATGTCTCTATGCACATGTGACGAAAGCATTTTCCATAGTAGATACAATTTTCATCGCTTGCCGTACCGCTACGCCAGTTCCGATCGTACACGCAGAGGGGCCACACGCGCGCGCCTTTCCACTCATTCGAATTACGAATCAATGTAAACAAAACTGAACGGAATTAAAAATTAAAGTTACTAGCAGAAACATTTAAAAACTGATGACTCGATAAATTGATTTCTTTTGTTTTATGATGAAGTGTATGTAAATGTGGTGTTGGTGGTGTTGAAAATAGAATTTTCAATTGTTTATGTTGTGTGTTACCCGCTGTGGGATTTTTTAACTGGTGAAAATTGTTTGCGGTTATTGACTTCAGTTTTTCAGGTGATGTATGTTTTAATTGTTAGCGTAAATCATGAAAAAAAAATGTTTTAGTCGGTATTTTTGTATGAATCAATATTTTAGTATGTTTTCGTAAAATGTACGATACGATAGTTTTGATTAGGTTGCAGACTATGTTTAATATTATAATTACTGAAGGGCAATAATATTTGTGCAAGTGCGTCTTATATAATTCTACGCATTATATTTTTTGATATGCTTACGAAATGCATTTACTGCATGCGAGTTCCACGTCTTTTTATTATTGATTAATGTTTTTTTCTGACTGTTAAATACTGGTATTAATATAAAACCGAGCGTCTCTTAGTTCGTTCTATTGCTGACGCTTGCACTATCAATATTTACTTACGTATTTGAACATCTGATTGCACAAAGTCTCTTTAAACTAACTGGTAGACCTTTATATCTCGCAGTGGAATACAAAAAATATCCCAAACTGCCATTTCAATAGGAAATCGCAGTTGCTATCCCGCGCTGCACTAGTAAATTAGTTCTGCGTTCTTCGTTGTGTTATGGGCTACAGTGTTACTACGCTGTAGGTTTTCATCAGACAAAATCTACATATTCGGAATGATATGTATTGAATGATCCCACGGAAAGGTCAAACCAGAGCGTGAAGGAGTGATTGACGTTCGAAGATGATGTGCCATTACATCTCAAAAAAATACGGACAAACCAAACAAACCACACTATTGTTAATTCTCCAATTAGTGAACCATAAGAAATACTTCAAATTTTAAAAAGATACAAGATCGATAACGCGCTCTCAGTGGTATAATATATCATAAAAATGAATGTTTTCCTTTTCATATATCTTTTTCGCACACACATTCAAAGTCAACGCGTTTCCCAACACACCCATGCATATAAATATGTATATATGTATGCGTGCCCATAAGTTCATCTGAAGAAGCTTGAGTCATTCCTGCTGCGTCTCATTGTACGATATTTTGATAAATTGCAATAGGAAGTCGTATCATATAAACTTTTAGGTGCTACTGAAAGCTATAATTATTTGTATAAAACGTGTATTTGTGCTTATCAACTACGCATTCGTGTATTTGGTAATACCAACATAATTATCTACATACAAATATTAAATCCTGCGTATCATATATCATCTCATTGATATACCTAGGTCAAATTTTTTGAGTGGTGACCTACGTTATTGTTAATATTTTATTATACGAAATTGAGAATGTTCTTTCTACACAAAGTTATAAAAGCATCATAAGTTAATTCCTATTAATCGACCTACTACTAAATATATATTTTTTTCTCATCAAATTCAGCCTCTTTGCCTCTGGTACAGGAACATTCGCTTATATGCAATCAAATCCATGTGTGTGTCAAATCACCCATACGCATGCACGCACACATTTCCGTGTGTGTGTCCGTACCTTAGTACTAACGTGTGTTTGAAACGGAAATTGCCCGACGAGTCCACGAGCGGAAGCGACCGAGTTGGGATCAGAGATGCGTCGCACCCCAAATACGAGCATGAAAGTTTAGTATTGGTTGCTGACAAGAATGATATCACTAGACCTATGTTTTGTATAAGACGGAACAAAGGATTTATATACACATATATTGTGAAATTTTATATCTATCGTTTTGATACCGCGGTGTAGGGAATTCAGAGCAATTCCCCGGTATGAAAAATAACGGATCTAATCCGTATTTAGTCTGTGTTTTCAAGTTACTTGTTTTGCTAAGTTTATTCATATTGGTTCGGCAGCTAAACCATAAAGTTTAGACAGACAATATCATTTCTAAAAAGCAAAATGTAGACAGGGAAAACTTGTTGACTAGTAAAGGGTTTAAAGTTATGAAAACTATCTTTTTCTGTTACTAATTAAAGCATAGATTCTATTCTACCAATCTATACTCGTTTTGTTTAGGTATTTAACTAAAGGTAAACAATTTTGATCTGTCTTTTTAATATTTTTTGTTTAAAAACTCAGTTTAAAAATAAAACGTGACTAAAAACCAATGTAAAGCAACAATAACGATTACCAAATAAATTGAACCACTAGTTTAAGCAGTAGTTTATTTGTTTAATATGTGTTTGTGTAAAAAGTCACATCAAGATTGTTTACCTTTATTTAAGTACCTAAACAAACCGAGTATACATATGTATAGACTCTCGATGTTTCAGTGTTACATAAGCAGTATGTTCTACCTACTTATGCAAAGAGTAATTATTTAGTTTGATTTCATGAAATGTCACGTGACAGTATTCTAATAATGATAGTAAAGTTATCCTAAATAGAGCTATCTAGATATCCTAAAAACAAAACAATAAAATACAATCAATGTACTAAGAATTAGAAAGTAAAGAGCAGTTAGCTCACCATTGCGAACAAATTGTCAATAAAAAAATCGATTGAGAATAAATTTATACTAATTATTTTTGTAGGTATCGTCAATTGGCAACCCGACATTGTATGATCGTAGCGTTGCTATGGTAACAAGCAAAGTAAGCTCCTAAAAATACTGTGTCATTTATTTCAGGAGAACTATGAAAGTTGTTAATAAACATGCAATGTAACCAAAAAGAGTAATTAACTACTCACCTCAACTCGACCTGAAAAGAAAAACAAGTGAAGATTAGAAATAGGTTTAAAAAAAAAACATGGAAATAACAAATATGTTTTTATAACGAAGAAGACGCCTATATGCTATGCAGAAAGGGTCCAAGTTTAAATCCGCCCCGTTTCTCCAACTTTATATGCACGGATCGAATCAGAATTTAGATTATCAATTGCGTGAAGGAAAGACCTCCTGAAGAAGCTGCACAACTAAGAGAGCTCCATAAAGTTTTCGGTAGTGTGTGTAGTTCGCTTATCCACACCAGGTTAGCGTGGTGAATTAAGGCGTAATTCTCTTAATTTGGAGAAATTACTATATGTTTTATACAGAGTGTCCCAGAAATTAGTGTCAAGCGGAAGTCCTGAGGTAGAGCACCCTTATCCGAATCACTCACATATATGTATGTTCCGCATTTTTTTGTGGTTTTCGAGTTACGAATATATATCTAAATATCTTATAACATGTATAATAAAAGGAATACTTATAAGAACAGGTATCAAGCCTGCCATCTTTGCCATAAACATCCCATAAACGACAATTTAATAAATATGTCCCTCCATAGTTAATTCCTTAAAAGCGAGTTTTACGACTTTCGGTTTAATTATAAAATTCAATATTTGACCATAAAAATAATTAAATAAATAATGATCATAAGAAATAATTATGATTGGTTGATGTACTGTTTATTTCCCATGAGATGCAAACCAATCTTTAAAGTAAACAAGTGGCATATCAAACACAGATATTCATATAATAATAGTTAAGGAATTCCGCTAAACCCGCGTTTTATGAGCACTTAAACCGTGGAATAAGAAATCCACAAGAATTTTTCGATATTGCAGGATTAGGGGAAACGAGGAGAGATAATATTTCAGTTGGTAGCTACTGGGCCATCGGGCTAGTTAAAATTATTCATCGGACTGTACAAATAAGACTCTCAAATATAAACATTATTAATGGTGGACTTAACAAATATACCTGCCGGCCTCAAGCTAAATCAAAATTGGACAATTCCGCTCGACAATTTTAGGTAACGAGCTCCAAATTATAAAGGAATTAATTCCACGTCGTTGAATAGATTTACGTTGTATACAATAATTATATTTCGATGGCAGATAATTTATTTCAGGTTTTTTTTCTTGAATGTATTTTATTTAGAGTATGGGGGAACGAGGTATGGTTTTCCTCTATTGAAAAGGGAGGATCCTCCGACCAGGCAAGGTGATTAGCCTGGTCTATATCCCTATGTTATAGGGTGCCGTAAGCCGTTTGTCATCTACTAGGCACGATTCCAAACACCGGGCCGCCACTGAGATTTTTTTAAATACTAAGAACCTTATACCCTTCAACCCTTTTGCAGACCTAGATATCGAATCGAGGAAATCGCGCTTAGGAGCCGAGCTTACAAGCACTAGGCCAATGATGCAGATTAATATACTCGTTGAAATAAATATAATTTAAACTTTAAACAGATTCAGAAAATGTAATCTTATAAATTAAGTACACACACGAATGTGTGTCACACCTATAATAGCATAATAATATTGATAAATTCATTTGTCTCATTTAATAGTGATTAGACTGAGTAAATACACTTTACAATTTACGTACTATGACAAATTCACAATCATTCCTTTCGATACAGTAGTTGGCTAAAAAAGGAAACAATAGGCGCAATCATTTCCATGGTTAGAAAGCGAATGTGTCCCCATAGCATTATAGTCCCGTGCAATTTGTAAGCCGATTGAAGGAAAGGCTTTATTTACTGTGATGTTCACCAGCTATGGGGTAGCAATTCATTAGATGGCGTCTTCATTGTGTTCACATTCACAAATTTGCGATCGATTTTATGTGCTCTCGTAACCGAGTTGCAAACTTGCTCTCTAGCTACTCAAGGAACTAGTTCGCTTAAACAAGGAGTATCAACACCAAAGTCTTATCATTGTAAGTCCACTGCCACCTGAAAAACAGCTTCGATGAACTATCAGAAGAATGTTTTTTATAATCGCCATTCTCCTCAACAATGTAGATTGAAATCATCTCAGGCTCAAATAAATTCACTAAATGAAAAATTACATAATATTTTTGTGACCTCGGTACTTATACGTTAACATACCTTAATGAAATTAACTAATTATTCTCAAAAATAGTATTTTTAATTACGTATTTTATCTTTACATTATTCCTTTATATTTATTCTTCAAGATATTCACATACATTATTTGTATGATTTGCTTAGTTATTTAACTTCCTGACTTCTGTCAAATAGTTTTCTTTATCACCGAAGTCCATTTTGGTGATAATTCTTTCAGATTACTCTACTTCGTCGGATATTAGATACTTCCATTTGTTATTATATCTTGCTATTAAGGCTCGGGTATATTATTACTAGCCAAGGTTATATTGCTGGGTTCCGTAATAAAAAAATACATTTCAGGATCGATTCTCATAATTCTTGTAGATATTTATGTAACAAAAGCTTATATAATACTTGTTTAAAATTAAATTCTACTTTAAATATTTAACAGGAAATAAATTTGTTCTTCATTAAACCTCCCAATTTTAGATAAATATAAAAGTACCTATTCAGATAATGTTCTCTAAATTCAAATTGAATAAAGAAGTTGCTCTAGTTTCAATACCTACTTCAAAGGAAGTAACAGCTGCTACAAATCTAGATTTACTTCCTGAGCCATTAACCATTCATTTTTTATAAGTGTTGTTTCTTTATTTTATTATTCTCTCCATCTAACATTAATGAGCTCTCATCAACTTTTGATTTTATTTTAAAACTGACTTCGGCTAAGTCTTTCCCCTTATAGCGTATATCTGAAACAACGCATACTATATTTTTTATTACAGTAATAACTTTTATAGCACTCGTGTCGCTTCTTATGTAACACCGTTATAGGATGACTTTGTTATAAATATTATAAACTCCAAGGATTACTGCTTTCTAATAAGTATCTCGTATAAAATTTTATATTGCTACATGATATTATATTTTGGAAATCATTTGAAATTTACCGTGTTTGTCATAACATGACAGAATGCCACGAATTTTCATATCAGAATTTATCGTCAAGAACATCTCACATATTTTTGTAACACTGCTTGTACTGTTGTTTATAAATTAAAAACGAATAAAAGGTGAACAGGGAACGAATGAGAGTAAAAAGTGTCATGTATGTGTATGGCCATTCAAAAATTTTTTATATCCGACTAAATGCTTTCCAGCCTAATTTTACATTCCGATGTTGATCGAATCAGATTTGATTCCTTATTTGTGATCAAAGCTCATGTATGATATAACCAGTTTGGCGGACCACACACTGAACTTTGTAAAAATAATCCATTCGCATACAATGTTAATAATACCAACGCATATTTGTCCATTTACAATGTTGAGAGGAGGATTCAAATTAACATTGATATTATCATATTAATTGAAAGTAACTACTTATGTGATTTTTTTGTTTTCTTTACCTATATTTCTTGAGATACCATCAATATTTGGTGCTATATCAACTTGGCAAAGCAAAGTAAAATAAGTTGAAGCACACCTATGTTTGTGTGTTCTAACAAAAGTAAAATCATCATCATCATCATCATCATCAGCCAGAAGACGTCCACTGCTGAACGAAGGCCTCCCCCAGGGGGGGGGGGGGGGTTGCCATAATCCCCACGCTTGGCAGGCGGCTTGGGGATCGCAGTGGCTCACCGATTAGTGAGAGGACGCTGCTGCCCGTACTCCGGTGTCTGGCCGCAGTTTTAAGACGTACCCTGGTCTAGACGTACCCGGGTGTAAGTAAAGTAAAATCACTCAATCCAAAATATCATATACCATTTGTATTAACAGGTCGACGCTCATACTGTTAATTGTACAAAAGAAGCTTTATATGATTCACCACCTTCTGGTTCCAAGGACCTTCATGTCATTATATGTGCTTATAAAAAAATGTGTAAAAACTACTTTCTCATTTTATTTTATTTTATTTTGTTTCCATTATTTAATACATAATGCATGAGAATGAATATTTAAATTAAATATTCACAACTTAGCGGCCTTCACGTTTTTGCTCCATTGAATAACTATTCAGCTAAACTAGGCAGAGGTGTACCTTCTGTCTGACTTAACAGAAAATTACGAGTAGACTTTTCTCGAGGTAGTAGAAATACCAAAATTTTGTAAGAATAAAATACAAAACAAAAAATTGTTACCGAGGTTATGTGTGGAATGTGTTAGCGGACGCTTTAAATTATTAGCCGACAGTAAAATAAAATAATATTATTACCTTCAAAATAACCTCGTTATAAAACATAAAACGTAACGAACATATGAACCTACTTGGGAATATAGGCACTTAAAGCGGCGCCGCGTCGTCTAAACTCCAAAATCACAATATTTCGAAGTTCCAAGAAATAAAGTAGCAAAAGTGATACGCTTGAATAACGTAAAAGAAGATAGGCTCCGGAATAAATTTCGCTTTTAAAATATTCCGACGCAGAAATCTCGGGAGATGGAGCAAATGTGTTGTTACAAATTCATCAGTTATGGAAGACATTAAACATGATGTAGGTAATATTATTTTACAACATAATTAAATATTAGAATAGCATTTAATATTTAAGGGAATGGAAGACATTTGGAGTCTCCTTCAGTACCGTCTAGCTCTATAAAATTGAAAGAGGAAACATCTTATACCCTCTGCACTTATAATTTATGGAACTAAAAAGTTAAGAGGTGGGTCTTACTAAAGCCCAATTTCTCTTAAAATCAAAAAAAAATTATAATAATTATGATAGCGATCTATCATAATTATTGTAAAATAGCTTCCTCGCGCGAAGCCGCGCGTGAAGCCCGCGTGGTTTACGAACCCGTACATTTTCCCGGGATAAAAAGTAGCCTATGTGCTATTCCAGACTATAATCTAACTCTGTGCCAAATTTAATCCAGATCCGTTCAGCCGTTCTGGCGTGAAAGAGTAACAAAGATCCATCCATACTCACAAACTTTCACATTTATAATATTAGTGGGATAGGATAGGATAGGATGTATATAATTTAGGACAAAATCAACAGTTTAACCTGAACTTTATACAAGTATAGCTAGTCGACTGTATTAATTTTAAAACATCTGTGATATTACCCTAAGACTATATCAGCAATTAAGATTCCGTCAGCCAAACTAAATAATTACAGCTCAGAATCATGCTTTGCAAACAGAGAGTGTTATTCTTGAGTGGACGTTTTATGACCACTATAACAATAGACGTGAAGGCATTTATGTTATAACCTTCTTACATCGTTATGGAGCTGTATTCTGCAGAATTACGGCAAAAGTTAGCATTGTTAACATCTGTGATTGCGTTCGGGATTGCGAACGTCGCAGTAAACATAATCGAGTACCAAAGGTACGGGTACGAGGATATGTATTGATCGAAATGAGAGCACGTTTGTTTATTCCGCATGTCGTGAATATACGACGTGACGAAACATGCGTAGTTGGGAATATTTTTTTTAGACAGCTTGACGACTAGGAGTGAGAAGAACTTAGAATGGAGTTTGGGGAGTGATAATGTGCCTGCTTTTTCGTAATATTAGAACAAGAAAAGAGAAGTTCAATTTAAAGATTAAGTAGTATAGGAACTCAAACTTTTAGAAGTATAATGACATGAAATGATTGTTTTTTGTAATACCATTAGGTTAAATATAACCACAGTTAAGTATTCGTGTAATGCGCACTAGGATAATTATTTCGTCCAATTAAAAATCAATCGATTTCTGGACATGCTATCATTTTTTATATTGATAACATAAGTTCTTCAACCTTTACAACAAATACCTATCTCAATCTAAAACCTATACTCAGTTCTATATTTTTGTTCGGCCTGGTCCAAAGCTGGGCTAAAATTATTATCTCTTTCCTCGAACCAGCCTTCTGTGCATATGGGAGTAAAATATTTACCTTTATGAATTTGGTTCCCTCAAACCTTATAAATCTATGAGAATTTCTCGTATTTTATATGTATGTATACTATTGGATACGGAATTCCCTTCCCACCCCGCGTT
The DNA here is from genome assembly GCA_947562105.1 of Shargacucullia verbasci. Classification (NCBI taxonomy): domain Eukaryota; kingdom Metazoa; phylum Arthropoda; class Insecta; order Lepidoptera; family Noctuidae; genus Shargacucullia; species Shargacucullia verbasci. Next base: position 6,169,096 of record OX387296.1, read on the forward strand.
CCATTCATGCTTATGCACAACATGTGCTTCGAATACATTACGGTAACCGTATACTTCTTTTTTTATGCTTCATTTACTGCTATTTCAAGAACAGGTAGATAGTAAAGTGCATGGATAGCAATAATATATAAGTATCGATCGGTAAAAGAAGGAATGTTTTGGATTACGTACATTATGTTAAATGTATTCATGTTATGAAATTAAGGAAAAACAAATTCCGACTGTTCAAACCACTTAGAGGAATTGCGTTTACACACAACGTTAATGAATTTAAATCTAATAAAAAAACAGCAAATAAATAACAATAAAATAAAGACACGCTTTATATAAAATAAAAAAGAGCAATATTTTACTTTAATTTTTACACTATGACATATTCCCTCTGGCATAAACAGAGAATTAAAAGCGATAAATTTAATCGCAACTCACCGAATAATCGCGCAACAAATATTCGATATTTCATCAACTATGTTTTGATTCGAATTTACGTTTCCAATGCATCCGATAACATTGCACTGTTAATCATATGGGAAGCAATAAATACACCCGTATAACCCAATTTGTACTCCGATCCCTAAGGATTGATGTCTGTATCTGTTGACCGTACAATTGTAGGCCACATTGGTTTGCGTACCATTACAAATGGGTGTCAGTTTGACATACGCAACTGGCTTTAGAATTGTCATCTGTCTGTATATATAAAAATGAATGTGTATTTATGTTCTCTATGAACTTCAAAACGCCTGGAGCGATTTTAATAAATTTTTTAGGTTATCTTTAGACTAGCCCAGTCGGTGATCCTGTGAAGTTTGTTAGCGATCGGATGAACAATTTTTTTTTTGCTTTATGGTAATTTTTTGTACTACCCGTGCGAAGCCGTGGCGGATCGCTAGATAGAACATAAATATCTATTTTAGACTCGTAACTTCGTCTGCGTGATTGATACTTTCGTCTCTTTGTATTTTTTCCAAGATACCTACTTTTCGTTGTACTTTGTCTTTTTTTTAAGTTTGCCCGTCACTAGGATTTATCCTATATACCTATATCTCACATGTACACACAACCAGACAACTATTTGTAGATCATACAAATATTTCTTCCGTGCGAGCTTCAAACCTGCGAAGCGCCAGCTAAATGTCTAGCCGCTGCGTCAACTTACAAGTTATCTTACTTCGCACATCATAAATGCATGTACCTATACAAGCTGTTCTAATTTCTCAGCAGAGCAAACAGGATTTATTCTTTTATGACCTCATATAAGCCAGCAATTTTCGTTTTTTTTTAAATAAATACTCTTTCTTATAGTATTTTACCGGCTTGTTACCAGAGACTGCCTTTCATCTGATTCTTCTACACCTCTGTCGGCCCTTTCCGTTTTAGATTTATGTTAATATATTTATATTAAATGTCTATACCTAACACGGTGACACTGTAAGGATAATTTATTAATACTTCTAATCTCTTCTAGTCTTTATGGTTGACACCATTTTTTATGAACTTCCAACCGTGGCAACACTGAATAGTTCTTTAATCGGTGTTCCCATTTTGTTAATCAATAAGTACATACAGCATGTATCTCAAGTGAAGGTCGTGTTCCAATCCATGCTTATTATTATTCCTTACACGACCAATCTCAAGAGTATGAATCAATACCAATTAGGTTTTGCCTATACATAGGTACCATTTATGTAGAAATTTATACTTCGATTTAGGGTATTGTTAATTTTCATAAATTATTATTTATCCTGAACAGCGTCAAATGAGGCAATGAAGATTTATCAAAACCAAGGTTGAAAAATGTATAATATTTTCTCTTTTTAAAGGCTTTTTACAAATAATTGTTTGTACATATTTATTCTTTACTTCCATATTCAGGTGGTTAATAAAATTTTTGACCATCTGAATACTGAAACTCATAAATCTTTTGTATTTCATTCGTTTCTATGCTTTCACATAAATTTCAGCCTAAAACTTTGTTCTGCAATAAATACTCGATAAACGAGCGTTATTTAGAACAAAATAACTCGTTATTTTATTTTGGACTTAATGAGCGTTTATAATGCTCAAAGATTCCAAAAATATCGATTTTATAACGGCTCGTTAACCAGTAGATGTTCGTTAATAGCTTGTTCAAACCTATTATGTTAAGTTAACAGTTGGTTGGCTCTAAGATGTATCGGTAAATGACTGTTAAGTACTTATTTATACAGGATAAGATAGCAAATTCTGCGCATTAGATTTATCTTAAGATTTCTATTAGAAAATGTAGGCACAAAATGAATAAATAAATAACAATGAGAATTTCTAGTTTTACATATAAAGGAGATCCGCAAACAGTCCTAATAAATTAGGCCTCAATAAACCAAAATGAAATAATTTGGGTTTTCAATGGGTGATATTAGGACACAAAATAAACATATAACGTAAATCCGCAACACGAGCACAAACGCGAGCAAGAAGCAACCGATTGATTGACAAGTGACAGCCGTATCGAGTGTTGCAGTTTATAAAAATACAAATCGATTTTTCTATAAAATCATTAATATAACATAACAAAAACAAAAAAATACTCTCTCTTTAATCATTGTTTCCCAATGAACTCATAAAATACTTTTTTAAGTGAAAAGAAATATAAATTGAACATTATTGTATTATAATCTTTAAATGGGAAAAACATTTTTATTTAAAAATAGCATAAAATGGCAACATCAGACAACTGCAACGCGAAGAATACATCAATTGACTTTTTTATTTTTTTTATTTCTTTTTCCTAGGTTTTTTTTTAGGAAATTATAAATTAAAGTAGGGTTTATAACTATTGAAATTTTTTTTTCGAATGGTCTAATTCTTTGTCCATCCGGGCCAGGAATCGCCGATCTCCTTTGTGAATTGTCACTTTTATACAGATAATTCAGACATTAGACTGCTTAGAGCTTCGGGAAGGTATACCAATTATCTCAACACATGGGATAAATAAAGCATACCACTTAACGAAAATGATGGCCAGATTATGAAGATCATAAAATCATAAGTATTACTTAGTACCGTATAGTAAGTATTAGTTAGACCAATTTGCTATAACTTCGTTTTACAGTTTAAACCTACAACTAATGAGTGGATATTAAAATTTAAATATGTTTTTATTTATTGCCAGTACTCGATACTTAATATAAAGATAGATTTTACGTTCAGCTGCAACAAATCATCTACATATCCATTATAAATAAATGCAAACGTAACGCCGTTTATCTGTTTTTTATCTCATCACGACTAAACCACGGCACCGATTTTTATGAAATTTTACAAAGACGTAGTCTGTGTCTCGAAACAAGACATAGGCTTATTTTTTGCTATTGCAACGAAACATGGATTTGATAATAAATACAAAATAAAGGCTGACAAAGTCGCGGGCAACAGCTAGTATACCATTCAATCACTCAGTAATTAATCATGAAATTTCAGAAACTATAAAGCCTAATCTTGAAGTTTGGTAGGTTGGGCCCTTAGAGGACTGTAAGAACCACTAAGAGGATTTTACAAAAATCCACCCCGAAAGGGGTGAAATGGGGGAATAAAATTTGTATGAAAATTCTTCATACGCACCGGAATCACTTAACAAGAATTCGAGTCTCTCACTATTTTATTTCAATGAAACTAAATACCTTCAAATGGACTTCTAACGAAGACTTAAGAGTCTATTATCATAATACTAAAGTTTGAAGTGTTCTGTAACTTGACCTTAATAGCAGGTACAGTTTGCTAAGGACTCGAAATACAAATTTCTTTAGTTTAGCAATCAACCCTTAAACGTACGCTTTGTACTTTCTACACCATCGTAAACTTTTAAAAATGTAAATATCAAAAATAGTTAACTTTGCTATTAAGATTAGCGAAAGGGACGTAAAATGAATAAATTATTTTAATTTACAAAACCAAAATTGAAATGAAATTGAAATATGAATAAAGTTTGATTAAACATTATGATTCAGTTCGACGCTTCATAACAATACACAATTTGTTCAACAACTTCTTTTGGATAAGCGTCGACTGAGATAGTAAAAACATTATACATATTAATAAGGACTTAATCGTTTTTATACTTTGGTAAATAAGATATAAAAAGCGAAATTATAAAAATGGTATAAATACTGGAGTAAGCTCCAGTATTTATACCATTTTTATAATTTGTGGGTGTCGTGGGTGTCCGGAATGTCGTGTGGATAACGTTTACAGATTTCTCACATGCACATACACCTAGACCTAAAACAAATATCTGTAGTCCTTAAAAATATTTCTTTCGTACGTAAAATCGGTACTAATTATGGTTGCCTGGAAGATATCGCTGATTGCGATAAGGCTGCCCATTGTACATGCTAATTGTAATTTTTTATGTATGTTTTTGAACTGTGTCGTGTGCAATAAAGCGTATATCTATCTATCTAAATCGAAGCTGCGGCGTAACGCATAAAGACGATCGCATAACCAATGCTAATCATGTCGTCAAAGATGACAGAACGAAAAAATATGAAGTGTCGATAATGCCTGAATTTAATTGGTCAGATAACGTATATCTAAAGAATAAATATAACAGTTTGAACTATTTTCTATGCAATAGCTGTCAAATCGACGACACGTTTGGCGCAGTGGCTAAGCGCTTAGCCTTCTGCGCTACGTGTCGCGGGTTCGATCCGAACATAGAACAAATATTTGTATGATTTATAGATAGTTGTTTTGGGATTGGTTGTGTGTGCATGTACATATGTTTGTAAACTGGTACCCACGACACAGGAGGGAAAAACAAACGTGGGCCAAGTTTAAAAAAAAAAAACTCAAGCTTCATTCATCAAAAGTTATCTGACGATTTAAAAATCAGCCCTAAGAGAAAATAATAACAAGTTTAAATAATAAGTAGGTACACTACACTTTCATCCTTCTGAAAATAATCTGATTGCAAAATTAGTCAACAATTCCCTGTAGGCCGAAGTAATTGACAACCAAGTCAGTGTGGAAAGCCACAACAGAATTTGATCATCAATCTTCACAAGCCCTTTGACATTTATTCGGTCCTTGTCAATGATTTCACGCCCCTTCTTGTCAATCTGTCACCTCTAAATTCGACGAAAATTTCCTATCGCTAATTTTCGGAACTATTCTACCAAACTTAAAGGGTAATCAATTCTAAATACAGTGAGTAGTGACCCTTTCATTATTATTTCATAAGCCTGTCAGGAAGGCTGTGATTTAGTGTTAAGTTAATGGGGCTAAATTCTTTGGGGATTGAGTGATAGCTTTTACGTTTATGTTACACTAGACTAACGACTATTCCCTTCGAAATTTGACAAATGTAGAGCGGGTGAGCGTGTCATCTGATATTAAATTGAATACCGATTAATTGGACTTATGGACCGTCTGGAAAATATGGAGGACGTTAAGCGTTATAATTTTTGCAATAAGATTGTTCTCTTACAATAATGAGAGAACCATAATATCTGAAAGTAGCCTACGTTAATTACTAGACACTTACAGTTTAATATATCGATCACGTAATTTTTTTTTTGATATTTGATAAACGTGTCTATACAATGTTGCCATAATTTAACGGTTTTGCAAGACATACTTTTTATCGTAAAACTCTGCCTATTCTGTAACAACTAGAAGCGTGAGATGCTTTATCTGCACGCTATACTTGTTAACATTGTATCACATGATGCATAAAAATATCGCCGCACAGAATAATGTAATACGTCTTATATTGTATTGCGAGACATTACTAAAAAGCATGATATTCACACGCCTGCGCTCTAGGTGCACACACATATGCGCAGCATGGGAGCCAGTAGGTTCTATCAAAGAAAAAATCCTAAAAAGTCTTGTTTCTTAGAAGACGTATTGATTTGGCTTTGATCTATTTTTCAATATTTCTAGATCTTCAACAGTTATTTTGTGCGCGCTCTCAGCATACATATTAAGTCGTATCACAAGTTAAGCGAGTAAGTAGTTCACCAAATTACAACTGCCTGTAAAATAATGCCTTTAAAATATACCGATGAGTCCGATTTGCATGATGAGCTGTGTTAATTATTTGTACGTAATAATTACCGTTGCTTCAAGATGCTTGCATGGTTCAATGTTCCATGTTCTTGTACAGTAGCCCGATCCACCTCCCCTATACTGCGCATGTCGACGATGCTCAACGTCCGTAGATACCAATCTAGACTTTGATTTTTTTGCTAATTAACTTTTTTTGGTATTAATAATATCGGTTTATTAAATATTTGCTTTTGCCCGCGACTTCGTGCGCATAAAATTTAGAATCTAATATTTTCCCGTGGTAAAATGGAGCCTATATTTTAAGTTACCTCTACCAATACATCGGTGAAAACTGCATTCAATTCCATGCAGTAGTTTTTGCGTGATGCATGTACAAACATACAAACAGACAGAGAGACAAAAATTCTAAAAACTGATATTTTGTCTTCTGTTGCTCTAATAAAGACCCCTCATATAGTTTTTCTCCAATATCTATAATGTACCTACAGACATCGGCCTGTTATAATTTTATTATATGTATAGATACAATAACAAACAAATAAGTAAATAAATCACTCAAGTACTTAATTGACAAAATTTTAACATTACAATGTGTCATGCACTGACATTGTAACTCTTCTTCTTAGCGCGTCGATCGCAAATTAAATTAGTTTGCACAAAATTCCACCACACGGACTGCGCTGACACACACACACACACACACTTTAGTACATTAATTAAAAAAACAGTATCACCTAAAGTGCCTATAAATCGGAGCATCGGTCTCTCACATAATATGTATGAATTAAGAATAAATTGAATTTAAAACTTTTGGGTTACAATTTAGAGTTCAGTGTTTTTAATTAGATTGTTAAAAAACTTTTTCCCGGTTAATGGCATTTTTAATGAGAAGTAGGATTTAGTAGTAATGACCTGACGCAGACCCTGATTTTCAGGGGCCAATAAAATAATTGTTCGAGTTCAAAGGTTCGTCGTTTTAAATTCAGCATCGACCCTAATGAAACTTTTTAAGGCTCGCACTTAGCAAGGATTTTTTAATATTCATTTCAATTTGCCTGGTCGTCTTCGGCATAAAACAGGACCGTAGGAGTGTCGCAGAACAAAAGTAAGAATAACCACAACACGTAAGGATAGCGAAAATACTTACTATGATAGTCAAGACACCTGCTAGGCGTAGTGATCTAATAGAACGGCACGGTCAGCGCACTGGTCTAACGATTGGTTTTTGTCACGGATTCGAATCCCGCCCATTAATATTAATATAGCCCTCTACTGCCCCAGTGGTGGGCACGGGCCTCTTCTCAGAATGGAAAGGGTTAGGCCTTAGTCCATCACGCTGACCAAGTGCGGGTTGGCGGACTTGCACACCGCCAAAAATTTTTAGAGCTGTCTCAAGCTTGGATGTTTCCTGACGCTGTTTATGTATACAATCAGGCATTTATCAAAAAAATGTATAGCCTCCAGATACTCGTTCTGGGTCTAGGTGTGCCAGCATGCGAGATGTATGTTTGTAAACCTTACCCACAATACCGAAGAAACGTGTTGCAACGGTTTTAAGCAGAATATTTTTTTACCGATAAAATCTGCTTGGGTTAACTTTCTAATACTTTACTTTTCTTGCAAACTAATCTTTGTATCTGTAAATATTTAGATTAAAACAAATTACTGAATTTTGAATTAAACTTATCCAGAGATTTCCAAAGTTACACGAAACTAAGTAATTAGAACATCTTGTTATTTATTAAACCTACCAAATAAACTATTTGACTGACAGCTGTTGGTCGAAGATTAGTGAAAAAGACTATGCCTATTTACTGATTGCTTTGCAGTTAAACTACCTGTCAGAGCTGCCAATCAATGGACAAACGTTATATTCTATGCAAATTACGTTAGCTGTCAGTCCCAAAGGTCGTTATCAAGAAAACCGCCTCGAGCTCTCAATATTGACGGATTTCATAAAATATTTATTCTTTTCCTGTATTGTTTCAGTTGAAGATAGTTTAGTTGTATCAACGGAACATGGAAAGCAATTACTGTTGATAATTGATAATATCTCTTCATGTAGTCTTGAACTAAACAAGACAATAGATAAATTATGATGACTTCTGTATTGTTTAATATTGCTTCATAAACGCCTTTTTTGTTTACTACAAAGATCGGTTTCATAAACATTTTTCACTTCAACGTTATCATTCTTAAGCATAGTTTTTACACTACCGTAGGACACTATATTCCAGATTCAAAGGTTCGTATACACGTGCTTCATTCAACCTTTTCTTTTGTACGGTAGCGAGTGCGGGGCAACCCAACGAGCTGCTCCGCGACACCGAAAATAAGGATGTTTCCTGAGGTGTACCTATGTATTATTATCTACTAGATGTGCCTACGACTCTGTCCGCGTACAAAAGATTTGTCACACAAACGCATTTTATTTGGAAAAATCCTTCTTTAGCGGATGACTACTTTATTTAAGGGACTTATTGACGGATTGAAGTTTGTTTGCTTTCTGTTCTTCTGTCTTCTTTGTTCCTGAGATGTTGTGATTAGTTCGCGTGTCAGCGGTATTTTTTTATTTTTAAATATAATATAAAATCTGCAGTTAACAGGCAGGCTTTTTTTAACCCTTCAATTCCCATGTCTAAGCAAATATTTTTTTTTCTTTTCTCTTTAAATAAAATAACTTAGATACATTTGGTTGGGACAAAAAATAATATATAAAAAATAAATAACTACCCCATTTTTTGTACGAAGGGGTCACCCACAGGTGACACTGGGCATTGTGAAAAGTTAAGGGTCTGAAGTCATACGCGATTTTTCTTATTCTTTCGATAGGAATAAAACGTCAGTTTATATAATAATATTTATTTATAATATGAAAAAATATAACATTTATTGTGAAAACTGTAAAACACAGATGCAAACCGAACTTGCAAACTTATGTCACCTACAGGTAACACTGGGAATTGAAGAGATATGGATATTTTTTATTAGTTATTAAATCATATTTACTCCCAACCATAAAATCGTCCAAATTTGACTGTGATACTCTGGAGTTACGTTATTTAATCTTTTGTGTATTGGCTCACATTTTCACATATAAAAACTTACGGTGAAAAGATTTCCAAATTGATTGTCTACCCGGCGACTTTACACTTAACACTTATTTTAAGACATTTATTTAATTAAAAAAACAACCTCAATGTAAAAATAGTATGATTATTGAATTAAGTGGTATATACTTGTATTGCTATCGTGGAGCGTACGCGATTTGTCACGACGTGGCCAGGCTAGAGGTGTGGTAGGGACCTCATCTAAATTTCATGAGACTGCGGGACGCCGCTCATCAATTACGTTTATTCGGTACGGTACGGTATCTTTTGTTACTCTAGTTCTATAGAGATGTTCCTTTTCGTTATTCGTGTTAGTGGATTCAGAAGGTTGGTCGGTTATTTAAAAAAAATGTGAAAAATATTTCAAGATATTTAAATTAGAGATGTCATTGAACTTTTGTACTACTATCGTTTAATTTTTGTACTAATAATAAATAATTGCTACTTTTTACTACCAAATATTAAAATGCAGATGCTATTTACTAATTTTATCACCACATAGAATATTAAAGTGAGTAACTCTTGTACTACTATCGTTTAATTTTTGTACTAATAATAAATAATTGCTACTTTTTACTACCAAATATTAAAATGCAGATGCTATTTACTAATTTTATCACCACATAGAATATTAAAGTGAGTAACAGCATGAGACTTAAAGACTCCGCCCTAATAACTTTCAACTTCATGAACCTTTTCACATAATCTTATTTTCATAAATCTTACTAACTACTTACTTTTTACATCTTTAATCTGTTTAGTGTGTTACATCATCATCAGCAGCATCATCATCATGATCACCAACCTGTATTAGTCCACTGCTGGACATAGGCCTCTCCTAATGCACGCCGCTACCAGCTTCTTTGCGTATATCGTCGCTTCACCTAGCTCGAGGGCGTCCTGCCTAATGCAGTGTGTTTAATAGTTAGTAAAATTAAATATAGCCTATTTAATTTTACTAACTATTAAACACACTAAACTGTACACTACTGTAAGTTGACTGCACCAAAACTAAATTCTGAAATCTTGTTTGGTAAATAGTTTTCCTTCTAAAAACTCAGTATACATTAATCTCTTGCTTATTTTTGGCGTTTTCAATTTCTAATTTATCGAATTCATACAATAAGAACGTCAATGGCAATGAAAAACTATGACGTCACGCCTTGCTATTCCGAACATTTTTAGAACAAAATGTCGTTTTTGACAGTTCATAAAAAGTAACTCAGATGACTAATAGTCACGATCAACAAATTTTTATTTCAGTAAATTCCAATTTTGATTTTTTTTTTCACCTTAAATTTTTCTTGATTTTGGACATCCCTAGTCTAAAGGTTTCATTACTGCTCGAGAGACGTTTCTATCCAAATGGGCGCACTAATCTCATTTTAATTTGGTAATTACGGTCTAGTAATTGCTTGCTTAATCCTTTGATTTCTGTGTGGCTCAGCAGTGTATACCGCTTTGTATAGCTAACGCATCTGGTAAGAAGTAATTAATCAAGATAGGTTTTTAAATCAGGACGATGTGCTGCAACTGTTATGTTGGCGTTTGTTGTTAATTTGTAAGTAATACATTTTATGTTAATTAATAAAAATCTGTTTGAGTATATTTTTGTATTTATTTATAAGTGCTTATAGTTTCTAACATAAACATAGCATCTGCATATCCCAAAGGGTTAGGCAGAGGTGTACTATGGTAGACCCAGATTTCGACGATTCCAGGGCACAAATCTGGAACTGTGTCCTGAACTCGGTGCTGCTACTGAGAAATTCCATAAGCCCAATAACACACCCCAATCGAACCCAGGACCTCATGCTCAGCAGTCGCCCTAACGGCCACTAGACCAATGAGCATAATAGTTCCAACTTTTTAACAAATTAAATTTATTTTTATTAAATTAAGTCGGTTAACAAAAGAATTCACTAAATGAACTAGGCTAGCATGAATGTATATTATTGACTTTTGTCCTATTTCTTGTGGAACAAATCTCCTACAGACAGGGCGATGACAACGGCTGTTAAACTACCGGACTACGTATCGCTGGTCGTCTCTCGCCAGGAACTATACGTCCATGACCTACAGATAGTTGTTCCGAGTCTGGGTGTTTGTGATACAGCAATTATATGTAACGTTTTCTTTTTAAAGAAGGAAAGCAATAGAAAACTCTTCAGTACCTACTTACTGCTTTGGAAAAAGCTAAGGAATTTTAATTCCAAGTATTAAAGGTAAGGTCATACAGGGTTAACCTGTCGCATTATATATTCAACACAAACTGTCACCCATATGCAAACATACTGAATAAAACAGAAAGTTATTTCACATATGTTCTATCAAACGAGCAGCACTCGTGTGCTAACCTTAATTCCAAGTTCTATGGCGTTGTTTGATAAAACACGGTAGTTTATTATAAAGGCAAAATATCATCACAACTAAATTGCCTAGTCGCTAGTCAAGCCTTGGATTAATAATGTTGAGAGTAGCTTAAATCAATTTTACTTGGAAATGAAGACAAAATTTTGTAGGAACAGGATTGGATGATGTATTAACTTAAAAACTGGGACCAAGTTTGATTTAATTACTTGTCACGTGTAATAAAGAAGTGATGTATGAGTAAAGTTATCGTGAAAATGGATTGTCTCAAGTTTTGTAAAAAAAAAGTAACTTTTTTGTAATTTTTTTATCTTATTTTATCTAATTATTAAAGGCATCAGGCGGTCCAATCGGCAACACAAAACACCCAAAGAGTGAGGATAATAACATTATTTAATTATTATCAATGTTTTGAGTTCAGTGGCTAAGTAATTCTCTGCCCTTCTCAGAAAAATAAAATATTCACCCTTGCGGAAACATATTTTTTTTTAGTTACTTGATTTTGATATGACTTATATGTTATTCAGTCTTAGATAAAGCTACAGCTCTAACCCGCAAAATTGAAAGAAAGAAAATTTCCTTATCACGTAGCAGTGTGATTCCAAATTATATCAATACATTTTTGATTCACCAATAATATTTAAAAGAAATTTAGGCTAAAAATATCCATTTACGAGTATTATTTCACATTTGGTGACAGTTATTTTTAACAAAACTGCTAAAGTTTAATTGCACGGAGCACACAAAACAAACAAATTGACAATTCTTTTATTTTGCATTCAGCCCGTGGTTTCGCGAAAAAAGTTTTGGTTTGATTCAATCAAACTGAGCCAAACGGTAGCATGTGGTAAAGACTATTAAAAATAGTGATGTTACATTCGCTTTTTATCGGTGAAAATTGTCACTGAAAACATGACTGTACCTATATAAAAATTTGCATTATGAATAAATATTGTACTTTGTAGATGCCACGGTTGCCGCAGAAGGTAAGCAACTAGCTTTCTACGCTGTGTTTCGCGGGTTCGATTACCTTCTAAGATGTTAATTAGCAAACTGTAACAACGCCATAGGAGAAAGCCTTGAAGAATAGAAAGAAAGCTTGGCAATGTTATGTTACCGAGAATATGAAAGAAAGAAAGACCTAAATACCTGAAAATGGTCATTTCTTCGTAACAAAAAGTTTCAGAATACTTTATGTATATGTACTAAAAAACTCCCAAGAATAATTCTTCTTTAAATAAGCGGCGCCGTATCATGAAGTACTCATTCACAATCACTTTGAATGTAAAGGGCACTCAAAAAATTCGTGTCCCATAAATTGTCGGTGCGTGTCTTATCACAAGTGCTTAGTAGGTACTTGATTAGGGCAAAAATGGCTATAACGTTATTCGTGAGCTTCGCTATTCAAATGAAAATTGCCTCTTGAATCTAAAGCACTTCCGTTCTCTTAGCTCGTGAGATAATTAACGGTGATTAAAATTTATTAGTCGTTAAGTATTAAAGCTGATAAGTATTAGTCGGTGAAATAGGTATATTTCAAAGAGGACGATTTTATGAGTATTTCTTATCAGGGAAAATTTCTGGAAAATGTTAGATTGCTCGATATAAATCTGCTTAGTGTTTTCCCAACTGTATTGGGGTCTCAGTCTGACAGATGCGGCTGAATATTAGCATCTTAGACGGTGTGACCGTTTGATCTTCGTTGCCACTGGGTACTGTATCAGTGATTGACCCCAAGGTTAGGCCGATACTCAGACGTTTTAGGTCGGCAGACTTCGCCATCCATACATAAAAATTTTTCCTCATGGTTTTCATTTGTACAATCATTATAGCTCTCTCTTAGACAAATATTTGTGGAGATCCTAAAAATTTTTACGATGGAAAGTAAACGCTTATACTTTTTAGGTAAATGGTAATAAAAGGTAAAAGTAAAAAGAAAATACAATAAAACTGTGACCTATTTCTGGAAAAAACTTATTGCTGAACAAACTGTTACCGGGGAACTAATTTATCGAATAAAGAAGTGATAATAAAACATTTTTCTTGCTTTGGAACGTGACTGGAAAACCTAGAACTTACACGTGCTTACTTTCTTTTGACGGACAACTCGCGTTAGATCGTAAATATTAAATGACGGTAAAAATACTAAGCAGCTGTGGCAAAATTATAATACTTACTTGAAAAACCACGTAAACACAATCGAGGAACTCATTCGTTCTAGAGAAAAACAAAGAATGTATTAGCCATACAAATCATAAGGTAATTTCAGTAGAACATTTTGAACTCGAAACCTATTGGACGTAACAGCTTTGAACACTGACAGAACCATACCGCAAACAATGAAAGCTCACCTCGTTAGAACATTTATAGAGAAAGATCTTTTTTCCTTTTCATCTGGCCAGGCAACATGATACACAGTGTAAACAATAAAAATATTTATCTGCGCACACAATGCAGTGGGAACATTTCCACATCCTTGTTGTACCTGTCCTTTGTTCGCGTGCATTTCGTCCTCTCGCACAATTTCCACTGTCCTTCAGCTCAGTTCAGACTAACGCGTGTTTTGCTTCAACTTATGAATGTAAACCGAGCTATTTTAGTTTGCGCAGTTCCGTTTTAACAAGTTTTCCTTGTTAGGATTACAAAGAGCGGTTGATGGTAATGTTTAATGAAATTTTTACACCAACTACGTTTTCGTAGTACATTTTTTACTGTATATGTTTATTGTGTTTTGCCACCGGTTGACGGAACCTTTCTTAGGCTCTAATTTTAATATACACGCGTGACTGTGACGCTCATTCACTCTTCTGTCGAATTATATGAGACATAATCTATTATATGCGTCAGTGCGGCGGGACCATTCGGTCATCGTGGATACATAATTGGACCCTCTAAAATATCCTTAATCCTAATACCTTTGACTTATTTTTATAAAAAAAACCTCTTGTTATTTCTATTAGATATTATGGTGCGATCAGTTCTTTTTTATACCATGATTGATCTTAACTTTGATTTGTACTTAGTTTAGCTTAGCTGCTTTTAATAGGTCCGCTTTTTGAGCCTCTGTAGCTGGATTCTAAGTTTCGACAAAAATATTTGCCATTAGTTTTTACTAATGGCAGGAAACTTTTGACGAATCCCAAAGATGCCCAGAAAATTTATTTTCTAGGTTGAACTTTAAGTATTTTGAATGTTGGTCTTCAGAAACGTTAATTTAGGAATACTATAACGATTTAAGTTCGCATTAATGACGCTATAAGGACTAACTACTTCAAGTGTTATTAGTTTCCTACTCCGTTGTAGCTTTATTGCTGTATTTTAAAGTCTGCTTTGTTTACGCGTAGCTTTACAGTAGTGTAGGTACACTGCTGACGCATTCGTTTTAGCGCGGTGCAGCAGTCGTCTCTCTGCAACCGCACAGTCAGGTCGTTAGTTTATTCCTATATATTTGTAAGCTGGTACCAGTAAAGTTATATTTATATATTCAGCATGACCTTCGTTTATTATTCCTAATAGTTAATACCCCATCAGTAGCTTCGTAGTAGTTGCTATCAACTAAATGTTCACGCCATTTTAAATTATTATTCTGTTTGTAAATGCCATAATAAAAGTCTTATATTATAAGGTTATTATAGTACCATATTATAAGGTAAATGACAGGTTCTTCAGCTATTGACTTATTCAAATCGATATCTGCACGTCCCATCATAATAATTTATTTTTTGAAATTAGAACAAAAATCCATTGAGCACGAAAGTAATCGAACTGACCGCAAACAATACCGATTGGTCGTAATCAAATGAACCTGCGTATTACGGCCATATTTCACTTGCCACAAATCGTGGACGCAACAGTCCCGCGTTGCTGACGTAGTCATTTCACATGCCTTTTTATTTTTAATCGAATAACGATGCGACTGTATTACCCTTTGTCAATTATGTCGCTAGTGTATTGTCGAATACTATCACTAGGTGAGTGTTACCTTTGTCGAATAATAGCAATTTAGTTCTCATATTGGTTCAATATACGCCGCGGATGTTCAATCGCGAAGTTGCTAGAGCTTTAACAGTTATGGTAATGTAGAATGCATACTAAGCAGACTAGAAATAAATCGATTCAGAGGCGAATCCGATTCGTCGTCCGTGAACTACACATAAACAAGCTATGTAATCAAGTAATATGACATAGTATCACGTATGTATTCTTCGAAGGGTTAGACATAGGTGAACTATATTATCCACGTTTCCCCGAACTCGTTACTAAGTCCCATTTAACGGACACAATGCCAAACTCCGAGCTATTAGTGAGAATTTTATAACAAAAACCCCAATAACACTTAGCTCGTCTGTGAACCAAATTCTAGGACCTCACGCTCAGATCGTGCGCTTCCGACTACTAGACCGATGCGGCAGTAACTCTAATGAACGTGAAATGTGTATTCAACCATCTGACCTCTTGACCTGCCGTTCGTAGCACAGAACAGATACAAGAGGTTCGTAGTATGAGTCCTTAGGACCAATGTCCACGAAACGGTATTCTGGTTGAATGGGCCGCTTGTTACATCGTGTATGAATGAGCCGGCCTAACATAACATGGTATAGATTGTAAGAGCATGTTTAGACGCGTTACTGTTAGTAACTTAAATAATTATAATACAGTTCGTTGACATTTACGGTACAGTCCGCGACAAAAGTCAAGATAATTCTACTAAGTTTCAAAAGTTTTTTTTTTTTGTAGAATGCATATTTCTATGCTTATTTTGTTGTGATAAATATACTTCTACATTACGAAAATATGTACAACTTACCTAATGTTGTTTTACTGTACATGCGTGGACGTTTCATAAGTAAATAATTGTTACGTTTACGATACTCGTACTTCATTCTAAAGTATACCAAAGATGGATATTATGATACTGTATTTAAGCGAACCAATTCAGTCCAATTTATATCACTTAACCGCGTGGATGGTTTTTTTGTAGGATAGGTCAGTTACATTATTTATGTGTTTTATAGCTACACCTTTGTTATCCACTGTGTTTTATAAAATAAAATGATAAAACCTCTGAACTCATAGCAAGTAAAATTTGTTTTATGTTATATTCTTTGCATGGCCAGTCTTCAGAATGAGAGAGTTATTTGTAGGTATATATGTACAGTTGGATTAGTCTGAACCAATCTATATCTTATTCAACATAAAGATAAAGAAAATATTAAAAAAAAAAAATCAAATACCTTGATGATTAAAAAAAAAACATATATCAAAATGTATACCTAATTATAATCATTCTAGATACATTGGATACTGGTGTCTAGCAACACGCCTTTTCTCCCGAAAGGTTATCTGATGTGTACGATCGTAAATTCGTAAATCCATATGTCGCCGATGCTGTTAATGATGCGGCTAAAATCGGGCACAATCGGGCACCTCTTACTGAGAATTTCCATGCAAAAAAACTCGATAACACTTTTATAAGTTGGGTTGTATTGCAACCGCAGGAAGCGATGAGATTAAGTGCTCAGTGTTATAAATACCTTGTTAAATATATGTATATTCTCTGATTTTACTACAAGATAATCTCGACTAATTGGAACAACACTCGAAATACCTATATACATATAATATATGTATCGAAAACAAATGGTTTTATCATTTGTTTTTCGCTTGCCTTTTTCCAAATTCTTGTAGATAACTTTAAGTATATTAGAGACATTTCTTCATTTCTTATTTAAAAGCTTGAAATAACATTAAGCTGTCGGACGTACAAGAGATGTTTGTGACTCTTTCTGTAGAGAGAGTAATTAATAATGAAATATAGATTCATGTCAAAACTCGCGAACCAGAACAATGCTGATGAATGTCGATAAAAATACATCACACCTGTATTCCTCGAAGGGTTAAGCAGAGGTGTAGGTACTATTGTACATCTACATTTCCCCGATGCCGTTATTGAGTAGCATGTGGGAGCGAGTCTATTCCCATCTACCGTTCACCGTTCCAGACTCCATGCTGCTACTGAGAATGTCCATACAGAAAAACCCAATAACACTTTGCCCGACCTGGGAACCGAAGCCAGGACCTCTCGCTCAGCAGTCGTGCTTGCGACCACTAGACAAATGAAGCAGTCAAATAAAATATTCAAATAGAAAACATAACTTCATAGAACGTTTTTGTTAGGCATTCTAGTACAACATTGAGTAATTTCTGTCTAAGTTTACTCACCTCTCATTAACGAGGCATCTACTTATACTGCTGGCTATATAAACACTAATCCGTCCGTCACGGTCCGATCTCGGCACACATTTATAATACTAGTTGTATTCTCTTGGTAGTTACTGAACAATAAAAAATAGTAAAATGTTGTAGTCGCTTCTCACTGATGGGTTGACTTCGTTGCCGGAACAGACTTATTGCCCTAAGCAGGGTGTACCTAACTGCTAAGACCTGAGTGCCGAGACACTCGGATCCCCTTCTACCAGATTTAGCCCACGAGTCGACGTGGTTACCGGGGAGTGGCACTGCATGCAAGACAGTCCCGTGGAGCCACTGGTGACGATTATGGAAATTAACGATTTTAACGAGTAATTCTGGTACCTATAATACAGGCCGGCTGACAGAAAAGACGCTGACTTTCCACTACACCTTGTAGTCGCAAGGTAATGATGAATCAGGGATTTCGTAAAATCGCTAGAGAAATCACAGAATATGTCAAATAATTGCTATAAAGTTATACGAAAGACGCTTCAGAGTGTGATCACAATAAAGAGCTTAATTAATTCGCTTTGTAGGGACTCGTATTCACAGTTTTGAAATGCAGTAACTATTTACAGGCCTATGGACATAGTTTATAAATTTTAATTGTAACGGGGCTCCATTAAGACTCCATTGCAAATCTCCATTAGCTAGAATTGTTTACCAAACTAACTAAGAACTTAGTAATAGTACGTTAATTGTGAGCCTCAGGGGAATAATGAACATACATACAAACAAATAAACTTTTGAGTATAGACGTATGCCTGTCTATTTGAATAGGTTTATGTAATCTTTGTAACCTTCGCGTTATTACGTTCGGTTGGTACATTATTAACCGCAGAATGCAGAGAAACTACATTTTCTATTTTTTGTGTTTTTAGGCTTGAAAACAAACAAAATATATAAGTATTAATTCATAAAAATGTGGTGTTAATAATGGGTGAAATTGACGCACCGCTTATTGACTTTTCTTATTGCATCTCAAAAAAAAACATTTTTGAACATGGCTCCTATTTTTATAAATAATCCATGAAGACACACGCGGCGCGGGCGTCCTGCAACGAGTCACAATAGATTTTTCATTTTGTAACAATTGCATCACTTGACAAATTTAATATTTTACCTACTTACATGAATAACGATAATTTTAATCCGTATATGTAAACCAATAAATTATACCTACTTAATAATATCTTTCTGAAATGGTCCGAGAAATTCATACAAAATGTACCTATGTGTATTTGGAAGTGCCGTAATTTGTACTACCTGTCTCAAGAAGCATCGTAAATTCACTAACTACTAATTTACGACAAACGTATGTACTTAAGTAACAACTAAGGTATAAAACCATTTTATGTTCGAACGTGTTTATTTTCCTAATTGAAATATATGATACTAACTAGCTACCGCTCGCGGCTTCACCCGCGTGGTTTACGAACCCGTACATTTTCCCGGGATATAAAGTAGCCTATGTGCTATTCCAGACTATAATCCATCACTGTACCAAATTTCATCCTGATCCGTTCAGCCTTTCTGGCGTGAAAGAGTAACAAAGGTCCATCTATCCATCCTCACAAACTTTCGCATTTATAATACTAGCTTCCGCTCGCGGCTTCGCCCGCGTGGCTTACGAACCCGTACATTTATCCGGGATAAAAAGTTGCCTATGTGTTATTCCAGACTATGATCTATCTCTGTGCCAAATTTAATCCAGATCCGTTCAGCCGTTCTGGCGTGAAAGAGTAACAAAGATCCATCCATCCATCTATCCTCACAAACTTTGACATGTATAATATTATAAGTAGGAAACTAGGACAGTATCTACAACTAATCCACTTGATCACTAACGCAAGTCGGTCTAGAACTAAAACAAAATATAACTTGGTTACTGGTAACTTAGTTACCACTAACAAACTTAACACTACTGCCGTTTTTAATTAAAAATAGAAGACGTATCATCGATATCCTTGTTCTTATCTCAGATACGTTTGTATTAAGTAAATATGGGCAGATGTATTTTGAAATTTTTCCATGATTTGGTATTAAATTGGTGTCGAAAATTAAAGAGATTTTTCAAACACATTTATCCTATCCTATCCTATTAATATTATAAATGTGAAAGTTTGTGAGGATGGATGGATGGATAGATATTTGTTACTCAATGACGCCAGAACGGCTGAACGGATCTTGATGACATTTGGCATAGAGATAAAATATACAATATAGCGAGTTTTCGCTATATTGTATATTTTATCTTGTATAGTTATATTCTATAGTTAGTTCGCTATATTGTATATTTTATCTTATATTGTATAGTTGTTTCATAATTTTAGCAAAATGAGAAATTATGTTACGAATTAAGAATCTAAGCATTGATTAGCATTTTATCTATTATATAGGTAAAAATTAGTACGAATGAAGGCTCTGTTCCGATGTTCACGTCTTCATACAAAATAGCTGTTTTCAGTTCATTATCTACAAGTCGATGCTTGTAGATGTGATTTCACCCATATACGGTGCACCAAAACAATTAATAAAATCTCATATTTTAAAAACTCATTAGACTGCCTCATTGGCCTAGTGGTCGCAAGCGCGACTGCTGAGCGTGAGGTCCTGGGTCTGATTCCCAGGTCGAGCAAAGTGTTATTGGGTTTTTATGTATGGAAATTCTCAGTAGCAGCACAGAGTCTGGAACTGTGCCCGGTAGATGGCAATAAGCTCGTCCACTATTACATGGGACTTAATAACGGCATCCGCGAAATGTGGGTGTACAATAGTACACCTCTGCCTATCCCTTCGAGGAATACAGGCGTGATGCTATTTTATGCTATGTATTTTAAATATATTTACTAACTTTTGCTGTGTTCATTCAATAAGGTCAATGTTTGCTTTTTAAACTTAACTAATTCTGGTTGCTTTTGATCAAATTATCACTGCATTCAATGAATCTAAATGTGGTGACGTAATTAAACAATAGATGTACAATCTTAATTGTAATATACAACGTTCACTTTCGTTGAAATTCACGCACGTGGAACGTGACGCCTGAGCCGTGAAGAAATTGTGAATAGTAGAACTGAACTGGTGTAAAAATTGAATTTAGGATACAACTATTTAATTTTAAAGCTTCCATGATGGTATGAGAAGTGAAATTTGAACTATCAAAGTATAAGCCGTGAAGGTTGAACTAATCAGAGAAGAAAGGGACGGACGACCAATCTGAAAATGAATTTCCATAGTAACTGACGTCAATCAGGTGATTGCTGATTTATATTCACCAATAATACGAAGACGTACCGTAGAATGCTGTAACTTTGCCTGCACTCCTAACTTTGCCTAGGAATAACTTACCTATAATGACTTATTATATATAATTGGATGTGGAATACTAAATAATTTAGGAACTAAGATAAACATTTTATTAGTCGTTAAGTTAAGAATACAGGTTTTTACTACTTTACAGAATTATTACAGGCAAAGTTAGGAGTGCAGGAAAAGTTACAGAATTCCATGATATCTTAATATTTACATACAAAATGAGGTACCTTACACGAATTCATAGTGACATCATCTAGCTAGCCTTTTCCCCATTACATTGATTGTATTTGACATTTACTCTAAATCAGCATCTCTAGAGTTGTCAAAATATAGATAGGTACTGCGATCGGTAGGTATTTTGATCACTCAAGCGATTTATTTAAATATACAATACAATACAATACAATACAATACACTTTATTGCACACCAGAAACAGAAAAATATACAAAATGGAAACCAATAGAGATGCACAAAGCAAGTCTTATCGCACTTGGCGATTTCTGCCCGACAACCTTAGAATGGACAGAGTAGCAGGTAAAAAGAGAAAGGGTAGTTCACGGTGCAACATAAATATAAATATATACTACATAAACAATATAATAAATATGGTTTTATTTTTGTACTTTTAACTCACCATAATATCCCTATTAAATTTTAGGCATTTAGCAGTGTTCAGAATTACATAAGGATTATCTCACAACTTAATACGGTACTTAAATATTAATTTTATGTAAGTAACTACAAAAATATGTCAAGCAGAAAAATATAATTTCGATAGCGACAAAATAAGATTTCTGTAGTACCTACTATAAGCTGAGTGGCTATTGTAGGACGCAAAAGTAGTACGAGTTCGTAGTACTAAGTTAATCATAACAATCTTGGTATTCTGATTGCTTGGGCTGACTTACCCCGAGGACTTACTCCTAATGGAGGCTGCGCTAACTTAAATTAGAATCACAAAAATTAAAACCATGATTTAATATGACTTTCATTAAAATAAATGAAAGCTACTTTAATGTTTTAGAGATTCATTCAGATGAAAATAAATTTAAGGGAACAGTACATTTGTGTAATATTCTTAAAAGGGGATAGGTAACATGACATGAAATATCGACGCAACGTTGATACATCGAAGACCGAACAATCTAAAGAATGAATGACTAGTATCAATTCACTCTGCAGAACATAGTGCTAAAACCAGTCCCGCTATTCATAAAAGCGAATAATCATGTTTTTTAGAGTTTTTTATAGTGTTTATTGAATCGTTTTGGGTACTAGCATTATATCAATAGATAGGTTTTTTCAGGCCGTAAATGCGACTTTAATATTTGCGTACAATTCTCTTAGTGCTAAACTGCGGCTTTATTCGCGTAACTACCTACTCTAGTACAAGAATGTAAAGTGTCTCACGTGCTCAAGATCAAATCTATCGCGGTGCCTACTGATCTAAATCCAGACAACTGTTAAGGCGGCGTAATTGATATACACAAGCACCACGCCTGTATTTCCTGAAGGGTTAGGCTGAGATGTACCTAGGATTATTCTACACACACATTTCGCCGATACCGTTATTAAGTCTGACTCTCAAGTAATAGGGAGCGAGCTTATTGCTATCTACCTTTCACACACAACAATTGACAATTTTCATACCTACACAAAACCCCAATAAGGCCCGAGCGGCAGCCTAATTACGTAAAATAAGCGACAACCACGCGACAGCAATCTCACTGTCAGCCAATACATTATATGACACAAAAATGACGTTTGACAGAAGCTATCGCGCGATCTACGCTACATCGGTAATCTGGCTGCGGGAAAAGAACTTCACGCTTAGCAGTGGCACTTGCGACTACTGGATCAATGAAGCGTAATTTCTACATACATATCTTCTAGTTCTCTTATTAGTAAAACATACTTGTTTCATTGTTAAACCCACTACCATAATCTGAAAAGATATTAAAAGAATTATTAAACTCTTGCGATATTACATTGTTACTATAAACACGCCTATAAGCAGAGGATTACACTTAGTAAAATCTTTGCTAACCAAGATTCCATAAAATATAGCTACTAGCACTCTGAGAAATAAAAAGAACCATTATAAGAGAAGAAAAATAAGCAAATAAAGTTTTACTGGACGTAACGGTGGGCGATAACTAATAGCTTTTATCGCTCTCGTAACGTCTTGTATAGTGTTCCATATACTTTGTAATAAGACTATTAAGAAGTCTAAGTCATCATCATTATCAGCCTGTATCAGTCCACTGCTGGACATAGGCCTCTCCCAATGCACGCCACTGAGCCCGATCCTCGGCTATCCTCTTCCAACCGCCACCAGCTACCTTGCGTATATCGTCGCTCCACCTAGCTCGAGGACGTCCTGCATTACGTTTGCCAAGTCGCGGTCTCCACTCAAGAACACGTCTACCCCAACGGTTATCGGTTCTGCGGCAAATATGACCAGCCCACTGCCACTTCAGCTTACTTATCCTTTGGGCTATGTCGATAACTTTGGTTCTCTGTCGGATCACCTCGTTCCTGATACGATCCTTCAGAGAGACTCCGAGCATAGCCCTCTCCATAGCTCGCTGAGCGACTTTAAATTGGTGAACTAGTCGTACCGTGAGTGTCCACGTCTCGGCACCGTAAGTCATAACAGGCAGAACGCATTCATTTCATTCAGTGAATTAAATTAAATTCAGTGAAGTCTAAGTACTTCTACCTCATTGGGCTGATAGCCGCAGACGCAGCTGTTCAGCATGAGGTCCGAAATTTTGATAGCGGTAGCCTCGCCCCCTATTCGATGGGACCTAACGTGAGCCTCGTGAAATGGGGGTACACAACAGTGCACCTCTGCCTAACCCTTCGGAGATTACTATGGGGTGATGTTATTTTTAATTTAGAAAATTTAAACCTGAAAGAAGATTTAGTGACAAGGATAGAGAAAAGTATGCGTCGCTGGTTTGGTCATGTAGAGAGGATGGATGAAAGGCGATTAACGAAAGGGATTTATAACGCGGTTGTTAGTGGAAACGCCTGGAGGGGACGACCTCGAAGAAAATATACGGATCTTATTGGTGATGTCCTTCAAAAAGGTCATGTGCGCAGTACCCACAACTGGCGTTCATGTATGACACGATGCATGAATAAAGATGAAGCAAAAGGGTTATGTAAGGATCGTAGCACGTGGCGTTCCGTAGTTTCTGCCTACCCCCATGGGAAAAAGGCGTGACTGTATGTATGTAAAATCTAAACCTTTACCCCTTCTTACAAAATAAGGTTTATCTTTAATAAAAATAGAATTTAAGTTCTTAATCCACACCCGTCAAATTATTAGAACGGGACTAATTTCTAAGTTTTATATTAAAAACTGTATTTCTTCGACCACAGTCGGTAAGATACAAAAACTGGTCTAAAAATAAACCTAGTAATAAGTATTCTAATGTTGTCCAATATAAGGATAAAAATTCCTTAAGTCAGCAAACAAAAAACTAAATAAAACTTTGAAAGTACGACTGGCGCAGAAGCTAAACGATTGCCTGTCTGCGCTACGTATCAGGGTTTTGATTCCCACGCTATACCAATATTTTTATTGCATACTAATTGTTCCAGATCTGTTTGTGTTATATGTATGTATTCACGATACAAGAGAAATCATTGTGTGGGACTAAATTATAAACAAAGGACTTCAAAAAAGAAAATGTAATTTATTTTGAAGGAATAAAAGGGGGTAAAGTGCATTCTTTCTCTTTCCTATAAACAGTTGTATTATACCTAGCAGAAATAAATGGGTTACTGGCGTTTTCCAATAGAAGTAATGATACCCATTCTACTACGACCCATAGATAATATTTGCCCGCTTTTCTTTCCTTATCGTCCATTAGAGAAGTGAAGGACGTTCACTGAGATGAAGTCAAGGAAAGATATAAACTTTACGCTATCACTTCCTCGAAAACTATTGAGGAATAGTTGAGTAAGTACCTATTAAGGTAGGACTTGAGTTTGAACGGTCCGTTAGTTGGATTATGTAGAACTAGACTGTACAATGTCGAATTAGATAAATCTTAAAAGATTTTACCTTGTTCTAACCTAATATTTATTTACTTTTTATTTATTTACATAGATAAAACAGTTAAGCAGTGAAAGCCTGGTGGTTGAATGCTTGCCTTTCATGCAAGAGGATTTGAGTTCAATCTCGGCCCGTACCTCTGGCTTTTCGGAATCATGTGCGAATAAGAATTTGATATAAAATTGCACACCTGAGAGGGCTCTATAAAGTTCTTGATGGTGTGTGTAGTTCGCCAACCCACACCGGATGGTGGACTAAGGCCTAACCGTTCTCATTCTGAGAAGAGGCCCTTGCCCAGCAGTGGGACAGTAATGGACTGAATTTATTTATTCTTATAAGGTTTAATTGAAGACGTGCCCAGAAGACTGGCAGCCATTCAATCGATAAGTATGTAATATGTATCTAATACCCATGTAATTCGACGCACATCAAACAATTTTATTAAAGTCGAATATTAATTTTGCTAGCCAATATCTTGCAGTTCGTCCTACTAGATCCCTACTTCCCTACTTACAGATCGATCTGTAGAGCATTTGAAAACGAGGCCGCTGTGGGGTTAACTCTAGTAGTGTCGGCTAATCTCTAACTCGTAAATGATAAGTGCCATCTTCTTTTGCCATGTGTAATAAATAAATCCATATGATAAAAGAAAATGAAATTATATTATATTGTATGTAAAAGAGAACTTCCAGTGAAGTGGGTATTTTCTTTATTATATAACTCTTGGCTTCTGAAAAAAAAAGATACGTGAAAATTATTCATGAGAATTCATACCTTCATTCAGGTGAACAAAGCTCGATATTACATAATAAAGTACTTATGTGTAGCCTACACTGAAAGCTAAAAATATGAATCGAAAAGGTCTGCCACGACAAATGCCTCTCTTGGGATCAAATATTTGCCTATCTATGCAAAATTGGCATTCCAGAAAAGGAGTATAAACGTTTTTCTAGTAGATCTAGCCTGATTTTTTAATTTTATTACAATAGTACCTGTGTTGGCACGTAAAACGGTAAATTTCAAACTCTTGTTAAACCATTATATTTCTCTGTTAAATCGTCTATAATAGTAGGTGTGACGTAATCAATTTCCATTGATTCGAATGCACATTCTAAATATTATTTGCTTTAAATCGCAGTTGAATTTCGTATATATTGAATTTGATTTTCGTGTTGAATTTCGTATATCAAGTACTTTACCTAAGTGAAAACATGATCCATTTCATAATTCACTCGTCACTCACCCTGTCATCATAAATCTATCTGTAAAACAGGTGTAATTACCAAATGGCATCGTTTCACGTAGTGATTATGTGTCTGTTTCATGAATAATTAACCGAATTGGACCACTGTCCCCTTTAACAGGAATATCTCTGATGCAACTCACCTGATTATAGAGAGAATATGGACCAATATGATTACTTCGCATCCAGTGGAACTGTATTACTGTGTCACTCGTGCTATGTCGATATTGCTCCTCTTATTACATCGGGTTTAAGATCAGACGTGTCTCGGGCCGTGGAGATAAGTTTGTTCTACTTTGTACCACAGAAACGGTGCTCCGTAATAAAATTATATTCATAAAATATATTCAGCTATATCTAGAGTCAAGTGGAAGCAACCCTGACATGCTTGTGGAATGTTAGGGGGAAATATAATAACCTCAGAATATTTTTATCTCAATATATTTTTAGTGGTTAACCAATAAAAATATTTTGTTATAGGCACTATAATGGTAACGAATGATTGACCAATAAAACGATATTTCGTGAAATATGGATTCGAATTAACTCACTTAATTCCTTATGAAGAATGAGGAACGATGCCAAAACCTCGGAAGGTACATAATCAAATATTTTAGTGGCATTAGCGTGTTATGAATAACTTCTTTATATCGGCATTTCAGACGAGACGTGCAACTGCAATTAAAGCAAGTTTTTTGTAGTTGCAACGTACCTATACAATTACAACAACTTAGCTGATAGATGTGTGTTAAGCAGGTAATCCTACAGCGAATATCAATATTTTTCGTGTTTAATGAAACAACGGAAATAATAAATAATTCCAGCGAACACATTATGATCAGAATTATTGAACGTAAATGAATTATTTGCAATTCAATTAAATAACCGATTTATACTACCTACACTGTAATAATAAACAATTCATTTGTTTATTTATTTACTATATTTGCAGTGAATTTTTATTTCATAGATATGCAATTCTTATTATTGTTTATCGGGAATAGGTATGTATAAAGGGTTTATTCGCAGAATCAAAATGGAACTAATCAAAATAATAGGAAGTCTGCCTATTAGAGTGACAATCGATTTTCCGTCGGGGCACTATCCAATCTTTTAATAGGTCAGCTGTATCAGGACCTAATGTGAGCACTGGAAATGTCACGTGGCCTGAATACAAATGACTGATAAATGCCTACAGGGTATATTGCATAGTATGGTAATTATTGTATAATAGCGCTAATCAGTGACTATTAATAGGCTAGGTTTTCACTATGTAATGAAAGTAGTTTTTATATTATGACGACCTTCAATCTAATTTGTTTAACACGTACCTAATTAAATAAAAATATGTATTGTTTCTTTTTAACACGAAAAATCATAAATCGTAACATAAAAATCTGAAGAAAAAAAATATTTAACCGCGCGATCTTCTCACAATACTCCAGACATTCCTTCAAGATCACCTTCCATTCATCCGCAAACACATCCCAATGCGGTCTGGAGTCTGGAGTCAAGGAGAGAATTGAGCACGGGGAGGGCTCGCAGTATTGGGAATCTAGATCTATACTTGATTTGTTTAGGTATTTAACTAAAGGTAAACAATCTTGATGTGTCTTTTTAATATTTTTTGTTTAAAAACTCAGTTTAAAAATAAAACGCTACTAAAAACCAATGTAAAACAATAATAACGATTACCAAATCAATTGAATCTAGGGTTTAAGCAGTAGTTTATTTGTTTAATATGTGTTTGTGTAAAAAGTCACATCAAGATTGTTTACCTTTATTTAAATACATAAACAAAACGAGTATAGCTACCGTATGCGATGTTGAAATCATGAATTAACATGAGTTTGTGAAAAAAAGTAAAAGTACTTAGGATCCATACAATCGAGTGAGATAACGCTGTTATAACTCTTAAAAGCTCATGTAGACGTCTTAAACGAGAGTCGTCACGAAATCGGTAAAAAAAAAAACATGGCATTAAAACATCCTGAATAAAAATATTACCGTCACTTGGAAGAAACAAAAGACTTTTCTATTTTTTAAGAAATGTTTAAATGGTCTGCAGTTTTATGAACCAGCTTTTCCAGACTTTATTTTCACTGTTCTATCTTGAAGATTAGCGTTGTCAGTCTTAAGTCTTAAGACTCACAATGGAAGGTCAAGGTAAACGATCACGACTTAATCCTGCGACTTCCGTTCGAACCGGCGAATCACGGAAACATCTTCCTAAAGACTGACCTCCAACAGATTGAAGAATCAAGTTCTAAAAATAAAATAGAAAAGAGCACCCACTTTATTATTTTACTTGTAGGTAGAAGAGTTCAATGTTAGGGGATTGACGTCACCACAGTCCAATTTATTACATCTGTCATAACAACTAAGCATAGATGTGTTTCGGGAGAAGGGTTGGATTCAGTGAAATTTTCAGAATAAAAGGTAGTTAAACTTATGAATACGTGTTGGTTGCCATAGCATCAGTCATTACTAGGTATTGTAAATCCACATTTTCCCGATGACATTATTAAGTCCAATATTATTATACTGGACTTGGGACGAGCCAATCCGCCGGGCACAAAGCCAAACTAGGGGCAGTTACTGAGAATTTTCTAATTGAAAATCGCAATCATTGGCCAACCCCGGATTTAAATCCAGAACCATTGAGTCAGTTTTCGGTACACCCTGGTAGCTACCTATAGATAAAATAATATTGGTAGCAGGACAGGAATGGAATGTTTGCATTATAGAAACGTTTTAGTTCTGATATCATGAAGAAGTTTTTGTTTGCTATAAACTTACAAAGAATGCCTTATACCCTTATAGATAAAACCTTTACTGTGTCTAGCCTATCTATAAATAATCCACAGGAATGTAGTTCTAACTTATATGGATACAATTTCTATTGAAAGATAATTTGCTACGCCATAATAAGTGACCATGATTTTTACACAGATTTTTTTTGTGCGGTCCTCTTTTCTCATTGTAATGGGATCTTAGACCATCAAGCTGACCTAGTACGGGCTAATGGATCACGCACACCACCAAGAACCTTACGGAAACCTCTCAGGTGTGCAGGTTTCCTTAAGATGTTTTCTGTTACCGTTAACGCAAGTGATAATCAAATCCTAATCCCAATCTGCAAATAATTTAGAAAAGTCAGAAATATTTTTCAGAGATGCGACCGGACTTCTAATTTAGGGATACTAGTTATTGTCCGTTTTTTTATTTTAAACGTCTGTTTAAATTGGATCAGGATTTTTACGAGTTATTTAGGGATTTTTATGATCAGTTAATTTTACCTTCACAATCTCAACTGGCAAAAGGCGTTAATTTTCTGACTCACTATAATAATTTGTATTGTTATAACAGTCTGGATTACGATAATAATAACGACTAAAGTTTCATGGAACAACTAAATAAGATTGATTATATCTTTACTCACGAGACCAACTAATTGAATGCAATATATCTGTGTGGTCCAGCTAAAATAACATGGGATAGTCCACGTTGTTGACTCATATGTGTCATTACATAACTGGTCCCGATAGGCTATCGCAAAACTTTCCTTTTACGATGGCCAGCAAACAAGCGTGATGTTGGAACTTGGGGTTTATCACCAGTCTTATCAGCCGTTGTAAAAAGAGCAAGGGCCGACCGCAATACGTCTTCTAGTGATTTATATCAGCCATGAATTCGCTACAAATCTGATACTACACAAAGGGCACCATTGAAAGGTCAGGAGGTAACCAGGTAGCTGCTGACTCATTCAATGACAGTATATCAACGTCACTATTCTTATACTTGAATGGATATATAGGAGGTACATTTCGGATTGTTTACACGAAGGTGGAATAATCAATGAGAATTGAAGTTGGTTGGATTTAATGTGGCTTTTGTTGGGGTTAGGTTCAAATTAATGTGTCTATCTTGTAGTAAATTTCGAACCTGCTTTAAAAGTTCTCTGCGGCTTGGACATTAAAGTGATATTTCCATCTGCCCAATGTTACGTAGATCTGCCTGTACATTTTGCGTTAGTAATGTACATTATGAAGTCTGTTTATTTCATGAGAAAATTCTACACACAGTTCCAGAGTAAATAAAAAGTACAGCGTAGACATTCAGAATTGTGTTTATCTTAGTTCTCTTCTTAATTTGCTCTTAGACGAATTGTCCTATTTCGTTTACGTAGACCAAGTATTAGAAGATATTCCAGATGTAGTTAATGTAGACAAACACTGGACTTTATTACCCGCTTGCTAAAATTTTCCTTCTTGTAATAAAATCATCTCGCGCCGTTAATTTCTCGTCTGGCAATGCCCCGCACCGGACGTGCCGACCCTATTGTATACTTACTTATGTAACTATTGTTTCACAGCCCTAACATTAACTACGCCAATATAAGAACGAATTTAGACAAATATAAACTTTATTACTACGTATAAAAGTTGAAATTCGATAGCGAGTGTTTTGTACTTAGGGTTGAATCACACGATTCCGCAGTTGACATAGGTCAATTTCGCATCCGGCCGAAATTAATTAGTGTCCAACATTTCATTACGGACAATATGGAAACATTTCGAATGACATGTCACGGATAAAATACGTGCAAAGTTTCTTAATGCAGATAATTATGTATGGCACAATTTGTACGAGAACACGTAGGAATAATAACACAATAAAGAGAACTGCTTTATGGTCTCGAGGTTTTAAACGCGGCTGCTGAGGCTGAGTTCCTTGATTCTCTCTTTTTCGAATTCTCGGATTGGGAAAAGAGTTATTAGGATTTTCTGTTAGGAAAATCCTAATAACTCTTGGATGGACTTTAAAATAGACTTTGACCCCTGAGTTTGTTTCGGCGTTTCTTCTCAAGGATAGTCATAGGAAATGCCGACGCCATCTAGTTTTAAAAAAGACGTGTAAAAGTGATTGAAAAATCCTAATTGCAAAAAAAATAAAATAATTTCATTTCATTTCAGGAAAATTCTCAGTAGGACCGGAATTTGGAATTGTACCGGATAGATGGCAATGTTAATACATTTAATATGTAAAAGTAGTTTATATATAACGCTATTTTGGATAATAGCTACAATTAGAGAACGGATAAATTCGAGTCAAATATCTTGATGACAGTTTCGCTGTTTTTAAGATCAATGATAACACTCATAATCAAGAATGTCCTGTACTGCCGACTCTGCTGACACTGTGCAGACTGAGGAACAAGCATCTCCTAAAGGTGTGACGAAAGAGGCATCCGAGAAGGTCCAAAGGAAGACGCGTCGGCGGAACTAACTTGATTCCATTGGGTTTCATGTAGCTTCTAAAATTGGCTGTATTGCCCTGATACTATTGTTAGTTGCTGTGCCGGTACCTTAAACATAACATGTTTTGTCACACCGTCGTCTTTTATACATCAAGCATGTCGGTATTATAATATTTAATATTTATATATTTTTCACTTTGCTAGTTGTATTGACATGTAACTGATGAATGAATGACATTTTCATGACACTGACGGACCGCTGACGTTGTCAAGGTAATCTTTTGATATCTCCTGTCACTGACACAAATATTTTGTCCGATTAGCGCGTTCCAGTCCTTCTGCCGGTACTAATTTCTATTTAGTTGCATTATAGCCATGGTGATGCTCAGAATATTCGATGTGTATTATAATTATTTTCAAAATTATTAATGTCTGTTTGTAATGTAATGTATATTGATTTGTTATTGTTGCAAAATTTATGTCCATTACGTTTGTGAGTTGGGGGGATGTTGTGCAAAGCGAGTAACTGATTTTGTTCGTTTTGCATATACAATTCGTACACATATATTTTTTTTTTTTTTTTTTTTTTTTTTATAACATATTGTATATTTATTTTATTTTATAGTTTATATAATTACGTATTTATGGATAATCTTGATGATTTGAATGATAGCTTCATTTCGTGTTCTTCGACATGTACTTTTGTTAGTGCGGACAGCGATACCTCACCACCAGTCACTTTACTTGATAACATCTCTTCACTTTTTTCCAACTATCCTAACAATCTTAATATAGCTCACATTAATGCTCAGAGTGTTCCTGGTCACTATTCTGAGCTTCTGGCTTCTCTACAACCTTTTCACTTCCTGGCTTCGTCTTAGTCAGAAACGACAGGACAGGCAAAGGGGGTGGCGGTGTTGCTATCTATCTGCGTGCTAATTTGCCTCACAAGGTTGTCAAGACTTCTCCCTCTATATATTCCGAATCGGCTGAATTCCTGTTTCTTGAAATATTCTTGAATCACACCAACATTTTACTCGCTGTTTTCTACAGCCCGAATCTCCACATCAATTACTTTGAGTCCCTTGAGTCCATCTTAAACGACCTTTGCCCCATTTATGAACATGTGATTGTAATGGGTGATTTTAACACATGTTTAATTAAGAACGACTCACGCTCACTTAAACTGAACTCTCTTCTGTCTTCTTTTAACCTTCATATACTGCCCCTATCTGCTACTCACCATTCTCCGAACTGTACGCCTTCTCTACTCGACCTCATGATTGTCTCTTCTCCTCACAAAGTCGCTCAGTTTGGGCAACTTACTGCTACTTTCTCATACCATGACTTAATCTATCTTTCTTTCCGTGTTCGACCTCCTAAGCGTAAACCGCAATTCCTATATCTGCGTAGTTACAAGGGTATGGACTTGGAGGCATTGAGGCGAGATGTTGGAAGTATCGACTGGACTCCGGTCCTTGAGAATACCAGCATTGATGGGATGGTGATGATTTTCAATAATAAAATTCTAGAAATTTATGATAGACATGCTCCGCGTCGACGTATTAAGATAAGGCACAACCCTGCACCGTGGATTACACCTAAAATCAGGGAAGATATGGCTTGGAGGGATAAAGCGCTTCGTATTTATAAACGTAGACCATCTCAGCAGAATCACAAACATTACAAAATCTTACGTAATCGCTGCAATTGTCTGTGTCAAGATGCCAAAAGACGCTATTTCCATGAATCCATAGTCAACCGTAATTCTTCCGATGTTTGGAAATTCTTAAAGACTGTCGGCATTGGTAAATCTCCGGCTACTACATGTAACGATGTTGATTTAACCGCCCTTAACAACTATTTCTCTGTTCCACCTGTCTTTCTTGACGCTAGGGTCAAAACTTCTACATTGCTGGAGCTTTCTAACTTGCCTGTACCCGATTGCTCTCGCTTCAATCTGAGCGCTGTTTCGGAAGACGACGTCAAGAAATCTATTCTTGCTATTTCTTCTACAGCTATTGGTAATGACAGTCTGTGCTCGAGAATGATAGTCCCTATCCTCTCTATAGTACTCCCGGTTATATCTCACATTTTCAACTTTTCCTTATTTTCTGGCACCTTTCCTTTGGCTTGGAAACAGGCACACATTATACCTCTCCCTAAAACATGTAACCCGTCGTCCTTATCACATTATAGACCTATATCCATTCTTCCATTCCTTTCTAAAGTCCTCGAGCACATTGTTCACAGGCAAGTTACCATCTTTCTTACATCTAATAATCTTATTAGTCCCTTACAGTCTGGCTTCCGTGTTGGTCACAGTACGGTGACCTCACTTATCAAAGTTACTGACGACATTCGCTGGGCTATGGAGAATAAATCTCTAACAGTTTTGGTTTTGCTGGATTTCAGTTGTGCCTTTAATTCAGTAGATTTCGACATCTTACTGGGGATCTTAAACTCTATTAATTTCTCTCCATCTTCTCTAGCCTGGTTCGATTCTTATCTTCGGGGTCGCTCGCAGTGTGTCCGCCTTGAAGAGAAGTTCTCTGATTGGTGTGATCTAACTGCTGGTGTACCTCAAGGTGGCGTTCTCTCTCCTCTTCTTTTTTCTATCTTCATTAACACAGTTACTAAGGTAATTTCTTCCAATTTCCATCTTTATGCAGACGATTTGCAGCTTTATCGTCATTTTACTTTGGCTGACGCTGGCCGTGCAATCGAAGCCATGAATTGTGACCTTGATAGTATTAGCAAGTGGGCAAGTTCTTATGGCCTTCAAATCAATCCCATCAAGTCACAGACCATGATTATTGGCAGCAGGTATGTACGCAATGCGCTTGATATTTCTTCCCTAGTGCCTTTAACTATCAACGGTCTGCCGCTAACCTACACTGACACTGCTAAGGATCTTGGAATCTTAATTGATTCCAATCTCTCTTGGCGTGCTCAAGTTAACGAGGTGAGTCGTAAGGTGCACTATTCCTTTCACTCGCTAAAATGTCTTCAGAGTTTCCTGCCCTTGAAAACTAAAATTTCTCTTGCCCAGTCACTTATCCAGCCGATTATAGATTATGCTGATGCCTGTTACTTGGATGCCACAGAGGAGTTATTAAATAAGCTTGAGCGCCTGCAAAATTTGTGTATTCGTTTTGTTTTCGGACTGCGAAAGTATGACCATGTCTCCCACTTCCGCAAGCAACTCAAGTGGCTCCCTATTCGCCTTCGCAGGAACACTCGGATCTTATGTCTCCTCTATAATATACTCCATAACCCTGCATATCCCCAGTACCTACGTGAACGTTTCTCGTATACTCGTGCTGCTGATGCCCCTTGTAGATCCCACCTCAGAACTCTTCTGGAATTCACTTCACATAAAACGGATTTTTACTCTTATTCTTTTACTGTCCATGCGGTGCGATTGTGGAACTCGCTTCCGCCTAACATACGTGATTCTAATACAATTTCTGTCTTTAAGAAACGTGTCAAAGAACATTACCTGTCTAAATTACAGTGATTGTCCATTATAATATATATATATTGTAAATATTTAGTTGTATGTAGTTTATTTTTTATTTTTCTATTTATGTAGTTTATTTTATATTTGTTGTTTCATAGTTACTATTTGGTTTAGTTTAAGATATATCTATTGGTTAAGTTTAGATATTTAAGAGTTTTCTTATATTCTTTTTACACACTGTGTCTACGTGTCTGTCATATATATTTCCTGTCGCGGGACTACTGGAAGAAATTTCTTAAGAAATAAGTAGTTCCTTTGTGCTCATGTTTCGTTTTTTTACATTTATATCATCGTGTTTACTGGTGTGTACATAAAATAAATAAATAAATAAATAAATAAATAAATAAATAAATAATGTTTAGTTTTCACCAATCAATGAAAACCAAGGGCAAAATATCATAGCTTAATTTACATCAAAAGAAGGGAAAATATGATAGAAGTTTCGGAATATCGTAAATTGGATTTGTAGCTTCAATATAATATTTCTACTGATTCTGAATAAGATGAAATTGATTAATAAATTATTTAAATGAAATATAGGCCTTTCACAGAAATCGTAAGACTTTTTTCCACAAGCCTACAATTCAATGGCTTTTGAAGAAAAGAATTGTCGATCAGGAATTATTTTTTGATCCCCCAAGTAACAAAATTTATTTACATGGCCTACAGGTAATTGCCCTGGGTCTAGGTGTGGTTGTGGTATTTATATATGTTTTAAACTAAAATGAAACTAGGATACAAACACTACAATATGTATTGAAACATTTGTTTAAAATATATATTCGTCTTGTTAGAAAGTGGCCATCAATGGTGTTTTATTATTAAATTAACACTTCCTCATTGTTCTAGTGGACGCAAGCGCGACTGTTGGTCATGAGGTTCGATTCCCGTGTCCGGCAAAGTGTTATTGGGTTTTTCTATATATAAATTCTCATTGGCAGCTCGGAGCCTGGAACCG
Source organism: Shargacucullia verbasci (assembly GCA_947562105.1). NCBI lineage: Eukaryota > Metazoa > Arthropoda > Insecta > Lepidoptera > Noctuidae > Shargacucullia > Shargacucullia verbasci. The sequence goes on from OX387296.1 coordinate 6,205,251, forward strand.
TGGCCGGTAGATAGCAATAGACTCGCCCCCTATTACATCGGACTCAATAATAAAATAGTACACCTCTGGCTAAGTCTTCGGGTTATGTTATGTTTTATTTTAAAATATATATTTTCTATTTTCATTGTGCCACAGCGTGACCCCTTCCGTCTGAATTTATTAGTCTCACGTTAAATAATTGGCATTTTAGCGAACAAATTGTGATGGACATAATCGACATTGCCGTGTCGAATTTGGTAGATGTTTATTGCTAAAGTACTTTCGTGTTTATTTGGAAGTTTCTAAAAATAATTGGTAGGAACTACAACTATTAAACATTTTAACGGTATATAAAAATTATTTTGAGTTGAATTAATCGGCAATTGATCATCAAATAACCGACATAAGGGCATATCGACTATTCTGAATTCAGATAAAGACAATACCTATAATCAAATCAAAATCAAATATGTTACTTAAAATAAAATTTTAACTATTTTTCTTAAGGACACTAGGTATAAGCTTTTTGAAGCATAAAGAATTTATACTGCCGAACATAAAAGCGAGGTAAATGTGTAATTTTTTATGCATTTTCCGAAACTGCGAAATAAAATTCTGCGTGAGTTGAACAGTGAGTGTCGTTCACACTTTTCCTTTATTACGCAGCTCAAAACGGCTAGAGCACTATTTGTTCCACTAGTTTTATTACGTAGTTTGGGTATGTGGGGCAAATATAGTGCAATTTCGTGTTTTATCTCGTTGGACTACAGTTAACTAGGTGATTAATTGATGGATAAATATTGTAAATCCAAAGGCATTTGGGAGATAGAGATATAAATATTTTTATCATCTATTTTCTAACTTTAAACTGCTTAATATGGGCCTCCGAAACTGGTATTGTAATGCAATGCCTGGAAACTATTATAAGAATCATTTATATGTAGAAATATGAGGATAAATGAAAACTAAAGAAAGAGCCTCTATGTGTGACGAAACCTAGACGCATGATCGATTCTCATTCATGCTGACTGGACACTTGGAGAACTTTAACTATCCGAACTCCGAACTATAAATAATTTACTGGCACCTTTCTAGTCATTAAATAATTTACCAAAGGCTTTATTAATTACGTAGGAACTTGAGTTATGTTTGCAACATGCATACATGTTTACTGGACCTGTTCGTAACCCTTAACCTTAAGGTCGCGGCAGGTATTCTAAACGTAAGTTACGAAAATAACCCACAGTAGTAAAGTTAGTTAGAAATTAATGGCTTGCTGGTATTTCAACTCATACATTGAATAATAGTTCTTGTCGTTAACTGAATTTTACGGAATCGGGACCAGATGAAATCATTAATTAAAATTAAAATGCAGAAAGAACTATGTCTTATTAACTACGTCTAACTATATTTTTTGAGGTATAAGGGTGAAATCACGTCTGTTATCATTATCGAAATGACTGCTATTAAATTCTAATCTAACTTACTAGCTTCCGCCCGCGGCTTCGCCCGCTACTACTTCTACTACTACTACTACTTATTACTAACTAATAAATCCTAGTCTGCCTTCAAAATATAGATATAATACGATATTTATCTCCGACATTTAACTTCACTTAGGGCTGATTTTTTTAATAGCTGATATACCTCAAATAAATTATTATTCTGATAAATCCATATAAAAATGTTCCAATTTCAAACTAACATCAAAATAGCTTCTATCTGGGAATTGAAAAATCGGGGCTTATGATATAACCAAATATTATATTAAATAATCAAAAGATACTGCATCTATTTGCTCGCAGTAGCTAAATTATCCCATCGTGACGGGTTATTGTAACCAGACCGAATTTCATTGTCTCAGGTCCTAAAGCTTAGCCAAAATCAACCTGTCGCTGCCGTTAGAAACGAGAGACGGCCACCTCCCACGGGAAATCACCGTAAAGGGTTATTAGAATACGTAGTTTTGCAAATGCAGGTTATTTTACTCATGTTTGATCAAAGAAAGGTTGACAGTTTGCTATTTTCCTCTTGTCAAACCTAGAAGAGAAACATTAAATAGTGATAAGTTGATACATTTCGATATTTTACTACAGAATAATCAATATCAGTTTCTTTTTCATATATAGGGACTTACCGCACACATTCTTATTTAATAATTAAAACCTAAGACATTTATTTACTTTTGGTTGATCGGATAGTGTAGCCTTTAAGTTTAAATTATAAAGAAACAAAAGAGCAAGTACCTAAACGGTAGGCACCCGTAATATTATGGGTCCTTTATTCGAAATGAATTCCGAATAACCTCAGTTAAATAAGACAAACAACAAACTTTGGAAATATTTTACGAAGTAGCGATACAAAACTGAAAATTGTATTTCCTCTATTAATCATATTTTAACCATTAATGTGTATCAACTTTTCTGTTTCAAAACAAACGATGTCCTTTTAAACAAAACATTACCTTTAGGGGGAAGTACGTAACTTTTCAGATACCCCACAGCCTGCTCTTATATTTACGTTGTCATGTTCAGCCAATCTATTCCCTTGTAACGTTTATTATAGTATGACGGTATTGTATTTGTTTATCCTATCCATCAAAGTAGATAATATTCAAGTGTGTACCGACAAATGACGTTGGTAAACATGTCTATATCTCTACAGTGAAGTTTGATTTATTTAGGTTTATGATGTTTTGGAGTAGCTTTATGTTATGCAGTGATACACTAGCGGGGGAAAACTTGCTTTCTATACAGTAGGGTCTGAGTTCGAACCCGGCTATCTCTGACACTTCGATTTTTGTGCAATTCAGAAGATTATCATTTGCGTTAGTGGTCAAGGCAGCGAGGTCCACTAAACTCTAGATCTTTCTGATTTTGAGAGGAATCTCTGTGAAGTATTAGGTATCAGGCTGGAATTATTCATTTTTAAAATATAGTTATTATTAATAAGGGGCCATCCATAAATTACATCACACGTTAAGAGGGGTGGAGGGGGTCGACGAAGTGTGACAAGGGGTGGGAGGGGTTCTAAGTTACGTGACATCACATTTCAAAATCTAATATATCTAAGTATTAAAACGTGAAATTTGAACTATTAACGAAAAACTTAAAAATATTTCCAACTCTATCTGTGTGAATATAAGATTTAAATTGTTATGTTGGCGAGTGCCTCGAGAGCCTCGCCGTGGTTTCAAATAAATGGAAATAAAACTAATTTCGGAACTGCTGTTTAAATTTAATAATTTTTGGATATAAAATTGCAAAATATGTGACGTCACACTAGGGAGGGGGGGAGTCTCACAAATGTGACACAGGGGTCAAAAAAGCATGAAATTCGTGTGACGTAATTTATGGATGGCCCCTAAGTAATTTTTACTTTCAATATACAGTAAATAGAGCCCTACCTAAAAATATTTCTACGACTCCTACAATATGTTACCAAATATGTTTCCATTTACCCGCAAGGCAAGGAAGAACAAGAAACAATATCGGTAATCTCGCGAATAATTTCTGTTTATGACATTTTAAATCAGTAAAGGGTAGAAAACAAATCGACCTGAAACAACTTGACTAAAGAATAAACCTTTCCAACTTATTTCTATAAAAGTCGAAACTCGAAACAAAAGTTTAATACTGAAAATTAAATTTCCATTACGTGATATACTTGACCTATTTACGTGACATGCTTTTCTAATGCGAAAATGTACAATGGACACATAAACAAATGCAATTAGAATATTGCAGATCCAATTCGCATTTTAAACAGATAGATTACCTATATATTACTTAGGAACAGTAGATGCTAAAGATTCTTTAGGGATGATAACATTAGTTAATGGTGTTATGGTCGACGGCACGGTTGGCGCAGTGGTTGAAAGATCGACTGCTGCACTACGTGTCGCGGGTTTGATTCCCGTACGGTACAAATATTTGTATGATCTACAGATAGTTGTTTCTGGTCTGGGTCTTTGTGTATGTGAATACACACCGTGCCTCGGAAAGCACTTAAAGCCGTTGGTCCTGCGTCTGATCTCTCTCCGGTCGTGTCGGATAGCCGTCCCATCGGACTATGAGAGTGAAAGAATAGAGAGAGCACCTGTGTTTGCGCACACACTTGTGCTCTATAATATCTCCTGCGTAGTTGGCTAATCTCCGGTGAGATTGGCCGCCGTGACCGAAAGTCGGTCAGGAGGACATTAAGTATCCATTTTCAGCATGGTACCTAATTCTTTTGAAAGACAAATCAAGCTATTACTTTAATACTGTATCATTGCTAGACACGGGCCTCTTCTCTGAATGAGAAGGGGAGGGCTTTAGTCCACCACAATAGCCTGTCTGGTATGGAGCCTGGCTGGTTTTCTCACGATGTATTCCCTTCATTATTAAATTTTGAAAAGAGAAATTACTTACAAGAATTTGAAAATTCAGAGGTGCGAGTCGGTTTTGAGCTCACACTCTCCCGAAAGCAAGTAATCGAACGATAGGTTGTCTATCACTGCTATTCGAAATATAGCTAAATCGTTAATTGCCCATTTTATATTTCCTAACGTATGTCCGTCAAAGTCTACGCGAGTTCGGAAACGATATTACGCGTAGATTTTATGATTAATGCATGAAGAACTCCTCAAGTTTTTTTATTATAAACTTTCAGCTCTGAGTATATATAAAATATCTTGTGGAAATTCTGCGAAGCTGATGTTTAATTAAAACCACGAGGCGATGGCGTAGGTACTTAAGATCGACTGACAGAGACGGATGGACAAGCGAACATATACATTACGAGTATAAAAAATATTTCTCCGAAAATTTACGATAAATGTAGGTAAAATATGTACCTACATCAATCCTAATAAAATTGACCGATATTGGAGGACACCGGATCATTTCGCTTTCATTTTTTTCAGGATCAATCCCGCATAGGTATTTTCAATTTCAATTACCTATACTTACAAATCAAAGATACATGAAAAAAATATTGGTAATGGCAATATAAAAGTGAGCTATCAGAATTACGATTAATTCATAACAAAAAACATGTAAAGCGTGGATTAAAAAGAATTTCGCACATCATACATTACTCTATCAGAATTCTTCGAATAGTCTACAATTCCCAAATAATCATAACATAAGTTCTACGTGGACCAAATCACAGGTCCTTCCCTAGAGAACATAAAATCGAACAACAAAAATCGTTACACAAACTTTTGACAGTCGTAACACTTTAATACTCGAAGTTGATAAGACTGCCACAGTGTTAGTACGGCGGGGTATGTAAAAGAAAGTCATTGACCCCTCTCCAGTCAGATGTCAGCTCGTCGCCGGCTGCTGAAGCACTGCACCCTTTCGACACTGCGGCACCGACAAGTGATGTCGCTAAGCATGTCTTATCGATTAATCATTTTTGTAGGTGTCGATGAAACTGATTTTCTGATGTTAATTTTTCGTGTCCAGTTGCAGCTGCGAATACGACAGATATAATAACAAAGGTTATTTTAGACGCGGAACGAAAGACAAGGCTATCGTCCCAAATCGGGACTGCCGCCAGACGCGCGCTCTTATGCCGCGTCCTGATTAGGGATGAGCACCAGTTGAGAGGATAAGGCTTTAATCTGCGAATGTGAATAAGTCAAACGAATAAATCGTTATTCGTTAATAAATATATCATAAATCTAAATATATTTACAATATATTTAGATATTTAGATCTCTCAATTGTCTTACTGATTTTTCTTGCTCATTTTGGAGATGGGTAGCCAACTTTGATCCATGCTCTTGTTAGGTAACTTTACCATCTTTCCATTGAACTCAAAAATAATGATAATAAAAATAATATTAACATATAGATTCAAACATTACTCTTGTCTACAATTTAATCTTACTTCATCAAACAAGATCAAAGGCCATAGCGGATCACAAGATTATAATATTGCTGAATAAACGGCAAACGCTTTTAATTAATCATTAATATTTAATGTGCAATTAGAATCCTTGATCTACGCAAACAATTCGCATAACTCTCCCATCTGTTTATTTCTAATCTCATTTATCGATAAAACTGTTCCCCTCACTACACCGCCTTGTTTCATCTCTTGCTATAAATGACCAGATAGTAGCTGAATGGCTGCTTTGTAAGGGATATTGCCTACTTTATGTATTATACAGATGCAGTAAAACCACTTTACGATGACGCACAATATTAATAAACATTCCTCGATGCAATCTAAAACAAAATATTACTGCATTATGTGAACGCTTACATCAGATGTTGGACGTTTTATTGTACTTAGGTTGGCATTTGCAAGTATTATTTTACGTAAGAACTAAGCACATCTAGATATTTATGATCCTTAAAAATGAAACATTTGATTTTGGTGTGACGTCTGCTTGTATTAGTATCATAAATTATTTGTAAAATTCAGATTCCTTATTATCTTACTCGACTTAATGCTACTAGTAAAATGTAAATGTGATATCTTATGAAGATGTTTGTTACCCAATCACGCGTAAACCGTTGAATGGATCTTGATGAAATTTGGCGTACAAATAGACCATATCCTAGATTACCATATAGGATATTTTATTATCCCGGTAATCTATAAATATAGAGGTCTCGTTTCCGTGGGATAATGATGTCGTTTTCCCAACACTACGCGGGTGAATCTGCGAGCAAAAGCTAGTAACTTATGTATCCTACTATCAAAAGCCGTGAGCTAAGCCGGGTACTTATAAAATAGGTGTATGTTATCGTGTTGCAACTTTGGAGGGCCATTGCAACTGAATATTAAAAAAAGCATATCATTGTTCACCATCTGCGGTGATAATAGCCGCTTTGGAAAAACCTTGTCATGTTAAGAGTATTATCAAATTTGAACCTGTCTTAATACTATATTAATCAAACACACACTCATTGTTTAATCTCAAGGCATGACGCGTTGAAATTGGTGTCGTGATATAAAGAATATTAATAAAGAACGCAAACAAGCGTTATGTGGTTTCTGTCAATATGTTTATAGCAATTGCTTATTTACGACATAAATTCGAAATCATTATTGTCCCAAGTATTGTACTGAATTTTTATTGTTCTTACTGAAAATATAGTTTATTTTTCTCGGTGACACGATATTTCACGATTCGGTTATTGAATACAGATCAAGGTGCCGCAGCCGTTCCGAATAACAATGAGTCTCGACCTACCTGGCCAGGCGAAGTTTTCTTGGAAAATAATCGCTTGGATTTATGAGGGAAAAATTGATAATGACGTCTACAACACAAGTCTAGAATACTGTTAGTCATAACTACTTTATTTACTACGGGCTGTAAAGCATTAAGAGACAAATTAAACCAATAATTATGTCAAGTGAATAGCATGTCACAGTAGTAAACTTGTACATAACATTACAGTTTCCTCCCATGGGGGTAAGCAGAAACTGCTAAACGCCCGGCGCTACGATCGTTATATATTATACCCACACATTTTATTCACACATGCCAGTTACGAGTACTGCGCGCCTGTTCTTATTGAAACAATTTATCGATAATAACAACTGTACATTGATAGAACGTGTTAGGAATCATTTTAAGCCGGGCTTGGATTATCTGATCTAAAAATCTGCCACTGGGAGAGGGTCTCGTAGGTACATAGCTACCGCGCAGATCAGTCAATCTGCTAGGTTAAGCAGCGCTTGCTACGGTCAGTCCTTCGATGAGAGACAGTTTTTCACACATCAATACCCCTTCGTGCCTCGGAAAGCATGTTAAGCAGTTGGTCGCGGTTATCATACAAATATTTTGACGGTCATTACGGGTGTCAACAGCCCAAATAGTTTGATAGCCGGTCTAAACTTAGAGTATCAGTCTCTCCGAGTAATTGGGTAGCGAAGGCGGAGCGCTCAGTATCAAATACTGATATTCAGCCGCTTTCGATTAGACTGAGAACATCCCAACCTAGTTGGAAAAGGCTAAGCAGATGATGAACCATGACACTCCCATCACATCCAATCAGGGAGACAAAGCAATTCATCTAAGAATTATCATAGTGACCGTTAAACGTGTTTACTGCGTCTAACGAACCTTGTGCGAATGGAATTAAAAGTAGTCAATTAAGTAAATATTCTGCCGTTTTGTAATGCGAATCCCTTTCCTAGGAACGACGAACAGACCTTAGAAATAAATTTAACGTTTAATATGAGCTGATTCAGTTCAAGCCCAGGGGTTATCATATACATAAATTCTTTAACATATAATTTTGTATCAAATGAAATCGTCAAAAAGGCCTGAAGATCCTCCTCCGATCCAGTGACCTCGTCTACACCCCAGATTAACATAATCCTATCTTCGCAGGAGAACTTTTTTAAATTATTTATTTACTCCTTCGCCGTTACCACTTTGACTCGCTTAAGAAGGAAATGATATTTTGACTGAGATGGAAAAAGTTTATACTGTTTAAATCCTTGTTGAATCCTTTCCGCCCCGGAAGTTTTGCGATTTCGCTTCAGTTGTTAATACATATTATTATCGAACTGCGGTTACTGGTGTTCAGATGTTTATTTTATTTTACACTGTGGGAGAAAGTAGATCGTGTCACAATAGTGATTCTTCGACTGCAATATTTTAAAATCACTTTATAATTTACATATTATGTCAAGAGCGGGTGACGGTTATTTTAATGATGAAAGTGGATTCTGAAATCCATTTGTAGTTTATTATTAAGTACTAACTTTCGCCCGCGGTTTTGCCCGCGTGGATTGCGCGAATCCCCTCATTCTTTTTCTAAGATAAAGGTAGCGTAATTTACTCCTTATAACATCAGCTATCTGCCAGTGAAAGTCCCGTCAAAATCGATCCATCCGTTTTGGAGATTAGCCGGAATTAACAGAAAGATAATTTAAAAAAATAATTTCTGTTTTAGGTACCGTATATACTTTCATATTCATTTAGTGAAAAACTATTATTTTAACATTACAAACAGAGACTTAAATTGTATTTATTTGTATAGATGACGACAGATAGAATGTTTAGACTAATATTTTACTAAAATATTGCTGAAGTTTAAACTCCAGTCCGCGACGCTTTAATATTTAAATAATACCCAAGATTTGCTGATATGGAAATACGTTGCAAATACGGGTTTGCCGGTTACTTCGTCGGTTAAAGTCTGGAGAATAGATTAATAAGGTACAAAACATAACACAGTAACAAATAATATTTTAAATATTACAAGTACTTTATGAGCACAATTTTAGAAATAGCTATTTTAAAACTTGTAACAATGGCATTTAAATAAAGAAGATAGAAATAAGATTAAAAGTTTGTAGTATGCTGGACATTGATCCTGCCAAAAAATATGGTAATTCATTATCACACTTGATGAGAAGTCTTGTGACAGGAAAGGAAAAACGGGGATCTCTGCCCACTGGTTTTAGAGCATATTTAGGAATATTAAGAGTATAACCGTTTATTAAAAGAAATAAAAGGTTTTGATTTTGATTTTACTGCTGTATTTGTGCTCTGCGTATTGATAAGTTGGCTTTTATGGGCTGCCATGTGCCATTTCTGTTGCAACTAGCTTGAAATCAATGTGATACTACATTTATAAAAATCGATTGGTAGTTATCATTGACGAAGGCACCGAATTAATCTCCACTATGTATCGATTCGAATTATCATACAAATAGCTTTTTCCCAGCCTCTTCACAAGTACAAAACAACACAAATAGCGGTCCCCTACACAATCCCCTTCTAACATGTTTACAAAAACATTTCAGGAGATTAAAAAAACATGGATGTCTAAAATATTAAGATCGCTGGTGAAGATTAACTGTTCACACTCAATATCAGGGGAGTTTCCTTACGAATCCCTGAGGATTTATGTAATCCCCTTTCAATCAAACGCTGCTCCGTTTTGCTTACATTAAGCCGTGACGTGACTTGCGTGGCTAACTTATGCAAGACCTTGTTTATCTGTGCCTCAATATGATCTTAGTATCTTGAGACCTATGTTCAATTTGGAGGATTTTGTTTGAGAATTCTTGTATTTCATTGGTGGTCGTAAGTGCGGCCGATGAGCGGTTTTGAGTCCCAGGTTAGGCATGGTGGTTTTCTCTGTTAGAAAATTGAATTCTGGTACATGACACGCTCGGGGTGCTTTGACCGATGAAATCATTATGTTCAACAGTATACCTCGGTCCAATCATTCGGACAAATATCTTCGACTTTTGAATTAACCAAAAAACTTTTACTAAGGAATATAAAGTAGGGATGTTACGGAGCTTCGACTCCGATTCCGATATGTCGGAACCTCCGATTAAAATTACACCTCCGAATCCGGCTCCGGTTCCGATATATCAAAACGGAGGTATATATCGGAGTTACAAGTTATGACTTGCTATCGCTGCAGCGCTACTGAGCGCTTTCTACGTGACACTGACAACTGACGGATCTTTCTTATTTATTTACATTTTACATTCGTAGCTTTGCTCCGACTCCGACTCCGATTCACCTCCGACTCCGCGGAGGTCACTACGAGAACCTCCGACTCCGATTCCGCCTCCGATAAATCCACCTCCGTAACATCCCTAATATAAAGCTTAAAGCTAACTTTTTTTGTTTTATTTACAGGTACATAGTTGTGGGTCTATACATAGTACATTAACTATATGGTACATCAAGGGTAAGTATACTTGTTGTAAGTAGGTATATGTTCATAACATTTGATTGTGGAAGACGGGATGTAAAATTATTAAAATAAAGAATCTTAAACGATAACTCGATTGTCCCCAATATACTCTTTTGCCATCATACTTTATTCATTAAAGGACCTTTTTCTTCGGAATTATTCATGCTATGTTGGAAAGAATAGATAGTCAACAAGATTTGTAGTGTGACCAACTTTTCAGGGTGTGCCAGCCTTTGGTATCGATACTTGTAAAAGAGGAAATTAAATTTAGGAACTTAAAAAAAAAAAACGTCTTTTATATTGAGCAAGACTAATATACTTTCAAGCAGAAGATATGGGGCTTGAGGCCAAAAGAACAACGGTCTGCCAAAGAGTAAATGACGGCATTACAGCAGACCGAGGAGAAGATGGGACGAGCTCGCGTCATAGAAAAGACAGGTTCCGTCTAGCAGAAACCAGAGTCGCGTGGATAAAGAAGAGTGACGCGTTATGGCAAATTGATGGTGTTATCGCAACTTGCATAGACCACAAATCCATAGAATGTTCAGAAAAAACTACGGTAATCCGTGATGCATATTTAAAATTTTGAGTAGGTACTTAACAAAACTTTTCATTATTACCCTTATTTGCTGTAAACTAATGACTTTGCCTTGTAGATTCAATAATGTTTAGCCAGGTCCCGAATAGATTGCGTCCCGATGTTTGCCGAGACCAGTTGGGTCCATTCAGATATTAAGGACCCTTGACAACCCGTAGTGATTGGTTGTTAGTTTGTCGTTGGGTGACCTGTGATAGGTACAGTCAATGACATAAGTAAATGAAATTTTCAAAACAAGGATAATTATTATTTAATTTTTATTTTAATAGCACACTGTAACAATCCCACATGTCGAAAAATGTAGATCAGATTATTTTATTGCATATAGCTATTTTATTTGTAAATAATTACAAAATGTATCTTATGAAATTTGTAAGTTTCCATTCCAAAAAATCTTATTAAAAAATTAAACATTGTACAATAATCAGCTACTTTTGTCGCTAACTGTACACAGTGGGCATACTGCCAAATTCCACGAATACGTCTGAGCAGACGAATAAGATCTGTACTACTATGACAGCTATGGTTAGAATTTGACGAGTGGTTTTGTCTTCAAACGAGAACAAAGCTTGTTCAGATTTACGGTTCAGTGACTGTATGTAATCTTTTGGTCTTTGGATCTGATTTTAGTCTGAAGTATTTTGATTATGTACTTATGCGTTGTATCTAACTCATGGTGTTCGATGAAACAATGATAATACTAATTATTTAGAAGTTTCATTTAGGTAAAATGATCGTTATCCTAATAATTTTCATATCAATAATGATTGATAAATAAAAATCCGTCTTTTGTTAATTATGCAGCCCATTTGGTGTGTGCTCAGAATGGGCCTTACTCCTCCACGCTGGCTTAATATGGATTGGCGGACTTTACTTACCATCGAAAAACATAATTTAACACGAATATCTATTTATATAAAGAGAAAGCATCTATTTTTCATTATATTACTTACGAGTATCTTATACTAAACTTATTTCTTTAAAATTACTTTGCTCGTTCTTTTATGTACATATTTTAATAAAGTTTTTAAAGGTTAAGGGTGGTCGCTCCCCCTTGATTGAAAGTAAGGCTGTGTATTTTACCTGCCTAAACCAATAAACCCTATTCAATCATCCAGTCTTAACTTAGAAAACAGTTTCGAGGAGATAGGTAGGTACTAACGAAAACGTGTTTTGTTTCAAACTTCATAGTTTATTTTAAGAAGAAGTTACCTTGGTCCGGGAAAAAGACATAGACTATTCATGTGTTCATGCTACGCCTGCTCATGTCAAATTTTGTAATTAAAATTCAACCCCACTCTACGGCAGCGTTGAAGTGTGAATGGTGTCGAGCGATTTCATATTATAATAGGTATATATCTAAGATACCGTTATTAGCGACAGAAGTACGAGTCGTAGACATTACTACTGTAGACATAAACACGTGAAGATGAAAGCATACAAATGACGAAACTAATGTAATATATTTTTATTAAATAACTAGCTTTTGCCCGCAACTGCGGTAAAATGGAGCTTATATTTTATGTTCCACCTCTAGCAATACATCGGTGAAAACTGCATTCATTTTCAGGCAGTAGTTTTTGCGTGTAGCGTGTACAAACATACAGACAGACAAACAGAAAAAAATCTTAAAACTGCTGTTTTGGCTTCTGTTGCTCTAATAAAGACGCCATATTCGTTTTTCTTCAATATCTATCTATAATGTACAGACATCGGCCTGTTATAATTTTATTATATTTATTATAGATTAGCTGTTGTCAATAACTTCGTCTGCGAGTACCTATTTTGTTTTCTGCATATCGCCACCTACCGGTTCTCACTATAGCTTAAAACCATCCAGATTAACCCAATAGTACAAACAAAACATTTCATCAAAATCGATCTAGCCGTTTAGGAGGAGGAAAATTACGAACACACGTACACCATAATTTTATGTATAAAGAAAATAAAACCTATCTTGCAGTTTCTTTTTATTGGAAGATCAAATCAATTCACGCTATTCATAAATAACCTATTTATAGAAGTTTAAATGTCTATTCATCAGAATGAACGGGTAATTTAGTTAGATATTTTTGATTGCTTTTCAACATTAATTTCGTTTCACATCAAAGACTTGATACTATACCTACATTTTTATACTATAACACTGGTTATCTCTATCAACAGAAATACTTGTATATTCGTTGAATAAATACTAATTATGTTCATAAAATCTCTTGACGCTACGAATTTGTCATAAACGGTGGGTATCATAGGAACCTGTCGCTTACAGTGACATTATAATAATACAGGGTGGCGATCTCAATGGTAAACGGTAACGATAATGGTAAACCACGTAAATCACGTTCTGAAGCCACATCTGAATTACACAAAAATTCTACGATTTTCCCCAATGATAATTTTTGCATAATAGGTATTTCATTCTGCCTTCATTCAACGAGAATGGACATCAAAGTAAAAACTTACATCATATTTATCTTTATACATGTAAGCAAAGGAGACCTCGAGATCGTGATAAGTGTAAACTTTAGAAAATTCTAATGACTTCTTGTGGCTAATCTACTGATTAGCTTTAATTTATTTTTTATTTGTCTTATAACAAATATTTGTTTTCACCTTGTATAATACAAGATAGTTATCGAAATAGGATTTGTAAATTACCTTTTGCAAGCTACATCGTATTTTCATAATAAAAACATGATTCTTTTATAATAATTCTGAAAAAATCTGCTTAATTTCAACGATTTTGATCATTTTTGTATTCTTATATCCAAGATACAATATAATGTTATTATTATCCACTTCACTGTGTAATACCTACATTATAAATGAACCAATTTCCTGACTGCAGATGCCCGGTAGAGTCTGGTCTCAGGTTATTTTTTGTTTGTTATTTAACTGCTTCATTGGTCTAGCGGCAAGCATTGATGAGTGTGTGGTCCTCCTATTATAAGGGGAATTATTCTACAGCTCTGCCTAACCCATCAGAGAATAAAGGTGTGTGGCCTATGTACACAAAGTTTGACCCATCACCAATTTGAACGTGTTCCATAAAAGGCGAAACTACAGTATTTTTTTTATTGGTTTTTATTTTAGCTACAACGCCCTACACAACCCATCAATAATTTTTACGGGAGATATGTATTAACCTTAATTAATATTTGGTTCAAATATTAAGTTTATCTTAAGATTAAACTGATGATTTAATTAAATGTTTATTAAATTACGTGTAACATTTGCGACATGGAAGTGAGTTAACAGTAATTTAATTACACTTCCGTTTGTATATGGAATAGGGTGTCGGGGAAGCGGGGAAGTAGAAACAATCTGAGCCATTTATCATGTTTGTTTATTGTCTGTGATACGGTAGTGAACGTTTATGTGATGGTAACATACGTGTTGCGTTGGAGTGGCTGATTTTGTGACGGGCGATGACGTCAGAATCTTGTAACTAAACGCCATTGTGACAGTGCGTGAGTTAGTGACTTAAAAAATTGACAGTCAACTTTTTCAGTGGCATGTGCGATGTTAATATAGTAATACTGCAGCTATTACTATTAAGTAAGAGTTATATCTTTAATTATCTCCTAATGTACATCTAAATGTACTCAATTTTTGCTTTAAATATATTCAGTTCAAAGTCACGGAAAAATACATTTATCCAAAGTAAGTAACTACGTTTTTTTTTTGCTACTTAAATAGAACACATTAAAATAGTATCACGCCTGTATTCACCGAAAGTCCCATGCAATAGGGGGCGAGTCTATTGCCATAGACCAGCCACAGTTCCAGACTCTGTCGATCATTAGACCAATAAGGCAGGCAAAAATTGGCATTGGCACAAAAAAATTATAAGTAATCTATGTAAATAAAATATAAATTGAAATTCACACGAAAGGCTTATATTCGTTTTAATCCCGCAACGAAAATGGATTTAATATTTTTATCATTAGTGCTGGCGTTGTGTAACGCTGTCACAAGCCGACTCATACATGACAGGAGACGTTGACAGTGTGGCCACAGTGAAACTTAATCAGCATTTTTAATTTACTCGCCTTTTTTTTGTACGAATCTTTTATCCATTGGAGTCATGTAGTGTTTTACTTGTAGTACGAAGTGCGTTATTATAAATATAAGGAAATAAGACCCGCGACTGAAGAACAGGTTTTGATTCTACTTTCATCTTCTTAAATCGGAAATTCATTCAAAAGTCTTCTTCTTTTGTTGTATTATAAAGCAAGTCAGCAACAGTGGTAACGAAGTTGACTGCCCAGGGAGTGACAGACGAACTCACGAATTATCACTCATAGATGCTCTTTCTTAGTGGATACGTCACAAGTCAATACATTTCAAACCTTAAGTTCTTAGCCTTACAGCACTTTTATTCACAGTTTTTTTTATTATTATTAAATGTTACTACTTAAAGATGACTTGCAAGAGCTCTTAGCTAAACAACAATGACAAAATAAAGACTGACGGATTTGGAAGGTTAAGCTGTGCTTTTAGTGGTAAGGCTAAAAACGGTTAATCCATTCTTTAAAACATGTAAACCTCTCCGCGGCTAGGAGAAGGGTTACATCCGAATACTTATGACATTTGTGAGAACCCTGAAAAAATAACAACCGTTAGACCAGTTGCCGTTTCCAGATTATATAGGGGATTTTATTTTTAGTTTGTAAACCTTCGGAATACTTTCTCAAAAAAAGAGTTATCTACGTAATTTTGCATTTCATTTAAATCTTCAATATAAAACAGGGTTGTTTAAGTTTCAAGATATATAAATTTACCGAGGTTAAAGCTTTTGAAATGTTTTAAAGTAGGTATTTTACCGTTGAAGTGGTGATTTATACATAAACCAGAAAATTCATAAAGAAAAACATTGAACATTTCCTTTATGAATTTTTAATCAAAAACTAAGTCAGAATTTTTAGCAAGGTCGCAAGTTATGAATAAGTAATACAATATTTAAGATAAATGTCGCTACATTTATGCAAAAACCAGTTCTAGTAAATGCTTATTGTTCTAATATGTGGCGCTTTTAGTACAAAAACAAAATGCTTTTCTTTCTTCTTTTACCATTAGTTGATAAAATAGTTGACAGTCTATCTGAAATTTGACTTGACAATTGGACCGCCTCTTTGGTCTAGTGGTCGCAAGCGCAACTGCTGAGCATGAAGTCCTGGGTTCGATTCCTGGGTCGGGCAAAGTGTGATTGTGTGTTTCTCATGGAAATTCTCAGTAGCAGCACGGAGTCAGAAACTGTACCCGGTAAATGTCGCCCAATAACGGCATCGGCGAAATGTGGGTACACAATAGTACATCTGTTCCTAACACTTCAGGGATACAGGCGTGATGCTATATTATGTTATGTTTATCTAAAACTTATGACATTTACATTCATTTCATTCATTCACATTCAGTTTTTCGATACATTACGATTTAGAGCTGAACTGCAACTGCATTATTTAGATACATTTTGGGGTTTCCGACTTCTTTCAGACTCAATCAGATTCGTTTTTGATCAACTGTTCACGTACATGTCGCTTGTTTCTGAAATTAACTTGATTGACTAAATACCCAGTATTTGCGAATGATTTAATCGCTCACTGGTTTTAATTAGCATATTGTACCGAACGTGTTTGAAACGTGACTGAAATTATATAAAGTTCCGTCATATTTAGATTAATGATTTTATGGTTCCCTGATTAGGGATGTTATTAAAAATCTAACACGTGAAAATTATACGTGAAATTACACGCACCTTAATTAGCGAGATATACAAGTCGTTGATGATATTACTATTTAAGAATCTTTAGCCAATTATAGACTAGCTACCAGCGGCGTGCACAGAGTTTTTAGACTGGGTAGGCAGAAAATTTTAAAACCTTACTTACCAAAAATACCTACTGCATGTTGGTATTGGTTCGTCGTTTTGTCGATTAAATAATGATGTATGTGATTTGTCACCTCAAATATCTTATGATAAATATTTATCTGAGTTATGTAGGGTAGGCAGTGTCTTTTTGTCTTTATGAACCGCACGCCACTGCTAGCTACATGTTTTACTGGAACCTCAATAAATTGTTTCTAAATATGTTTTCAAAAATCCGTTATCGCACGGCTTTTTTTTAAAGTTACAATTAAACTACATGTTATAAATATATTAATAGGCCACGTCCACACTATAAATTACAAAACAAAGAATTTAATCTACGATAAAAGTAATACCCAACGTCCTCCATACTGTTAATGGCAATCTGTTCATGAGCCCACTCATATATTTCACAAAGCCGCGTTCAGATTGCACTCGACTGCAATATGAAATTCATTCACCTGAAAAGACATGGCTTATAAAAATATCATCTAAGGCGAATCTTTTCCTTCTAAAAGCCTTGCCTTTGTCTAATTTAGTATTCTGCTTTAATTTAAGAGTTTAGCTCGTGGAGCAATCGCTACTGCTTTCTATCCTCTGCCTTCGTTTTGAGCTGTATTTCTGTTAGTATCTTGAAGTAAATTACAAGCACTCAACTAGTCCCTTAAACGCATTTGCCCTGTATAGGTACTGTATCATACCGCCGTAACGTACGCTTTCTTAGCGTATAGGAAGGTATTTCTAATCTATCTAACATACCAAATGTCCGATAAACAATAACTTTCTGAAGTGTCAGTACTATACAACCCTTCGTTTTAAACAGGCTATCTGTAAGCAGTGTTAGCGTGCAACAAAGTCACTATTTTCCTGACAGTTGGAAAACATCTATTTAAAAAAGTCTCTCTTATAAACAGTCATGACGAACTAACTTGGGTAGGCATGCTATGTTAACCGCAAACGGCAAGGAGATTGCAATGCGCCATGCATTTTAACGCTACTAATTTGTATATGTCACCGTAAAACTGTAAATACCGTTAGATTATAATCTATCTCGCGAGATTGTAAACTGTCGAAAGATTGTGAACCGTAACAATTTAACGCATTATTTTGTGGTAGATTATAGTCTATCGAAGTAAAACTGTTAAATCACAATTTGTCGCACGTTAAATTATCAACTGTCCGAAGGCTATCCCTGATTGGTCGGTCTTACGGTAGGTCGTTCTGTATCCATAGAGTTAGGTTAGGTTAATGTTCAACCAATCAGCGCGCGAGGTGCGTTCCTTCGTATGCCATTTCACTCCGGTTCACAATTTCACGACAGTTTACAATCTCGCGAGATAGATTATAATCTAACGTTTTTTACTGTTTTACGGTGACATATATAACTGCTTATCTTCCTAGTATAACTTTTAAGCCTTTGCATAACATTACTCGTAAGCTTTGCAGTGCAATGAATGCCGTATGGTGGCCGTGAACAAACCTCGCTTTTCTTATACGCGCAGGGGCATTCCTGTGTGCCGTACCAATAACACCATACTGAATCAATGGAGAACCTAACATCAGCCACCATCTCCTTAGCATGTCCAATTGTCAACTATGGAAACTTAACCTTAGCTTATTCATAGCAAGGGAAATCCATTTTTATTCAGTGGTATCTATATATAATGCATAGACAGTGTCAAAATAGTGTAGCGTGTGGTCGTTTTGTGTTGGTGCCTTTATAAAATATAATAAACGTGATAATGGAAAATATAAACTTAAAAATCTGTATTATATTATATATTATTTATGTATGTATCTTCATACGTATAAACAATAGCGAAAGTGGTCCACGACGGCACGAATATCTTTAAAGCCATTTTTTTAAGTGGATTTCATTGGAGTAAATATTATACTGTGATAAATCATTGATGGAAGCAAACACAATGTTTACAGCCATACATTTCATTCCAAAAATGGGACTTATTTTTATATTATTATCATAAATGGAATATAGATATTATTTTCTGTTTTTATACTTCTCTTGTTGCGGTTTGTATTTATTAAATCTGCTGCCGTCCGGCATAATACCAATTGAACCGTCCTGAACTGGCCTTAGCTCGATATTAAATCTGCGCTACTCCCGACCCACTAAGCCTTCTTCGCAATGAAGTAAGCTATACAGCCAGAGCTACGACTGTATTCAACTTGGATTAATAATATACTATTTGTCAAGTATCTATGTGATTTTTATAGAATATAATATTATTCATTTATTAGCAGACTGCCTCATTGGTCTAGTGGTCGCAAGCGCAACTGCTGAGCGTGATGTCCTGGATTCGATTCCCGGGTCGGGCAAAGTGTTATTGGTTTTTCTGTATGGAAATTCTCAGTAGCAGTACGGAGTTTGGAACTGTGATCGGTAGATGGCAATAGGCTCGCCCCTATTACATGGGACGCAATGACAACATTGACGAAATGTGGGTATACATAAGTACACCTCTGCCAATCCCTTCGAGGAATACAGGCGTTATGCTGTTTTTGTTATGTCATTTATTAGTAAACATGCAGTCTTATAAGTGTACTAAATAAGAAAAATCAATCAAATCAAAAACAAAAGAGAAATCTTAATATGCATCCGTAGATACAAATTACCAATAATTTCAATGACTAGTATACAATACTCCTAATAAAATGGGCATTTTAGTTTGTTAAATTTATTTTTGTATATTTTGAATGTGAATGTACAATAATTTTAAAGCCAATCATGTACTGGTGACAGGCACACAACGAATTCTGAGTATTGCAATTATAACCATGTCAGAAGAACAAATTGGTGATCTGATATTAATGTACAATTAGCGCAACAGAAAAAAAGAACACCTTTACAGGAAATCGTACGGATAAAACGAAAAAGCAATGATTAATGATCATTGCTTTTTCGTTCCTTTATTGAAATGGGACACCAAACAAAGGTAGGTTGAGATTAATATTATTCACAATTACCTTAACATTTCATATGTAGATCAGGTACAGCAAAGCAAAATTTGAATTCACACTATCCAACCTATTATGAACTCTGATTCGAATAAGATCCTGTACTAAAGAGAGGTCAAAATGAAACATGAATAAACAAATAACTTGTAACTGTAGTACGTGAAATTCAAATTGGATGTTGTTCCCGAAAGGACTTATTTATGTTATGGAAAACACTCGTGTTCTGTGTTTTCTTTCCTTCTGTATATTTCCTGACTCTATTTTGCTTTTTCAGTAGTACACATTTATTATTATAAAGAGCATTCAGAATTTATATGAGTATCTTTTACAGTCATTTATGAAAGGTCAAGAGCTTAGTATCAAGGGCTCAAATTGGCCTTTACTAGAACTGACAAAATAATATAAAAATATCTCTATGCGCTAAGATAGAATTTTACAACTCCACCTTAAAGGAATAAAAAGGGTGTTTCAAGTTTTTAAGGAAATTTCGGAGTCGCGGTAATAGCTAGTCTTACTAATATTATAAATGTGAAAGTTTGTGAGGATGGATGGATGGATGGATGGATCTTTGTTACTCTTTCACGCCAGAACGGCTGAACGGATCTGGATGAAATTTGGCACAGAGATAGATTATAGTCTGGAATAGCACATAAGCTACATTTTATCCCGGGAAAACGCGGGCGGAGCCGCGGGCAGAAGCTAGTATGGTATGAATAGGTACAGAATATACACAAGTAGGTATAATAACAATATCCCAAACCCATGTAATTTAATGAAAATGAATTAAATTGTAGATTTTGGTGGAGGAACTTTCGTCGTTAAGAAACCCGCACACCTGAGAGGGCTCCTGAAGTTCCTGGTTTCTTGCACACACTGAGCCAGCGTGGCGGTCTAAAGGCTTAACTAATTTGTCATTCTAGAAACAGACCCGTGCCCACCAGTGGGACTGTAATGGGCTGAATGATGTAACGTCCATTTATAAGAATAATGTAATATGGAGTAAGCCAGATACCTCTGATACTTTTCAATAAAGCAATCTCAGCCGAAACGGTTAAGTGGACTGCTCTCTAGAAATATTTACATAATTTAAGTAGAGCTTTTCCTTGAAGTGCCTAGTTGAGATGAAAAACTATTACTACTTCACTTAGTTTGAACAATTTGTGCGATATTCTAGGATTTTTACCGAATTTTGAATATAATATCGATCGCAAAGTAAACATAATTCGAAAATGTGTCTACTATAAAAGATAAACTGATGAGGAGTTGAGACCGACGTCTGATGCAAGTGACACATGTTGAAAAGCTTTTACCCAACATTAGGACAACGTAGGGTAAATATAAAAGTATAGAATTTAAATAAAATCGTACCTATTGATAAATTCCAAATATAGGTAAAATTTATATCGGGTTCATTACGTTGATGATAATATTTTAATGAACCACCTTCATCAATCATTCCACCAGGGAATTATTTCGTGAAAATATTTTTTATTCAGATAATTTATTACTCGAAAAAAATTCCATCTCGATATTTTTTTAACTTGTGTTTGATTTTAATAGTCTCCTCAGTACCTGCTTCAAAGTTAACACAGTCTTATGATCCCAAGAGTTCTACTTCTTTATTCAGTTTGAGGTCTGAATGTCTTTGTCCCGATACTCCCAATTGATCCAATTCGGGCTTTGTGAAGAAGTACTCGTAGTTTTCATCCAAATAATCGTAAGCTTTTGTTTATTTCTACGTCCCTGTGTACCCATCTAACAAGATTCCTCCTTGTTCTATTATGTATAGCGAAAATATGTAGTTTTTTTATTGATGTCGTTAATCTCTAGGTACATTATGGTATTCCTTGTATTTAAATTTTGCCCGGACTTTTTCAAACCAAATTTTCATTCGAGTGCGTCTGCAACTCCAATAAATTTATTGTTAAACGATTTTTTTATTACGCAATATTTTCAATAGAGTTGGATTGTATCTAGACATTGCACTAAGAAAGAACATCAAATAATAATTCTGCTTTTCAACACACCCGAGAATCTTTTAATACTTCATCTTTTCAGTTGAGCACTTTTAAAATATTCTTTGTATTTCATTCTTTATCTCCATCCGGACGGGAAATGTACAAGAGTCAAAAATGCTCGTAACAAAAATGATATTCAAAGAAAAATGTAGGCTGTTTGAAGTGAGATTTCAATGAGTTACCAGTATTCTGGACACGTTGCTGTAAAAGAAGTAGGGCGAAGTATATTTCAATGCCGACGAATAGCGCGTCGAGTGGAGCGAATCTGTTTATTTGCACATGTAAAAGGTGGAATTAAATTAAGTAAAATGTAGGGATCAAGCGAAGACTTATATATAAGGGAGCTTGTTGAAATACTTTATTTTATTTCGTTAGACTTCGTCAATGGTTGGTGTTTATACATTGTTTATTATGATTTTGAAATTCAATGAGAACATTATTTCCTGTGTCCTAAATTCACTTTTGAATCCATCCAGATGAAGGACTAACACATTAAATATTACTAGGCACCAAAATTAATTTATTTCTGTTTGGATACCAAACCTCGCTATTGATTAACTTTTCCAGTATAACAGTCGTTAAACCGGCTGATACTGAACTTGTCCAATTGATTCATATATTTTTTTCATTCAACGTTTCTAATGGCAGTGCTCCAACACAATCAATGTCACACTTTATTGGTTACTCCGTTGTTCTCGAACACCTGCACGACGTATGATCTCACCGGGGATACATTGAATACAATTGGCTATAATATTTGTAACTATATCTGAGTTCATCTAGAGCACTCTCGGCATTCAGCCTCACAAACACCACCATTGCCGACTGACTTATCTTTCTGCTGTGGCAGGAGCGATACACTATTTGTTCGTGTCGACACGACAGAAGAAAAAGACTCGAGTAAAATAAAGGCAGTCATCTAGAGAGGATGGATGAGAGGTGATTAACGAAAGGGATTTATCTGTATAACGCAGTTGCAAGGGGATATGCCAGGAGACGACCTAGAAGGACATATACGCGTCTTATTGGTGATCTCCTTCAAAAAGGTCAGGTGCGCAGTACCCACAATCGGCGTCTATATATGAAACGATGCATGAATGTAGATGAAACAAAAGTGTTATGTAAAGATCGTAGCATGTGGGATTCCGTAGTTTCTGCCTACCCGCATGGGAAAAAGGTGTGACATAATGTCACACCTTACCGTATGTGTATATATGTACATATGTATGTAAAATTAAGCTTGAACCATTGACACAATAGAAGAGAAAGATTATGAACGAAATAATACAAACATCTCCAACTCCTCATCAACCTTAATTCCAATTACGCAATTCACCAAAACACAGAGTCGTACTTCCCTATAATTATAGAAATCAGTAACAATATTCCATGTACGTCAGCAAACGTTGTGTAACCAACACATTCAGTTATTTTAATGGGCGTCGCAGGAGGCGAGCTGTGCTTCTGACATATTCATTTTGATTCAATTATAGACTATATTCGAAGTGTGTTACGGTTCTCATATACTTCAAACGTAAGGACTTGAATATATTTAGAGTAAGACCGTGTGCTCACTATAGTCAACATTATAGTAATTCACACTAATCTTACAAAGACAAATTTGTCTATAGACGTTTGTACCTCCTCTACAAAGCCATAGACTTGAGATAGTTTCACATTAACGTTTAACAATTACTTTGTCTATTAGCTGTCTTGTTGCAAGTGTGTGCATCTTCATTGTTTTCTTAGCGGTAGTCTATCTCACTACAATCTTGAGTGTAATCTACTTAGGACCTAAGACACTGAACGAATGTATCCTAACTAATATTATAAATCCGAAAGTAAGTTTGTTTGTTTGTTTGTAACCTTTTCACACCTAAACCACGGAACCGATCATCATGAAATTTTACATATACGTGGTCAGGGGTACAGAAAAGGGCATAGGGTACCTTTAATCTAGAAAAAAGTACTATTCCCGAAGGAAAGAACTTTCGACGGTCATGATTGCTTTAGGTCGCTAGATGGCGCTACGTGTGACCCGAAAAAATACACAGGTTCGTAATCAATGCGGCCGAAGCCACGGGCGGAAGCAAGTACTAAAATAAAACTAAAGCTATTTGTCTGTTTGTGTGAAAACTTGTAACTTGAAAACCACTTCACCGATTTTGATAAAACTTTCATAGTAGCATTAGTTGGGTATCTAGCAACAATAATACGTATAGAATCTGAGCAGTGCAACATTTATGTATGCTACAAGTTCAAGTGTAGGTAGAAATAATCCATCAGTGATGATGATAATGGCGATGTAGTACATAATTGAAAGAATCGAGTAAAGGAAATTGCTTTCACGTGTTAAATGTAAAAAGACTTATGCAAAATCACTTAGAAATGTAAATTATGCAGCCATTTACAACGTGATGTCATAGCAGTTCTCATCGATGAAAACAATAGGCAAATGAACAGGGAAACTTTCCACTATCAATTATTATGTGAGATTACAGTCGTTATCGCAATTTTTTTTCTTTTTTTTTTAATATTATAGCTCAGGTCTTGGTAGTGGTGCAATCGCCACTGTTCCCTATCCTGGGCTTCGTTTTGATGATTCTCGATCAGAATTTTGTTCTAATAAACAATGGAGTATGAGGAAAACATGTTGATAAAGTGAAAAGTGAAATTAATCGCGATGAAGAAGAAAATAAGGGACCAATATTCTGATAGATAACAGAATTACGCATCATCAGGCTGTATTAGTCGAAGGGTTAGACAGAGGTGTATTGCGGGAAACCCATATTACTGTTTCTATTTTCTCTGCCTTTGAAATGAAATGCTTTTTTTTATATTGCTATTAGGAATTTTCGATCACCTTTACCGGTCTTTTTGATACTGATGCATTACCTAACACTACATCTGATAACACCGAAACAAACTCAGGAACCGCAGTCTATTTTAAAGTCCAGACGAATTCTCGTAAACCTCTATGTAAAAACAATCTAGTTCTGTGTATAATGGCAGTTTGAGCTAACGTCGTAAGGCTATTCTTTACTACGCTAGACCATGAAAATCAACTATCCAGATTATTATAAATGCGAAAGTAACTCTGTCTGTCTGTTTGTTACCTCATCACGACTAAACCACTCAATATATTGTAATGAAATTTTACATACCTATCTTATAGGAAATACATATACATACATAACATATTATAGGAAAAATATAAAGGCTTATTTATACTATTGTAGCAAAACACTAATTAGATAAAAAATACACGTAAACGATGTCGTGGGCAACAACTAGTGGTCAATAAACCTGTCCCAATAGATGACAAGTATGGTTGTTGCCTTACAGCACATACAGGTATTATCCTTTAAATAATAAAACAAACAACATCTCTATATATTTCCTTACTGTAGGTAGTCTAAACTCCAAATTTCCCTCCCTGTATCGTTTCTAAGATTTTAGAGTAAACGTCTCTCGACACTAACATTTCTGAGGTAACGTCGACACCGCCAATCAACACGGCTACATGTCCCCGCCACTTAATTAGGTTCGTAGGCAAGTAATAGCAATTAAAATCAAAGCCACGTCATAATATATCAGAGACATTGGAACAACAATGGCTCATATCTAGTGGAACGTGAGAACGATTATTTCAATCGACTTTTAACAAAACAATGGGGAGAATTGTGAAAAAACAACTAACGACCGGTGTTTTGTTAACAAAACGTTAATGTTACTGTTACTGTATCGCTTGTGTAACTGTCGGATGACTTCAAACAAATTGTCTTTCAAGATATAGGCCGCGCTGAATTTTTGCGTTATATTTTTTTGGTGAAAATTACTGATACATTATTATATAATTATGTACTCGTTTTGTAAGTAAAACTAGTACATTATAAATATTACATCTCATAAATCAATAACTTTATTTCAGTTGGCTCTACAACTAATAACATAACCAATAAATAGGATAAATAATAAGCTACCTAATATTGTCTTTCATGGATGGCAAAGAAAAAGTTAACATAAACCGAAAAAGCCTTAACTATAAAACCTATAGATAACCCTGCCAGTAAAAAAAGAAAACAGGTTTTCGGAAAATAACACCTAAAAACCGTTCACTTAAATCCAAAGACTCAAAGAACACGTAAAATCGAACTCCACTGTAAATATTTAACCAAATCTTTTTAAATATTAATCGTGGATGAGTTTAGACTTGCAGAAGAAAACTACTTTGCACGTTCAGTATCATTGAGGAAAGCAGATTTCGACATTAAGTCTGAAAATGGCCACCAATTCGAACGTAGAATATCGAAATTGCCTTACATTTGAATTCTCCTTCGCAACCAGACAATAACAATCTATTAGACATATTAGTGCCCGTCTTTATTGCAAGCCTGGAGTTCAGCCAAACGGTGTATGATGGAACAAAGAGGCGCCTATGATTCTCATAACTTAGATTCGATAATATTATAAGTAGAACTACGAGTACTAGAATCGATAATATCATTAAAAATAATTCAGAATTGCTGACGCTTCATTCTTCTACTATCAAAACTCAAAATACCACATACAAGTGATATGAAACAAACCTTAACCAAATTATTAGAAATCTTATTTACTAAAAATATCTAACCTAAAACGTAAATACCGATCAGAATCTACCCATTCATGGCTAGAGGCCTACACAATCTGAATCACCAATGCATCATTTTACTTCCAAATCATTGTTCTCACCTCGAAAACAAATGAACCTTTAATGATGGAGACCACTATCCCTGACACCGTGAATGGAACACAGAAATCCCTAGCGACTTTCTAACGAAATATTTTAACACGTCATGCGCACGCGCCTCGAATATTCATCCAACACAACAATGGCGGCGTTTGACTATAATTTTAGGAGCAGTACGTTCTTGTGTTGACAACCATTGTCATTATGTAGTGTATCGCGTTAATGGAATACAAATTGATTATTGTACCGAAACAGACTCATTCTTGGGGTCTCGTACCGGAATGATAAATAATAAAAAGCGTGTCTGCTGTTTGTCTGGCCTACAGCATAATAAAGAATGATTAACTAAAATTTCGAAATTGTTTTTGATGATAACAGAATCAAAAGACATTGAACTAACACTGATAAGAACTATACAAAACAAAAAGTTTATCAGAAATTTTATATACCTATTCTACTCAAACGTGCTCTTAGCGAAATTATCTGAAAATGACGTCATTGTGGAAACGTTACAGATACAGTCAAATATATACCTAACAATAAGCATACTATCACCACAGTCTATAAACCCTTCAGTCAGTCGACGAAGACGTCTAGACAGGGCAATGGTGCGGGGTGTGAGGGGTGAGACGCGGGTGAGGCGAGCCCCAGCTGCATACTTCACCGCACTTAGTAGCTTGGGACACGACTTTGAGGGTTATCGAGTATTTGATATTTTAGATATTTCAATTTATTATTAATATGGTGCATACGACATGTGCTGTCATTGGACTGGGGATTGGCATTGAATCGTGGGATTGATATATAAATAAAAAAAAAAAAACTACCTATTTTTGATTTAATTGTTTACACTTTAGGCAGAAATTTAACGATTTGTTTAAAATTTTAGTAAATTGTCTATTTTTAGGTTTGTCATTTTGACGTGTACGGTTGGGGGGAGGGGGGTCATCAATCCCACGAAACTCCCCCTCGGATCGCCACTGCGTGCATGTGTGAACGTAAACAAGATGGCGTTCGTAAAAATACCGAGTATATTGCACACCCCCGAAACGTTGTCTTTATAAGATCGAATGTTTTGAGGTCTCTCAGGGTGCTGTCACACGAAATGAAACTTATAAGACATTCATTTTGAAATCCAAAATGGCGGTCATGCATTTTTTGAAACATATAGATATGGGTATCGTTTTCAAGGTTTCTCGGGATGCTGATTTTGAAAATGGCATCCATTTTGAAATCCAAGATGTCGGACATGCATTTTTATAAAATATAGATATGGGTATCGTTTTCAATGTTTCTTGCGGTGCTGATTATGAAAATGACATCCATTTTGAAATCCAAGTAGGTGGACATCCATTTTTTGAAAAGTATAGATATGGGTATCGTTTTCAAAGTTTCTTGGGGTGTTGACGACTTAAAAAACATGATATTAATGATTAGGTATATATGAATCTTTTTCAATTTGTGACAACCCTTCCGCAGTTGCGTAAATGCCTACACAGGCGGCGGCATCGCCCGACATCAAAGGCGTCAGCCTACTGTTGGAATACTTATACTGTGCTATCACATTCCACTCGGTAGTGTTTGCAGCAGGACTGACGCTTTTTGTACGCACGCAGTCGTAGCAGTAACGTGCGGTGCCGCAAAGCTTTGCTACGTACGTAGACACAAGACTACGCGGGTCATTTCAACAATATGTTGCAACATTTACGAGTAGTGCGCTGCGGAAACGCAGGAGCCCGTGCAATCCCGCTTATGATCACGCATCTACGCCTGTGATAACGCACCTACGCCCATATACCGAGATTGCTACGTGTGAAAGTATGGCAGCGTGGCACGGCGACACAAAGCGTACGACAGGGTTTGTAAAAGGACACTTAATATGGAAACGTTGTATATAAACACTTATTGCTTTTGTTTTTTTATACTCATTGCACGTATCTAGATTCTAAATGGTTCAATAAAGGTCGTGAACTGCAGAATTCCGTAATAATGGAAGAATTTAAGAGATAGATCGAAGAAAAGGAATTATGCCTTCTTTTAAGTTTTTTAACACTACGTTTTCACTGTTTCTTGAAAATTGGATAGGGAGCAATTGTCAAATGTCGATACTGTCGAATTAGTTAGTTAATTATGTATATAAATTAAAAAAAAACGGTATTCAATTTTCGATAAAGTTATACTTCAAAGATTTCATGTGTCGTTTCTAGTCTATTTGATTTTCAGTAAGTAAGTACTTACTAACGTCTTATTTTTAGTATCACAATCGAGATAAAAGGTGCTCTAGTTCAGTCTTATAGGTATTTCAAATTTCAGATGAAATATGTACATCTGTACATATATTTATATTTTTTTTCAGTTCGAAAGAAAACTATTTCACTTATTTATCAAAAACATAATAAACGAATTTTAATCGTTGATGACATTAAAATGTCAGGCTTCACCTTTACGACCGCACCTTTTCGGATGAATCTCACCTTTCAATCATTTAATCAATAGAAGAAAACCATACCTACATGAGCATCATACAATTTTATGTAAAGTGAAGAAACTAGCCATGCTCTATCAATAAAAACAGTCTAGTAAAACGCTACTACGAGTACTAGAAACATATTCTATTTTTATAGCCCAATAACATCAGTCATTTATATTTTATAGACGGTTAAACTCAGAACTGTGACCTAAGTTAAAGTTCCGAAGTTAAGTGAAAGGTCAAATTCCAGTTGAAAGTTACGTCTAAATTGATGGTCTGGAATTTATTGTTACTCTTTACGATACTATAAAATGTATACCAAATAGCAGGCAGGAGTTCAAATCAGATCTTAACAATCGGAAAATAAAATTAATTTGCCAATAAAGAAGGTATGTGGTAGCTGGTGCCAATAAAATTGATAATAAGACATTTTATTGTTTTCTAATTTAAGACGGGTTTACAGATCATTGGAATTACAGATTTATTTTTGGTTTGTTATAAGATAAAGCCTCTATGGAATAATTGTGTTCGTGTAATAAATTCGTAATAGATATAAATCGCGTTGATGTGATGCAAAATTATCGTATAATATAGTGTATCTATTAAGATCCATAGTAACATATTAACTATAAATTACGATGTTCAGTAATGCCGTACATAGGATAGAAACAAATAACTCTTAAACATAACCCCTTTACTATATTCTAAAATCAGAAAGGGTTTGTAAAAATAAGCTTATAAGATTATTTTGAAATATTTTTAGCTTCAAGATATCCAGAGGCAGGAGAACATAACTTTAAATCTAATAGAAACTAAAAACCACTCACTGACTAATCAGGAAATCGCAGGAATACCAACTTGAAATTGTAACTTGAGTTATAGGACTATATTTTCGTAAAATTCGGAAACAAATCTACTCCAGAAAAACTCTCTATGACAACGGGATCGCACAGCTAGTCATGTTATAAACGCAAAAATGACACAAATCTGTAATCACATTACAGGTAATACCTACGTATCTCAACTAAAAAAAAAAACATCCCAAGAATTTATATGAGCAAATTCTCAGAAAGGGCGCTTGAAAAATTCATCGCTACGTACCTACATCCCTCATAGAAAAGCCAATCTCTAGCCGGCCAGCGTCGCCAAAGGACTCTAGAGAAATTGCAAAATCTCCTCTCACGGCGGTTTCAAAAGACACTTAGATCCCGACATTCACGCTGCGGGAAGTGTTTATGTATAAGGTGCCTTTACAAACGTATCGATAGTAAATTTGTAGGTCAAAGAATACTCTATTCTTTTGCAAGTAACAATTAAAAATGCCATGGTGACTTAGTTTTGTTCATAAACAAAAATTACAAAGTAAATCAGATTACGGGTCCAGTAATGGTAAGGGATACCCAATTAATACGAATTGCATGAGCATTGCCGACAGATTGAAGTTGAAATTACTAGAGGTTCGTTAATTTCTTTTCAATTAATTCCCTGTCAAATAAAAATGAATGTAGCAATGACAGATATAATAAATACGGAGGTTACTTTTTACGTACTTCTTATAATTTGATACAAATATTTGATGCCACCTGTACGAGTACGTTGTACTCTGTTCGAGGAAAAATAAACAATGGTCATGACATCATGTTTTATTTTTTCGTATTATGAAAACTGTGTCTAATTTCATGTCGGTTCAGTTCGGTCCATTGTGTTAATTAATCAGTGGGATGCTGGAGGAAACCAGAGTAAGAACATTATCATCATCATCATCATCAGCCATAAGACGTCCACTGCTGAACAAAGGCCTCCCTCAAGGGGGGGTTTGCCATAATCCCCACGCTTGGCAGGCGGCTTGGGGATCGCAGTGGCTCACCGATTAGTGAGAGGATGTTGCTGCCCGTCCTCCGGTGTCTGGCCGCAGTTTTAAGACGTACCCGGGTCACAAGAACATTATACGTTAATTCCTGACAAGTTAAGAAACATGTTTATAAAAGTTCAATAGAAATCTTGAAAAATGACGCGAGTGCTATTGTTTTCCCACTTAAGCTATTGTGATACCTATAATAGGTGACAGACGAAGCTTGAATTGGCTGAGGTGGCGTAGCCGGCAGCTAAACGTCGCGTATCTATTCTTTATTTTATCGCCCTCTTTTGTGACGGTGGCGACATCTATTATTTTGGAAAGTTACTACATAAACGTAAATCTTTGTCTTATAATAAACTTAGTTCACGCATCTTTTATAGAGCCCGTAGGCTGATAAGCAGCGCGTTACCAATGTTTTCCTTTGTCTCAATGTTCTTCTCTCGAAGCATCAAGGAAGTTCATAACAGAAGTAACAAACCTACATAAATTGCACCGATGCGTGTAAAAACACACTTCAAAAAACAAACGAAAATAACAACGGGATTTCAGATACATACAATATCCTCTTGAGGAAAATGATAAAAAGACTTTCCAGGAAAATGTTCAGAGACAAAGATTTGCTAAAAAGTTATTGTCGATTCCTGAAAACGATAATCTTGAGCCCAAAGTATTTTTACGGCATCCTAAAACCTTTGCTTTTACGTATTTACCTATATTTTTACGGAATCACTCTGTGGTGACATTTTTTCTGCTCCATTTATTCATGTGATCGCAATATTCTTTTATGACACATCTTTGTTAAGCACTTTAACTTTTAAAGTAGGTACCTAGTTTAGAAAGTCACCAAACAAATTTCTTATTTGAATGAAAATTACTGAGGTCAGATTTTAATTTGGACACTATTTTACGTACCTATCAAAGGCGATCCAAACTCAAATCTATAATCTGCTGATGTCTTGTCTGTGAGTCTTATGATTTCTCCTGAATTTACTTTAACGAATGAAAATCATTCATCTATAATATTATTCAGTTCAATTTAATTTATAATAACTTCAAAACTCTACAATTTGTGACATTTTTTTTATACAGTGGACATTACCTATTTATATTTTTATGAATGCTAGATTTTTTATTACAGTAAGACGTAATAACAACGATTTAATTTTTAATGAAGCGGAATTACTCACCTCATGCAAAATACCAAAGCGAGGCGAGTTCAACAAATAACAATTAACTACTAAAATTGTCAAGTCACACGCACTAAAAACAATGTTTGTTTCGCCTATTTTATTCGACCACCTGTAATGAAACGATAAAACGGAAAACCGTAACTCTAAATTAATATAGTCAATGAATGTTAATAACCTTAACCTCTATGGTTCGCCTTGAAAACAATTGAATGATGGGTGAGATGGCCCGACAATAGGGACATCCTACAATCCCTTTCAGATTATTATCATTGACAATGTTATAATAGAGCAATCTAAATTAATCGCACGTAGTTATTAGCGTGTATAAATTATATTTAACTAGTGTATGTATAATATTTACTTTGTGTCTACGTCAATAAGTACTTCAAAATTAATTGTTTGATGTTAATTTAATTAATAATTGAATCGTTCCCGAAGTTACAAACTTACATACATTTCACAAAATCATAACACGTTCATGAAAACGTTACGTTAAGACAGAAAATGTTCAAAACATGTAAGTAGTCATTATGTGACGTGTTGCGGGTTCGATTCCCGCATGTGACAAATATTTATATGGCCTACAGATTGTTTTACGGGTCTGGGTGTCTGTGCATGTGAATATTTGTGATTGTAAACCCACCCACGTTAAAAAATAAATTAATTAACAATTATTTCACGGTTGGCGCAGTGGCTAAGCGATTACCTTTCGGCGCTAAGTGTCGCGGGTTCGATCCCCACACGGAACAAATATTTGTATGATCTACAGATAGTTGTTTCGGGTCTGGTTGTCTTTGCATGTGACATGTATGTTTGTAAACTGTACCCGCGATACAGGAGAAATCTTAGTGTGGGGCAAAGATTTAAAAAAATCGATTTCGGAGGTTCGAACAGTTAGTTCTAACAGCTAAGAAGTTGTATCTAATAATGAAAGTAAGAAGAAAATACTCGAAGAAGATACAACACTAAAGTTATTAATAACATAAAGCCATAAGTAGGTAACTAATATGATAAGCCGTATTTATAAATTTATTATAAAATTCACGCAAAAATCAAGTATCAGCTTAATAGCAAGAGAAAAATGAGTAAAATTTAAGATATTAATAAAAAATATTCAAACGATGTTCCATTAATTCGATTTAGTCGAAATGCATAATGGATCTTCAATTTGATTCTCATCAATCATTCAAAATATTGGGAACAGGTTTTACTTTTTTTTCCCTTATCTTTTACAATCTGTTTACATAGCGACAAAACAAAATAAATGAGTTTTACATACAGTGAAGCGACTTTCAATTGAAAACTTGCTTCATCAATGGAACCTATCCATTTAAATATTGTAAAGGTGAAATTCATAGTATCAAGTTCATAGCATCACGCCTGTAATCTTCGAAGCGTTCGGCAGAGATGTAAGTACTGCTGCAACCGAAATTTCACCGGTATCGTTATTAGGACCCATGTAAATGTCATTAAGTCATTGCCATCTAGCGGATAAAATTGCATACTCACGGCAGAACCAACGAATTTTCTAGAAAAAAAAAAAACATTTACACTACCCGATCTGGGGATCAAACCCAGTACCTCACGCTCAGTAGCTGCGTTTGTGAGTACTAGACCAAAGCAGCAGTACCTATCTAAGATTTAGCCGACCATTCCTTAATTTATTGTAGTTTCTGGGATTTATACACAACCAAAATTAATAATAGACCGTTAACATTTTAAAATATTTAATGTTAAGTCTGAATACTTGAATACTGTAAAGTTACTTATGAAGGAGTATAACAATTCACTGAAAATTATGTGTACGCGGGTTGTTTTAGCTATTCATAGTATTTATATAGCGCCGTTGTTACTTATTACTGTTACTTTGTATTCAAAATTTAGTTATGTATTTATTTACTGCCTGTGGTCTATTGGTCGTATGCGCGACTGCTGAGCGAGAGGTACGGGGTTCGATTCCCGGGCGGCAAAGTGATTCTCTGATTTTCAGAAATAATCCGTAGCAAATTGGAGTTTGGAATTGCACTTGCTAAATTGCAGTTATAGGCTTGTGTATACAGTAAATCTCTAGCGAACCCTTCAATGAATGCAGGCGTGATACTATGTTTTTTTTTTTATACATTGCCCCACACTAGGCATAATTCCTGTATATTGGCTGCGTTTACAAACACAAATATTCACATGAGCATATATGCCCAAACCCGGAACAACTATCTGTAGATCATACAAATATTTATTCCGTGCGGGAATTCAACCCGCGACACGAAGCACAGCAGTCGATCTCTCAACCACTGCGCCAACCCTGCCGTCAATCATATATGTATGTAATAAAAATATACCTACATATTTCGTAAGCAAAGAAGTGATTCGATCGATTAGACTTAGACCAATTCGGTATTCTGTGAGTACTTTTCTTTAACTTTTCCATCGCATTACGCACATCGCTGAACATTATTGACGAAATAATTTCTTTGAACTTATCTACCAAGAACAGACGAATACATAAAAGTTACAAACGTATTACATCTATACATATGTAAAAATATACAGGTCGATGTCTGTACATTATACATATTGGAGTAAAACTAATATGGGGGTCTTTATAGAGCAACATAAGCCAAAACACCAGTTTTTAGAACTTTTATCCGTCCGTCTGTCTGTCTGTTTGTACAAGCATCACGCAAAAACCATTGCATGGAATTGAATGCAGTTTTCACCGATGTATTGCTAGAGGTCTAACTTAAAATATAGACTCCATTTTACAGCAGGAAAATATCAGATTCTAAATTCCACACGTACGAAGTCGCGGGCAAAAGCTAGTAGGGAATAAATACACGTATGTATTCATATACATACCTACCTACGTATATTTTATACGCTCTCTGCACTCCCCTCGGCCTCAAGCGAGGTTCTACTTAAGGATTTCAACCAAGAAACATTGGGGGTTTTGTGCAAATGACCCAGAGGCACTTAACGTTATTTAGGGTACATGATATGCTGTAGATCTTTGAAGTCATTGGAGGTATTCAGAGAATCCCTTTTTCGAGACGGGATTTTGCGATGTGCTTTTATTTTTAATACGGTGGATTTTGTATGTGAGCCTGCTAAAGCTATGTTAGCTTTAGATTATATGATTTTTATAAATCTTTTTCTGCATGTGCAAAACAATAAAATAGCTTTCTACAAATATTGAGGTATTGACTAGCTGGGTTTAAAGAATAAATAGACTTTGTTTGTTAAGAAAGTCTGTAATTTTGTTATTATAAATGATCAGCTAAACACATATAAGTTCGTAATTCCTAAGGAATGAGATATATTTACGAGACATTATGTGAAACCTAAAAACTATGTGAGACTGAAAATTCATTATAATCTGTTAAGAGATCTGAATAAAAGGCTATATCATTATATTATTATTATGTGAGACCTCCGAAACTTAGGTGTAGGCCTGTTTGCCTCTTGGGTCTAGTGGTCGCTGCTGAAAGTGCAGCACTCTTTTATTGGGTATTTCTGTTCAAAATTTGTCACTAGCAGCACGTAGTTTGGAACTGTGCCCAGTTGATGGCACTAGGTTCGCCCCTTATTACATAGGACTTAATGTTATAATTTACGTAATAGTTCATCTACATTTTGCCGATGCCAACTTAATAACAGCATCAGAGAAATGTCTGGCCTGCTTATTGCCATATAAATAACCAAAATAGCTATGAATAATTAATGTATTTAAGATACTACCAGTATAACCAACGTTAAAACTACAGACAATACAAATAAACTAACTTTTACTTACTTATGCATAGAACTAAGTCGAATTAACAGAGGGTACTTCAAAAATTAACTCACCAAGAAGATGAAAACGTTAGGTATGTACTTGACGGTACTACTTTAACAAAGAACAAAAGTTACTTTTGGGAAATCACGACTAATGTCTGAACATCCCTGAAGTAAACTTCAAAGACTAGAATGAATTTTGTTAGAACAACCTGCTAAAAGCCAAGATCTCTCTTAATACTGACTTACTCGAGGAAAATTATACCTGGCTTTTTGGAACGAACTTTGAAATTAGAAGGGTTCATCTCTATAACGCTTTTTATTTTTTCTGTTCTTAAAAGTAAAAAGACGTTAAAGAGATTATTCAATTAGGTAAAACGGTTTTTACTCTAAATGGCCATTACGGGATTTGAATATAAAAAATATAGCATGTTCTTTTTTCTAAAAGTAATTTCAGTCACTCCCTCATTTTAAAAGAGCACTGATATTTATAATGATATTTGTACTCCGAAAATATGGATTTTTTCCAAATGAAATTTTATTATGCAGTCTTATATAGCCAAATAGCAAGAAACGACAACATGGCAGGCCCAGAGGAAGATGGCGGAATGAGCTAGATTTGCACCTGAAGGATTGTCCCAAGTCGCAACAGACCGGGAAAAGTGGAAAGAAGGAAAGGAGGCCTTTGCCCATCAGTGGGACTGTACAGGCTTATAATAATAATAATACATATATATAAAATTCCGGTGTGCGTGTGTTCGTAATTATTGTCCTTCTAAACGGCTTGATCGATTTTGATGAATTTATTTTTGTACTTATGGGGTCACCTGGATGTTTCATAGCTATAGTTGGACCCAGTAAGTGGCGCTGTTGGCAAGATCCAGAAAAGGGTCCGCAAGTACTTATATAACACCGGGATGAAAGTTTGTAGAAAAATCTTTCTACTCGGATCGAACCCCGGGAACAGCTAGTATCGTATATACATATATATAGCTTTCACAGCTGTCAGTTATGTGTCATATTATTAGACATAACAAGGTTGAATATAAAATGTATAAAAATTAAGTGTGGTTCATTTATTTTCTAACATCTCGCTCCTATCTGAATATCTGGGTCACAAAGTACCCTATACTACGAAATTAAGTGGGGTTTTACTTTTATCTCCTGCAAAACCAACACACATGTGACACCTGACGATCAAAGAGCCAACTCTCATGGCGCCCGGGGGATCCATCCACCCGGAATTACGTTCAACCTTCAAGAATAATTAATTCACGTGTAGCTCTTCAACCACGCACGTGCAAGAACTAGTTTTCCCGAGTTGAAATCGGGTATATTAATAGAAATATTTTCAATGGCTAGACCCGTGTCAAGAGGACTTAATAGTGTAAAGGGTAAAGTGGGTGGGCAGAAAATATGATATCTATTATTGAATAGAAAATTTCAGTGGCAAGGTATATCTTCACATTACAAAAGAATTAATATCACAAGGCATATCTTCACATTTCAAAAGAATATATTTGTTGTGCTTGCGGTTCTGACGACAAAATAACTTATTCTACCAATATAGGAATTATTCTGTATTAGTCGAATAGGTAGTTTTGTATAAAAAGTGTAAAATATGTAAATAATGATAAAATTGAAAAAATGATTCTTGATCATGTTTGAGAATTTAACTTGTTTCAGTATTTCATGTTAAATCCCAAAAAGCAAATTATAGTTGGTGCCTATAGATCACACATGATTATTGACAATTAAATTAAATGGCGGCGATAATTTTTTACCTACTTTTTCTGCTGACCGTACCAATATGTGATACCAACCTGTAACAGGGGTTAACAATAAGCAATGGCATTTAAAAACAATGACTAAAAAATGAGTCAAAAAATTCACGTTACAACGACCTTGACCTAGTTAAAAATTTCGAGGTCAACTTTCACTTCCGAGGAAGTTACTAAAGGATGTAACGACTCCATGGGTGTACGCATAGCATACATATTAAAGAGGTTTCGCTGCCTCCCAGCATGGGCATGTTTTGTATATTTTTATAGCAATATTTACTTTCCTCTGTGAGTCGAACTTCAAGGGAGACGCCAAAAAATTCGACTTAAGAGGTTAAGATTCATTCTAACTAATTTTCAGTTAGAGAGGTGAAATGGTGTTAACGTCAGTCATAAATTCCTTTATCATTTCATAAAATGTGTAATCCTATTTACTGTACACTTTTACATTGTTTTCTAAGAAACAATGACGTACATTGTCGGCAAATTCTTAAAGTCGGTAACTTATTTTTCTTTGAGCTATAGAGGTAATTAGTTTCAAATGATCGAGTTGTAGAGGTTGTAAAATCAAACATTGCTATGTTCGAGATACAGAGGTCCAATTTATTTTTTCGAATTATGGAGGGAAAATATGTTCTGAAATACCTTGTAGGGACTCACTGATTATTTCGACCTATAGAGGGTTAAGATTTCGAGTAATGGAGGTTATAGGGCCAGAAGGAAAGGGATTTTTTTTTCGAGTTTTGGAGGTTTTTGACTTATCGAGGTTCTACTGTATAAATTTTTAAGAAACACTAAAAGTTGTTGGGCATTTACATTTCTGAGAAATAGCGTTGTTCTAAAATGTTAAACCTATTTATTTAATAAAGAACACACATTATTATTGGTTCGTTATAAAAAATAACTTTACCTGAAAAAAGAAAAAAGCAATGTTCCTCAAAAATCCATCCAATTTAGGATTAAACTACGTATATTTAGGCGTAGGCAAGGCGTAATATTAGCTCGTGCGTAATAATTCACAGTTGCTTTAATTAGTAGGTATATTTCATGAGCCTTTGGGTGCGTAGGTGTACTTAAGCAAATGGTACCTACATATGTAGATAATAAACCGCATAAGTGAATATTGGTACTGTTACCCAAGTTCAGGTAGTTATTGCTTGCCCCATAAGCCCCGTGAGCACAATACACTACCAAAAACAGTATATGGTTATTAGCACTATAAATTCACAGACATAAAAGGGTCAATAAATGCAAATAATTTATAGTACTTCATTAATTTATTCTAAGATTATTCTATCGCGTTCTAATTGGACAGCTAATTATGTGATAATTATTTAAATCGTATAAGATTTGAAATACGTATTCGATCTAATAAGAAGGGTACTCAATTTTGATATTTGGATCACTAGTCAGGTTTATGATAAATATCTATGGTTTATGTAGCTGTAGTGTCAATACGTCTACAGTAAATCATCACAATTAACCATCAAAAATATGGATCGATCAATATCAATCCATATTTGTGATCATTTATTTCAATAAGATTAATTTGAATTCAAAAACTAAAAAGTGATCTACTAGTGATTAATCTAGATCTAGATTGAATCTGGAACTAAATTAAATATTTAAGCAATGCCAATACGGTTCTTATTATATATCAGCTGATCAATACAGTTCGCAATACGAATGAGATTTGGGTCAAGATTATTACTGAAAAACATCTTTGTGTAAAACTACAATAATACAACTTGAAAAATTATCGACACGACTGCGGCCTGAACCTGCGAACTCTGGCGTGCCCAACGGCGTGCACAGAGTTTTTAGACAGGGTAGGCAGAAAATTTTAAAAGCTTACTTACCAAAAATACCTCTTGTATTGTATCGTCGTCTTGTCGATTTAATAATGATGTATGTGATTTGCCACCTCAAATTTCTTATAATAAATATTTATCTGAGTTATATAGGGTAGGCAGTGTCTTTTTGTCTGTATGAACCGCACGCCACTGGGTGTACCGTGCCGTTGCCGTAGAGAAATAATAATAATAATAATTCTTTATTATCAGGCTACTTTGGCCCATAAATATATACCTTACAAACTAACATATATTTATATTATATAGTTTGTGTTAGTATAAAAACTTAAGCCTATGTTAGTAAAAAAAATCACTAATGCACTGTTATTGTGCGATCGTGTGGCACATGTCCGCGGAAGCGACGAAATACCACGCCCTGCGGCCAGAAGTCCTCTTCCATGAGGAGGTGCAGATAACACGTTGCTACTCGCACCACGAACGCCCTGAAGTTGACGTTGCGGCGCGATTCCAGCAGCTGCACTCTCGGCGCGTACTTAGTCTTCTGGCGGACGTACTCCACAATGTCCTCCGCTTTAGTGGTGTAGTGTAGGCGGGAGATGTACAAAGGAGTGTTCGGCATCGCGGCACGTATGGTGAAGTTGGGCCCCACTGGTGCACTGCCGCAGCGGTTCTTGCTGGTTTTCTGACATGCTATGCTACTGGTACTTCTTGTGAGGAAATCGTAATAGACTGAGGTCATCAAGCGGATGGGAACTAAGATACACACATTATACGGTGAAAACCAGGTTTCCCTCGTGGAGGTCGGAAGGCAATCAATTTGCGGACGAAGGAACTACCGCTTGCTAATGATCATTCAACAAGTTTCTTAAAATAGGCTTCTCTCAAACGAGCAATAATAAAAATTAAGTTAAGACCACGTAAAGTGAAAAAAAAAAAAAGTTCCAAATATGAAATCCCAGAAGTGCTTTTTTTTCCAATAATTCATTGCTTATATATATACATGAAGATTGTTCTCTTTAACATAAAATAGCGGCTGTATTACCGAAGGGTTAGGCAGTGGTATATTGTACCTTTTTTTTTTTTTTTTTTGATTAACGTGGTGAGAACCCATCATGGGCTATCCTCCGCCAGGGGAGGGCGGAGGGGTGTGTCGGACTCCTACCGGCTAAACTCACCACGGTGATCCGCCTCGACACCATATGGTGGGCGTCGGGAACTCTTAGAAGACCGCACCGAAGCCCACCATGGTGTCATGCCGAACGGCACTTCCCGGAGGGGGTGACTGTAAAGAGGCCACCCCCTCGTGCACGTCCCGGGGGAGACTGTAAAGAGGTCCCCCCGTTACCCTCGCTGGTGCTGTGTGCACGGCGACACGGACCACAGCGTGTCGCCGTCTTCTCGGGGGTCGCTAAGTGAGAGCGCGCAGAGTCCCCACTCTGCGCGCTCGCGACCCCTAAGGCCCCCCGCTGAGGTGTGTTAGGCGGGGGGTTGCGGCGTGTTGCGCGCCGGGGCGGTTGCTCCCCGGCGCCTCCTCCTCCGTCGAGCGGGATCGGCCCTCTCCCGTTCCCGCTCATCGGCCTCCTTCTGGAGCATAACTGCTTCACAGAAGGAGACCACTGCCCTCCAGTTTTCCGATTCTGCCAGCATAGCCGATACTATGGCTGGCAGAGAGAGATCTTGCCCGATCTGGTCGACCAGAATCTGCCGCTCTGCGGCCCACGCAGGACACGCCTCGAGCGTGTGCTGTGCAGTATCCTGGCCACCTCCTCCACAATGGTGGCAATCAGCCGTGGCCTCGCGGCCGATCCTATTCAGGGTATATTGTACCTACACCCACATTTCAGCGATGCCGTTATTAAATCCCATATAATAGGGGGCAAGCTTATTGCCATCTACCGGGCACAGTTCCAGGCTTCGTGCTTCTACTGAGAATTTCCATACAGAAAAACCCACTAACATTTTGACCGACCCGGGAATCTCAAAACCTCATCCAGCATTAACGGTTGCGAATAGACCAATGAGGCAGTCTATTTAATACGAGTATATAGATTTATCAAACATAATTGAATAAAAAATCTCCGGTGTTTCTCTAAAAAGTTCCTCTATGAATTCTTTATGTTCATCCCGTAATTTTACAACTTCTCTTAAGTCGTAATAATTTATTACATCAGGCGCAGTTTTAATATTTAAAAAATCTTACGTTCGAAGTCCACGCTCTCACACTACATAAAATAACCATTATATTTTTATGGGATGTAAAATTTAAATTACTTTTACCTTTGTAAACTTCTATCGGTATTAACTGTTTACTATTTTAAAGTAAATTAAGTAGCTTAACTAAGACTTAAGTGCTCAACTTTGTTTAACTTAAACCTGTTATATTTAAGTTAATATAAGCATATACTGATATCGTAGCTGGAGTCAAATGTTTAATCAGCACATGAGCGACAAAACTAGCTGATCAATGTACAAAGTTTCATACATCTATTTTGTGAACGAAATATTATAATATTTTATACTTTTTCTCGTTTGTAACAAACATTTTAAATTCTTCTATTCAATGTTAATCTATAACGTCTGGTATTTATTGCTTAATTGTTGCAGCATACTCATACATTTTATCTTAATTGATTTTAAAACTATTGACCGAAGTACCTACCTAATGATTAAAACTAGCCATAGACCAAAGCACTTAGTTGTCTACGTGATGCGGTTACTAACAGATGGTGCGTATATTTTTTCTTTGAAACGAGGCTAACTTAGTTTGTTGAGTTAAATATTGTGGTTCTTCTTTATCTACTTTATGTTTATAGAATGGGTAGAATTAACCTTTCTCTATAATTACAGCTACTTTACTTTTAATCTAAGTACTTAGTTCTTTATTAATCTTTGGTTTGGATATAGCTTTGATTGCTTCATTAGGTAGTGATTGTCGCCCATTTGCTTCTAATGGATTCCTTAGACGGTTAAATGGTTACGCTATTGTACACCCACATTTCACCGATGTTGTTATTAAGTTCCATATAGCAGGGGATGAGCCCATCGCCACCACCTGGATACAATCTCAAACTGAAGCTGCTACTGAGAATTTTGTAACAGAGAAACCGAATAACACTTTGCCCGACCCGGGGATTAAACCTAAGACTTTACGCTCAGCAGCCGCGTTTGCGACCACTAGACCAATTAGGCAGTAAAGTCACGGTTAAGATGTATTATTTGTTAATTGTATAGCACATCTTTCGTTTAACCTTGTTAAACCTAGGGATTTCACGAAATCCCTGGTGTTGTCATTTCCCGACTATGTATACAACTACAACTGTCTAACCTTTGGGGATACCAGTCGTGACGGTAATGTTAATGAATTCCCAATAGTCAACACTGATACATGCTTACACGCGCACTAGAATAAATAATAATGTAATGGATGTGACAATGGCATTAATTTATGATAAAGTATATCATAGCTACAGACAATCCGTCACAATGACACTGATTTGTTTATAAGACGTTGACGAAGTGACACTGACTCGCAAAGTCGTAACTCACCTCTTTTGTAATGTAAATAAGGTACAGAATCCTCTGATTTACTGTAATCGGATGAACATTATTCATGATAATCTTGCTACGAAGCTCACTACTTATTTCCATCAAAGTTAATCAAAACACATGATATAATAATTCTTCAAGAACTCACATGTAAAAGTTATAATACCTTCTTAGAAGATCGATGAGATTAGGCATAATAATATACGTAAATTCTAATAAGAAATTGTTATTACGCCTGAACAAAGAAATATACCTAACATACAAGAATAGACTACTTTGAACAAGAACTGATAAGAAATTTTGAGTTTCAACTTGATAATAAAAGGAAAGTTCCACTTTGTTTTCTGACAGACTTTTGAAGGACTTTTGGGTGTAAGAAAAACACCAAACAATATGGCCGATGTGAGTCTTATACAAAGAGATTTCTCCATTGTTTTTCGCGGCGGAACAGGAGGCAATATCGGGTAAAGAATGTCGATGAAATCATAAGGATGATCACATTATTCGATGACAATGCATAACCCAAGTATGGCTTTTATAAAGCATAGATTCATGATGCCCCTGATTTTGCGGTGGACATTCCCTTCCTACCCTAAGTATAAAATAATATCGTTCAACTTCTTCACGTACCATTTAGCGGTGGAAAGCAGAAAGGATGGGCTTATGGCGTTACCTATAAAGCAGTTAATCGAGTACATTCTTATTAAATCAAATATCCATTTTAAACGGCTTAACAGTGATTAGACTTATAATAGGGTGTTTAAAATGGTGTTAATGACTTTGGAACCGTGCACCTAGAATCACGACGTTATGAAAAAGCCTGTAA
Organism: Shargacucullia verbasci; assembly: GCA_947562105.1. Classification (NCBI taxonomy): domain Eukaryota; kingdom Metazoa; phylum Arthropoda; class Insecta; order Lepidoptera; family Noctuidae; genus Shargacucullia; species Shargacucullia verbasci. The sequence continues at coordinate 6,249,358 of OX387296.1, forward strand.
AAGCCTACTAGAAATAAAAATACCTATTTGATTTTGACTATGATGATTTTTTTTTATTGCAACACAATATTTGTCTAATAAATCATGACCGGTTTAAACAATTTTTAATAATATTTATTTTTAAATCGACTACAGATAAATACCTATTAAATAATAAGTCTCAGATAACATACGGAACATACCTCACTTTAATACAATCATATCTTTATAGATAGGTTTAGGGCTTTGGTATACCTACCTACCTACTTATTATATACCTAGGTATATAGTAAGCTAATTAAGGCACACAATTGTTAAATTAATTAAATAAATTAAAAATATTTATGGATTCCTAATAAGTAAATAAGTCAAAGTCAAAGTCAAAATTTTTATTTTTAATCATATATAAGTAAGATGTAATAAAAAAAAATAAAGAGACCTCTATGTCTAGCCGATAGTGGCGTACTAATTTTAATTATCCTTATTTCTAATGACATTAATTAGACATCACAGGTATATAATAAATGTCTGTTTTAAATAGTATAAAATTTTAAACTTAATGACGTCTTCAATAACCCTCTCTCTACTCATGTTATATGTGTTATACTTTAAAAGCGCAAATTCTCTGAGAAACTTCAAATTGTGAACTCGTTACAGATAACAGTGTACCAGAAATTGTATCCGATATTTATCGAATGTCATTTATTATAAAAGTTCCGGACTGTGACGGTAACAAGATATCGTTCTGTTCAACGTCATCGATAACTTGACAATGAATGGGTACAAATTAAACAGGGGTGAATACCTACCTATCTATACGTAGAAGATGAATTTCATAGATTATAAATTGATCCCTCTGTAGCAAACTGATGGAAGATTTTCGATCAGTTAAGTGAATAAATAAAATTGTAAAAAAAATGTTGTTGTCAATAACAGGTTAGTATAGTATATAATAATAACAAGTTCATATACTACTTACTCATGTAGAAAATACTAGTATTCACACAAGTTAAAATAAGACAATATTTTACTTGATTTCATCCTAAACCCAACTGTAACTTTGAAGCGGGGAATAAATTATCCTGCACGCAAAATATACAAATTAATGTACATATAGATAATTAGTTATTCTTGATTTTCTATTATATGTATATTTACAAGTATAACCAAATAGCCATGTATATCATTCACATATGAATGATCTATGAAGTTACTTCGGAGTATCGAGCGGTTCCATTCGGCCTCACACCGATGAACGATGCATCGAGTTTTCATTTTTAATCATCGACATCAACCAAGCGTGAACTTTGTTCAGTTTCGAAAGCGACCTCACGAAAGTGATGAATAAAATATTTTGACTCGAAGAAGAATCAATAACATGGATGGAAACGAACAGAATAGAAGAAAGTAAGACAACTTACCTAGTAGTTCCGTAATCTGGAGAGTCTCCAACTCCTGTCTCCAATCTGAGATTATTTCAAAGAGTTCTCCTTCTGGAACGAATAAATAAATAGGGTTTAATGGTTGGTTTTCCAGGTATCGTAAATGTTAAGTTATGTATATTAATAATGTATCACGCCGCGTCGGTGTAATGTACACCCACCATTGCTAATGCTGTTATTAAGTCCCATAAGTATAATAGGGAGTGAGCCTATAACCACCAAATGGGTCCACATCCAAACACCGGGCTGCTACTGAGACATTTTTCATTCTCAACAGATTTTTCATTCACTGATTTCATTTCAACAATCATAGTTAAATAGTTATACATCGTTATACCTAATACTGCTATATTTTCATATTTCATACGAAATATTTCTTTAATAATATTGATCACGAGTTCTATCACAAAAACTTTTTACTCCACTGATCATTTATTTCCAACAGAAAGAAAATATTGTCAAGTATTGATCAATTTCATTGTTACTCCATTTCCCACACTTCGTAGCTCCAGAATGCGCGAAGCAAGCGTTTGATAATTCACTTAATAGTGTTATGATAGTAATATATATTAACGTATACTAGAGTAACTAGAACATTCCATGTTTCTTCAATATCTAAGGAAGTAATTAAGTTAAGCGGACCGTTTGTACCAGTTATTCTATCTTGAGTTAATTAATATCTCTCGTTAACTTTGTAATATTAATTTTGAGGTGTGCCTCCATTTCCTTGTTGACCTTTAAACTAAATGAAAGGCTTGAATCCAATAAACGCACAATTAATTTGATTCACTTACAACTGTCTAACTAGCCATCAAATCTCATATAACCAAGGAATTAACTTATATGATTGGTTGATAGATGATTTTTTTTGTGTTTTAAAGCAAACGGCTCTTGTAATCCTACTAATCCTACAGTCCTACTAATATTATAAATGTGAAAGTTTGTGATGATGGATGGATGGATCTTTGTGACACTTTCAAGTCAGAACGGCTGAACGGATCTGTATGAAATTTGGCACAGAGGTAGATTATAGCCTGGAATGGGCTACTTTTAATCCCGGAAAAATGTACGGGTTCGTAAACCACGCGGGCGAAGCCGTGGGCGGAAGCTAGTAATTCATATATTGTGAATGAGTTTACAAACGCAAATATTCAAATAATGCGTAGAGGAAAGATTAGTCAATCAGCAATGGTGGATGGACTTGACCGCTGATTTCACATCACGGCGCCACCTGTTCTCAAAAATCGTCACACGTGATGGTTTTTCCATGTACTTTAGTTATAATGTTGGTTTTGGGGTAAAACTATACTATATATTTTTTTTAAACGTTGCCCCACACTATGATTTTCTCCTGTATCGTGGGTACAGTTTACAAACATACATGTCACATGCACACACAAACAGACCCGGAACAACTATCTGTAAATCATACAAATATTCGTTCCGTGCGGAGATCGAACCCGCGACACCTAGGGCCGAAATCTAATTGCTTAGCCACTGCGCCAACCGTGTCGTCAAATATATAATATTGTATGATCTGATATTTGACCTGTGTATGTGCATTGTACCTGCGGATATATCATTTCATTACATCTTTTAAGCGCTGAACGGTGAACAGGTTATATGGATTCAGGCAACAGCTACGTTTAAAATGAATACAGTCATGTACCTATTGAGCGAATAACTCGTAAATTAGATCATTACACCGTATAAATAAAATTAATCGTTCATGATTTCATTATATCATAAGATCACCCGGATAACATCCACTACAGAATATTCACCCATCCGTTGGGCAGCTAACGAACTATGTAGGTAATTAATGTCACGCGGATAATGCTATGTTTATGGTTCATAAAACGTCAATAGAATTACCTCATCATCAATCGGTAGTGGTGGTGGTTGCCGTGTTCAAATACAGACGGGCGCTCATCAGCATTGCTCTGAAATAAAAGAAAAATCATCGTGACGAACATTAAAAGGCTGGTAATGAAGCTGGCTTATCCCAGCATTAAATCTAAGTAATCTTATCTAAGGTAAATATGTTTAATCGAAAAAGTAATTACTTACACCCCTTTAACAATTTGAGTTCCGTTCAGGTCAAAGACCTCTCTTAACTTTAATAAAACATTATATAATATATTTAATAATATATTTTATATATAATATATATTGACCGGGTATGTCTTAAAACTGCGGCCAGAAACCGGAGGACGGGCAGCAGCGTCCTCTCACTAATCGGTGAGCCACTGCTATCCCCAAGCCGCCCGCCAAGCGTGGGGATTATGGTAAACCCCCCCTTGAGGGAGGCCTTCGTTCAGCAGTGGACGTCTTCTGGCTGATGATGATGATGATGATGATGATAATGCTATAATATATATTATGATAACAGTTCCCGTGATTCCGTTTACGTACAGAGATTTATCATAAACTCTTTGAAACCCAATATCACCAGTTTGATGGGATGCATTTTGATAACCTTCCTTAGCAGATGGCTACACCCCGTAACCTAACCTAACTGCTTTATAATTCCTGAGATTTCATGATTAGTCAGTGAGTGTATGAGCAGTATTTCGTTTTCATTTATAGAGATAAAGATATTTTATTTGGCAAACATGGGTACAAATAAATAGTCATATTGGAAACAAATGGTTCGGTGACATTTTACCACTGGGCATGCAACATTACATAATAAATGAAAACTATATACAAACTTTAACATTTAGGTAATATAACAAAAAATGAATTTACATGAGGTAACAAAATTATTTTTGATTATAATTTTTATAATTTAGGTATAAATACCACTGTTTTAAAACCATTACCGTTTTATATATTTAAAATACCAACAACATAAGGATACATGAAATGGTAGGTATGAAGGAAATTTCCCAAGGTCTTTAAGCGGAGGACGAGAGTTTTGTCACGGAATACGGCACTTAAGTCAAGGAAAATTATCTTGTGTATAGGTACTGTAAGTAAATAGCTTGCATAGGAAACTTGTCTTAATTAAATCTAAATATATAGGTATTATGAAGAAACTTGTTGTTGCCCTCGGTTTCACTTGGATCCTAAGGACACAAGTTCCTGTACCCTGATAAAATGCATCCCATGTGTTAATCCCCGCCATGTGTGTATACGCACAATTTCATCTAAATCCATTCAGGCGTTTATGGGTCACTGTGTAACATACATCCAAAAAAGGTCACATACTTTTTATATATCTAATAGAAGTCGATTATTTTATAAAAGTGTTTCAATGTTTAATTTTGTCATAATAAATAATCTTGAGAAAATATATAGGAAACATTATTTGTCAAATGCATGTATTTACCGTCGTTTTGTTTTGGTCAAAACCTGACATTATACAAAATTTTACTAAACAAACCAAAACTGCAACATCTTATTATGCAACAAGTGGTCCTAACAATAGTTTTGGTGATAATAAATCACGTCGCCAAATATGCATAAAATTTTGACTAAACACGCCATCGCACTATTTTAAATATTGTTGCGCTGATGTTGTTAAATAATTATATATATATACGTATATTGTATTGTGACAATAATTTATGCTTTATGGCTGAACGTAATTTTTTGTTGCGCATGCACCTCATCACACTCGATGTTTTATAATCTTTCATCTAAAATATATATTTTATACGAAGATATTATTAATGCCTGGAACCATTTCAGTTATAATACTATAATTAATCAAAATAATAACATAATAACTGTAGCTTTTGATTGAAAAGCTAATTAGAAATCTTGATAATGAAGAAGTTATTAAGTTTATTGCTGCCGTATATATGAATTAGAAAATCATTGAAAAAACATCTCATTAGTTTTTTTGTAGGTTGTTATGTAATAGACAATTTGAGTGTGTCTTAATCAGAAACTGGTATAATAATAAATTACTGCGACCAAAACCCTACCAAAAGCAGATAAATTAAAATATTAAATCTTTATAAAAAATATAATTAACAAGCGAAACGCCTTCACCCTATAATCTCTATGACAACAAACAAATTCGTTAAAAAAATTAAAAGTAACTAGTTCATACATGTCGTCATGGTCAATCAACAAACAATCAGTCTGATTGCTACATGTGTGTGAACAAACTCTCCAGTTGCAAGCTCTTAACTAGGGCTCCACAGTTTGTTTTTATAAACGAAATAAGCAGATTCATTTACATTGCACAGCGCCACGAATTAAACGTACAATTTAAAGTGTTTTTAGGAATAAAAACTGTTTGAAATGTGATCATTTAAACTGGTAGAAAAGATTTGAAATGCACTTTCAAGAAATTTAACAACACAGACTGATTAGGTATACAGTAGAATTAAACATTCATATAAATTTTAATTTAGGTAAATAAGATAGTATCACGCTTTTATTTCCCAAAGGGTTAGGCAGAGGTGTAATATTGTTCACCATTGCCGTAATAGGGGACGAGCCTATTGCCATTTGCCGGGAACCATTCAATTTATACTTGAATTCTTTTTTATACGCTATAATACAAATTTAAACTATTGAAGCAATAAACAGAGGTACATTTGGGTCTCCCAATCAACATCCTAAATAGCTATCTGCAGGTATTACAAATATTTGTTCCGTGCGCAATCGAACCCGAATCGAATCCGTTATACATTGTACAGAGAAACTCACTAAGCCCGCGCACATTTTACAGCGCCAATCATGTAGTTTAAATAGTACATAATGGGTTGTTTGTCAAGTAAACCACGGGAGCTGTTTAGTACAAGTAAAGTCCATTTAGTATATTTATAGCGGTTTGAATAAAACTCTCGTTTATATTACACGGCGATGTTATTCTAGACCACACAAGTTGGGGTTAAGTAAAATGAACCAGGATTTTGTACCGGGTTTTATGTTTGGTTCATAAATGTTTATTTTAATAGAATTTTTGTCGGCATATTTTTATATATTTGCCAGCAATTTGCGAAAAACTTCAGGAGCATATATCACAAGGCACAATTTCGACTCAAGAACTAAACAAAAAATACGTGGGTTATATTGGCTGTATCGGAAAAAAGTCCAATTGAAGGATTGCCTAATGTAAAATTTAAAAATATGCCATATTAAATATTATAAATATTTAACAAAAACTTAATTAAAGCCTACTGAAGCCCCGGTAGGTACTTACATAGTTTGTATTGTTTTTATTTGAAAATGATTTTATTTTTCATCACTGTTTTATTCCGGAATATCCGACATCTTCTTAACAATCCAAGTAAACTATCGTAATCCATCACCTAAGGTCTACACACTATCCTATATTACGAAAAAATGCTTTAGAAAAGTGCTATAAAATGACTGAAAGTTTAATAAAACATTGTAACGATGAAAGCGTCTAGTACAGTCTAAATTTTAATTTACTTTACAGTGAATGCAAAATAATGCCTTTCTCGCTCGTTGACGTTGGCACACTATTAATATTTTTTAACTCTATTTTGCTGCTTTTTCATTAGTAGTAAATAAATATGTTAACAACCCCCTATATTTTGTATAGTGTTGCGACACGGGTGCTAGGATAACCTGCGTGACAGCGCTGACAACGAGTCAGCAACATGTGTTGACATTTTTCCATGTAAAAATTTTACGTTAGACTGGCTTGAAAAAGATTTTAGAAATACTACTTTCTTTTTGTTTTTTCTTAGGGTAGATAGAAGGCGTACACAAATTATTCCTCTAACCAAGACCATATCTCCAGAAGTGAGTTTCATTTGTTTCGGCCAAATAAATAATTAACAATATAACATAGCATCACGCCTGTATTTCCCTACGGGTTAGGCAAAGGTGTAGGTACACCCAAATTAAGTAATATAAGTTATAGGGGGCGAACACATTATTAGTATCCATCGACCTAAGGAATACGATGCGAGCTTATTCCACCATTCTAAATTCTGGGCCGCTACTGAGAATTTTCTAAAAAGAGAATTTAATAACACTATCCCTTCTGGGAATCAAACCCAGGGTCTTAGGCCTATATATAGTCACTATGGTGGCGCCACCGATCGCAAATTTGCTAATTGGTTGCACAACTAAGGCACCAGATACCCTCCATAGAGCTGTATACATTTTGTTGGTGGCGCAACTGGTGTCCTAGTGACATAGACCTTATGGCTTGCAGCCGTCTTACCTCCAGACGAATGAGGCATTCATAATTAATAATAGGCAATTATTTTTTTTTAAAACATTGCTCCTTACTAGGATTTCTCCTGTGTCGTGGGTACAGTTTACAAACATACATGTCACACGCACACACAACCAGACCCGAAACAACTATCTGTAGATCATACAAATACTTGTTCCATGCGAGAATCGAACCCACGACACCTAGCGCAGCAGTCGATCTCTCAACCACTGCGCCAACGGTGCCGTCAAATTATGTGTAATCTCCTTTAATAAAATTAAAGCCATCATCTTTGCCTTGTACCTTTCCCATCTACATTAGTGTCGGCTCCCAGTCTAACCGGTTGCGGCTTAAAATCTGTATTTTACACGGAGAGACTAACATCTGACCTCTGCCACACAATTATTAGGAGACATTGATGCTACAAGGTTAGACTGGTCGTCAGACAGAATAAGATTAAAGTAACGCATTCAAAATAAACAAACTCATCGCAGCGTGCGCATTCAATCCTAATTAGTCACAATGATGTCATGCATAATTCTGTCTATACCGGAACTGTGTCGTGTAGGCGTGAATATTTTGTGTCATGACCAATACGAACATTGTATTTATTTTGTTGTGGGTAGGTATATATATGATTTTATATCGTTTTTTCTTGTATAGTTTTCAAATTTTACTTTACTTTATTTTTAAATGTTGCCCCTCACTAATAAAAGTATTCGTGTGATTTGTCATAGAATTTTCATATAGAAAAACATAATAACATATTCAACGACCCGGGAGCCGAATCCTTCACTGGTGAGCTGCTTCTCGCTCGCAACGGGTAGACCAATAAAGCCGTCAACTTAATTCGATTTAATGACATAAAGTCATCTGCCTAGCCTTTTCCCATCCACATTGAGGTCGGCATCCAATCTAACCGGTTGCGGCTGAATATCAGTATTTTACTTTGCGACTACCTTATGACCTCCGCCACCAAATTACTGGGAGACACTGATACTCTAAGGTTAGACTGGTTGTAAAACTTTTTGGGCTACTCACACCAGTAACGACTGTCTTCGTATGACACCCGGGATCAACTGCTTGACGTGCTTTCCCGAGGCACGGAGGGGTCTCAAAATGTAAAAAATGGTCACCCATCTAAGGACTGACCGTGTCAAGTGCTGCTTAACCTCACAGATCGACCGATCAGCGCGGCAGCTATGTAGTTTCGAGCCTATTAATTAGATACAGTAATAACTTAATTCAGCATTCATTAGTACAAAGGTTATTGCTACTAGACTAGCGACACGCCCCAGCTTCGCACGGGTAGCAGAGCATATACGCATTCATTTTTTTTTCTGTCGTTGTGTCGTATCAGCCTATTACGTCGAGCATTTACTCGGCGCACCTCAGTAAAGCCCGCAGTCGGCATAATTTTTTCCGACATCTTCAACTATCATCGTCATATTTCAGCCAATTTACACAAAACCTTAACAAATTATACACATAAACATCTTCATGAATCACTGTCTATTGGTGAAAACCGCATGAAAATCCGTTTAGTAGTATTTAAGTATATCGCGAACAGACAGACGCGGCGGGAGACTTTGTTTTATAATATGTAGTGATAATGGCTTGGCCGTGTGAGAGAAGGTATGGTACGAGTAACACGCTGAATATCTATTATGAATGACTCAGATATCATTGATACTATCTGTTTAACATAACATTATGATTCTTTACATTCAGAATAGACAATAGTACTGTTTTACTAATGTGTGGTCGATACTATACTAATGTGTGTACTATACTTGTGATAGACTAGCGTAAATGCAATGTAATCGGTGTTATGCAACTAAATCCGCTTATTTGGACTGTTTAGCGATTGTTTACTGTGGCACTTGAAATCCGTATTCGGATTTTTTGATTATCTAAAAACAGCTAGCAGGAGGAACTTGAGCTACGTAATTACCGCACAGTAGCAGCGCTGCAAAGGTCAATCCTTGGGTAGGTGACCGTTTTTCACACATCGAGATCCCGTTACTCAGAAAGTTTGGTCAAGTAGGGCCAAATGTCATACGAATATCTTTGGCAGTCGTGACGGGTGGCACTAGCTTATAAAGTCTGACAACCAGTTTAATATTATCGTTTCAGTTTTAGCGTATCAGTGTCTTCCAGTCATTGGTTTGTGGCGGTGAAGAGCTAAACATCGTGAGTTGGCTTCATAAAGTTTTCGATTGTGTCTAGGCCGCCAACCAACCAGGCCTGGATTAAGGCCTTACCCGTTTCATTCTAGAAAGAGGTCCGTCCTCAGCAGGGCTGAATTATTATTATTATCATCCTACACCGTAACATAACAATTGTTTGCCTTGAGTATCTTTGTTTTTACACGTAATTAACACTGGGAAACGAATTTCGCACATCGTCCTCTGGGGGGCTATATCGTGATTGCATGTAAATTCTACGTTGACATGAATATACACAACTTAAATCTCACATAAGACATTCCAATTATTATTATGCTCACGTGTGTGGTTTTGTATTATTTTGAAAATTCATAAAGAATCATCTCGGTCGTAAGTCGTCTAACAAAACACTTTAGTGATGTCTTGAGTTTGATTACATATTTTTTTTTTACAAATGTGCGGGTCGTCTTCATCGAACGAATGATAGATAAAGGCAAATACTTAAAGTAGCTTGTTCATAATTGACTGCTGAATTGATTTCATTAACTCTCAAAGTATTCTGTAGATAATCGCCAGATTGACGCACGATTGAAACAATAAAAAAATATTTCAAGGCAATAAGACGAATTTTAAAATGCAATAAGAAATGCAAGGATCATCAGTCTATATTCTTAAAAATAGTTCAATTTAAAAATCTTTGAGTTTTTTATATTGAATTATTTATTATTGTGTGAGGTTTGTATGTTGTTCCTAATAATAATAATGTCCTCCTAACCGATTTCGGTCACGGCGGCCAATGTCACCGGAGATTAGCCAACTACGCAGGAGATATTATAGAGCACAAGTGTATGCGCAAACACAGGTGCTCTCTCTATTCCTTCACTCTCATAGTCCGATGGGAAGGCAATCCGACACGACCGGAGAGAGATCAGGCGCAGGACCAACGGCTTTACGTGCTTTCCGAGGCACGGTGTGTATTCACATACACGAAGACCCAGACCCAAAACAACTATCTGTAGATCATAAAAATATTTGATCCGTGCGGGAATCGAACCCGCGACATGTAGCGCTGCAGTCGATCTCTCAACCACTGCGCCAACCGTGCCGTCGTTGTTCCTACTTCTGCGAATGTTAAATAATTTTAAGAGGATGGACAATAGTCTCTACTTTATGATAATAACTACCACCAATCTATATTCCAATCGTAGTGATTATTATTGATAAGGCATCATATAAAGGTAAGTCGCTTTTGAAAGTACCACGTGATGAGATGCTCGGATAAAATCTAAAATAAAGTAACCGTAGAAAATGTTGAACAATTTCTCGGTTTTAATAATACATAGATGTTCAGCTCATAACGACCTTTATTTCTCGCTCCCGTATAATAACCCTGACGTTTGCAATAACCACGTTATGACGGTTATAAATTTTTCAACGAGCTTCCTCACTTTGTGTTGAAACAAAATTTTATTGAAAGTGTTGTGTAGTTTAATATAACATTGTTTAATTTAAAATAGGCTAGACTGGGCGAAGACAGAAACAATAAGAGTTGTGGAAAGATGGAGGAAACCCTTGGAAACCACCGGTAGGACTAAGCAGGTCAATAATTTAAGTTAATTATTGTTAATGGTATTTTACACAAGAACATTTTACAACAATACTTTGTATTTCAATCTCTTTTCTAAGTCTTTCAATATTTTCCAGTTATTTCGTATTTATTTGTTCATTAACAAACCGACGATCCTACTATCCTACTTCCTACTAATATTATAAATGTGAAAGTTTGTGAGGATGGATGGATCTTTGTTACTCTTTCACGCCAGAACGGCTGAACGGATCTGGATGAAATTTGGCACAGACATAGATTATAGCCTGGAATAGCACATAGGCTATTTTTTATCCCGGAAAAATGTACAGGTTCGTAAACCACGCGGGCGAAGCCGCAAGCGGAAGCTAGTAGACAATGATTCTAAAAATGCCTAATCTGGAATCTGTAGCGTTCATAGAATATTTTCTATTAGCAAAATTACTATCTTCTGAAAAATATTCAATGTAGCTTTATTACGAATTTTTTATTAGGTACGATTTAACATTTAAAGGTTGCAACTATTATTTACAACAACAACTATTTACCATTAAAATCAAACGTGCGGCGTTTGCTTTTACAAAGTTCGTGACGTCACAGTAACAATGACAGGCAATGGGACCCACACTGTCGATCGATAACGATAAAAGTACAATAGTGTGCCCAAAAACTATTCTATTGTCACAAAAACTAGCAGGTAATAGTGCTGCATCTCACAAACGAAGTTTTCTGGAATAGTTGAATATATACAAAACATTAAGAACGATCTATGGGCGTCCGTTTCTCCGCATTGAATCAGTCTCCAGGAGCTGACCTAATTCCTGGTATCTCCCTAGGTTTAGATCTATTGTCTATTGCCTTACCTCTCCCAGTGACACTACCTCTTAGACGTCAGTTTAGTACTTGGCACTTAGTGCATACTAGACGGTCTGAACTCCAATGACGAAGAACTTTTGACGCCCTTTTGATGTCAAGCATCATATTATAAAGGGATGAAAGCAGTAATTGTACGCTAATAGTTTCTTTTACCACTACATAGATAGGTATTGTAGCAATCGACGGCACAGTTGGCTAAGCGATTAGCTTTCTGCGCAACGTGTCGCGGGTTTCATCCCCGCACGGAACACGGAAACTGGGTGGGCCGTGTCTACATGGGAAACCTGGTATTCGCCGTGCCGGTCTAACTCGGCTCTAAATTACGTACGGTATGTACACTCACTCGACTCCAAATGTACGTGAGGGATATATTTATCTGCCTTGATTCAGTCTCAATAAAAAAACAGAAAAATAATGGTTATATTTATTTTTTTATATTTACTGTCTGTTGCTTTAAGTTTCTAGACCAACCACGACAATGACAATGACCATAAAAATACACAGAAGACTTTACAATCACAGAATAAATATCACCAGACGTATCAAACAGATTAATAATATGTAATATGGCTTATTACTTTACGCATATGTTTTGTGATCTGATTGTACTGTCGTTTTTAGTAAAATAAAGAAATAAAATCCAATAATACACAATAAACACTAACAACGCAAACTTTAGCCATCTACTACGGTACGGATCGATTTTGCTTCAGAGTTCGGGATCGAGCCTCGCATCGAGCAAATCTTTTTTTCATGTTTCAAATTTTTTAAACCTTACTCATTTTAGGTTCATTTTAAATTATTGCCGTAATTAGTTAGCGTATAAATTAGGTCGAAATAAATAGTATTGTTAAAGTAAAATGTAGACACGACAAATTCATTTTGTAAATTCTGTCAGGCATTTATGGAATTAAAGGGTTAAAGGTAAAACCTTTAATGAATGTATTTTACGATCTGTTTACTGCCTTATTGTAGTAAAACAACGAAACAAATCATAAATTATCTTCTACGCCGTAGCGACCTACTACGCTTGCGCCCTAAGCTTTCGCTTCAGCGCAGCGCAGGTGGCCGGTTCGCGCCTCGCTAGGGGCAAATCTTTTATCATGGTTAAAAGTAATTATATTTTATGTTATATTCATGTTTAACTGTGCTAGGAACATCATTGCGATTAAGAGCTTAACATTCAGACCTAAAATTGTTTTTATAAATTAAACGAGTAGTTATTTTTTATATGAAATAAAAAATATATAAAAATATAAACTGTGGCAGTTAATGTATGCGTTATTGCTTCTAGTGTTAAGATTTTTTCTATCATTTAGAAATTATGTCTATTATAATCTCTTTAGATTAAATTACTAGAAAATAACCTTTCAAAAACCTAATGTTGAAGGAAAACCATCCTATTAATATACATTTTATTTTATTTTATTAGAGATTCAACGTGACAAAGTATGTTTTAGATTCCATTAAATAAGAATCTCCTCAACTCTTGTACTTTCGATAAATTTTGGGTACAAATTATGCATTAAAAGATTTATGTTCAAAGAGCGGTCTTATCGCAGTCGGCGATTCTTTAACTGTTTTAATTATTTATTTAGTAGAAGAATAAAATATGTAGGCATATTTACTGCCGTTTTCAGAGAAAATCCTGTCAATAAAACTCACTACAAAATGTATCATTTACATTTTACGATTGAAAATTCAACAGTAAATGTATATTGTATTACAGTCAATATAAGTTATTGCGTTTTTATCGTATACCTAACATTGCTATCATAAGTACTCTCTGAATTAATCAGTCCTAAATCGCGCTATCAAAGTTTTCACAATCAGTTTTATAAGTACCAAGATTTTAGCATGTATATCGGGAGGTCCGTCTCTACTAGGGGAGTCGGCAGTGACCCTGCCGAGATCATCTCCATTCAGTTTAAAACCGGTTCGGGATAATAATACCGATGTCTCATCAAAATTCTACGATAACGGGTCCCTCATATATCCTAGTCATATGCAAAGTAGCTTATATAAAAAGTTCCCGATCAATAATCACCTTGGTAGACAATTTGACTTCCCTTTTTGTTAATCAATACAAATAAATAAAATTGAAGTGTCTGTTTGTAATGTCAAAATAACAGCTTTTTACTAAATGTACATGTAAGTATATCGGTAGGTGCACATAACAAAAAAAAAGCAATTATTAAAAATTTTGTCTGTCTGTCTGTTTGTTCCTAATCTCCGAAACGTCTGGACCGATTTTGACGGGACTTTCACTGGCAGATAGCTGATGATTTTATTTTAGAAAAATAATTAGGTAAAATAATTAAAATCCATAAAATAGTGTACAAAATCCGATTTAAATAGAGAAGCATTATATAGGTTGTAGGCTGCTCATTGACCCGGAAAAATGCACGGATTCGTAATCCACGCGGGCGGAAGCTAGTTAACAAATACCTATATTTTTTTCCCCGTATTCAGTTCAAGGCTTGATAAATTCTACCTGTCATTGTCACTTTCATGGAATGGAAAGAAATGAAAATATATTTTAAAGCTATTCTAGTTACTTAGAGGTTCATAAATAAGATAGCTTATCTTGTTGTTCTGTTTATTGTTGTATTTTTGGCTTGTTATGTTATATTTTTTTATGTATTTTTGGTTCAACAATATTCAAGTTCATAACATAACATAAAATAACGCCTATATTCCCTGAAGGGTTAAGCAGAGGTGTACCATTGTACCCCCACATTTCCCTATTTCCATCTACCGGGCATAGTTCCAAACTCCGTGCTACTACTGAGAAATGTTCATACAGATAAAACTTTGCCCGACACGGATCTCGGGAATCAAACCTAGATCTTCACGCTCAGCAACCGTGCTTGCTATAATTAGAACAACAAGGCAGTCAATTCAAGTTCAAATGTTTCTGAGGTGCTTTAATACTGTTGTTTGTTCGTTATTTATGCGAACTTTCGGCCTTTCCCAAACATTACAAGATCAATACGGCTACCTAAACAAGGCCAATTTATTTATACACAGTATGTAAATATGACGCAGCGTTGGTACTGTAGGCTACAAAATGTTATAACCGTTTTTATGTGTACGTGTGTGTAATTTAAATTTGAATTTTCATACCATATTTGCTGTTTGTTTTTAATTGTGTTCTCTTTTTAAATTACGAATGTGATGTTAAACGGTGGTTTAAAAATATTTATTTTCGTAATTATATAAAGGCTTATTTAAATTTGAAAGATTTTAAGATACTGGGCTTTGAGGTTTGGGAACCAATAGGTACTTATGAGAATTAAAAGTTTGACAGTGGCGTCATGATCGTGAACGGGTGCCGTCTGCCGGGTTACAAGCTGACCAGCAGCTTGTAACTGCCATGGCAATTTTATTCAGAGGCAATCTTATTATGTTTTGTTTTTCCTAGTATTTTTTAGTTTGTTTTTACACATTGAACTACATTATTCTCGCATTGTCTTACCACAACAACCGTGTACCAAATATGACTGTAAGATCGATTTATTTTAACAGAGTTTCCATGGAGTTTCTTGCAGGTTCTTCTCCATAGGACTTACTATTTGGAACCGTGCGCTTAGAGTCTCGACATTTCATAGATGCCTGAATTTGGTTTACATTAAATAAAGATATATTCTATTCTATTCTACTAACATGAAACTATGTAATTTTTTTGGGTTTACTAAATATCATGATAATATGTAATATGATACATAAAAAATGTAAGTAGGTACTTACATAAAAATCTTAACGAACACCCTTGTTCCTTTCGCCTTCTCCTGATCAAACTGCTTCAACCGTCTGAAAAAAAAGAACATCATATTTTTAATAAGATCTCGACGAGACAAATAGTATTCCCGTAAACTTTGTCACAATTTGTATGGCTAGAGTCCTTTATGAAATCAATAGTTAGTTACAGTACTTAGGTGAAACTAAGGTTTACCTGGACACAAAGCTTATTATAATAATAATGGACTTTAGCCGGAGCCGGGACTAAACCGGATTTTGGAACACATGGACTAAGCCGTGTTTGCATAATTATACGAACTTTTCGGATATTTATACGAACGTAATTCATTGAATTAGTAGCACAATGTAATTCGAGATAGTTGAACTGTGCTAGTAAATTTTTGGTTTGACTTTTGTTTAAATCTGATTTAAAAGTATGTTTTCCGACTGTTTTTTATTGCAACAGTCGTACGAAAGTTTAAAAAAAAAAAAACAAATATAAATACTATTATTAAACGTTGCCCCTCACTAGAAATAATTCCTGTATCGTGGGTGCGTGAACACATAACCGACCCGAAACAATTATCTGTAGATCATACAAATATTTGTTCCGTCTGGGGATCGAACCCGCGACACTTAGCGCAGAAAGCTAATCGCTTAGCCACTGCGCCAACCGTGTCTTCGAATAATAATAAACTTTATTTATAAAGATAACAATGGGTTCAATCTATTGTTACCACAACTGGCACCTGTTTGAAATAGTATTGATAAATCCTTGCCAGTGAATAAGCTGGGCCGTGACGTCATACACCACGTGTCACCACTGACGTAGAGGGCGCAATAGGTACAGTGATAATGGCTGCGAGTTAAATACCCATGTGTGAGCTTATAAGATTTTTGTCTGCAAATGCACTGACGATAATGGAGAAGTTCTTATAGTTTACACCTATTTTTTTTTTCAGCTTGATTATGAATATGTCATGTCAAATGACATACCCAGGCAGGTGTAACTTACTCTGATAGCCTCTAAAGTCCTCCTGATTGTGAAATCCAGTGTAAGATGACAACCGTGAAACTGAAATAAAACAATTAATAGGTATTTAAGTATAGTACCATGATTAGAATTTTAGTATGAAATATGTGGTGTGCAAGAAAAGAGCCATCGCACGCCTGAGATCATGTGGCGCAGTGTGGGTAATCAGCCTCGATACCAATTTTACTGAGAGGCTAATCTTTCCATTACGTTCTTGTGATAGTTAGTGCTGACTTGACAGAAGAATGCAAACACATTGATAATAGAAACAATTAATTGAATTTCAAATAAACATGGAAAATTGTGATTTCACCAAAAAAAATTATAATATCGACGTTATATAAAAATCTATTTCAACTTTCAACAAGACCATTGAACATTTTAATCAGTAATATCAATAAAATACAGCCACATTAATAATTAATTCGATGATAACTTAGAATTTATATAGCCATTTATATGGAATACTAATCATAAATATTACCTGTGATCTATAAGTGACACAGCCTATTTCGATTTACATCAGTCTTGCTTGATAAATGTAATCAGTCATCAACCACCTACACTTTCTGCGTCAAAAGACTCCCTCATAATAAAACAGATGTTGCTTCTCATTACATTTGCGAATACGAATACATTTCTAATTGAACACCAATAACATTACCGGGAAACCGAGAAGCTATTTACTAATAAGAGCACTGTAGATATACTTCAAAATAGAAAGGAATATCACTTTGGTTAAATAACATTACGTTCTGTACCGCACTTCTAACCGATCAAATATGTTGTGTGTAATAAATAAACAAGGAACGCGACCAAATGTCATTGAATACAACATAAATTTCCTCCTACCCCCAAATAAAATTATTAAATTGGTTTCTTAATCTTTGCAGTAGATGTCACTGTTAAGTATGCGTTCTATATTTGAATTTAATTTTATTATCTAGCTTACATTATGAGTGAAAAATAGTAGGATTGTGTTTTAATAATTCACGTTACGGTCGTTAGTATGAAATTCAACGGTAAGCAGAAGAGAACCAGTCATCTTATTTGTTTGATATTTAGAAGTTACAACTCTCGCTATTAGCTTTTTCGGGTTCTCAAAGATAAATAAAACAAAAGAACCATATCTTTCGGGTGTCCAGCTCTTCACGGGAAGTTACATAGCAATGTAGCATGAGATAAAGATGTTTGAAAAGTTTCCGCCAATACTGTGCCTACGTGCAGTTCAAAATTTGTAACATGACTGGTTGTTGTGCTGCCTTGGCAGATTTAAACGGGCCGTGGGAGAGGTATGCGCCGGACTTTCTCCCACAGTCCCTAGTGGTCGGAGTTCAGTGTTCTGTTCTCGCCTCCACCGCAGAAGAGCAAAATTGACACCTTTTTTTCGTTTTTTTTTTAATTTCATTTATCCGAAATGTACTCTTTACTACTCTTTACTACCTGGTAAACCAAAATAAGCATACAATTAAAAAATAAAAAACAGGAAAAAATAAAGTTACTATACGGATGTGTAATATTTGGGCTTCTGGCATTTATTTATAACTTTTATTGGATTTGATGATTTGATAAATGAATGTTTGTGTTTGTAAAGGCACCCACGATACAGGGTGAGGTAACGTTTGCAAAAAAAAAATTTTGGATTTAGTTGTGTGCTGAGTAAACATAAAACAGATTAAAATTAGAATGGTATATACAGGATATAGTAGATTTCCAGGACAGTTTTTAGTCAAAACTAATCCTCGTGTATTTCAAAATCCGAATTTCAAAGGAAACATTTCACTTTAGATTAGGTTACACACAAGGGACACAAAACTTTTCGCAGTGATTAAAAAACTTCATGTGGTCGGAGTATACTACAACAATCCCTGCTATTTTAAGGAAAGTTTTCTAATGTATTGCTAAAATTTTCGTGTATAAACAGTCTCTGTTTTGCCGTCAGGGATGTCACAAACCCATAAAGATGTTCCGTTTAAAACATTCCTTATCTTAAACGTACTTTTGGTAGATAAGCGCGGTTGTATTATTAAAGTGTGCACCTGCGACAAACAAACGTCTAGGAGTTCTAGCTTGACTTTTTCTTACTTTATGTTTTGAGTTGGCAACTAAGCAACATCTGAATACATATGGATAACGAGACTTCATTATAGGTAATAGTGTTCTTTTTATAAGAAATGAAAACATAATGGATTAAAATTAATGTTAATCTGTACCTCTATTATGAGTTTTTTACTATTTACTTTCATAGTAAATGTAAATTTTCATGCAAGCGATTTTAGCCCTTAAATCGGTTACATTAGGGATTAGAGTCGCTAACATGAATTTTCTATAATATAGTCAATAGTAAATCAAAACTTTACTATGACTAGATGTCACATAAGCGACTCTAATCCTTAATGTAACCAAGTTAAGAACTAGAATCGCTATCATGAAAATTTACTTTATTTTGATAGTAAATAGTAAGAAAACTCGTGATAGTGGTACTGATTCATTTTTAATTATTTTCAATCAATTCAATTCATACAAGAACTAAAAAGACCATAATTATATAAGGTAGGTACTAACTATTATTTTATTTTATAAAAAAATATTTATTCAAGCCACCGACCACCATTACCAACTTCCACTGTAAAATAGTAAGTCCATTTAAATGGTACTAATACCGTGGTATTTTATATTCAATACCAAGTCAAGTCGAGAAAATTTCCTAAAACTCGTCCGCTCCGTTTGACGTAAAAGAGAAGTCAAAACTTCTACGTCGGTCGTGTTGAGTGCTACGCACATCCCTTTCCTCATCAGATGCCTTGCGGCTCTCTGATGCACCGCTCCATACTTTGAAGTACTTCACGTTCATTCCAATGGTTTATGTGCCTTAACCAAGGTCACACTTCCCGCGTAGAAACGGACTCCTCCATTAAACGACGCCCAAATTTCTATGTATCCTTAAAATCTCAAAAACTTTACTTGCGAGATGTAGAAACCATATTGAAAAAATCTATTTCTTATTCTAAAAATTTCTAACGTTCGACGAATAACACAAAGGGCGGTTCGGGTGCAGGTATTTGCGGCAAAAAATGGGTGCAAGCGCAACCACATTGGCCCAACAATGATGTCATCATATTTCGCACCCATCTGTTATTGCCAACGTCTAGTTACAAAAAAATTAACAACTATTATGTATTTTAAATCCCATTAAAATAAATAAAATGTACCATGATTTATTTGTATATACCTAAAAGTAAGGCTGCCTTTAACACTATTGTCAACAACAAGCCTTCATTTGGGCTGTAATTAAAAGTTATAAAACTTTTTCTATTGCTTCTGTGAGTTAAAAAAATTAACTTTGCAAGTAATTTGTAAAGAAAGTTCACGGTCATTATTCAAAGAAAAAGTCAAAGAAAAATTCTCGTGGAGTTTTCGGAAGTTAATTTGCTCTGACAATTTAATAAACTCAATAACGAAACTATTTGTTGTCCTAAGGTACCTACCTGATAAACTAGCAACCAGATAAAATATCAGCTAGATGTGAAATATACACTGCAATGAGCAAATATAAACACAAATTATAAACAAGTCAACTTATTGGTCAAGCGTAACCAAAAAGCATACAGCAACCAATTTGTTACATCATTGCAACACTGATGTTATAAAGACAAAAAAATAAGGAACCATAATAAATTAATAATGATAAAACATATTTGAGTCCATCTGAGTACAGTTTCTTCCTCAACATTTTGTTCTACAAACTTACTGTGACGATTATCTGCCTATTTGATTTATTTTTTGATATTTTAGTCGTCAGCTTAAGTACTGCAAACTACGCCTTTGCAATGTCTTATTGTTTGTTTGTCCAAAAGTTAACTAGAATACTCAGTCATAACGATAGTCATACGATCAGTTTTAACGATATAACTTGCCTTTCTTTCACGCCTGAACGGCTGAACGGATCTGGATGAAATTTGGCACAGAGATAGATTATAGTCAGGAATAGCACATAGGCTACTTTTTATCCCGGAAAATGTACGGGTTCGTAAACCACGCGGGCGAAGCCGCGGGCTGAAGCTAGTAGAGCGTAACTATAAAAAAATCCAATATAAATAGAGCTTCATTCGTCGTTTATTAAAGCGTAGCAAGCGAGGTTACTGAGCTTGTGTTATTGCGTTTTTCTGTCAAAAAATTCTCAGTCGCAGTCCGGTGTTTGAAAATCTAGCCGGTAGATGGCAACAGACTCGCTCCATGCCTAATGCACAAGCAAAATGTGAAAGTACAGCAATATACCTCTGCTTAACTCTTAAGGGATTACAGGCGTGATGCTATGTTATTGTATTTATACAAGAAATATAGTCGCAATCTATTTTCTGTCGAAAGTTTCATGAAAAAGGTTACATTGAATGTGGAATAGGCCAGGTGCCAATTCTTGTCCTGTTCAGTAATAGACAAGTAGAACTAGGTTTCGCCGGAGTAAGTACTAATTACTTCTGTAATGTGTCAGGTTGATTGGCATACACGCTAATACAATGTTCACGTCTCAAGTAATGATGAATGGAGTAGATTTTCGTTTTTGTATCATTTGCTGTAAGAGCTATTGTGTACATGTTTCGAGCTCCGTAAAAAATGGTTAATCCTTCGACTACGTTCCTTTCTTCGCTATTATGTATATTTGCGTATTTAGTTAACACATAATTAATTTATCTCAAAACAGTTTCTCCTGCGTAAAGCTTTATGAAGGCATATAAAGAGATTACGGGTAGGGTTCCTCTAAATCGTCAGAGGACCCTCGACCACACTATTAACTAGTGCTCCATTTCCTGGTTTCGTGGTTTCCAATAAAGTTAATAAAAATAAACGTTTGTGTTCCCAGAAGGGTTTTGCGGAGTTGTAGGTACTATTATACACATTTCACCGATGAAAAATAAACATAGTATCAAGCCGTAGGTATTCCCCGAGGAGTGAGGCAGAGGTACTATTTATTGTACAGTTACGCCCACGTTTCGCTGATGCCGTTTTGGAATCGCATGAGCTCGCCGCCTATTGCCATCTACCGGGTACAGTACATATAGGAAAATCCCATAAAAGTTTGCCTGACCTGGGAATCGTACCCATGATCTCACGCTCAGCAGCCGCGTTTAAGGCAACTAAGCCAATGAAACAGTCAAAAGTAAAATGAATAAATATTTAATAACCATATTTATTAGGTCTTGGATCTTTTATTTAGATATTATTGTGGATTATTTATATTAGTGTTCTATTTTTCGTTGAAACCAAGTCTGTAAAACATATTCGCTATAAAAGTGTGATTCAATTATGAAGACGAGTAATTAATATCGCCGTTTACCGTCATGAAAATAATTGTTACCTTCCGCATAACGTCGGCCATTCGACGTGCTCTATTACCGGTATATGATATGTAATTGCTTTAATTTACCGACAGTGTACCCGAACGATGTCACTCAGAATAGTTACTAAAGTATTTCAATTAATTACAATCAAAGAATCTGATATTGAAGCTCTTGGTGTAAGCTTCGATCGATATAAGATGAAGACGCGTTTGGTTAAAAGTTATCGGTTCTGGTAACATAACGAAACAGCGTCAGGTCTGTATTCCCCGAATGGCTAGGCAGAGGTGTACTATGCTACACATGCCGTTATTGAGTTCCATGTAATAGGGGTGAGTCTATTGCCATATAGCGAGCACAGTTTCAGACTCCGTTCTATAGAGGCAAATCCAATAACACTGCCCGAAAACAAATCAGAATCTCAAGCTTAGCAGTGGCGCATGTGACCACTAGACCAACGAGATAGTCAGCTGTCAGATTGTCCGTTCCCATTGTCCAATAAATTATGAATATTACGTCAAACCGTTACAAATTACCTGCCAGTACCTACCTACCTTTTTTTTTGTGTGTTAGGCGGGGGGTTGCGGCGTGTTGCGCGCCGGGGCGGTTGCTCCCCGGCGCCTCCTCCTCCGTCGAGCGGGATCGGCCCTCTCCCGTTCCCGCTCATCGGCCTCCTTCTGGAGCATGACTGCTTCACAGAAGGAAACCACTGCCCTCCAGTTTTCCGATTCTGCCAGCATAGCCGATACTATGGCTGGCAGAGAGAGATCTTGCCCGATCTGGTCGACCAGAATCTGCCGCTCTGCGGCCCACGCAGGACACGCCTCGAGCGTGTGCTGTGCAGTATCCTGGCCGCCTCCTCCACAATGGTGGCAATCAGCCGTGGCCTCGCGGCCGATCCTATTCAGGTATTCACCGAAGCAGTACCTACCTACCTATTTTATGGTATCAAAAATATCAAACTTTTGCTTGTGATGACACATAGTTGCATATAATAGTCCATAAAAAAAAAAAAAAAATACTATTACATGATACCGTTGTTAGTATGTGGATAGTCGCATTTGTAAATTCTTGATCTTTTCGATCTTTATTGAAAGACACAACGACATTGATACTTGAAGACTTACTAACACACGACTATTCAAACTATTTTAATTAATTAAAATGATCATAGTATATCATAAGTCGATGAAAGCCAAGAGCTTAAAGTTTCAAAAGGTAAACAGCAGTTTTGAGACTTCTTTAGAATTCAACAACTATTTATTAATTAACGGCGTCTTAATTTTCTCGCTCAAGCTGCTATCGATGAAGTTTTCTGAAGCAGTACAAGTTAATTATCTGAATCGTGAAGATAAGAATGTGGGAGGATCGATGTCATTATGGAAGTTACGGAGCAGAGAAGCAAGTTAAGAAGAACAAGGTAGGTACAGACGGCAAAACTCATAGGTAAATATGCAGTCAAATAAGGACCTGGTTTTTGGATTTTATCAGAGATCACGCAAGTATTGCACACGTGAGCGAGTGATGAAAAAACTAACATGCATGTTGTACAAGATGTTCGTTTCTTGTCTGCATACCGAACTATTTTTCAGTGTTTACATCACTATAATCTTTGGATAATGCCTGAAATAAAGTTAACAAAACCAATATTTAGATAAACGTTAAAGGCACGATGTTATGTTACTTATATTATTTATTTCAGTAATAACTGCCTCACTGAACGTACGCGTGCATATATTATTGTATACCATCACGGCCATTAATTCTTGCAATCAAGATTAGCATCTCTATGATCTACAGTTATTTACAAACGTAAGATTTTTGCAGTGAAAAGTATTGCATTTCACGATATATTAGTTACTAGCTTCCGCGTGCAGCTTCGTCCGCGTGGAACCGTGCATTTTTTTATGCGCGGTACCATATCTCTTTTCTAAAATAAAAGTAGCCTAATTTACTCCTTTTAGCATCAGCTGCCAATGAAAGTCCCGTCAAAATCGGCCAACCAGTTATAGTAGATTAGCCGGAAAAAACAGACAGACAGACAACATTTTTAAAAATTGTTTTTTTCTAAGGAGACAGTACTTATAAAAAAAATCAATTTTTATACTTTCATAGCAGTGATAGCCTAGTGGTTGACCGCTTGCATTTCATGCAAGAGGGTCCGAGTTCAAACCCAGCCCGCACCTCTGACTTTTCGGAATCATGTGCAGATCAGAATTTGTTTATCAGTATAACATCGTGAGGAAACCTGCACACCTGAAAGGGCTCCATAACGTTCTTGATGGTGTGTGTAGTTTGCCAATCCGTACCAGGCCAGCGTGGTGGACTAAGGCCTCACCCTTCTCAATCTGAGAAGAGGCCCTTGCCCAGCAGTGGGACAGTAATGGGCTGAATTTATTATATTTTCATATATTACTGTACTAATAAATGTCAGTTTTGTGCTTTAAAATAAACAGTTTGCGCTTGACCAATTCCCGGATGGTAAACGAAAATATAGTTAACAAAAATATTGTATTTTTAACAAATGATAGCTCCGACTATTGTGTTTTGACATCTGCTTTTATTTGTTACAGGTCATCGACAAACAACACCAGAAAAAATCCAAGTGTTAATTAAATATTCGAAAATAGTTTATTAGTGAATGTCTTGCGTAGTGCCAATTCAGTGTTCAAAGTGCCAAAGAGTGCCACTGTCATGTGACGCACGACAATGTTGAAGATACAAATGTTAGAGTCCATCGTCAGTAATGATTCTGATGAGAACCAGGAGCAGCAGCCGAACGGGTGAGTCCATATTACTTTACATCCATACATAGGTGTACTAGCTATACTGATAATCAGCACTGGGTGTCAAGCCTTTTTGATTAGCGTGGTGAGAACCCATCATGGGCTATGCTCCACCTGGGGGGCGGAGGGGTGTGCCGGCCTCCAACCGGCTAAACTCACCACGGTGGTCCGCCTCGACACCATATGGTGGGCTTCGGGAACTCTTAGAAGACCGCACCGAAGTCCACCACGGTGTTATGCCAAACGGCACTTCCCGGAGGGGGTGACTGTAAAGAGGCCACCCCCTCGTGGGGTGTCAAGCCTAGTATATGCTGAGTTGGTAACCTATTCGGTAGGGATATGCCCGACAGCGCGTTATATTTCATTAAGGGTGTTGGTATTTTTGTTTTTTTATATTAGATAGTGCTGTCTGTTACACTGGTCTTTTACGGAATAAATGCGGAATAAATCTTTCTTTCTTTCTTCACATGTATTCTTCGAAAGTATTGACAGACGTGAACTAATTTTACACCCACATTGCGCCGATGCTGCTTTTAAATAACACGTACTTAATAGAAGGCGAGTCAGTTGCCAATTACCGGGAAAAATGACAAACTCCGGTGATAAGATTGTTTAACCCGGGGATCGAACCCAGGCTCTTACACAAAGCAGCCCCGCTTGCAACCACTAGACTAATGCGGCGGTTTATTCACATATTATTATTATTCTTGTTTTTTATTTTTTGCCTGTCAGATCTGTTCCCACACTAAAATTTCTTCTGTATCGTGGATACAGTTTACAAAGACACACACAAACACACCCCAACACTTCACAAATATTTGTAGATCAAACATATATTTGTTCCATGCAGAAATCGAACCCGCGACACGTAACGCAGAAAGCTAATCGCTTAGCCACTGTATCAACTGTTACGTCAACTTATTATCAATTAATATTTTCGATGGTTCTTATATCGTGGCTTAGCCAAAAAAACCCATTTAGAAACCAAGCTTTCGTGGAACTGGTAACTACTGGGATAGTAAGAGGATAAGAACGTTGTTCACATTAAAACAATAGCTTAAAGTAATAATACAACCTGTTTGTAGATTATATTCAATTATAATACAGCCACAACATCTAATGAAGTAATCCTAAATCAAAGATTAACAATACATGAATATAACAAGGATTTTGGTACAGTATTATCCACATTATCAATATACAAAGCGTTTTCTTTAGGCTTCTGTGATCGTATTCCGAACTTGTTCGTTGAAACTATATATATGTATAATATATGCATATACGATACACGTTTAATCCGCTGTTTCAATTTTGATAGTTAAATTATACACATTGCGCAGTACCCATGCTTTAAATATCGCTCCTCTCGGTATTTGTACCGAGGTTGGAACAACGCAATGTATAATATTGAAATGTCAAATACAAATCGATTCCAAATTCGAGCGTCTATTGTTATTACTTATTTGTCTTAAATTTTTAGATGGTCAATACAAATTGACAGCCGTACGAAGCTGTAGTTCCACTATTAAATTCATTCGTTCATTGTCACGCAAATATTAGTTTTCGCCCAAGCTTCTTTTGAAATCCCTATTTGAACTTGACATAAATCAGTTTTTTAATTAAAATCACGAGTCATTCCAAACAAGCCACTAAATAATGCCATTGGTTTTACCGTTCAGCTTGATTCACCTACATTCTATTTCTATTACGAGTATCGATTTCTGGCGAAATAACCGCCCTGGTGGCGCCGGTATAATTTCGCAAATAACTTTTTATTGGGACATCACAGATCGTTGTTTTCTACCGGATGGACGGACAGGTTACGACAAATTGTCGCGGACACGACAAACAAATTAATAAAATAACTATACTTACTAAAATTATGAAGAATTTGTTAATTAAGGATTCATGAAATGAGTAAAAAGCCTCGATTCTCAGTGATCTTAAATTAGCGGGCTTCAAAAATGTTCTCAATTGCGTGTTTGGTCAGGCAACGCGCAAGCCAGCGTGGTAGATTAATGCTTTAAGCCTTCTGAGAAGAGGTCCCTACCCGGCAAGTCGAATTTACCATTTAAAACCATAAATTAATTTGGTATTTTTTAAACCAACGTAACTAATTCATATAATTATGTTCGAAACTGCAGAGACATTTCCCCAGCGTTAAATATAAGAACCATTTCCCGCCTGTCACTATTTTGAAAGAGCATTCCTGAACGAGGAATGCTGTCAAACCAACGTCAGGCGTTACAGTTTAAGCTTTACCTATAGTCGCAGAGAAAACAAAATATTTGAACACATACATCGTTCTAATAGGTGCTCGCACGAACTGTGTATAATACATATGTACATTGTCAGGTGCCACAAAACACGATACCGATCCTTCCACTCCATACATTTTCAATTCGTCCCCTCCCTCAGCAAGAAGTGAGCGGGAACATTGTTTGCGCTCGTAAAAAGTAAATGAAAACAGCGGTGGGCGACAGAACGACGCGACCACCGCGCCGTCGCCAATGTTGGACAAAACAAATTCAACGATTATGTTTTATGGTACCATGGTAAGACCTCAGGATTATAAGTTATAGCGTACTTATCATACGGAATACGTTACGGTGTTTTCCTTCGTAGAAAGCGCCACGGACATGGCTAGGATTACTTTCAGGACAATTATGTTTACGGCAGGGTACAGTATCGTTAGTAACCTGACAGGCATTTTCTAAGTTTTAATATTCAATAGATTGGGAAGAATCGTGGCACCAAAATAAGTCGAAGATCAAACAACAACTGCATACTTAGCAGTATTCTATGCGGAAACGAATTTATTCATAGATAAGTTAGAAATCTCAAAAATACTTTCTGGTCTGGGATTCGAACGGCAGCCGTTAAATCTTTTGCAAACTCAGCAACTAACAGCTGTTTCTACAGCTGCTAGCTGCTTAAGATCGAGTCTCACGATTGGTAAAAGATTTTGTAGTAGTCTTCTTGATGTAATTGTTTCAAGGCATTTGAAAAAAAAACCTAACTCTTCAAAAGTGTCAAATTATATACTCAGTATGGTCGTCAAGCTAAAGCGTAGCACAAATATATAAATATCGCCAGACTTTCGCTGTGCATAAGTACTACGATAGGCAGCCCTTTAGGATACTTTTACTAATAAGTAATGCTTCTCTAAAGTAACTACATCGTCATAATACGGGGGATAGTGTATACCAGATCCCCTTCCTGGCTTCCTGAGTATATACGGACACTTAATTCTTTAAAAAAAAACCGGCCATATATACTCAAAACGAAATAATACTTTGATTGTGTGATTCAGAACTCATAGATAAAAAGTATTGGGAAAAGTGAAATTTTGTGGGTAAGTAAAAATATATTTGACATGACTTCTGTTACGGTTTTGACAGATCAGTTGAATATTGTTCTCTATAAACCAAGTAGTCAGTGTA
Source organism: Shargacucullia verbasci (assembly GCA_947562105.1). NCBI lineage: Eukaryota > Metazoa > Arthropoda > Insecta > Lepidoptera > Noctuidae > Shargacucullia > Shargacucullia verbasci. The sequence goes on from OX387296.1 coordinate 6,277,901, forward strand.
GTCAATAGCGATTGTAACATTTACGTGATATTTTTTCGTGTAACGAAGTTACGATTATTTGAATGAGGTTGAAAATTACACATTAGATTTTCTATTGTGTCTTATTTGCGTCACTCGACGGATTATAAGGTTTGTGCTGAAATAATTTGAATTGTTGATGTCAAAACGATTCTACGTAGTGAGACATGTCTAATTTAATGTCGATTCATATTTTTACTTTTGTAAAAATTTAAAACACTAAGTGCGACTATCAAAACTTTAAAATGGAAAACATTGCATACGTTTGTTAGATTTGCTAATGTAAGGGGTGCATGGAGACGGCCTCGCTAAAATGTACGACCAACCTAAGTTGTCTGTACGCCTGTTACGGCGGGTGCACCCTGAAGTGTTAATCCTGGTACGAACCTTCTGTTAGGATAATGTAATAGAAGAATACCAGATACATTATATTAACAATCATATGTACTTACTTTCAAGTTTCCCTTTCATATAAATTACACAAGACATTCGAAATCTCAAGGCTCATCTATTTCATGATCAGTCATTCTTAAGACCTTGCGTAGAATTATTATAATTATAGCATTACGTCCATAATATCAGTTACGTACTGTAAGCGAAGGCAATTGATTTTGATTTTCAATCGTCGAACGATTCATTAAAGCAGGCATACCATTCACACAATTAAGTCGGTTGTACACCAGTGTGCAATTAACTCTGCAGTTACCGCTGTTACACAACGGTGTGCCACCGATATTCCGTTCGAGGCAACGAGCCGTGAAATATGACGCTAGAAAAACCGATCATGTGTACTCAGCCTTAATTCATACTTTGTACAAGTCTGCACGCATTGAAAATGTGTTAGGAACATTGGATCGATAATTTAAAGTTTGTTAGTATTCGCCGTTGTAGTAATTTAAACGACTTTTGCCGTTCATTATGTCTTATAATTAACAATTTAATTATTACTTATAACTGAATAATGTAATTTACAGCTAATAACATTCGATTCGATTTCCGTTAGCTTTATAATTGCTGTAATTTAAAATTTTAAACGTGTTGTATTAATAGTAGCTTTGGGCTAAAATAACGACACAGTGGATCCCAAATAGCAAGAAACGGCAACGTGGCAGGCCCAGAAGAAGATGATGTGATGAGCTGGACTTGCACCTGAAGGTTTGGTCACAAGTCGCAACAGACCGGGAAAATTGAAAAGAAGGAAGGGAAGCCTTTGCCCTACAGTGGGACTGTACAGGCTTATAATAATAAAAATAATGAATAGTCCCGGTTTAGTTTCTACGGTACTTGAAATTAGTTGTACTATTTCATTATCATCATCATTACTTCAACTTATATCCACCCACTGAGCCTTCTCTATTCTTAGTACTATTTGCGTTGGTTTAATCATATCTTCCTAAACTACACAAGTAGGCAACTATGTATATTAAGCTCATAACACATAAAGTTCAAACATAACTAAACTCAATTTAGTCAGGGCGAGCGCTTATGAACCCCAAAATCCACCACACTAATCCCAAACATAGACCCGGTTAGAAATTGGACTCCGGGGTTACACTTTACCCTTAAATAAACTGTTAGGGGCCTTAAATAATAACGGTGCAAAACACGCAAGTCTCATAATGATTTCCACAAAGTAAATATAGAGGGAAATCTGTTTTCTAATGGTGAGAAAGGAAAACGAAGCCACAGTTCATGATGAGTCTTTAGCTTTATTTTATTTTCTCTCACAGAATGTGATAATGTTGCTATTGAATAATAAATGGCTATACATACACTTAGACATTAGTTTTCCTTTTCATATAAAACCTTACGCCGTACATTCAACGACTTAAGTAAATTAACTTATCATAATATTTTTTATTATATTTCTTCTATCTTTAAATGCAAGTTTTCGTTTATATAAAAGTTATTTATCTATGTTCAGGTACTTTCGTCCCTGACTTTCCCTACTAGTTCCTACTTCTCCAGAATTTCGGATTTAAGTTCCAGTCAAATTCTTACCAGCACCAACACCCAGATCTTGAACAAATCTGCAAGCAACACGAATATTTGTTCTCAGCAAGGAGCGAACCTGCGACCTTTAGCTGCATTTGACCGTGGTGCTGCAAGCCAAGTGATTACCTTGTGTAGTGTAAATGGAATCTTGTACAACAATCGAATCAAAAAAAACGAATGTGTCGAAGACGCTGTTTCTTTGCTCGCTTTATTATTTTACTGAAGACTCACCAACTAAAGATAATACTTTCATTACAAAACAAATCCATCGAATCAAATAAAAAAAGCAGTGATAGCCTAATGGTTAAACGCTTGCCTTCCATGCAAGAGGTTCCGAGTCAGAGTTCAAACCCAGCCCGTGCCTCTGACTTTTCGGAATCATGTGCGGATCAGAATTTGATTATCAGGATAACATCTTGAGGAAACCTACACACCTGAGAGGGCTCCATAAAGTTCTTGATCAACCCGCACCAGGCCAGCGTGGTGGACTAAGGCCTTACCCTTCTTAATCTGAGTAAAGGCCCTTGCCCAATATTGGGACAGTAATGAGCTGAATTTATTTACATAACGAATGTACAAATATTAAACACGGGCCATCACACCAGAATCGTTATCACGCAAACTGTCGATTGTACCTATGCATATGTTTCTCCAACCTTAGCATTCAAATAGTACGCATGATATACTGGTGTAGTTTCAAATCACTGATTCCGTATGTATGGGACGCACATGTTTGCAATAGCGAGTAAATAGTGACCGTGCTAACCTGTCGCCTGCAAACATTAGAATGGCCCATATTTCTCTCGGCTGACTTGTACAACATGGAACGCAGGATAAAGGCTGATTCATGATACACTGTACCGAGCACGAGCCGAACTTGAGTGGAGGCGCGTACGAAGCACATAATACATGTAATATCATATATCACACCTGTATTCCCCCAATGTTGAAGGAGACTAATAATAATTGTTCACCTACTTTTTGCCGATGTCATCGGTAGATGGCACAAATTCATACACTGGGCTGCTACTGAGAATGATAATACAGAAAATAATCTTTCCGGGAATCTGAGTAATAAATGCCCGGCCGGGGAATTGAACCCAGTATCTCACGCAGCAGCCGCGCTTCCGACCACTAGACCAATGATATAGCCCCAATATGTAAAAACAAACAATTCAAGCTATTCCGAGTGGTAAGTATTACTACGTTAGAAAAGCGATAGGTATTGAATATACATTTGTGCGTGTATGTTCATAATGTTGTATCACACTGTCATATTGGATTTGAAATTCTAGGAGACACATTGTGAATTTAGTGCCAATCATCGTTCAGAATATCTGATAATATGTACGCTGCACTAGTAGTTCATGCTTTACTTAACAGATGGCGCTGCACGTCGTCATTACGAGGGCATAACATGAATAGGGAGGTACCTTACTATCGTACTAAACAGACAAGCCTGGGCGGCAGCTAATTAAACCCGCTAAGCATAAGAATGGACTTACCCTTTGCATTAAAGGGAAGCGCTTAAAAAGTTTGAGTTGGGCAGAGATTTAATCGCCACTTTGCCTTCTGAGTAAACTCGCGCTGCGTGCGGGTTAAATGTTTTTACTTTCGCTCAGGTTGTGTGAAAGATATTTCTACACAGATAATTAGAATGCTAAACATTCTACTTATCTGTGTAGAATTATCTTTCTTTCATTCATTCTTTTTTAATTCCTCTAAACTAGTGTCAGACAATTACCTATGCAATTAGTATTTTTAGTTTTTAATTCCACTAAACTAGTTCTGGCTTGGGTGCAATATATAAGATTTCTGCATCTAAGCTAGTTCTCTGAATCTCATCTTTTCAATACAGCTTGAACGATTGCAATGCAGGAGCGTACCATCCTTAGGCGCCCTTGACCTAGTTGTACCTTTTAGTGCTCCCGTTTCGCTTTGGGAAACCATCTGCGACCAATGGTTGAGCTTGGAAATGAGCTCAACTGAATATTTTAGGTAAACAAGTCGGTTTTGAGTCATCATTATTTATTGACGCCTCTATTTATTTATTTATTCTATTTAAAACTGCTTCATCGGTCTAGTGGTTGAAAGCGCGACTGTTAAAAGTCCTGAGCTAAGGTCCTGGGTTCGATTCCAGGGCTAGTCAAAGTGTTATTGGGTTTTTCTGTATGGGAATTCTCAGTAGCAGTACGAAATCTGGAACTGCGCACGGTAGATCGCAATAGACTCGCCCCCTATTACATGGTACCCAATAACGGCAATGGCGAAATGTGGATGTACCTTCACCTCTGCCTAACCCTTCGGGGAATACAGGCATGAGTATATGCTATTTTATGTGTAATTTATTTATTATTAAAGTTATTTCGACATCTCATCTGATCGTCTTTCATCTGATATAATAATTTTAATGATCATGGTTCTCGTTTGGCTTCCAAAGTACCGACACATTTCGGCTTCTCGCACCGGAGCCAAAAACCCCAATAGGCCGGAGCTTATGGAAACATATTTTGCCAAAATTTCAATATCTAACCGGGACGAAACCACATTTGCAAAAGCTTGGGCGTACAATGTTAAACCAGAATGCATAAGCCTTACACGAATGGATCGATCATACAGGTCAGTAGGTATGTTGGAACACAGGTGGCCGTGTTTTTTCCTTTTAAGTTGGGTACTCCCAAAGGTATGGCTTAGTGAGATATCAGGCCTTAATCCTTACAAAATGATGGTGATGTGTGTGTGTCAACAGTGCTTCAATTTTGGTTATGTTATTATAACCGAGATGCTTGATAGTTTCAAAGGGTTAGGTAGAGGTAAACTGTCGTACATAATAGGTCTCAGCTGCGCTATTTAAAGGACCTCATTATTAATAAATTTTTAAGTTTTTTTAATATCAATATTGTTGAACGGCGGTCGCTCCGTGTAAAATACTAATAGTCAACCGCAACATGTTAGATTGGAAGCCGATCCCAATGTAGGGAAAAGGCTAGGCAGATGATGATGATGGTCGATAGGGAGAAACAATAATCACAATGTTTAACCACTGACATGATAGAAGAGAAGAAGATAGTGAGAGTGAGATGAAAATCAATATAAAAGAGACCAAATATCTATTATAAAATCCAAAAATGTTGGATGAAAATTAGATTTCATTATAATGACATGTAACTTTTCGACTCTTATCTGTGGTGTTCACAGTTTTTGATAAACTTCTTATATTTTTCAGGGTTAAAAGCGGATCTTAATTCAATAATAATCAAACTTATTTCGGGCAATTTTTTTGGCTACATTTTCATCAATAGCCCGTGGATAATTAAATAAAGTAGGTCACACACCAAAATTCTAATTTCATCAGGCGAGTAAGCGAATATTTTAATAACGTCTAAATATACAACATTATAACGACATATTTCTTGCCCATAGACTTAGAATTTCGCTTACGCTTTCTTGACACGCCGATAATTTTCCTTTGTCACCTGTGACAAAGGTATAAGCTGTCAAAGTCAACGTCTCGTTACAGCATCACTTTATCCCTGTGGAGGCCGTCGAAAATATCGCTTACAAGAAAATATATCCTAAAATAAACCATACTAACCAGACCTCTGATCAACTGAATAGTTCTCAGATTTATACCAATTTTCTTCGTGTCGCAATACAGGGCGGTGCAAGTTACGTTGGTCCTATTATATCGAAATAAGTTTACCTATCTATTTGATATTATGAGATAACTTAGATAGCTTGTACTGAAAGCAGGTGTACTAGAAAATTAAATCATAAACGAACAAACAAGAACTGCTTATACTTTTACTACAAAGCTTCTTATAATTAGGAGTAGGTACATAACTTTGGATACTTAGTAAATTTAAAGTAAACCTTTGAGCCAATTTTTGTATTGTTAACTTTATTTCAATCATCAGGTTCTTTTATATAAAAAGGACTTTAAGACGTAAAGCTGGTCCAAAAATAAACCTTGTTTTATACACTCGAAAACTGAGAAGGAATAGTGGCCCATTGCGGGTCAGGGTTTTACAAGTTTTCTTGTTTTTACAATATTAATTGATTACGTTACCAATATTATTTAGTAATTATACGGAAATAAAGTAACTAAAATCCTCAGCGGTTTATAATTTTCACTTCACCTAAATTTGAAGTTTAAGAACTATCGGCTATTTCTCTTTGGTGAATAATAGCAACGTTGGCCGCAAGTTCGTTAAATGTCCACAGCACTTGGAGTTTTAATTAAAAGTTCTCACAAAAGATGGCCTTTAACCTATATTGAACACTTTCAGTAGCCGTTCCGCGAAAGTAAAAATGGAACATCGGAAAAATCATTGCTTCTAAGTTATCCCTGGCTTTCAATTCATTGCAGGATCAATACTCAAGATTTTGTCTGGTAAGTTCCAAAGTAAAAACCTAAACATCTTTGAGGTTAACGTAATTAAATGTAACACATTGAATGCACAGAATTAATCTAATTATATTTTCAGTTATCAACACCAGGTCAAGTTTTGTTTCACTCACAGATCATAATAATATATTTTTTAAATACAACAATTTAGAGGTTTCTAAGTATTTCTGGTAATTGATACAACGCATTTAAAATATTTTCTGCTCTTTTCGATATATTTCGGTCGTTCCTTGATCTACTAAGTGATATCAGAATTCATAACATAAGTTGTTTTAATATTTATAATCTATTAATATTTTGATAAGAACAAACATACTTTTTCAACATAACGATTATGAGGCCATCAGCATATATTACTATTATAAAAATATTACCATAATCACAACAACAAATTGGCAATCAGTAAGCCGATCTATGTAACTATGGTGTCCAGTAGGTGTTATTACCTACTTGGTGCAGTCCAATCCCCTGAAAATGACACATATTGCGACTTACTTTTACTAAATACACTGTTACCGTCAGCCTAAATTAACCCATGTCAGATATACTAACGAATAACAAAAGAAAAAAAAATCTTAGTGAAAGTTCACGAAGGTTTACTTTAATAAAATTTCTGATCACAAAAATGGTGACGAAACTCATGATTATTTAAAAAATGCAACTTAATGTTACAAAGATTACAAAACAGAACATTGCATAGGTAGTGTTTTCGTTAAGTTTCTTAATAATGGGCTTAATTATGTTTTTGTTATGATTGTTGATGAAACAAAAAGTGTTATTTTCGCAATAGCTGTAATACAGCTTGTCGTTAGGTACCTACATTTGCGAAAAGTGGCTATAAAATACCTTGAAGAGTTTTTTGGTGATGATGATTACATTATGCATAAGTTTATCAGGTCTTAGTCATTTATTATTTTGTAATACCACAAAAACTTTATGAAAGTTGAAATAAAATCATCACTAGGCCACCAGGGCTTCTAAAACGACATAATTATGCAGTGAAAATAGATGACATCTTTGCCTTAATCCTTGCTAACTAGAAATTGATCCCAAAGTTTCGGGTTCCATATCTCATAAAACCCGAATGCTACCCAACTATATTTACAAGTAGATACATACGAGAAGGTACGTGAAACATCAGACCCACATAATTTCATTAATCTGGATCACTAGCGACCTCAGAAGTGGGGGTCAGTCAACCTTCACAAATCTGTCGAAGGTAGAAACAAATGTTGGAACTGGGAACAATTATGTACCCGAACACAAATACAGGGGTATTAAAAGTAAATCACGGTTACACGTTCGCACAAAACTTTCCGTAGGATTGGAGAACACCATTTCTAAGGATTTAGTGAGGTTAACTTTGTGGGGTAATCAATCTATCGGAATCCACATAAGTATTTATATTTATGCAAGATAGGGTAACAGGGCACGTTACGTCACATCACAAATCCACAACCTACCTCAAAATCACTAAAACCACATTAATGTGTAGTATAAAAAAGTGTTAAACAAAATGTAAATATAAGAATAGAATTAGTCGAAAAGAAATCGTACTCAACAAAAAATCCGAGCTAAGTCTAAATGGATTATTTCAAATCAAAACACTTCAAATGTAACAAGCGAGACTCGGACCTTAGTCCTATTTAGGTCAAGTTACCTAATAAAACTATCTGGGATAGATTATAAAACCTCCCGAGTGATAGGTATACATGCTATGCGCTCAATATTAAGGCCTCATAGGCGACATAATATTGTGAGTGTAACTGAACCTTAACACAATCTTGAGAAAGCATCGACCTCCACAGGTATACCTACTTAGTACCTACATAAAAGGCTTCCGATCCAACTCTGGGCGTCACACGAGAAACCGGAAAAGTATGTCCAAGTACGGTGCTGCGCTTTTTATACATACCTACTTGGAAAACATACATATAAACATACATATGAAGTCATGATGAGTCTATTTTATGTATGCATAAAAACGTACTAAACAACAATAAAATAAAAATATTACTTAGATCCAATAAACAATGCCATCTATTGTTATTATAAAACACTAAAGTTGTTCAGAGACATCTAGTGGTATAATATAAATCGTTACTTATATTGAATCGATGTGTGAGTACTTTTTGTACTAGTTTTATTAGTTAGTTTGACAAATTTCTACTAGATGGCACTCTTATGACAACACACCACAATATTGATTGTTTTTTGTTTTTAGCAGGATTTTAAGTTAATAATACCTATCAATACATTTTAAATCTAGGTACTTACCTCAGTTAACCTTTATCAAATGCGGTGGCGGTGCTTAAAGTTAACCGAAACAGTTAAATCGTGTTTTAAACACGTATTAGCAACGGATTAATTACCAACATGGGACTACGATAATACTTAGAAGTTTGTTTCTGTTTCGGAATTTTGTGGATTTGCGTGAAACGATACGCCTGCGGTAACTTAGGGTTATTTATGCGACATTGCTCGGCTGCTTTGAAATTTGCTTACAATCCAGTGGTTAAGTAATTTACCTTGCAAGATAGATAAAATCGTCTGGCAATTTACTAAAGTTTAACTTTCAAAATCTAATTATCATGTGCAATGTGCCCTTAATGAATAGCCCCAGAAAAGTACCAGCATTGTGAATATAAATTCTTATCAAAAGTTTTTAAAGAGATCTAACTCTTCAAAGGTAAATAATTTTTAATTATCTATGTCATAAAATTGTCTTAACAATTACATATGTCTTGGAATCTATATTCAAAGCCTGGACCTTACCTTTCGTAAATTGTCTTTCAGTAAGCTATATTTTCTGAAATCTATTGTTCTGAAAATCACGGGTACCTAATTATAATTATATGCATTAACCTTTGGTTGTGATTGTCACACCCAACCGTTAAAGTCAACTGAGGGAAACGTTTTAATTAATTAGCATGACTTTCCCTCAGTTCTGACTGTGAACCTAATGAGTGAGGTAGGTATTATTTGAACAATATGATGACAGTAGAGGGTTAAGATTGGTTTTAAATTCAAAATCATTTTTAAAATGCCTCTACCGCGCTTTAGTTAGTAGGTATTTACTAGAAACCATTTACATATAACCAATTTAATAAATTATTCTTATTGGTATGTTATATTTTTTCTTTTTTTTAACCTTTGCCCCACACTAGGATTTCTCCTGTATCTTGGGTACAAACATATGTACATGTCACATGCACACACAACCAGACCCAAAACAACTAAGCTATCTATAGATTATACAAATCTTTGAAGCGTGCGGGGATCGAACCCGCGACACGTAGCGCAGAAAGCTAATCGCTAAGCCACTACGCCAACCGTGCCGTCATTTTATTTAGTATGTAATATAATATTAGAGACATTTTACATACATATCGACGGTGGAAAAGAAAAATTTACCAAGCGACAAATTGGTATCATTAGAATCAGATTCTTTTTCTGATTCTAATGATATATATAAATCAATATCGACCAAATTGTCGCTTGGTAAATTTTTCCTTTCCACCGTCGATATTTAAGTCTTGAGAACGTAAATTTTCATCAAACAAAAACGAGACCTATGTAGATATAATTCGATTTTCAACCGACTTCAAAAAAAAGGAGGAGGTTATCAATTCGGCTGTATTTTTTTTTTTTTTTTTTTTTTTTATGTTTGTTACTCTATTTCTCGAAGACGCCTGGACCGATTTCAAAAATTTTTTTTTATTTGGAAGGGTATGCTTGTCATTTGGTCCCATTGTCATCAGGTCAGGACCTGATGGTGGAAACCCTGAGAAATCGAGGGCATCTCTTGAAAATTGTAGGCGAGCATGGGGTAAAAACTTGATATTTATGTGTATATCTGATGAGACTACAATACTATGGAGGTTTAGGGCAGATCTGATGATGGAGACGACAGAGGATCGAGGGAACTCCTCAACGGTACATCTTAACTACCTCGTGTTTGGGCTTATTTTTTTCGTGTTGACAAGATCTTTACACCGAGATGGGTAATGACTGCCACTGCAAGGTCCGTGATGCAGGTGCAGTACAGTTTAGGGAACTCCTTAATGGTTGATAGCAGCTACATAGTATTTGGGCTTATTTTATTCGTATTGATGCGCACTTTAAGCCGAGATGGGTAATATTCGATGGTCGGCTAAGTAATTTATTTGATTTTAAAATCACATAGTGCAATACCGTCTAAGGTTTTCAATCGACTCGGGGATACATACATTTGACCTTTGTAAAGTTTTTCAAGAGAATCGTCTTTACTAGGTCTATCCATCACTCAAAATTGTAAAATAATTAAATTTTTTAACAAAAAATAAAAACCGACTTCAAAAAACTCAAAAACAAAACTAATAACTAAAAAGCAAACAATAAATACTTTATTATACAATATAGTAGTTGAAGAATATTGAAGTCGGTGCCAAGTAAAACATGCAATGATAAACCGACACGATTGGCGCAGTGCATTTGTCGTGTCCGACGCATAATTCGCTCCGCACTCGACAATTTTTACGTGAACTCGTTGTTTCAATGTTGCTATTATAGCAGCAAGGTATATTACTTTTATGTTTTACTTGGCACCGACTTCAATATTCTTCAACTACTATATTGTATAATAAAGTATTTATTGTTTGCTTTTTAGTTATTAGTTTTGTTTTTGAGTTTTTTGAAGTCGGTTTTTATTTTTTGTTATAAGCCATAAACTCAACACTCATCTAACCTTCGTCTCTCCTCACCTTGTTCTGAATAAGACACAACCAAAGTTATTACATACTTGCATATTATATACCTACTTTAGTAAGCCGGGTGTAATACTCTCAAGTCATTAACTCCAACGTAACGGAACAAAGAAATTCACACGTTATGGCTCATTTAGTTACAAAAATGGATATGGTTTCGGGTTGTTAAAGAATGTGGACATCTGTGCGACTGTCTTGTAATTTCATATAATGATGTTATTGATGTCCCTTCAAAATTCTTATTAGATATTGAAGGGTTGATTCATTCCTTTCATGGTCATTTGCGTTTGTGTCAAAGAAAGTTATCATAGATACTTCATTGTTGGTGCCTTTTAATGTATCAACGGTGAAGCTAGGAGGTTGGGTCGGTAGTTATTTCAGATTTTTTTCAATGTTTCTTCTATAAGAGCTTGTCTCTTGTTCAACAACCGCTACTGGTCTCTGCCTGCTTTTGTTTTGACCTCTTGATTCGACTCGAGTCTCACTTTCTCCTTCACTTGTGGTTTAAACTTTGGCTACAAGAATTACGGCGCAGGTATGGTATGAGCAATAAAACAGTTACTTTTAATATAAACCAAGTGTAGTTTCCAAATGAAACCTAATTAAATCATTGTATTTACCAGTTTCGGATGTTTACTGACTTACTACGTTGTAAATGATAAATTGCCTGACTGTATCATCAGTAGGTAAACACGAAGAGCGATGTTCCAATAATTGGTGCATGTTAAACATAATCATTAGAGCTTTATTAATTTGTACAAATTCAGAATTCAAATTTGAAATTTCTTAAATTATTTAAGCACTTGTTTTTGTTTATTATTATCTACCATGTAACTCTTATATCTCATTGCAGTGTATTTGTTGAAGAATCAGAAACAAGCAAAAGATACTCTAGAATTCTTTCGTTGGAACTCTCCGACAGGTTAAGCAGAGGCAGGTATACATTTTGCTTACATGCTGTAGCTACATACACATATACTAGGGAGCAAGCCTATTGCCATCAAACAACCACATATTCCAAACTCCAAGCCGTTTTAGAAGAAGCCTTCTTAGGAGTCCTTAGAAATTGTTAATACTCGAAACTGTTTGTTTCCCAAATATAAATAATTAAATGAAATCTAATAACACTGCCTGACTTGGAAACCGAACCCAGGAGCTCACGCAACCGCTACGCGAAATAGTCAGTGCACATGTATTAACGATGTTTTAATTCCAATTAAATTTTATAGAGGTAGTTCCCGTTTACACTCACAATGCCTTCAATAGAAAACAAAAAACAATCAAGCATCAAGGATTCCTATAAAGTCGGTGTGAAACAAAGGAGACAAATCGTCATTTTAATCTTATCAAGGCTGTCAACGACTCAATCTTTTATTCTATAAAAGGGAATTCTGGACTATTGAATTCACTTTCCTTGAAACACGCAGTTCCTTCGTCTTTTCGCTGTTACACTTAAAAATTAAAAATAGAATGACAATTCATTTCTGCGTCAGATCTTTCCAAGTGTACGTCAAATAGTTACCTAATTGTTTTAAAAATAGACACATTTATACGATAAAAATATAATTTAGCTATAAGGAGAAAGCTAATATTTTGATTAATTATTAGATTTTGAGATTGACAAAAATGTTTTGTAAGAAATTCATACCTTTCAAAATCATTGCTGCTTTTGATAAACCGGGTGTCAGATGAGTTCGTGTAGATGCTGGTGCCCATAAAGCCCTTGTCACACTCACGAGAGAAATTACCTGTTAGTAGAACCACGCGGGAGGCGAGATGTCACAACAGAAAACCGTTCATCATCATCATCATCATCAGCCAGAAGACGTCCACTGCTGAACGAAGGCCTCCTCCAAGGGAGGGATTTGCCATAATCCCCACGCTTGGCAGGCGGATTGGGGATCGCAGTGGCTCACCGATTAGTGAGAGGACGCTGCTGCCCATCCTCCGGTGTCTGGCCGCAGTTTTAGGACGTACCCGGGTCACAAGAAAACCGTTAGATACCAACTATAAGTATATATACATCAACTCATTATAAATCACACACATTAAGGCCACTTTAAATACTATAAGACATACTAACACTTAATGTTTTAATACTGAGAGCTTTAGCTATAAAAGCATAAGTCATTATACTTATAGAACTGCCTCATTGGTCTAATTATGTACAAGGTGTTTTTTTTTTAAGCAATTGTGATCGATGGTTCGCTATAGGCTCGATCTGTATTACATTGGTCTCATTAACTGCATCGGCGAAATGTGGGTTTACAACGGTAGGTCTTGTACTTATATGTACACCTACCCATTTCTATCCTTCGGGGAATCCAGGCATGTGAAGCTAAGCATCATAAAAAATGTACAAAAAAATACATAACAAGAAAGTACCATTATGCCATGCTTCACTGTTCATATAAGAATTAAAACGCTTTTAATTTCTTCCTCTGTTTACTCATTCGCAAGACCCTTAAAAGGAATTGGCTTAAAAAGTCATTTCCTTTTTCAATGCGGCAAATAAAAAAATCACACCCACCTGGTTAGACGCGTGGCGGGCCCTTTCCGGTACCTTCCCCTAGCTATAAGCCTATGAATTTTGAAATGCTTTTAAGTGCTAGATGTCTCGGATAACGGTGGGTTGTTTAAAATAGTCTGGTTGTCAACTTTACCGGTTTATTTTCTTTATAATTTAATAAGGAGGCGCGTGTCGGATGTCTGATTGTGTCTGTTCAGGAACTGTGACGTAGTTATAACAAGTTTTTGTTGTTTTAAATAATATTGTACGTCGGTGAAATATGTTTAAGTAAGAACTGGTTGGCAGATGTTTCAAAAGTAGAACATTTTTCATAATAACGTGAATTTGAAATTGCTTCTTAATAATGTTCTTCTATCTTTTCAAATCGGAGTAATTATTTCTATGGAAATACGACTCCGTTTTTATTCAATACAATTCCTTTTATAATATTCGATCTGATACCGTTCAATATTAATTTGAAATATGTACCTACTGTAATAGTAAATGTCTTATTGAAGACCGTGCGAAGTAAAAAAATATTGAGCCAATACCTACAGCCAGTCTTTCTTGTAATATAACTATAGATAAGTAGGTACTTATTATTGGGAATAAAAAAAAACATCGATATATTCATAATCACTATAGATAATAAAGGTAGGTACTTTAAAAATTAACTATAGCTTGTCTTATAGAACAAAAAAAGCTAAACATTGGATATAGGAATAACATTACGTGTAAAAAAATATATGGACCATGCGGAATGCGTTAAGCTAACTTTTTATTATTTTTTATAAAACTTTATCGTAACTTCTACCACGAAATAAATAATAGTTTTTGTAACCTTTTACTATAAAACTTTTGATCGGTTTAACATCGGAAGCGAGGCAGAATCGTGTCAGATTTAGAGCAAGATTTATGGCATTTAATTCAGAGCGTGAAAGGGTTTGAAAAACGCGGTGTTATTGTTATATGAAGAGCACCTTTTGTTGACAATATCGTTTCTTTATTTACGATAATGCACAATTTTCACGGACCATTTATATTTCACTATCGGTTTATCGCGTTAGTGTAAATGGTCTTGCGCATTGTGTATGAAAATTAAAATTTTGGAAGTACACAAATCATTTTATTAAATTACATGTTTCATCGCTAAACGACAATAATTAGGTTTATTTTTTTATATCATGATAGAAGGTTTAATTAGTACGTATTAATTAAACCCTCTATATAAATTGTTTAACATAACAGCAATCAAATCATTATTGTTTAAATATGTGCCCTTCAATATTTACCTCAGCCGTGACATTACTGGATATAAGAAAATATATCTCAATTTATTTTATAAATATTCTTTTTTTTTTTATTATTCCGCCCAATAAAAGCATCGAATCCTTCATCAACTTAATTATTTACCGAAATGATAAGTTTTAAAAGTTCTTTATTCTTGTGATCAAGAACATTTTAGTTCACTTTCATGAGATAAAAAAAAGTAAACATAATTATTGTCGTTTAACGACGAAACATGCAACTTAGTAAAATTATTTGTGTAAATCCAAATTTTTTATTTTCAAACTAAAATTCAAAATTCAAGCTAAAAATATATCTATTTACGCACGATTTCACTAATTATACCTAACATGCTGAGATGCTAATTTTCATATAATTTGTAAATTTAAGCGTTAAGGAAATTGATCCTTCAGACAACAGAATCTACTCACCCGTCTATACTAGATTGTGAAGAGACTTAACGGACCAATTTAATGTTTGATCGAGTAATTATTACGCAGTATGAGACACTAAAAGTAAGACTCACTCTACTAGCGACTGGAAACGTGTAAATACATTTTGCTTACGTGCTTACAGATGAGTTAACTTTTTTTTTATGAGTTGTCTCTCGCAATTAGCTCAGGGAGCTTTTACTGCTTAACCGGGCAAATGGCGAGACCAGAAGGGACTCCAGTCGAGCAAATTAAATAATACTAAGCAACACTGCTAAGGGTGTCCCATAGTGGGACTTGAACCTAGGCTTAGGGCATTGTTGGGGGACAGACAAGAGAGGACTTGCTGGATCTGATTGTGATTATTTAGGGACATTTGATTTATTACTACTGGCTCAGCGCGGGCTGGCTCGAGCAAGGGTCGGGGTGGAGAATGAACGAGCCTCGCCGGCGAGGACGGTACGACGGTCGGTTGTGTGAATTGTTGGTAGTTTTCCTAACCAATCGGAGCGCCTCCTGATGGAGGGTGATAACGTCGTCTGGGTACGTGAGGTTGTGCCTAGGACGGCGAATTTTGGGTATACGGGAGGGGGTGTAATTGGCGGCAGATACCACTAAAGGGGTTCGGGTGCGATGGAGCAGAGTCGAAGAAGCGTTTAGGCGCTTTCTTCATGAAACAACTGATGGTCGGGAGGTTTAGGCCAACGTGGAGCTGTAGATTGCGAATGTACGAGGGCGAGCCTGTGGCTTTGCGCAAGAAACGATTTTGGAGGATTTGTAACCTTTTGTGTCTGGACGGCTTCACGTGTGAAAACACGACGCTAGCGTACGTCATGATAGGGCGGATGCATGTGGTGTAAATTCGCACCTTGGACGCATAAAATGGAGGCGACCGAGAGCAAAAGCGGCGCGGTGGTGAACCGTCTTTATGTGCTCGGTGAATTTGAGCCGGTGATCGAGGGTCACATCCAGGTATTTGGCCGTTAGTTCCCAGGGGATCTGTTGGCTAAACATGGAGATGGGACTTATGAGACTAGGATCCATGCCGCGTCTCGCAAAGAGCACGGCGGCGCTCTTAGTCGGGTTGACTTCGAACCTCCAGTTCGTGAACCATTTCCCTAGAGCGTTGGCTGCGGTCTGGAGGGATCGGGAATATGAGTTAACTGTAAGCAACGACTTATTTAAGCATTTGAAGGGTACAGGGGCAATACAAGGAATGTCACTAAAACAGGTTTTTGTGTAATTAACATTTTAATGTTTAGAAGTTTATAACTTTGTCTTACATTCCCACTTCTGAAATGTTGAAGATATGAACGACTATGATTGCTTTTATGCTTTTTACATAATGCTACATAAAATAGGCGCAAAAACGTAAGTGTTGCTATACTTCATTTATATTTGAATTTTTGTGACATTCCTTGTTTTGCCCCTGTACCCTTCATTTTATCCATTCAAACGTTATTACAACGGGTGTGTGGTTATTAATAAGTAAACAAAAAATATGTACCTATTTAAAAACTTTACGTAACAAACATTTTAACAATGTATGCAAATTGGATGAGCCCAATTTATTCATTAGATGCATGGGTACGGGCCAAACAAGAAACAGCAAACATTATTCTGGACTCTAATAAGAGGGAGAGGTTTTGCATAGAGTTTTTAATTAGGACGGACGCAACCCTAAATAATGAGCACCAAGATTAACACAGGAGTAGTTGAATGGTGTCAGATTACTGAGTGGAACCCGAGTTTACAAATCACTTTTGGTTTATACCGTAGTAAGTATATCAAAATATAAGCCAGATTTTTACAGGTGTACTCTTAATTCTCAATTCTTTATTGCATTCCATAATGTACTACAATAGTTTTTAGGCTTAATATAATAAGTATATATATATATATTTCTCTTTATAGTATCGAATGAAGAGATAGCAAATTCCTTAAATACATTTACCATTACCTTAAACATATTGTTATGCTACAAAATAAAATTAAATAACTACGTAGAGGACAATTGGTGAAAAAAGTTCCTCAAATGTAATTTTCATTCTTTTTTCTCCGTTCCAATAGGTACCAAGTTTGCGGCAGAACATTTGAACCGAAACAATAGATTCAATAAAAGCCGATACAAAGCTCTGTTTGATTTGCCGGCTCACGTATTCCATACAAAAAAGGGGCTAGTTTTCGATGGCGGTGATAAAAAACGTATTTACAATATTTTTTGCGAACATCAATAGAATTAGCGACCACACAAACAATGGAATTGTATTCAATACCTTGTTTTAGCTTACTTGAGGTGTCTCGTAGATATATTTATTGGGCAATTTTTATTATTTTTACAATACTTACTTAACTTTTTACCTTAAATTAGATTTTATTTAACACAGTCAAATATTAATTAGCTACTAATTTGTGTCTCCCGATAATCGTAATTATTTACTGTGTGTTTAAAAATATTTATGTTTTAAAATAAGTACCCCACTTTTATTG
This sequence comes from Shargacucullia verbasci, assembly GCA_947562105.1. Taxonomy (NCBI): domain Eukaryota; kingdom Metazoa; phylum Arthropoda; class Insecta; order Lepidoptera; family Noctuidae; genus Shargacucullia; species Shargacucullia verbasci. Next base: position 6,295,784 of record OX387296.1, read on the forward strand.
AAAGACAGTTCTTCTTCTTAATCTTTTTTTTTACACCTATACATGGAAATAAAGGACACTCTGTATTATCATTTTACAATCAATCTTTAACTGTTATTATGCTCATCAATTATCAATCTAGGCTTGGCAAGCATTTGAATGATTCTATCTAGGTATATATATATATAAGCTAGTTTAACAATAGTATTAAAATAAATAATTAATATTATCAACTAAAATTTTGAACATAAATAACGGTTTTAAATTATTGTTTGTGCAAAATAACACAGTGTGATGTTATAAAAACATACCGCTTGTAAATTACAAAGCATGTAACACTTTTACATGATACAAACAATATAAAAAAACCTCCACCAATAATTATTATGTAAATGAGTACAAATTAATAAGTACTTTAATTTAGGGGTATTTTTTTCTCACAATCTAAACAAAAGTTAATAAGTCAATTGTACTGGTTTGGTGTTTTGTTCAACACTTATTCTTCTGTGTGTCAAGAATAAACGCTTATTCTTAAGAATAATAGACCCATTCTAATATTTACGAAGTTATTATTTTGCTGGTGATGGTTTTAACATGTAATAAAAAAAAAACTTGTTTTTTAATCGCGGCGTTACGCACCTTTGTTGTAAAAGTTTGCATGCCAATAATTAAATAGACTAATTACTTTTAGGCGTTCAACGTTCCTTGAAACATTTATTACCCTGAGGCTACATTAAACATTAAGAGCATTCATAAAAAATAAAAATAAATCTTAAAACGAATTCCAACGCTATCGTAGGAAAGTGAAATTTATACAACTGACAAAAACTATTGAAAACTCACTCAATACCTACACTTATACTTATTTTTTTAAAACAACGGTTTATTTCAACTGCCTAAGTTGTGCGTTCCTTGCTTTACATTATTAATCCCTACAAATATGAATTTTAATTTAGGTAATGCCGTAGTCAATCAATTCTCAACCCTTCATTGAATGTTTTGTAATGTAAATTATTAACAAAAATAATACCTTTGACTTTGACACTAGCTGCCTGTCAGTCACTGACAACAACAAATGTCATAATGCAAATCAGCTTTTTTATTGGAAAAAGATGCGCCGACGCGGCATTGTTATGCCAATTGCGTTCCCTCTCGGCACCAAATGACAATGATAATGAACGTAGAGCCCACAAATGTTTGTGTTATTTTTGCGTTATGGCGCTATTACTCATGTACTACCAAAACATTTGCCTTATCAGGATATTCTGGCTAGACAACTACAGTTACTATGAGTCGGGAATAATATTTTAGGCATTTTTATACATGAATAAAACCTTATTAATACTAGGCAAAGGTAAAGTAAAAAATCTTAATTTCAATCCAACAATTTCTTGATGACTGATTATAATATTTATTTCAACAATTACCATCCATTGATACATCGAGAGGCGTTATGGATAGCGTAACAAATATTTAAAATTATAAGCAAGAATAACAGGCGAAGTTGTATATTTGGTAAAGTAAATATAACTATGTATCAGTCATGTTCACGTTATGTATCATAAATCATTTTATCATTTCCTCCGCGAATAATAATACGCGTGTGGATACCCCTAAAGTTTTTGCTGAACTGTTCCGAAATACGTCGAAAGGTCGTCAGAGGGCGCGCGCGCATTGTCACCGCGCATGATAGATTGCTGTCATATTCAAAGTATCACCTATAGATATGTAAATTATCATATATCTGTTTCGACGTTCGTTTTCGTATTGTCACTAACATTTTAGGGGGTATATAGACCAAAATAATAATAAAAATAACATTTTATTTAGACACAATTTGTCATGTCTTAATGGAATTTATATCGATACTTTTTTGCAAACGATATCTTTATCAATTTCGTACTTATATCATATCATTGTCATTTAACAATAAATAGATCACAAAGAGTCGATTGATTGACATATCCCGTCATTCTTTGATCGATATGTGTATCAGAAAGGGGTTCAAAACTATTATTAAAAACTGATAATAAGCGAAGATCCCTTAATTCGAAATAGCTTTGGGTTAAGTCTATCATTATTGTTTCGTTAACGCTTTTTCATAGAGCTAGTATTTGATTGATGAGACTTTTTGGTGAATGAAAAACGGCTTCATCTATCTATCCTTCCTATTTTTTTATCAACGGTTTAACTGGCGTTATGAATCGGTAAATGTTGCCTATATTTCTCCGATACCATAAAATCTTACAAAAGGTCTCAAACCACAGATCTGAATCCGTCAATTTTTATTCGTGAATGTTGGCATAATCAGTGCCCACGACATTTAATGTCATTGTTTATTTGCTTCATAATTGTTACTACTATTAGTAAATAAATACTCTATATTCTTGAAGTCCACATTTGTGATAAATTACGTATCAAAATTATGTCAACAACAATAGTCATTCCAGATCACACGCACGGAATACCACGCCCGACCTAAAAATAAATCTTCACTTATCATATCTCCAACGCATTCAAAATATTGTCCCACTATATCTCCGCCCAGGCGCTAGCGAGCCCAACGCAAGCGTCACAACTTTTTATCAACCCAGTAATGGAAGGGTTGACACACAATGGTCGAATCACGTTACATTTTTTTTAGATAGTTGGTCTTTTTCATACCAGTGGGCCGGTGTTGCACTGACGCTATTCACCCAATGATTGATGGAACTAATTAATTTTGTCGTACGCGTGTTTGTCAATGAACTTAGGTACTTGAATTCTAAATTCTAAAATTTTACATCTATTGTAATGATTACAAAAGGTTTGAGTTTTTAATTTCAAACCTTTTTACGGGGTTGTCGCGTGTTCGGATCAGTACAATAAATTGTATTATCTTTGGATATTGGGTTGTGACTGATTTGAAATTAACATAAAATCGTGTCGTACGTAACGGGAATTTGAAACGGTTGCACATTTTATATTTCGGATGTTGCATTTGTTAAGTGCCCTGAATTTTTAATTACTAGCGGCACACGTAGGTACGCGTATCCTTTAATTATTAACTGGTGTCCACAGCTCGTTGAAAAGTACCGAAACTCTGATAGCACTTCACGCCACCGTCAAAGGCGTCAATTTGCATCGCTTGCAGTTTATCGTGAGCCGTGTAAAAAATACATCCATATTTTCTCAAAGCGAACAGGGACTCTACAGCGTAAATTGCGACATGTCGACCGCAGTGTCGTGTAGCTTTGTTAGTGGCCGTTTTAAAGTACACACACGTTCTACTCAGTTATCACACAGTGCAACATCAGTGCAGGAATCAAGTTCAAAATATTGCAGTGTTTGTAGCTGGAAAACGCGCATTAGGTACGCTCCAGTGATGTCAATTTACAACCATCCTGATTGTACGCTGCGAGCGCAATGCATGATGTTTTCCAATTTTATATCCTCGTACCTTACGATAGAAAACAAACTGTTTCAGATAGTTGTAGTAATCCAAACAGATTTTTCTGTAACTTCGTTAGTTGTGATTCGTTTTTCGATAGATGAAACTAAAAATAATATGCCTATAAGAACGGCATTAAATTTTTTGAGCCTCACCACCGCACCAATGTCGATGAAATTCGTAATGCTTACCTAATTAAGAACATTACGTTTTCTGCTCGGCTGCCAATTCCATGGTTACCTCCGGTTTAATGAAAGTGAAAGACACTGAAAGCTCTGAACTCCTCACTTCATAGCTCAACGCCTCAATACCTTTACTTTGATGTTCTTTAGGAAGTGGTTATTCTAAAAGAAGCTTTAAAGTTACTCGTTTGTATCTAATGTAACTTATTTACTTGTTGGAGAAGAAATTTCAACAAATCAAGATAACATATTATTATCATCTTCATTGAAATTTTTGAATCTCATACAAAATTAAAAAAGTACATGTCTATTGAATAATGCTACTAATTTGTGTACCTATATATTCATTTAATCAGCCATCTATTGCCTTAAAATCAAATAAACTATAATCAATTCATCCTTAAATCAGGTGATAACTGAATTATAATTATTCATGTTCGATAATCATCCACGATAAAACGAGTTTTCTCATCTCTATTTTTACACTCGATTTCCATTTTTATCGATTAGCAGGGGTGACATGACAATCTCTATGGCACCTTGAATTAGATTGAAGGTCAGTGACTACTTATAAGGTTATTTTTACCAGTGCCATTATAAAAGGTTAAAACTAGATATTTTGCACTTCAAAGATATATTAGGCACATTGAATCTCATTGGCTAGAATAATTTGAACTTTAAAGTTTGAATACTAGTTATGTAAGCTTGTGTAGTGAGAACCCCTAACATATGCGAAAATGTCTCGTCTTATTGTTATTTTTGATCCTTGGGAAATACTTTTTTATTTAATAAATAATATGTATCTCTTCTTTTTTGATTTGTATGTTTTTATTTTTTATATGTATATGTACCTACCTAAATTTCTTAACCTATATTTTGTAACACACTCTATTATTCATTTATTATACCGTGAGATCAGTTTGCTTGCTGAATAAATAAATTAAGCGTAACCTGAATCATGTTTATCCAGTAAGACAGTATAAAGTTCTAATTATACCTATGTGACAATGCTATTTTAACAAGCGACAATTCGGGGGTAAAGTTTAAGTCAACATGGTATGATGATTTAATTTACTCCAAATAAGACACAGAACTGATTAGTTCAAACTCATAACGCTCAAAAGGTAAAGTTCGTTTGTTCCCCGCGCGTGACTTCATGGTTCGTTACTCGACTCTTGTTCTTATTTAATTAAACGGTAACGAATTTTTCAAAATTTCTTAATTGTTTCCGTCCGTAAAAGATTTTTTCATTTCATAATTCTCTTTTTATTATCCTTGTCCTTGTTTTTGAAGTGTCTGTTTAGATTATTTTTTGTTAGTGAGTGCTCTGTTGTAAATTTTATGGTATTGCTTGGTGTTAAAATGGAAATTAAAGTCGATTTCTTTTACTCCTTAACTTTTATTTTTATTTTCATTTCACAAGTAAAAGTTTAACTACCCTTAAAATTTAAATGAACTCATCTGCACGAATTTCTTAATAAGTGTTATTATAAAAAATGGCTTCAGGCCTCTTTAGATTTAGAAAATAAAAGCAATCTACGACTTTATTACTCTAGCTAACACATAATTTATAGGGTAACAAAACATTGCAGTAAATTCACTTTAATACGTGAGAGTTATTATTGAGAAAAATATATTAAGTTTTTATAACAAAGTCAAATTAAGCAAAGAATCGTAAAACTTTAATAATCTAAGTTAGAATAATGGCTTCTGCTAAACTAGTTTTAGTGTTATCCAATCTGCACAAAGCATAGAATCATAAGACGTTCTTATCGACATAGGGGTGGCGCACATTTGACGGATAATAGAAATGGACATCCGGTCACTTAAGTCACACAATCAAATGACACGAAGTTCAGTTCAATATATTTTATTGCATTCATTCAAACTAAGGAAGCAGATGTAGATTATTACAATTGTAACAAAATCTTTTGCGAAATGTTTAATATTTAATTCAAAAGGATGTTAATTTTTTTTATATATAAGAAAGATAATCAAATTAATATTTTCCTATCAAACCTGCAAAACTGTTTACTTTCTACAGGACATCATTTAGAAAAATATTTTGAGAAAATTCTATACTGGAATTGAAAGGAAACGAAACGCCTCGCGTTCGGTTTGCTGCTAAAAAATGCATTACTAAGTACTGACAGTTTTAGGTCGGTTTAAGTACATAAATATATTTTCAGAATGATATTGATGAAAATTAAAAATAGTACCTACCTAAGTATTATTATTCATTAACAACAAGCGAAACAAATTAAAGTCACTAACGGAACAAAACGCACACGAACGGTTTGCCAAAACATTAATCATACCTCCATTGAGTCTTACTTATGGTGTTATTGACAATTTATCTAAAGCAGCTGATACTAATCATGTTGTTCTTTTATTACCAGATCACTATCAAAGGATAACACATAGACCTACTAATGGACGAAATTTGTTGAAACAGATAAAAAATCTACTTAAATATAACGTTGTATAGCAGATGGAGTTCAAAGTTAACTAGTGTTAAATAAATTGAACATTAATGAACGAATCAATTAGCGCCTCAGTATATCGATGATATAATATCGTTGACTCGATAAGATAAACCACTTATGGTAAAACGACCATCTGTTCCCAATGATTCCATAGCGTGTGTTAATGCGACTGTATTTTTTGTTTCAAAGGATATTGAATTACTAACGATGTCATGGATCTTTGAAACAGCAGATTTTAAACTCTATCATAAGGTTTTAAGGCATATAATGCAATAGTTTAATAAAGGTGATACTTCGTCAGAAGTGTAACAGACAAGTTTGCTAACGATAGACAAACAAAAAGTTTGTTTTTCTAACATTGCAAAAAAGGTCGCAGATAATAAAAGCCATGATGACAATGGATTGCAATTTGAAGTGGGACACTCGTGTTACAATAAACCCCCTTGAATAAAATTATAACATTTCTGTAGGCACACAAAATAAACATAAAGATTTGTGCAAACAAATTCTGGTGAAACTGGTATTTCAGAACATTGACGACCTTAAAACCAGCCAATGCGAATATGTTGACAAAATGTTGTCAATTGTTTGCATAATTAGCGAAATGGAGAATAATTGTTTTTAATAACTTTAGTATTATAATTGTTCGTGGGAAGACTTATAGTTAATTTCATAAATTATCTTTTATAATAAATAATTTAATTATTATACTTTAAGATTATTTTATCTTTAAGTCCATTTCTGTCACGCTTGTATTCTACCTGACTTTCATTTTTCTCGACACCATTCATAACTTTTCCTTTCATGACATCTTTTCCTTCCCTTTCTCTCGTTTTACTTTTAAAACAATTATTACTCTCGCTTTTTACATAAAACGAGTCTTTATTTACGTTTCCTCTGGTTTAAAGGCAGTTATGATTTATGTTATTTCCTTTATAAAATTCAGTCAATATTTTCGGTATAATTTCTACAGCAAATTACGCTAGTCGTTGAAAATACAGTTAAAGTATGGATTGTTGAAAGGTTTAACTCCGAGCTTAATTATGGCACAACCCTTGAATCATATGATGCACAGTTCTAACATCGGCCATATTTTATGGCATAATAAAAATCTCGCCCTCTTTCAATTTGGACAATGTTGTTTTATTATGTACATGAAAATTATTGCCATTTTTATAGCTGGAACATGCACCCATTTTGGCGTCTATAGTATTACGATGAGGAATAAATTTTTATTCGCATTGCTAGCACCTAGTCTAAAGGGAAAATGTTCATAGTAATGTAGCCTATGTTAAAACTCTGTTTTATGAACCATTAAATAAAGTAACTTCAAATGGTATTCATTTTATGTCATCGTCAATATCATTTTGTATTGGTAACTAATTTGACGATTTGTTTTAGTAGATTCCAATTTACTGATATACTTGTATTTATACAGACAATTTAAGTAGGTAAATCAAATCATTAAATACATCCGGTACCGTGGCTCCCTTACATTCAACGAGCATCAAACCAGAATAACGAGGCCTACATCCAAGTAGGGGAACTCATTCGATTTCAAAAATTTGATAAAATCTTTTGATAAAGCAACTAACACAAATTAACACCTTAAAATGTTATCGCGACACTTCAATCGGGTCATTGAACTAACCCTTTAAATTCTGCATATTTACACCTCCCAAAATCCCAACATATTGAATGTGGAAAATTACGTATAAAATTGATCTTTATCTCGTTGTGACAAGTTTTAATTTTGTTTTGGATTTCATTTTTGCCTAAGCTCCTCGATTTTAGATCGCTGGCCACCCTTGTCCCGTTCACAATGTCTTTACGGCTGGTTGCTTCGATTATGGTAATTTCTGTAATAACATCTCGAATTAACAAATGTTCACTTCGGACAATGGTATGTTGCAACTTTTGCCGTTGACAGTTTGCAATTGACTTATGGCTGCATTAGAAGACCTCAAAGGGTTGGGCGTGTTGTTTTGTCAGCTGCGATAGTGCAAACTTAGTGATCATTGTTAGCGTAAACAACTATATAACATATTTCAAACTGTATTTAATGTAGACTTTAACTTGATTATAAACATTCGGTTTCAAGGAATTTAAAATCAAAGTTGCAGTAATTTGCATTCTATTTAGTACCTACATCTCTTCTGAATTCGTCCGAACGTATGTTCAATAAAGATTACGCACTCCATTGTTCTAGTTTTAGCTGTAAACTCTGCGAATTGCATGCTAATTGCAATAAGATCTCAATCACCTTTTATCTACCCTTTAAATCAGTACCCCTGAATTCCGCAATCGCAATCGCAATTGCACTACGACTTATAAAGTATAGCATATTCAGTTTTATATTTGACAAAGTGCTCATCTAGATTCGTTTTAGTAAATGTATTGAAAACGAAGAAAAACGTTGATGACGACGTTGAAATTTTGAATTATTTTAGAAACAAACATCGCATTCTACTTTATCGTGAACTAAAATATGAGGATCGAAATAACTCAATTGCATGTTGCTGTACGTAACCACATTACCATTGCAAGTAAGTTTTTCTGAATTTTGCATATTGTTATCATAGGGTTTTTTGAGTTTACACTAAAACCCGTGTAATCCGGGTTTAAACTTATTATAATGCGACGTGGTTCATTGTTCGGAACGCCGAACGACAATGTAGGGCGCAACCCTAATTCTAATTCTTATTGTGATTGAAGAGCCCTCGAAGGTACGATGTATGGTCAGTGTAACTTAATACTTTATCAGGAATGTAACGCCGGTAAATTATGTAAAAATGTACGATAAATGTAAATCCCCGCCCATATTAGCAGTTGGAATTTTTAACACCATCCATCTGCGCAATTACTCATACATAAAGATATCAATATTAGTATAACTGTGTTATCTACTTTAAATTATTAATATTGAATCAAAATAAATCTTAGACTGATTACTGATTAGGCATGTACTTACAAATACGACAATATTTTGGATTTTACCAATTTGATTATCTAATTTAAGGTAACTTTATTTCAATAATATATTTACATTATTTAAAAACATATTTTTACAAACACACTCAGACGACAAGTCTTGTGATACTTATCTTTTAAAACTATTAATAGGTCCTCACTTAAAAGTTTCCCCTACACTTAAATATGGAACGTTGCACTGCATTCAAAGCAAGAGATCCAGATCGCAATGCAATTTAGTCTGACCTGCATTTGGAAATCGAATCAAACCAGTGCTCGTTCCCGCGAGGAAAACGAAAAGATTCAATCACCTTGCCGTTGGTTGAATGCACCCGAATATTTATCTACAGAAAAACTAAACTATCTAAGATAAAAAAGGTTTTTGCTTTTTCTTTGATGGTTATCGCCTCATTTATGATCGCTTCACTGGCTAACGGTAGAAAATAGGCAATGTCTTTGACCACTAACGCTTTTACACTTTTAGGTTTAACCCCAGTCGTGCAGACTGTGAATGAAGTTTTCTGTCATGAATAACATCATCTATACCTCGATATTGGAATAGTGTTCCATTCATTGCTTAAAATTGGCTTTCAAAGATAATGTAGATCGATTTATATTGTGAACTATAGGCATTCCGAACTTTTGCCCTAATGTTTACGTTACTTGTCGCAGGTTCGAATCCCATACGGAAAAAAAATATTTGTATGACCCACAGATAGTGGTTTCGGGCCTGAGTGTCTGTGCATGTGAATATTTGTATTTTTAAATACACCCAAGACACAGGAAGAGTACCAAATGCGTGTATATTTTTAAAAAAATATATCACTATACTTCTTTTGCGTCAAATGTTTTCTTCCTTCCTGAAGTTCAAGATGAAAAATAAAAGATGAAGATGAAAAAATAAAAGAAACAAAGCCTTTCTGCGAATCGCTCAGGCTTGTTTGTTTATATACATTTAAAGGAGCAAACGAGACTGTTTTTTGTATTGCTGAACTAATCAAATTATTTTAAAGAAAGTTCTCGTTTGTCAAAGACGGCATAGCGGTTGAGGGCTTTTGTTTAAGTTCAAACCTGGCCCAGAACTCTGATTTTTCTTCATGTAATCGAAAGTGATTTCGTCAATAAACACTGAAATTCTCAATGGTGTGTGTAATCCACTGAGGTAGATATTAACCCGTACCACCGCACCGCTACGGACGTGGCAGACTAAAGCACTAATCCATTTTATCCTGAAAAGCACCCCGTGCTTATAAGTGGATCAGTAATTCCACAATAAGTATCTACCAGAATTAACCCTTTCTTCATTACGCCATTTTTAGAGTCATTCAAATCTCGTTTACAGACATGCATTTATACATTTGATTTCTTAACAAGGTGACCATAAATCATTCAAAAACGAATAAATATCTTGAGCCTAACCACGTATAAGAGATCCGTATTCATCTCCACGCAGTCAGATCAGACAAAGGCTTTAAAAGAGCCATTGTTGGAGCGTGTCTGGTTTAATACCTTGCATTTTCACCTCTCTTTGTGGCTGAGGAATGTCTTTCACAAGTTTTAGTTGCGATGGACCAGATTGGACGTTGCTATAGATAATTGCTTTAGTTATGATGGCTGTGTATCTCTCTGTGAACTTATCAGATATTTTTTATCAATCTTGTTTTATGCTTTGTTTTTATTTGTATGCTATTTTAAACCGTTAACGATACTAGTATTTAGGTGAATTGTTACATTAATATAACTAATAAAATAATATAACTGATTGTAAAATCTTTTTCATTCGACCGTTAAGTTAGTATTTTATTATTATGAAACAGATTTTCTCAAATTCATCAAATAATTTACTAAGTCATCGTCATACTACATCAGGTATATAATAATAATGTCCTCCTGACCGATTTCGGTCACGGCGGCCAATCTCACCGGAGATTAGCCAACTACGCAGGAGATATTATAGAGCACAAGTATATGCGCAAACACAGATGCTCTCTCTATTCCTTCACTCTCATAGACCGATGGGGCGGCAATCCGACACGACCGGAGAGAGATCAGGTGCAGGACCAACGGCTTTACGTGCTTTCCGAGGCACGGTGTGTATTCACATACACGAAGAACCAGACCCGAAACAACTATCTGTAGATCATACAAATATTTGTTCCGTGCGAGAATCGAACCCGCAAAACGTAGCGCAGCAGTCGATCTCTCAACCACTGCGCCAACCGTGCCGTCAGGTATATAATCAGGTATATAATAAATAGATAGCTCGTTTCTTTTAAATTGGATGTTTAGTAGGCGCACTACTATTACGGTTAAATTACATTGTTTTGACAACCCAATTGACGCAAAACCAAGTGTCCGCCTTCTGTGTTCGAGTTACGGGTTCGATACGGAGGATAAACGTTTGTATGGCTTACAGATGTTTGTTCCGCGTCAGATTTATTTGTGCAAAGTGATTTATGTGTGTAAAGGAAACCACAACACAAGAATACACGATAAAGCAACTGATTCCCTTGCTAATAATCGCGCGAGAGCGTGCGCAGAACGAAGACAAGATTAAAGTAAAACTGATCTGATACTTGAAACAAGACATCTAATAGACTAAAATTGTCTTCAATCTATGTAAACGTAACTGTTTCAACTGTGTAGAATGTGTTAAAAAGACGTTCATATGACAGGACTTGGTTTTGTAAGACGTTCGACTAAGGTCTATACATAGAGAGTGCACGATTCAAGAATCGGGCAATTATGAGTTTACCAACCCCCACAAGATCACCGTGACGTACATAATATACATAAATCGTGCCTCGCCGTCGGACAGTTATTACGTTACTGTCTTAGTTATTCTTCTGCTGCCGGTAACTGTAACGGACCATTAGTTAGCCTATATTCTACACTGATATAATTATGGTTACAGGTTAATATAATTATGAATATCAATAAAATTGAAAACGCTGGGATGATGTTAAAACTGTATCTTTTCTTATTTGTTTCTGCATCCCACTTTGTCCCACACCAAGCAGCTTAACTTCCATTGCGATCCTAACCTAAATTATATCCAAGATTGATGTCCCTACATCAATATTCAAACCACAGCAGCATTGTTCTGAAAAGAATCTGAAGCTAAGAATGGGGTGAATAAGACCCGGGTCACTGACCCACCTGAGACGTAAGGGTAGTTTCGACACGTCGTTGTTTAACTCTTTGTCCCCTTTATAAGCTTTGTTACACACTTGTAACTCGCTCCACCTTGCTTTGTGAACTAGATTTTATTACCTACAGGATGTTTTGCTTTCGTCAACCCGCTTAGCTTACACTTGGAAAGCAAAGGTTAGAACGTAATAAAAACTTGTCCTAAAAATCTGTGGCGTTTTAATTATGCCTGTGGCGATTATAATGATGATTCGCTGGTCTCTTTGTCGTAATATTATTGCTAACTTAAACAGTAAACTTGAAAATTAGCATCAACGCTCAGGGTGTTTTTACTCATGTGACACTGACTACCCACTAGTCTTGAGAAACACTTCGGGGATAAGACGTGTCACGACGTTATGCTTTATTCATAAACTTGGCCTGATTCTCACATTATTGTACTACAACCATTTGTTGACTATTGTATACTAATGTTTATTATATTGTGAATAATCTCAATCGACTGTGATTTTTCTAACGCGGTTATATCAATCAAATGTCAAGGTCTGTTTTCTCTTATTGGATAAAGCGAATCAATATTCCCGAGTGCCCTGGAATTGCAATAATTACTGATTCAATATTTTTTTACCTTGACCTATTGCAGTATTTTTATTTGTTCTGAGAATTTCGTTAGCTCAGAGTTACGTATACAAGCTACATAGTCTATATTGTTTGTTTTAATTGAATTCGTCTCTTAGTAAACATAGATAAAGAAGAAAAATATTATGTTTTCAGTAAAGCACCATACTGTTGTTATAGTAATAAGCATAAAGCTCCACATATTAACCAGTGAAATAGTCTAATCTCTAATATAAAGAGTTAACTGTGTGAATAACAGCATCCTTTTGTTCCCCATTGTCGTTTTGTGAGAATATTTTCTTGATGCCACTGGGTCACCTTATGAAATAGAATGTCTATTGTCGGCCGTATTGTCCGAAACGTATTAAGCAGTCAAATAACCACCCCTTTTTATTTGAGGAGTATGAATTGCATCGTAAAAGGTAAACGGTCAGTTTCTCTCTGAATATTTATTCTTTTGTCCCTAATCGTATGCGTAAAGTCGTAAACTTTCTCAATCCGTCTGCAGTGCTTCGAACAATTCTGTTTTTATTCCGCTAGACTTCTTTTCTAGCTTTTATGTTAAAGAAATAAACTTGCACAAAAGTTCAATGTCATGCTTGATATGAACTATATTGAAGTTAAATAAGTTAAGACTGAATGTTCTGGTTCTATTTTTATTAATATTGGGTATTTGTTTGAAAAACGAGATTATGTCGTTGATATACGAAAAATCCCTCTAACATACCCTAATAAGGAATAAACAGTATTATTAAAACTATCTTCTGGGTGTCGTTAAGTTTGTTAACCGGCAAAATATTCATTCACTGAACTAAAAGCTTCAGCTAAATGATATTAGTTTTAATTAACGTCAGTAGATAGCACTAAGAGCACCCACAAAGCCCTAAGGTAACCTAGGAGTCGTAACAAGGAACATAATTCCCGGTCTAAGTGTAGGCACTACTGTGTAAATTGCTCAAACTGTTGTTATACCTGAAATGTAGCTGCAAAGTTTTGGGTTACATCGTAGTGGTTTGTTTGGATATAGAATAGCTAATGGAATTTAATTCTAATCTAGGATTGCGGTGATGCACCTATATAAAAGCAATTTAGGGATTGAAAATTAGCTTCAAACTTAAAGTACCATACGTATTGTTTGATTCTAGTAAATGAACAAATAAATAAATATTTTTCAAATTAGTCTGCATCGTGGCTTTTTAAGGTTTTGAATTATTTAAAAATAAGGCAATTCTGATGATTTTATAATGGCTGAAAATAGTTACATAGCAATAGTTCTTAGTATGTTTGCTTACTGCTTAGTTATATTTAACGAACTGTGGCCTACTTTACCTCTAGAGTTTGACCGAAAATTTGAAATCTACCATACAATCTGTGGCCGCAGTTCCTTGTTATTTCTTACCGATTTTACTTGGGGCCAGTATCAACTACCATTTACTTTCCCCCGTATCGTCCATTTCGCGTTTCTTAAGTGTATAATTATTGCGTTTATTGGCTTATTCCATTCCATAAGAGGCGTGTACGAAATTGCTGTTTAGCTTCAGGGCAGCTTAGGGCTTACACCAAATTATTGCCCACTTACCTACGTGACTCCGTAAATTGGTTTTAGAAAGTTCGATGCAAGAGTTTATCTTGTGATTTATTATTATTAGTTTCGTTGGTTATTTGCGGTATGCGGTATGTTGAACTGTAAACTTGCGTTTTTGGATCATGCCAACCACTAATTTGTAATAAAGACATAATATTAACAAGATAAATGTTTGAAAATCACGAATTTGTTTAGCGCTTCAGTATATTAGTATAAAATATATAAGTCCTATTTAGATTATATGATGATAAATAAAAAATATTCACACAGTCGTTCAATTTATTCCATTTCACACACTTGCTCCAAACTTTAATCCTCTTTCCGAACTTCAAATGGCAATAAGATGCAAATTAAAATCGTTCAGGTCAAACTCGATCACGCTCTCATCGGAATGGTAAACTGAAACGAGATTTTGGAACTAGTTGCAAATATAACAATTGAAGATCAGGTGTTGGTCGGATGACCTCTTGCAAAAACCGGCCGCGCAACTTGATGCATACCTTGATACTGTATGAATAATTTCATATGATAATTGTCATGGTGGCGGCTGCATTAGAAACTCAAAGGACTGGGAACTTTGACGTGCCTTTGCATATGGCTATGTCACGTTGATACTTTTGAGATCGCTTCATTACTAGTTGATGCTTGAATTACAATAATGGCTGTAAAGGGAAGATGAGATGAGCGATTACTTACGTAGGTAAAAGGATTGGTTGTATTCAACGATAATATGGATGATTTTTGCCTTTTTCTGAACTGTATTTGAACAGTATTTTATTTTATACAAGTATCTATGAGCTCCATATATTTTTGCGTGGTCCAATTCCAGCATTAGATGATTAAGAAAGAATAAGTGTAACTTTTTAAATTCAAATCATGTCACTTACAATTATCACACTAGATGAATGAATTAGATATTGTCACGCAAAAATCTAAAGCATTAAATCAAGACCGCCAAAACATTTTTATTCAAACACGCAATCTAATTGGTCTTTATTGTTTCAGGTAAGCAATTGATGTGGATATGTTTTTACTACGCAACAGTAAGTAAACAATTTTAACTTCGTATTGGCCCTTTACGCTATGGGCATAAAGTGACAAAAATATTAGAATGTCAAGAGGACCCTAACGGTACATATAAACGGTTACCAACATCCGAATGGTATTTGAAAACGATTGAAGTTCCATGGTGAGTTAATTATGGGTTGGACTGGACCGTGACCCTTTGAAATGGACCTTTTGTAAAGGGAATCCAAATGGTTATTTAAGAAACATAGTAAGGTCAACGACTCTTGCTAATGACAGTCTGAGAATATGAAACTTATTCACAGGAAGATTTTGTGTCGTGTCGAGTAAGTACATTCATATTTTATGCTGTTCATGTGCAAGTTTGTGTCGCTATCTTGGTGAATGGTCGCAATTTTGTATGAACTTCATGCATTCCTTTATACTTAACCTAATTCATAATTATATCAATTGTAGTTTTGTTAAGTGACTCTTTGAGTTCTAAATTCTACACTTGTCCTATTTATATAAAACTATACCACTTTTAATGATAAGATTCTTGTTGAATTTTCCTGACAGATTGTGAATTTCAATTCATTCACGAAATATAATGGATGTGAAAAACAAAAGCTCTAATACATTTTGTTTTGGCCCGAAGCGACTTATTTGGAATCTTGCATAGTAACGTGTTCCAAACAATAAAAATATTATCAGCTGTTATTGTTATAATCTGATCTAGCCTATGTCCGTCACGTTCGATATTATCTTCAGATATATATGGATCATCATGTTTATCATACAGGTGATCTTCCGGAGGTAGTCTGTAGGGCTTGTTCCACGGACACGCACGCTATTGAATGTCTGATGACGTCTGACTCAGCCTTGCGTACGCGCATAGCATCGTACGATGTTAGTCTGTTACAACTTCACGTGTAGATTTTAATGCATTGCATGCACGTCAATCGATGACGAAGACTTATGGTGAATATTTTTTGTGCATTTTCGTGGATTCGTCTATCTTATTATTAGTATTATGTCTTATGTTCTTTTGAAGAATTACTTCTTAACAACTTTTAGTTCATAATAAAAACTTGTTGATTGAGCGCTTCTCACATCAACCGCAATATTACAACATTTATCTTTGTCAACAGTGATTGCAATATGCAGGTGTCTTCGTTTGTTTTTAGGATTATACGTATTCTAAAATCGGTGAATTTTATCAGGATAATTTTTAAGTTTATTATCTTGATGAACAATACTTGTTCCCTAACCACTTCTTAAGTTTAACATAGGTGGCAGCATACTAGCACAGTGACCCCGATTCTCCCACCGCGGAACCCCTCTGTACATTGTCGATAATCTCTCCATCTCTCTCTTAAATTAGGAAGCTGAGATCTTGATAAAAGCGTTAACAAGCTATTACCGTTGGGTGCGTGAGCTTTTGTCACACATGGAAACGAAAATTGCATACAAAAAAATATGCGAGTCATAGCGAAACTTTTAGTGCTAAAAAAACTTGGAGAATTATAATTATTTTGTTAGCTATAACAATTTCTGAACAAAATTTTGTTAAATAAGTAGGCAACAATTATGGTATAACAGTGAATCCAGCACAATTACTTGCTTCTTGTTATCGGTTATAAAATTTGATGTAATTAGTATTAACATTTTATGTAGTATTAATACTATTTGAATAAGTATTACAATAATGAAAGTATGTTAATTCTTGCAATAAATATTTAAGCCGTCACTATTTTATTGCAGCGTCCCGTGTGCTCGAATAGACCACCTCAGCATTTAATCTAGCAGTCGTTGTAAATTTATAGGGTTAAAGGGCATCAACATTCAGTCTTGTAATAATTTATCTTATATGCAAATTCTTGGTCATCAGACAAGTGATGATTATGGCAATGAAAATATCTGGACTGTCCTATCAGCTCTAGATAAGATGCAGTCTACAATGGCCAGAAAATAGCAACGCCATCAAAATGTACCCATATGATTATAACATTTACAAATCAAGTGACAATTCGTCAACTGTTCAGAAGGTACATTTTTTTGGCGTTTCAATTCTGTAGCGTTTGTAGATTTGTAAACTTGTCTACAAGTACTGATTGTCGATGAGTGACATCCATGATTGGTAGCTTTGAGTTTCATTTATTTTATCTGGCTGCGATAATGATGAGGTGCACAGGCAACATTTTAGGTGCCATGCATTTATAGTTGGATACAACGACCACGTTTCCACTCCAACAAATAATTACAAACGTTTTGTCATAAGCCCTTGCATTACCTAAATATATTGCATGCAATTTGTATTTCTGTATGTACTACGTCTATGCATTGTGATGTATACGTCTCGTTGGTGTGTGATAAGGTACATTTGTATGCGTCACAGAACTGAGTGAAGAGGCTTGTAGCATCTATAAGACACAGGTGACTAACACACTGAAAAATGATGCCCTCGTGAACAGTTGGAAATGTCGGAATACATTATCTAGTACGACCAGCTAAAAGCTTTTGGTCTTTGTATATTTGTACAAATATTTCTTTTTATTTAATTGTTGGAAGTGTTTATGTTGGTAGGTACCTTATATTTTAGAAGCGTCAAAAAGCCAAAAGTAGATACTTTTGATTTTACTGAAGATTCAGTAGATAGAAAATGAACTAAGAATTTCACTGTTTACTGTATACAGTAAATAAGTGCTTATATATTAGTAGGTAAGTAGGTAGGTAATTATCTTTTAAACTTTAGAAAATATTTTATAGAATAATTTAATGGTTATTGTCTAGTTAAGAATTTTATGACGACGGACGTAAAAACAAAAATCATATCCGTAAAGCAAACGAGATTTGATAAATTAAATTGTTGGTCGTGCTCTTTTCATTTGTTTCGGTGCATGCGCACGCGCGCGCTGCATCTCCGGCGAGCCAAACAGAGCCGAGCGTTTGATGCGACGGCCGCCGACCAATCAGCGGCTCAGTTGCTTTTCGTCACCCGTCGCGTGTGGTAGTGTCGGTGCTCGTGATGTGACCGTTCGAACATCGAACTCAATTTTAAAATTCAGATATCGAATGTTGACTTGAAAATAATGTGCATTTTAGTGAAAATGTGCTCGATATCTATTGCGACTCTTATGTGTTGATGGATTTGAACGATAATACTGATAACAGTATTTACAGTTGAAATAAAATTTTGCTGGATTGTTTACTATGGTGATCGTCAGTGTTTTTAACAGGTTAGTACAGATTTATTTTTAAAAAAGCAGCATGGTTTTGTGTTTTTTTATTAATTTGAGTTTTAATGTTTTCTCGTATTTTCATTTTAATTTTGACAGGTAAGTTTTATCTTTTAAACAGGTAGGCACTTGTTCAATGAAGATGAATTCTGTGTTCATGTGTTATTAGACCTCTGGTCAGAGGGTCGCCTTAGGGGTACGAACATATTTTAATTAGAATCATACGTACGTATGCGAAGTTTTAAAATATTTACGATTATACAACTATATGATTAAGTATATCTTAACAAGGGTAGTTAAATAGGAAAACAATTGATTTTTCGATACACTCGATCAGTTCTTATTACGTATTGATTGGTATAGGTATAAGTACTTCAATGTCTAACAGTTTGATAGAACTCACAACTACCCACTTTATGTAGCATGAATTCTATTCTCCACTCCCACGCCTGTATAGTGTACCTAGGTATACCGAGGTAACTATTAAGCATTTATAGATTACTAGCTTTTGCCCGCGTCTTCGTCCGCGTTTCAGTCGTTTTTCGTAAAAAAGTAGCGTATGTCCTTCCTCACGGTTCAATGGTTTTGATGTAACAGACAGATTAACTTTCGTATATGATTTCAATTAAGGCTGCACACGCGACGGAAGCTTAAAAAATGGAGTATCTTCTCCCGTTTTCCCAACATTTCCCTTCACTGCTCTGCTCCTATTGATTGTAGCGTGATGAAAAGTATACTATAACCTGCCCAGGAGTATGAAGAATAATTGTACCAAGTTTCTTTAAAATCCGTCGTGTAGTTTTTGTTTCTATAAGGAACATACAGACAGACAGACGGACAAAAATTTTAATGATTGCATTTTTGGCATCAGTATCGATCACTAATCACCCCCTGATAGTTATTTTGAAAATATATTTCATGTACAGAATTGACCTATCTACAGATTTGTTATAAGTATAGATCTAAATACATCT
This sequence comes from Shargacucullia verbasci, assembly GCA_947562105.1. Lineage (NCBI taxonomy): Eukaryota > Metazoa > Arthropoda > Insecta > Lepidoptera > Noctuidae > Shargacucullia > Shargacucullia verbasci. The sequence continues at coordinate 6,315,402 of OX387296.1, forward strand.
AAGTACATTAGGTAGGTACCTACAGCTATAGAAAGAAGTTCCTACTACTAGATTTACGACGAATATCAATCATCATCTGCCTAGCCTTTTCTCAGCATAACTAGATATTTGGGACCGGCCTATGAGTATATCAATACTAATGATAATGTCATTTTAATGCTGTGGCTAATTAACATTGGATTAAGTTCCTTTAAGTTCGAAATTTAAAGATGACTTTATGAAAAAAAAAAATCATTGTTTCCGAGAAGATATTAGCAAATGTAGGTTGTATCACCCTTGTTTCTTAATTTATATGATACACACTACTGGAATTTTGAAATTCCAAATACTGGAAATCGAAACCGTTTGTGACCTCACATACGATCTACGTTATAGTACCTGTGTAGGTATCAAATGATTCATTAATTTCTCAAACTATTTCATTCGCAACAATACAACTTGATTAGGTACCCTTCCAGTGAAGATTACTATGTACCTTACGAACATAGATCCGTCACTACCTATTCCCCGTTATTCCCAAGGTTCATCAACGTTCCCCAATACGACACGGTAGCTCAGTAACCAACATTTACGTAAGTGCACCTGACAATATCGTGTCGTCGTGACATGCTTCCATCACACTCTTCCGCAAACCATACCTGTATCACCGTCATACTCTGACGCCTGCAGTACTGTGTACTATTTCAATTTGCGGCTTTTTTCTCCCCTAACCGCGGCCTACCTCTTCCTCGCCAATGTAATTTAGAATGAATAAATCATTACCAATGTTTTGCTAACGAACCAATTGAAAAGTTCTGTTTTCGAATTTAAAGTTACAATTTGATTGGCAGACGAGAAACAAACGATCCGATGCGTTTCCGATTACGCACGCAAAATGGAAACTGACTGATCTTTGAATATGCATGTGCATGGTCCGACCAGCTGTGCACTTCCACGCATAATCGCGGTTCCCTCTCGTTACCGAGTGTTTGCCTTTCGACCGATGTATCAGCGACATAGATATCAGCCATTACCGCGCCAATATAAACATTAATAAGTGGATGATTGATTAGCCACTCATGGTAAACTTGCTTCAACCGGTGTGGGATTTCGTCTAATGTCTTTGCTCATTTAGAGGCAGTAACAACTTTGAACATAACTTTGTTGATAAGGGACTAAGTTAATTTTATTTCTAATTAAGACAATTCTATGATAAGACGTGAACTAACAGATACCTATAGTATATCCAGGACCAATATCAATAAATTTGTAAACCGCGTTATGGTTGTTTACTTACTCGGCGCCACAGTACTTATTACAAATAATGTTAATCTCATATCTGTTAGGCTGTTATTGTCATTGCATTACTGTTTAGCACTTACTTCAGGTTAGAATAATAAAATATAAATGAGCCGTGTACAAAAGAATTCCCAAAAAATAGCTATCTTCTAATTGATAGGATAGTATCACGCCTGTATCCCCTGAAGGGTTAAGCAGAGATGTACATAAGTCCCATGTAATTCTGGCGACCCCATTGTTATCTACCAGGCACAATTTCAAACTATAATTTTCAAAAAAAAAAATAATGTCAGGTAACAAACCAAGGACCTCACTGTCAGTAGGCGCGCTTGCGATCACTTAACCTATGAGACATGTAGGTACAAATTGAGTGTTAATAAAAATATGATTAAACTATATATTTCCAGAGAAAGTTTCGAACAAAAGAGTAATTATCATATTTTGTGAATTAAACATGTGATACATTTACAAAAGCAAGTAAAAGTACGTATTAAAAAGATTTGAGAACGCAAAAAAAAAAAAAACAAAACATAGCTCATTCAACAAGACGAAATGTGTAGAGATAACATAAATGTCCATTAAAACATTCTCAAGTTTGAGCATTAACCTGAAAACAGTAAGCTTAAATTACTCATCATAAACATCGCATTTAATTTTAAAACCTTCTGTTTATGGTTGTCTTGTCTTACTTTTTCTAGAAACGAAACCGCACTTACATATAATGACCGCTTGCATTTAAATATTGCCACAAGTTTCGAGCTTAAGCAAATGGAGTATAATCTGACAAAATTCCCATAACTTTTTTTCAGGACTGCAATCAAGTCAAAATTCTTATTCTTAAGCGATGAAAGTGATCAAAGAAAAATTACCACTTCAAGAAATAATAAATCATTGTGGTTTTTGTCCATGCTGATATTCGAGAGTGGGACGTCAGTGTGCAATGAATCACGTAGCATGTCCTCGCCCACGGGCATATTTACCTCTCAAAGTGCTCCTAACTCATTTACCGATAAATTACTAGTGGCCTTTTGGACTTTATTATCGTAAGCATAAGGATTGTTTCATGACTCTCGTATATTTTCAACCCCGAGGTCATTCACTGGAACTACTTGACTTGAGATGAATTTTGACTTGATTATATTGAGAAACAAATTCATATTTTTGTATGTTTTGCCTTGCAGTCTAAAATTAATTGAATTTATCCAGGAGCTGTTGCAAAGATTAAGTAGCTTAATCTTCTTCAAATCCTTAGAGTTATTTTCTTACGGTCCGATGACTGTATTTGCATACTTCGTACTAAAAATGCTGTGTTTCATGTCATAAACGTAATGAACAAATCAGATTAAGAAATAGTGTCTATTCATTCCAACAACTTTTACTATCATTCTAACAGTGACCAAACATACTGACATCCATCTATGTCATCAAGATGAAATGAAAAAGGAAGAGGTACCGCTTAATGCAACAGGTTTTCAACTAGGCCAGGTACCGGTTCTTATCCTGTTTAGCATTAGAAAATTGTGTTAAATTGGGTCACATACGCGTAATGAGTTTCACATTCCGCTTCAAGTCCTTAGGGATCTCTTAGCTCCAGTGAAAGTTGTCCGACCTAGTTTGAGGATTGTCTCTTATTAACATAAGTTGTTTGCATTTCGTAACCCATCATGACTTTGCACTATGATGTCCTGTTCCTTGTGTTACGTTTTTATTTTCATTTGTGTCCTTACTAATCGAAATAATATAACGGCTTATCTACAAATTACCGTTTTTAAGAAATCAAATTAGTTTATACATGAAGCTTTCTCTTCGTTAATTGCTATTGCTATAATGATTATACCAATTAGCAAGAATTCACACATGAGCGGCATCAGATCATGATCACACTTGTGTTAATGCTTATGAAAGTACTAACTTCACTTTCATACTGAATTGACGTCGTTTCGACTATTTGACACGGTATACCGCAAGATACTTAGAAACTACCATGTCAGTTACTGACACTTATTGACCACAACATTATGTATGGTGATTGCCATGTATATCCGCACAGACATCATTTACAACAAGATCTACCTTATTTTCTGTCTATCCTTCTCCGTGTCTCTCTAGTCAAGGTTAGCGGTCAAAGTCATAAACTCCTGTCAGTATGATTCTAAATCATATCTTTCCCACTTCACTTCCTGAATCTATGTAAACGAAACTTAATCTTACTAACTTAATGCATGCTTAATGTACACAAGAATTGTTTTGGTTATGTCATAAATTACCTCTTCAACTTGTCACGATCACAAAGTTACCGAACGCATTCATTACCCAATATCAATGAACTACCTGAATGAGTAGAAAAAATACTATTTGTAAAAGATTAGTTCTACGATAAGCACTTTAACAGCGTGAAGTTGAAGGGAAAGTAATGCATCGTCATCACGCTAACCGTATGGAAATTAGTATTATGTTATTTGATATGTGAACGAACTATGATCGTGACTAAAGACTTGTAACGATTTTGTAATCCAAGATGTATTAACATTACATTTTCATGTACATAATGCAAAATTACTTGGTACTAAGTATACTTGCTGTTGAATAAGAAACTAAGGCCTTACTAAGAATATAACAGATGTTGAATGGATATGTATTTAATGGACGATTTTGTCTGAATCTGCTATATTGTCTGTGAGCAAAAGTTTATTTACTGTTGAAATATATTGATTTAACCATCCAAATGCAAACCCAAATATTCCCTGTCTAAAAATATACATGCCGTCATTTTTCATCGCAGACGCAGTAGGAATCCATTACGGCTTCATTGTACACTGCAGATAGCTCTCCAAATATCAAATAGTAATGCGATATAATTAAAGCAATGTATACAGTAATATGTATAGTGCATACTGCATGGATTATTATTACTATCAACTGCGTTAATTACGTCCTTTGCCGATGTGGACCGATATATGTTTTTCTTTAATTATCCCTGTAATCATTAAACGAAAATAATTTCTTTGTTACTTCTTTTCGTTGTCAGTTAAACATTTTCCACTTTAAATTGCATTTACACAGTTAATATACGAATTATCTTTACAACCCATCATTTATACTAGACCATCACGCAACACTGATGCCAGCGTTGCTGTTGAGTCGGTATTTTCTTCATTCACATTGATTTCACCTTAAGAATAGATAGTTATGCTTTCTACGTTTCTATTATATTTATGTGCGGCCGTAGTGAGACGTAGCAATTAAATGTAATTAATTATTCGATATACGCATTCATTAGTAACAGTTCTGAATAAATGTTGGGTTTTTCACTTTTGGCATCTTTTTTCTTATTGTTTTTGTTTATTTGTGTAGCGACCCTTACTGAATGCTATCTTAATTGATATTTTCATCAGCACCCTTATTAATCATGTCATAATCATCACTATTCAGCGTTAATCCGGAACTGTCATCGTTATATGATGAAATATCGATAATTTCCGCAAACGCCACGTGAATACGCAAAAATGCCCTCAATACGAGGATCGATTCAAATTGGCCTAACAATAAGGCATTCTATAGGGTCCATTGTGTTACCATCTGTCATTGAGGGATTCAATCATTACACTCAATAATCGTAGGTTAGCCTCGTCGGTATTCTGTACACAATTGCACAAAACTTCTTTTATTAGAAATACGAACCGATAAATAGTATTTCTGCGCACGCGTGATAGTAATATAGTTATTATTGAATCCTGTTGCGTTTTTTGTCGGACTTCTCTCCCCACAATCCTATAAGTTTATTTATTAGTCGAGCACTAAAATCGGCATAAGGGGTACGGTTTACGACTAAGTTTATTTTGTTATGAGAGGGGGATTTGTCCCCGGGTTGTCAGTCAATGTATCCTTTGTTAGTCGTTCGTTAATCTTAGGGTTGTCGAATGTTTGTCTAATACCTTTATAGTGTTGTAAAGAAAGTGCTTTAGTTGCACTAATGCATTATAAAACTTTGAGAGGTAGGAACCAAAAAGAAACCTAACAGTCAAGGCAGAAATTAATTAAAAATCCATTTTCCATGTGTGCAGAAGATATCTTACTTGGTGACAACTTACTTTACTGAACCGAACAATTTCATTAGCCATAAATATTAGACACATTTGATATATTTCGGCGTCCGGATGCGGTGACATTACATAATATAACAAAAAAAAAAAAACCGACTCCAAAAAACTCAAAAACAAAACTAATAACTAAAAAGCAAAAAATAAATCTTTTATTATACAATATAGTAGTTGAAGAATATTGAAATCGGTGCCAAGTAAAACATAAAAGTAATATACCTTGCTGCTATAATAGCGACATTGAAACAACGTTCACGTAGAAATTGTCGAGTGCGGAGCGGATTATGCGTCGGACACGACAAATGCACTTCGCCAATCGTGTCGGTTTATCATTGCAGGTTTTACTTGGCACCGACTTCAATATTCTTCAACTACTATATTGTATAATAAAAGATTTATTTTTTGCTTTTTAGTTATTAGTTTTGTTTTTGAGTTTTTTGGAGTCGGTTTTTTTTTTTGTTAAAAAATTTAATTATTTTACAATTTTGAGTGATGGGTAGACCTGGTAAAGACGATTCTCTTGAAAAACTTTACAAAGGTCAAATGTATGTTGCCCCAAGTCGAGTGAAAACCTTAGACGGTATTGCACTATGTGATTTTAAAATCAAATAAATTACTTAACTGACCACATGATGAAAACGCATTACGAGAAATGAAAAGATTAAGACGACTATTGTAACTAATACTGTGATAGTTTTGACTTTTAGAGGTTTAAAATGAGCCCAAACTCGAGGGGTTTACAAGTAGCTACTGAAGAGTTCCACCATCTATCTCCTGGCTCCATCATCAGACCCTCTATACCAAATGTTTTATACGGGACTCATCAAAATATATCGAGTGATCCCAAACTCGGAAGTTTTATTCCCTTAACTCTTTACCGTTGAGGAATACTATGACATCCATCATCAGCTCAGCATCATTAAATGATGATTTTCAGACGCCAATACCTAACTTATTAAGAAAAAAAGCTCAAACGGGCTATTTGTCTTACAATATTTGAGGGTATCCCTCGATTTCCCTAGGATCCCATCATCAGATCCTGACTTGGTGATAATGGGACCAAATGGGAAGCATACTCTTTCAAACAAAACAAGAATTTTTAAAATCGGTCCGTAATTGACGGAATAATCGCCCAAACACTATGTAGCTGCTATCAACCATTAAGGAGTTCCTTAAACAGTACTGCACCTGCATCACGGACCTTGCAGTGGCAGTCATAACCCATCTCGGTGTAAAGATCTTGTCAACACGAATAAAATAAGCCCAAACACGAGGTAGTTAAGATGTACCGTTGAGGAGTTCCCTCGATCCTCTGTCGTCTCCATCATCAGATCTGCCCTAAACCTCCATAGTATTGTAGTCTCATCAGATATACACATAAATATCAAGTTTTTACCCCATGCTCGCCTACAATTTTCAAGAGATGCCCTCGATTTCTCAGGGTTTCCACCATCAGGTCCTGACCTGATGACAATGGGACCAAATGACAAGCATACCCTTTCAAATAAAAAAAGAATTTTTGAAATCGGTCCAGGCGTCTTCGAGAAATCGAGTAACAAACATAAAAAAAAAAAAAAAAAAAATACAGCCGAATTGAGAACCTCCTCCTTTTTTTGAAGTCGGTTGAAAATAAGATTCTTCACTAGGACTTCCCCTACGGTAAAACGGGTGAATTAAAAGCAAAAGAAAAATCTTCAAATATTATATGACTGGAACATTTTAGAAGTGAGCTTATAAAATAACATAAAAAATCTTAAAGAACTTTGAAGATAGACTAGTACTAACAGGAACTGGGGTACTAACAGGACAAGGACAGACGATAATCGGGAATGTCGCCTAAGACTACAACTCCATAAGCTTATTATTTGTCAAGATAATATCTGCTAAAGAACAATACATTAACATTTTGTTAATCTGACGTGGTGCCATATCTTTTTAGAACCTTTTTTACTTATCATTAATCCTAAATATTGAATAACAATGGCCACGTGTTTCATTTTTATTACACATAGCATACGATTAGTATTTTGATTATGTTTTTGCTGCAAAAGATGACTGGCATGAGATAAAATTAATAGCGGTTCGTTTTTGTTCGAAAACCTTACTTTGTTCTCTTAATAATTAAACTATAATAACATTGGAAATTTTGATCGATTTTTAAATATTTCAATGGTTTTGCTTTGTGATCCTTATATCGCAATTATTGCACTTTATTTGACGGCACGGTTAGCGTAGTGGTTGAGAGATCGAATTCTGCGCTACGTGTCGCGGGTTCGATTCCCGCACGGAACAAATATTTGTATGATCTACAGATAGTTGTTTCGGGTCTGGTTCTTCGTGTATGTGAATACACACCGTGCCTCGGAAAGCACGTAAAGCCGTTGGTCCTGCGCCTGATCTCTCTCCGGTCGTGTCGGATTGCCATCCCATCGGACTATGAGAGTGAAGGAATAGAGAGAGCACCTGTGTTTGCGCATACACTTGTGCTCTATAATATCTCCTGCGTAGTTGGCTAATCTCCGGTGAGATTGGCCGCCGTGGCCGAAATCGGTCAGGAGGACATAATTATTATCGCACTTATATAAAATTGAATTAATTAGAATAAAATTGAGATAAAACCTTCATTTAGAAAGTAGTATTGTTTTACCACTTCATATCTATTCATTTAAAAATCTCAGTTTTCTCTAAAATAATTGCTAGCTTCTTCATACTTTGTGATTTCTACAAAACCCTTAAAGTCGCGAACATTGAAGGAAAATATTTTCTCATTATGAATCCATGCAGGTTTTAAGCTGCGGGCGTTCGCTTTTACTCGTTAGTGAATACAATTATTGACGGTATAAATGGTGAATTACTTTGCTGTACTAGACTTGGCTTGTGGCGTCTGCTGTATTTCAAAATTATCATGGTTGGTATCATTAGGGTTTTTTACGGCTTTCACATAAAGTTTTAGCCGAATCTGTGCCAAAACAACAGACAGGAAAATTTGGACTTAAAGGGCCCAAACTTACTGACTGTGTTCTAGTGCCATAAAGTCTAAAAAGGTTTTCATCCTTAAGCTTGAATAACGTTATTAAACATCCTATAATAATTAAAGCAATCTGTTCACCGATCGTCAAGATTAGCATACGGACGGACACTTCGAAGCTTCCTTTTATATTAATGACTATGATACATAGGAAAAGCATTTGCAGTCGTTAATTACTCGCTATTTCCTTACATGTCGGTATTTAACCTCTATAAATGCCAACAAGTCCGCAATGAGTGCGATGATCCTGATTATAAAACTATAAAATCTCTGCACTCATTTAATAGTACTAAAATTAAACATGCAAGTGCAACAGTAGTAAATACAAAAAATACAAACATTTCCAACTGGAAAATATAATATAACCTACTTTATTGGGATTCCGATCTGTTTTTGTTTTGTTGCTACAGGTAAAGGGTTCGTTTTCCTTATAAAGTATAAGAAAAAACATATTGCTATAGAAACATTTAGTCAGAGGTGTAATGGGATCACAGTTGCCTCTCAAGCGTGATGATTATTGCCGGCAACTAATCAAGGCCATGTTCTGGAATGTACGTTATAGACTAGTTAACAAAACGATAGTCAACAGCCCCTCAAAATTTTTATTCTATATCAAAGTTAGTTGATTATATTTAAATATTAATAGTAATTCATTTGAATCTGAAACTTTCCATGCTCTGTACCTAAATCCATGAGATTTTAATTGTTATAAGGAAACAATCATTTGCAAATGAAAAGTGCCTTCAAAAAAGTTTTTAACAGTGTCTGTTATATGACTAAGTTGAAGTTCTTAAACAATAAGAAAAGTTTTGTCTTTGTGTATTTTTTTTCCTAAAGCGAATAATTTTCGTCGAACGTAACAGAAGACCGAGTTCCACTGTAAGTAAATAACTAAATTTTTAGGGTTTCTTATTCTTCAGAACACGAATACAGACTTGTTACGTGGAAGTTGGGGGGTTTACTTCCGCGTTATTTTATCGACATTCACAGTGTTACTAACCACCTACATACATAAGTTCGGCGATCACGTTTTGATATAGTTTATTTTAGTTCGACTATATAATATGTTCGTTTGTTTTAAAATTAAGTGCTTAAGCTTTAAAGTGCTTTAAATCACTACTGGGACATTATCGACCTTACAAACTAACCAGGTGAATACTCCAAACTATAATTATTACATAATATTATATGTTCCAAAATACAACAAAATGCACATTTTACGTTTATCCAAACTGGCACAAAAGTTATGCATACAATTTATATTAAAAATAAGGACCAGACCATAATAAAATCGCGTTTTTTATGGGGTTGTTGTTATGAACAAAACCTATCATTTTATTGTTATTCATTAAGGGTGTACGTACGACTTCATTGTCGGACGAAATTATGAATATTTTACGTTTGTCCGGTATTTTGTGAATGCGGTCATTGTTCGTGATAGCGTGGGGCAACGCGGTTACAGGATCATTCCGGTCATCTGGACTCAATAGACCCGAAACCTCTTGTTTGGGACGAATCGGAAGCAAAGAGACATTATTAAAATATTATCGAGTTTATCGTGTCTTTTTATGGTGCTTTGTATTTTAGATACAAAAAGTAACATTCGTTTTTATTATACACATTTTAGGATAAAAATGTATTCACTGTATTAGGGGTGTTTTGGGACTCCCTCGTTAATAATAATACCTATTTAAATAAAAACCAATGCTGACGTCAATTATGCAATTGGAAACTTTTTTGTTAGTGTACATAAGACCAAACAACTTATTGACATTATTTTTCCTATTTTTTGACATATTTAAGATTTCACTGCAATCGGAACTAATCGTTTAACCCGAGCGTGCTCCAAACGCCGGACTAACTTACAAAAATAATAAAAAATTGAGGTACTTATATTAACGAAGTGATTTCTGATCTTAGCGTGCTGCTATTGAAGATTTTTTGTTATCACTAATTAGCCACTTCATTTTTAATTGAAATCTGATGCAAGTCGCGTGCCGCATGACTGAATAACAAATATCTTATTTCTGATGTTATTGTTAGATTTAGGACGATATCGAGACACGATAATATTAATGATCGATTGAATGAAATGACGGCAGCCCTATTTCAATGATTAGATCGATGCGTTGTCGTAATAGTTCAGCGTAGGGTTGTCTGTTGCACGATCGTATCTACTTATTGTATTTTTATTTTATTATCGAGATTTTTTTTTTGCTGTGAACATAATAACAGAAATTTATAACGTTTGTGGACTTTATAATAGTAGCATTTCAATTTCATTTTCGCTATCAAAACCGCCGTCTTAAGCTCAGATTTCTATATGATATCTTCAATATTAAACAACTCGTTTATATCTTATGACACTTTTGTTAGTTGCCGGGTAGATCTGACGGTAGAATAAAATAACATCGCATTGGTACCATAATAAATAAAAATGTACAAACATTGACAAGTAGCTGTTTACAGTACAACCCTAATATAGATTTTCGATAAATCAGAATTCCTCCGGCTTACGGTATTTGTTTAACGGTAGATGAGCGGATTGTTATAAATCGATATAAAAAATTGTCGGTCTCATTCGATTCGAATCAAGTTAATCGGAAGTAATCGTGTTATTCTCGTGGAGTTTGTTTGTGTCCGCACGGTGGCCCACGAATGCCCACGATCGGTTTACACATCAATAAATACTAATTCGGTTTTATTGTAATCTACGGGCCCGGTTATTTATGCCCATGCCATAATGATATTTAATCGATTTGAAATCAATACCTTTACTCTGTTGTGATAGAAAAAGTCACGTATTAAAAAAATACTTTTGGATTAAAGGGCCTGTACAAACTGGATTTTATTCAAATAACGCATTAAAGGGCGTTTTTTTATGTATAAACGATGATGAATATAAAACAATGTCAAAGGCCGATGCAACAATACAAGTATGAATAAACATTATCAACACGTTAAAACTTGCACAATACAATGTAGAACAATAACATAAAACTATCTAAATGTGGTTTGAGTTATCAATTTCTTTCACTTTGCCTAACCTATTTTATTTATAAGTAACTAACAATTGTGTAACTCACTATCTTATCAAAACGGAAAGGTCAGCGCGAATCGGTGTGTCAAGCTTCCGAACAATATATAATGATTTGAAGTTACTCTATCTAAACAGCGACTTTCATGTGTCCTTTAATTGTGTTTTAAATGCATGTAAATTGTCATTAAGATAATAAGGGTTATGTTAAATTAAAAGAGGTAATATTTACATCAGGTCAGTCCATGATAAACGATAGATTTTTGCCTTGAACCTCTGTTATATCTTTGGTAAACTTGGGCTTAAAAGATTTTTCTTATGAAGGTTAGTAGATGTTTCTGAGTAGAAATTCTTAGTTGTGTCAGTTGGATAGGAATGCTTTGCAGTCGGTATGTAGCGCAACGGTAAATTTTAAATGTAATCTTTGATACATTTCCAATAGTATCTACTGGGATTTCAGAAATACGCTCGGAGAGTTTGTAGCGATGCTCCTATCAACTCGGAGGCGAATCAGTCAGGCTTACGGTTGTACAAGTAAATCAAAGAAACTTAATGAGAGCCAGGACGCTGTGTACGTTCCGAATGGTTGCAGGTTACAATCTAGCTAGCACGCCAAGCCCCATTAAGGCAGAAAGGATCTATTGGCAATACCCTACTAGCTCTAGCGATTCTATAGAATTCGATTTTTTTTTAACTTCGCCTCAATCTAGTTAGATACCAACCCGAAACAACTATGCGAGCGGGCCTAGGGGGGAAGTACTCAAAGTACTGAAGTCAGCTAATTTTACTCAAAAACATTAAACTTTTTTTAATGTAATAAAGTTGCTATCAACCTTTTTGAAAAGTCGTTTGCCCGTCCTGGGAATCGAGCTAACCCAAATGCGAAAAATAAACATTATGTATTTTTACACGCTTTATTATTACACCAATCATTTACGGAAGATTATGAAATCGAACTCGTGATACGTAGCGCAGAAAGATAATCATTTAGCGACTGCTCTAACCGTGCGCCGTAATATTTACCTATATATCGTCTGCTTACGGCTAAAAAGCAATAAGTGCATTTTGACTCTAAATGCACTTATTGCTTTTAGCCGTAAGCAGACGAAATGTAGATAATCAAGTATCCAACTGTCAGTTAGCACCCACAGTATGCTCTAGGAAAAATTCTACATTCAAAATACTTTTTGGACACTGATTGAACCTCGTAAAGATTCTTCCACAATTTTGCAGCATAAGCTTCTCAAATTCCAGTGTTTATAATGCATGGTTACGGTCCCATCCATCAGGCACCGGTGGCCCTCTGACCACGACCCGGGAAGTTCGGCCCTACCCACCGTGTTGTATGGGAACTGGGAACCGCGTGGGTTTGCATGAACCACAAAATAACTACGTACAGAAGGCTTAGCTTAAAACCTGCACTTGTACTACGGGATAGAATAAAATAGTCACAAACCACTAAAGCTGCAGATTGCACGCGGTTTAGCGATATTTTTGCCCACTTGAGTTTCCACATACCACAAAATAGAACAGACACAGACAGAAGGACCAGTCCTAACAACGACGTTCTTATGAACCGCCAGCTATGTGCTCATGTTAATATCTCTATATTATTGTGCTTGTGACCATGATCTATATAATCCTTCACTATCCTCCGCTGTTTTGGTTTTGGAAAGTGTTAGCAGCTTAGTTCACCTTGCTTCTTCTAATTCATATTTGCAGGTTCAAAGACAGTCCAGTAATTTCCCTTGGATTGGATACTCTGGGCATTGTGCTCCTTCTTTTGTAAGCAGTACAGATCCTGGCTAACAATACACAAGCTCCATGTTGTACAAGTGTAAAACCACGCTAATATAGCTATACCCTGCTAATACCACGATAAATTCTCACATACTGCTAAAACAGAATAAATCGTTTCAATCACTGCATAAGACATTTCAGTTCGTTCAACATATGTCTTTTTTATTGTATGAACTGAATTTTCTTTAGTTATCTGTATTGTGTCTCCCGTAAAATATTCCGATATATTTTCGGCCTAACAGTGAATTGGACATTTTAGCCTAGACTGCGGTAGGCCAGTAAAATACAAATAGATGGTTATGAAAGTAGAATAATATTATTATTGTTCATACAATATTCTTGTTTCGTTATACATTGTAGTGTAATGTGTGTCAATCTTCAAGTTAAGTATAAGGGAAGAGCGTCGTTAACAAACTACATAAGTAGTTATTATTTGTCATGAGTATACCAACGAGACATAATGTGGAGTCGTGGTCTTTTCAATGCTTTTCAGACTTATTTATAATTAGCAGTGTTATTATCACTAATTATGTAGCGAATTAGTGATAATTACAGCGCTAATTGGCAAATGAACAGTTCGTATCCGAAACAAAGAACATGGTATTAATCCTACCACAGCAGACAAACCTCAACTTAATAGTAAGGGCCGGTTCACACGCACTAGACTGACGACGCCTCATTATGTATGCGACGTGCTTAACCATGTATAAGCTACCACTTGTTTAGTGATAACGCGGCCTTAAAGTGTATTATAAAATGTGATATTACTGGTCTTTGTCGTGAGCGCTAACGCTCGTGTGATTCGGTTTTAATCGTAAAATTAATCGCTACATGCTGTACTAAATAACTATCTACCCATTTAATACTTATCGTAAATCGCTAACAATTTCATGTACATTATGAAGGAAAGTCTGCAATCGGGCTGGTATGCGAAAGTAATAAATGGCCACTTATTTAACGACATTAATATATCTAATAAACTCAGATGACCATCTGCACTCGTATAACTCTGCAGTATTACCGTTTTACGGCCCCAATGACATCGGTAACTAACATTGCGCCCCACGGCGATTCCCGTGGTTTTATACAACTAATCAGCCACTATTATTGCCTGATGATTTATATCTTTACGACAAAACAAACTTGAAAAAGAGTTCTTATTACATTTTTTTAGTAATCGATTCCGGAATTTCTTTTTTTTACGGGCAAAAAAGGGAACATTTTAACAGAAGGGTTGAGAGTCACATCAAATAATTTTTTGCTTTATAATGTAGCTTCGGAAATAAATGAAACGGAGCCTGTTAAAACTTATAAAAGTAACGTTCATACTACCGTTTCCTTCCAGCAAAAAGTTTGTTCAGAAAGGACGAAAAAATTGTCATTGGAATTGAGAATTTCTTCAAAGATGACAAAAGAGACGAGTACATTATTATTATTTGGACAACAGAAACTGTTTTATGGTTTGGGTGACAAGCCTTTTGTTAATAAAGATAAAACAATATGGCTGCGTAAGTTTTAGTGGGACACGTGGGCGCATAATCGTCGATATTAGCCGATATATTTTCACTGCATATTATATCTATCTAATGTTAAATGAAACTCTGTGTTGCATTTTGTCCTGTTTCTCCAGTAAAATTGATATTGTAATCGACAATTTGTAGATAAAACTCTAACTTAACAGACTTGTTTGGTGGCCGATATTACCTTTTATTTTGTTGTAGGTATACTATGTTTATTTCGTCGCCTAGATATCTAAACAAGGACAGTGGAATATTTGTCCATATATCTATATTTAAATAGCCTTGTTTAGTTTATGTACCTGTTGACATCTGAGGTCTATACACACTCGCTATAACAAAAGTATTTACAAGACAAGTTAGCGTCCATACAAAAAAGCTAGATACTATTAGAACGAAAGCGATGTAGAATTCTTTAAAATATCTTAATTTTATTTCTCGACGATGCCTATTGGAGGTGTAAAATAAGCTTGAAAATATCTAAATACCATCCTCGATCGCAAAGAATTTTAGCGAAGCATCAACTATTGTCTCTCAAAGCCAACAGTAGGCGCTTCAAGTATTCCTAACCACCTTTCCTTAAGCAGCACAATAGTAGTTTCATTGTTTTCAAAACGCGAATTTGAATGGATTGCAGATAAAATCTTTGTTGACAGCAAGTTGCCTAGAACACTGTTACGTAATTTATTGTTATGGGGACATTAAGTATCATGGGGATAAGGTACCGTCATACTTCGGGGACAAATATATTCATTCAATATTCATTGGCTCTAACTTGTATCGAAGTGGTCGGAAGCTTAAAGACCACATATTTCTTTTCCCTTATTTGTCCATACTAAATATTGAAACGTATTTCATTGTCGAAGACCGCATGTTCGCAAGAAATGTACGGAAGTGTGTTCCATATAACTTTTTCATTAACTTACAGCACTTTCTGTGGCAAAAAGTTCTGACACTATTATACGTGTAAATGTTTTCGTAATAAGCTTATTATGTGAAGAACACATAAATGGTCTGTGTATTAGTTATTTACGAAACCATATATTGTCTAAATAGAAGTAAATAATAGCTCTACGGTCCATTAAACGTGCCCACAAAACCGTCGTTTTAGAACAGAACAAGTGATTAGTTCCGGGGTTTAAGTAAAGCAGTTTTGCAATTTCACAGCATTGCCCACGCTATTAATCGATATTTCGTTATGAATCATCGATGTGTTTTCTAATCGATTCATCGATTTGAATTTATGACATCACAGATACTGTTTATAGTGTGGATTGTTTATATTTGGATAATCGGATATAGGATTTCACGGACCACCACCGAACTCTGCGGTCCGTGAAGCATATAAATACTAAACTTAAATATTGAATATCTCTGATTCGTATCGCCATTTTTGTAAATTTATTTGGAAATCAACAAGTTATGGTATTTAAAAATACATAAATATTTTCATGCCTTTAATATAATTCATGATTAAAAACTGCGAAGGCAAACAGACGTCACAGTACGAATAGGTACCTACGTAATGTTCTTTTGTTCATTGCAGGTGGCTGTGTTTTTAAATATACTTTCATTCTCTTCATCCAGCTATATACTTATCGATTTCTAGATCATTTAGGTCCCATAAAGTACCTTACTATCATTCCTTTGGTTTGCTTGAATCACCGTAGTAGCAAAGAGTGATTGCCTAACTATAGAAAATCTGTTTTGGATTTGATGTTGTGACTTATAATTACACAATTACTGATAGCTGAGAACAATAAAACAGCTTCTATAATTTCATCTAAAACATCTACAGTAGCTGTAGCATGCAACAACAATGCAAAGACATGCAATTGTACGAAAGTGAACTGCGGAACGCATACATATTCATTCGATTCGCTCCTTTCGTTCTCAATTATAAATACAGACTATTCCTCATTACGTGATACTTCATTCATTACCTAAGTTTTGTCGGCAGCTATAGCGCTATGATAAACTCGACTCAGCCTATCGCAGTCATCTGCTATATTTAGATCTTTGTTGAGTTGCACAATAATCCTCGGTTTTTTTTCCATAAGTTGGGTTTTTTGCCATAAGCATATGGCTCGCCCGATGGGAAACAGTTACCATAACCTATTTAATACCACGGGTATCATTCGCGCATCGCTGATCCTGTAAAATATTTTCATGCCCGTTTTAAAAAATCGTTTGCTTTGCTTAGTGCTTTTTTTTTTGGCAAGACCTCGGCGGGGAGTTGTGACGACCTGAGCATTTCGCATACCGCATCATGTGCACTTCCAAAATATCTTCACGAATACGAGTAGTAAAACCCTCCGACCAGGCAAAGTGGTTAGCCTGGCGGGCCGAAGCCAAACGTTTCATGTAGGACATTCGTGTGTGTTAGAATCGATGTAAACTCTCATAGTGCGACTCAGGATATTCTGTTGTAGCTTCACTCCAATAGATGGCGCTATACTTTTTACCCTGTTGCGAGTAGTAGTCGCTACAACCTATGGTAGACTATAGTATAATATGTAGACTATAGTAGTTTCGGGTCTGGGTGTTTGTGCATGGTAATATTTATTTTTGTAAACGCACCCACGAAACATGAGTAATTCCTAGTGTGGGGTAACGTTTTTATATAAAAAAATATATCATCATCATCGGCCAGAAGACGTCCACTGCTGAACGAAGGCCTCCCTTAGCCATAATCCACATGCTTGGCAGGCGGCTTGGGGATCGCAGTGGCTCACCGATTAGTGAGAGGACGCTGCTGCCCGTCCTCCAGTGTTAGGACGTACCAGGGTCCGGGAAAAAAATATATATATAACAATCCAATTATAGCGTTGTTAACAAAAATATTATTACGTCATAACCAAATTGGATGATAAAATCAGATCAGGAAGTATTAAACCAGTTAATTGTGATCATTCATCTTAATTATCTTTTGTCAAAACAATTACTCATATCACTAATGGTTGATGCCCATGTATGGTGGATGTATGACATGTGTATGGTTTGATTTAATAATAAATGGTTTAAATTGGACCGGTTTATCAGAGGCGCCAAAGTTCCGCATCATGATCTAAATACAATTTGCAGTATAATCGTTTCATCTACAATACAATTATGTATCCTACGCGTTTCCTGTAGTTTAATAATTATTATTGTACAATAATCAGTATTAATTTTAGTATATGTATATAAAGTTTTAATTTTTGCCGTGATGTAATGAATGTAAATGGAATTTTCATTATCGCCTTCTGTAATGTAATGAGATGTGATTCTTTTCTTTTAATTGAAACTTGTTGATGAGTGTAAAAAAAAGAAATGATAAATATTAGTACTATTTGTAGTCTGGGCCTCTGTTACTTGTTTTTTCTTTTTTAATTTGAGTTGACTTATTCTAATCATAATCCTAATCTTGCTGCTCATCAGGCTGTATAATATCGGATTATAAAACAAAATATAATTAATAAACAATGAAAATGTATAAACTGCAATTTAATCGTTTCGTTTGTTACGTGCTGATAAGATAGAAGATTTATCACAAGTCATCAAAGCCATTTATGCAAAGTTCTTTTCTCAATAAACTACTGGCGGCATAATCAAGGTTCATTCAATTTCGCTCGCGATATATTTTAGTAATTTGTAACCAATTCTCAAAACGGTCCACGGCAACACTGTGTTCAAACTAATTGCCGTTAAAACTACAAACAGTTGTGTAATGGTAATTAAATGTAGCTTAACCAAAGAGTAATTGCCTGGTCCTACATAAACACGGCCGATAGCTTTTATTCCACCGGTGGGCTATAGATTAGATGTCGGTGCTTAGTGAGATTTATAGGAGAAGAAAATAGTTGGCAACGACCGAGGAAAGTTGTTTTCAAGAGAAATTTTCTTCTAGACAGCCTGTGTTCAGTGTACCCATTGATTTTTTTTGAATATATACGGGACAGTAATAAATATAGACCCTGAAATACACCTCCGTTTAGTACTTTATCACAATTTGTTAAGGAAGCGAAGCGCCACTGTCGAGCGAGAGATCCTCGGTTCCCGGGTCAGGTAAAGTGTTATTGAGTTTTTCTGCATATAAATTCTCAGTGGCAGCACGGAGATGGCAAGCCCGCCCTGTATTACATGAGACTAATTATCGGCATCGGTGAAATGTGGGTGTACAATAGCACACCTCTGCCAAACCATTCAAAATTATAGGCGTGATGCTCTGTTATGTTATAAAATAACATTTCAACCTCCACCTCATGTAGTTTTATGACCTTAAAATTTGCAGTCCTTAGTTGCGCGTTCTGGGCGGTTCTTCGTAAATATTAAATAGCCACCATAAAAGCGGTAATGGTGGCAGGTAATAGTTGGTCCGAGCATGCGCCGGAACTATTTACAAGTGTTATTATTTACAGTGAAACTATACAGAGTTTGGAATGCTTCACTTAATTTGCCACCCATAGAAAAGTTAATTATTAAGACTTCCAAGTTGCAGCTTTGGAAATAAAACTAAAATGCGTCTTGTCAAATGAAATTTATGACACTGAAATATTTTACGTTACCGAAAAGTTATATTTTGACTTTTGTAGAAAACAAAATATTGCATACCTCATGAACACCAATAACATTTCGTGCACTATTACTTATTAGTAACTTTAATTAAGTTGTTTTGTATTTATTATCTTTTAGTACATTTAGTTATACTCATTACTACCAGTACATTAAGTTACATGACACTTGTTATGACATTACACTTGTTATGTAGTACCTGTCATATATGTGGTTTGCTGACGCAAATTGTAATATTAGTGACTCGATGTTATTTCCATAGAAATTTTATGCTTTAATTAGGTATATTTACAGTAAATAGCATATTATATCACGTCGTTTTTCATTCTAATAAGTCACAGACCCGAGAACTTATGATGTGGGTTTCATTAATTAGTTTGTACGGATGCCATGTTCTGCCTGTCTTCACTTACATTAGAACACGGCATTTCCATCAAGGGTTATGCGACCTTTTGCCATGTTGTTAATTCACTTCTCTCTTTGATTATAAATTAAAATATTTACGACGAATCTGAAACAGAATACTAATTTATAAACTCGTCGTATGTGCCACAGAAATCACATTAAATTCTCACCTGATATGCATAATATATTACAACTGATTGACGCTAATTGGTAACGTGAACAACTAGTTTTGTTGAACAGGTTTCAGCATGATCTGATTGCCTTAAGAAACGGATAAATGCGTTGGTATCATCCATTTGTGTTTAATTAAAGCATTAATGACTTGGCTATAATTAGCAAATGCGTTTCAATAACATTCTAATGGTGGAAAGGAAACACCTATCACGATGTTATCAGATGACTGGCTCGGCGCTACAATTTACTAAGGAAATCGCTGTTGAAAATTTAGTCTTCAACCATTTACTTTAAGTTCTAACCAAACAAGACTATGACTGATTATAAAATTATAGCGCAAACCGTTCCTTTCTTCAGACTATTTTGTAACTCACGATGTCTAAGCGAAGTCACTAAACGGGGCAAATTTAACGATAATGGTTGAACTTCTATATTACCTGTTTTCAAGCAAACCAGCTCTGAACGATCGTAAACGTGACACTGATTTGGTTACGTTGTCTTGTCCAATTATTTGTGATTTTGATTTGCGCCAGTTGCTTCAGATGCATTGAGCTGGAAGCTTGCGCAATGTTCAGGAGTCAGTGCATAATCAGATAGTTGATTTCAAGGCCGAATCCGATTGTTTCGAAAACAATGACAGCTGTCACAGAATCGGATACGTATTGGTGTTTGAAGATAATTGTTTTGGAAGTACCAACGTTTAACCTATTGCAAAACTTTATGTAATGTTCTATCCGTTGTCAAACATTAAACCTAATCGCGTTGATATGTTTCATCGTGTAGACCATTTTACAAGATTGGTATCGGCTGTTCAATCATATCGGATGTCGGGACAATGATATTAAATATAATTGCTTAATATCATAAAACGTTTTAAATGAGTTACGTCACCAAGCCTTTTACGTTTAATGTAACATTATTATCGATACATTTCGTTTTTTCCACGGTTGGGGATAACATAGGCCCACTTATAATGAGTCATGAGCTTCCGCATATTTTATGCATTTGTTATATTACATACATAGCATCGCACCTCTATTGCCTGAAGGGTTATGTAGAGCTGTAGGTACCTACTTATTATCCATCCAAATTGCACCGTAGTTTAAATTCGTCTTTTGAAATTAAGTAGGTACCTACTTATATTACAATAAGTACGCTAGGTCAAAGTCGTACTCTTTTATTTTCGGTTTGTTTCACAATTTGCTTTTAGTGTCTTGGCCGTTGCACCCACGGCTAGTTTTTGGCACTTAATACGGTTATCTAAGTTCGGTTGTTGAATACTGTCTAGACAAGTCCTAGATTTACGATGGTCGCTTCGCGTAGGAGCTGTTAGCCTTGCGCCTGTATATATTCCACTTGGATAATAAATTAGTCAATAAAACTATGAACTGACACATTTGACAAACAATTTATAACAATTGTAGTTATCCTACGTACGTTATGAAATATCTACTGATTCAGAATTATCTTGTACCTGTCTGGAGGAAGATTGTATTTGTTGCTTTGCTTGTCCCATTGCATGTTGAAATTGTTTACATGGATTAATAAATTTAATTGAATATTTATCACTAGTATTAACAGGATTCTTCGTTGCATCGAAGTGATCCCGCCTCGCTTTTTTCTTCTATACAACTATGCTCGTTTCGTGCATGCAAATGCGTCCACAAAGACCAAATCGAATTAGTTAACTACGAACTCCACACTAAAGAATCGTAGACCATATAAATATTTATAGTATTATACATACCAAATTGTATTTTATGAGATAAAATGTCAAACAACTCATAACGCATTAATTTATTCAATTTATGCTGTCAATAAATTTCAACAAGGTGTAAGCTCACCTCTTTTATCGTAATCAATATAGCGAATGGCATATTGAAAATTATAATGGATAGCATTTTGAATATAAATTTTCTATGGGCCAAACCCTTGGGCGTTGCTTTGAAGGTAACAGATTTATTCCTCCCGTTAAATATTACAGACTCTAATAATTAAGTTCTAAGTTTGCTTACGAATGGTATTAAAATATTCGATTACTTTCTATAACAGCTCTTTGATGTTATAAAAATCTATTAGGAAGATAGTTAGAAAATAGTAATTTAACAGCTGTTTATTTTACTGTGTTACAGGCAATGAATTTGCACATGGTCCATATGGTTTCAGTTAGTTCATTGGCATAAGTAACTATGTATATTAAAATCTCATCTGCTTATCTCATCATAGATTTGTAAGCGAATTTGCGCATAATGAATGTATGAGTATGAATACTTACATAATCAAACATGATGCACATAAGTTTGTTCATGCTGATTATCATTTTGTGAACGTTGAATTGGGCTATAAACGTACTATACTTTTTATGCCCAGAATAATTACTACAAATTACTCCAATTATAATAAAGTTAATTTTACAGAACAGTTATTAAGAAAGTACGAAATGAAAGTTACAAATAAAATGCAAAATAGACGTTCTGGGCTCTAAATCGTAACTTTCGCCGAAGCGATGACTTTGTGTGAATTATGATGCACTTAACAACACTATTTGCAATCGACTGTGTTAGTACGACGTAATTCTTCAAGTCGATTACCATAATATGTTCTTTCGTGAAGCTACAGTCCCGAGTAGACAAATCTTTATTACATACAATACCAAGTTTTGCAAGTTTTAGTTTCTACTGTAAAGTGGTTTCGAATAGGGTTATGTGTAATCTCGGAAAATATAATCTCCAGTAAATTGAACAATATATTTCAGAAATGTGATTCTAAGTTTACGTAATGTGAATTATTTCCACTTGCGAATAATGTTCGGAAATATTTATAGTTTGCGAGATGCTATAGATTTTGCTTGGCCAATTATTACAGATTACGTTGTAAAACTCATAAAACAGTATTTCCATTTTATGCTACCCTTGGCGTGGGCTTTCTTATGACCTAATCCTGGGGGCGTACAGAAGTGTGTCAGACTAGAACAACTGACTGAGTTATGGTTACAGGGCCGATTATCACGGAGAGCTGCGCAGGCGTCATTTGTTGAATAATTGACTAAGGGAAACACGATAAATATATATAATGCGCCTATTTATTAGTATACTGCTCCGTGTATAGCCGGTAGTTAGTGATATACGACAGTAATGGAACAACGATTAATCTTTTAGAGAAATATTGCTGGTAGCTAAATTAAATCGTTAAACCTGTAGAAACTATTTTGTTTCTTAAAATTGACTTTGAAGCAATAAGAGCATGTAATCCGATACGTAACACATTTTAAACTAAAAGAGAAGAAGCTTAAACAAGAAAGTGAAAATACTTAAGAGGTAAAAGCAAACACCACCTAAAAGTAGTCTCTAGTCGTTGCACTTAGCAAACGTTTGAGCAGAATTTGCATGAGCAGTGTTTGTTGTGTTTAAAGTTCCAGAGCGGTGAACGCCTGCACAAAATGCGCTTATGAAATATGCAACGTATTCCGATGAGACTGGGAGCTTATAGGGAATTACTTCTAATACTAAAAATCTTTAAAAAAGCGCAGTGATTAATTAAAGTACGTGTTACGTCACAAGCGTAGTAAAAGACTCGTTTCTTAAGTCGCAATGCAACATAGCTATTTCAACGTGGATCTGTAAAATTTCCGTACTTAAAGTTCCATAAGTAAGCCTTGGTTCTTTGTCCACTTATCCCTACATCACTTGCTCTTTATACTTATGATGAGTTACGATTATAACAATACTTACAGACTCAATTTTCCAGATATTAAGTATCTAACGTTACTTTACCGTAATAAAATGCAAGAACACAGTTTCGTAACATTGTGCTGTCCTTTTAAAGTTTTGTTTCTAATTCAAATTGAACTGTTATTATTAACAGTTCTTATAGTTATACTGATCTTGACGTTATCGTCACTATTCCTTAACAAACTAATGATTTTGTAATACCGTATTCGGGACGATACCTTCCTTATTAGTGTCTTTAATAACAACAGTTCCTTTCAAAACTTAATAAGATTCGACAACAGTGTTTGCGGTGTTAAGTAATTGCTTTCATCACAAACAGGAAAAAGGAGATTCAATCTATTTACTGGTTGCCTATACGTTTTAGGCGGTCAATACAAATCATTTCATCATTTAAAAACTTATCAAATCAAAGATAACATTACAAATAGTGATTTAAATCTGTATTTAACTTCTTTTGTTAACAATACTATAGTCACTGACCTCACTATTGTTTGTTGAACCCACATCTCTAGCAAAAATGTCTATCAAATGCACAACGTTTGATCTCTCATTAATCATTTAGTTTTTTTATGGTCTGTTTTTAAATGTGTGTAGGTGTTAACGAGAGCTTAACAATAGCTACATTCCATTTTTTATTAAGTCGTTATGATATAAATATGTTAACACATTGCATCAATAGCCAGAAGCAAAATGTGCATTAAATGTTGCGTAATATTTGCTATCTATTCATAATGCGATTACAGGTCTTAAATTGACTGTTGCATTACCTGTAATGTAACCACCACATATAATAAAATGATAATTGCTTGCCCCGTCTATCAATGTATGTTTAATTACAATAGTCATATTATATTTTTTTATCTTGAAGTGATGGCTGACTAAAGGCTAACTAATTTTGATATCAAGAAATTAAACGTTTCGATCGTACTCGCACTTTATTTTGTTTGATCGTTAATAAGTCGTGTGTTAATTAAGATCAAGACGTACCACTGATGGTAGCAATAGTTCTGGCCGTATACGGAAGAAGTTATTTTGGCTAAAATCTACTAATAATAATTTTAATACGAATCACACAGAAATATCGAATACTCTTATTTTTTGACTATGAGTCGATTAAATCTTGGTATTCTGTGTAAAATATTTATACAACAAATAGTATAGTAATTCAACTAAGTTCACTCTCACGGCTTTAATTTACTTTTTACATTGTTTTCTTTTGGTATATGTTATTAACGGTTATATTTTACAACCACGCCTTATTCTCATACAAATTTATTCTACGTCTTTGTTTTGATCTCGTTCATTTAAATCTATGGTAAGAATATTCATATTTTCTCTTCTTGTTATACTTTTGCGCTCGTTTTCTTTTCTAACTATATCATCTGGATTTTTTACGACTGTTAAATTTAAAACAATGACTTTATTGTCATTTTGAGAACAAATCTCATTAAATTTTGAGTTAGGATGGAATAAATTAAATAAAGTAGGCATAAAAGTTTTATATTATATTAGATAATTAAGTCAAACTTTATATTTTTAACTGTGTCTAAGTATTATCTTTCACGGTCATTAAAATAAGTACGAGTATCTATACCTAGATAATGAACGCCCCTAGGCTTCCGTTTGTCCGTTGTTTGAGCAAGTTAATCTTTTTATATACTACCACACTTTATAACAATGGTTATCAAAAATCTAATCTTTAAGTACGTACGCTTCGAACTTGGAGACCGACATGAAATTATAAAATTTTCTTGGGAAAACAAAAATTATATTAGAATGAGTACGTTAAGAAAATATAAGTTTTCGTAGATATTAATAATTCTAAAAAGTTAATTATAATAATCTTTTGTATAATTATTATGAAGAAGGCGTTCGTTTACGCATTGTTTGAGATATAACTGTTGTATGACTGATCAGTTTATTAACATCATGCAAGTTTGAAGTAACAAAATTAAAAAAATTAAAGATAAAGAGCCTTTGTAAGAAGCCTAAATTACAAGGTTAGATCTGATTAAGATTACCAAAGTTATTCCGTTACGATTTGAAGAAAAGTGCCTTGTAACGATAGCTAATTATTGCATCGGTTTACCATTCATTAATATTTCTTCATAAGCACCAATACTTCTTGAGAAGGAAGTTGCTGTCTGTATTATATCCGCTACAAGCATGGTTTGGTTCATCGAAGGAAAGCAACATACATTATCTACTCATTTGATTTGCAATTTCTCCCTATTCAAACACTTGGACTTTGAGATTATTTACTATTCTCGTACATGAACTTCCGTTTTAATGATAATTATTCTGTTAAGAATAACTTCAGAATCAGATACATGGAAACGGATTGTTCTAAAGGAGTAGGATCATTTTTGACAGACATTTGTGAAATCTGTGTATAGAATTAGTTAGATTAAAAATTTATGAACTAGTGCGCAATAGATATTGTACATGTGCCTAGTTGTATTTGATTCTTACCGATCGTATTTTATTATATAAATAGACTAACATAAACAGGAACTAGTATGACGTTAATTGTGTAAACCTAAGATTTTTTTACTGTAATTTTAATCAAGGTTTTTTGTATCCTGTACGTATTTTATCCTAGTTACTTCATTGGTGATAATTATGCTGTTGGGCTTTATAACTTTATAATAAGCTTGATTTTCCTTGCTTTGGCATGTCAACTATTAATTGCATGATTCATTTATTAATTAATTGAACTGTGTGGGCTTTTCTGTTAGTCGCTTGGTGTTGCTTGGAGTAGTCGCTTCCCTGTAAATACGTTCCTTCAAACATTTTTCTCTATTTTAGGAGCAGTTGGTCTGGAGTGGACCGGGATAGAGGCTCGAAAGGAAACTTGTGAAAATTCAACGATTTCAATTGTACGATTAGTAAGCTTAGAACCGGGGGTGAGAGTTTGTCGAATGAAGTCGAAAGTGGGGAAGCTTTTGCCCACGGGCGGGCAAAAGGAATCTTACACGTTACTTTCTGCGAGAAGAAGATACATGAAGAAATTAATGTACGTATGATTATTGATATAATATTTAAATACTAAGTAATAGCTTATTGGTGTCTGATAATTCGTGTACAAAACATATAACATAGTAAATGTATTATTAATCCATATTCTCCTAGCAAGCAAGACATATTTCGGTAGCTGTATATTTTATAACAAATGGTGATGGCATTTCATTCTTTCGAAGCCACGTAATGCTGAAATCGATGATAATTTTGTTTATTTTTTATACAGTGCTATTCCGTAGATTCATTGTCATCTGATTTCATTATTTTGTTATTGCAAAAAATAAGTTAGTAAGTTTCTCTTCAGGAAATATGTTGTCTGTTCCCTGAACACAGTAGACTTAAAAGTAAAACATTTGAAACATAAATTTTGCCATACCGTACTTTCCGTGAAATATGATGTGTAATAAATTCCCGATCATTATGAAGCACGGCTACACAATGACACTAACGTTGTTCAACAAGTTCTGCCAAGCTCCCGTTATATTGCGATACTCCATCATGATAGATGAAACCTTTCTGTATCCATGGTGTATTTCAGTACGTTCCTTATGCTCTTCATCAAGCTGTACTTGTTTTTGATTAGTAATTTTAAAATAAAGTTTTCCTGTTCGAACAGGAAAATAATGTACGAATTAATATTGCTAATGATGTAGGTAAACTTACATCGAATTAAATTGAAATACCAGAATAATATGAAACGTAGTTGTTAGGTGTGGTTAAAAAACAAAGGAAGGCTTTGTTTGTAAACAGAAAATGTGTATGTACTTGCATTCTAGCTCCTATCGGAGCTTGGGAATCTGTGAAGACATTATCCTTAAGTAGTAAGTATCCCATATAAGGATGATGTTCTTTCTAATGATATGCCCGAGACAAGCAGAACAAAAACTACATAGTTAGTAAAAATGTTTTCTATGTTTTATAAAACGTTTACTTAGTTCTCTACAATTTCGTTAAAATTATCCTAGTTCGTAAAACTATATTTTTAATATAGACAAAAGATAAATAAAAAAAACTGTTCTTATAATGTCACCATTCCATCTGATTTTTTATTCATTCGTTGTATCGTAATTTGATGTAGAAATTATTGTAATGGAATATGTTTAGTTCAAAATTAGTTTTTATTTAGATTTAAACAGTTCTCAGGAACTGAGTCCAGAGAATGGAAACATTATATGTAATTTAATAATTTTTGAATAAGGCTTGGAATTATATCCTCTTTAAAGTAATTTAATAACAAACCAGCATAAACTACTGTTATCGGGTTATCACCTGCTAAACCTAAATAGAAAAGGCACATCTCTCACTCTCACTAGTGGTTTAATATCCCATACAAACAAACGGTTACCCTATTTCTGTGTAGATAGACTTAAACCGTCAATTTGCAATGTGTTGCTGGCGCGTGCACACATCAAAATGCCATCGAGTAACGGCGTCGGCGCACCTGCGATTACGTACGGCCGATTATAGCCGATAATACCCGATTATACACATAATACATGGTGTTAGAAATATTATGATTATAGCTTTCGAAGTACAGAATGTTTTGTACGTTGTCAAGCCTGGTATTAAGATCAATTTGTTATGCTTTTTTCTTTAACGCGTGCGTAATTAGTATTTCATATAAGCCGAAGTATTTAGAGCGAATAATGAAGATTTGTAACTTAATTATGGTTATTACGTTGGTTGTATGATTTAGTGGTAAAACTTCGAATACTAATAGTTTGTCCTACTATTTAAATGAATTCCTATGAGACTGGGATATGCAAAAAATATATATAATATTCACCGTAGTGGGTAGTTATGTGGATAATAGTATAATACCTACATAATTTGCTGGAAATTATTTCTATTATTCTACACATTTTCCATACTTAATTGTATTCCAATCGTACCGGCAATTTAAACCTAAATGGAGGCTTATTCCGTTTTAAATCGACATTTTATTCAGATGCAACAGCTATAATTTTATTACTATATTTGAATTTACTCCTCATCGGACATTGCAATAGTAATAATCGCACCATAGTAAGACTACATTATTTTATTTTCTTCTATTAACCCGAAAAGCAAAAGACTCTCCGATAGCCTTCCACGTCTACCTTTGTTCTAAATTACATTTCACATTGTTTTCTGTATTCTTTGAATAATTGAATCGTACTAGTTTTATTGAAAATCAGTAAATAACATCAAGTAAGGGGTTAAATTTCTAATTCGTTCTTCATTTCTATTACTCCCGTTGTCAGATAGCACGGAATCAATGCTATTACACTAAATTTCACCATGACAACTCCGGGGTGACTTATGTTATGATCCGGTCACGAAACGTTTCTCTTGTTAGTGAACTTTGAAATGTGCGCTACGAATTTCAGTTCTCATTCGCGAAGACCTGTAAGAAAGGTATTTATTTGGTTGGTTTTGTTTTGTGTTCAGAAAACAAAGTGATCACAATAATGTTCTCAAAAGTGTTCAGTTTGCTATTTGCCGATATTATTTAGAAAAAGTATACGAACTCGGAATCATTCATTATGATATATGATAGCTACATAAACTCTGTTTGGCTGAGTTTTTTTGTAACAAATTGTGATTAAATAAAAATAATGCAACTTTTCACCAAGAACAATAAAGTAAATTTAAAGTATCAGTGATCTCCACCGGTACCTGATGATTTTTATTTTAATCTTGTGCATACCTACAATCTTTGCAACATAATTGAAACATCCAATAATCAGCTACATTTGTAAAAAGTATTTAATTTTAACATCTTTTATTTGTATTACAATGTGCCTTTAGACGAGATTGGAATAAAACTAAAGTAAGACGACCATATTGTGAGTCCTATTCAATATTATCCTTGAAAATATCTAAGGGCAAAGGAGCAAGTCGTGACTATTTTTCAAAATTCTCAACTTGAACGATTCGTTGAAGGTGTTAAGAATGTGAAGACGTTTTTATATTGTTTTAAATGCTACCCTCAAATGCTGTACAAGTTATTTATGTGGCTTGGAGTAAAAGATTTTAAATCAAATGTAATGTTAGAATATTTTTGTATTATTTTTGCTTCTTAACAAACAGTGCTATTTGCTTCAGCTAACTCAACAAAATACCTGTTTATTTAGAGCAGTCACTTTGCTATGTTAAAACATAGTTTCTGGTATTTATTTTTATCATAACTATTGTTCCACTCTCTTGCTCGGGTTTTGCCCGAAACAGGGAAAATATAGCACCAAATGACAATAAAGTATCCTACATAAATTTTTCGTATCATATAAGGGTTTTTCATCACGTAATCCGCAAACAAATAAATTACGGTTTAGAGTTTAAACATTCATCAAAGCTCCGAAACGAGAAATTTTGAGTATGGTCGCATGGACCGGTGACAATGTAGGTAACTCGGCCATGGTTGCATTAGGGATCAAAGGGGACGCGAATGTCCCAGTAAAGCTGTATGTCGTGTATATTTTAGTAAGAGCTCTTTGTTTAAAGGCTTTTGTTTCCTACTTTTGGTTTTCATACAGAAACTGTACTCACTAAATAAGACTTAATATATGTAAAAGTCTCATTGAGTGAGTCCAGTTTCTCTTAAACCTATGTAGGTTAGTGATTGTCTTTAGCTTTTCACAGTATGAATATGCATTATGAATGGTTTATTGTTGTATCAGTTTCCGCACCCTGACGAACTTCATCGTCATCGATGACTGATAACTATTCCTATGCGTGGTTATTTAACTATACAGAAATACCTCTGACTGATGATGACCAACATACTTCGAATTGCTAATAGACAATTCATATTAAGCACGTCAGCACACTTTAATACACCTACCCTTTACATGCATTAGTAGATACTAAAAAGTTTATCAATTACAAAAAACCAATTATTATCGACTACCATTGACCGCGAAGCGTAGTATTTTTTAAATAAAAATTTCAACCCGCCTTCCATCTTCTTGGGTGATGAATTTTGGATTATTTTATATTAATGCATCCTTCCTGTCAAATTTCCAATTGGCAGGTTTTTGGTGAATAATATTTCGCTTTATAAACCACACTATAGTTATTCATGCCTAATATTCTACAATACCATGGTGCTCTAACACCTGACACTGTAGTTTGATGTACTTAGTTTCCGACATCTCTAAGTTTACCCGGGTAAACTTCATCAGCTCATTGACTTGCCAGGTAAGGTAAGGTTTCATGGAACTGCTAACTTTCATGCCAAGGTGTTATTGTTGGAGCATTCGATAGAATATCGTTGATATAAAATATACCTTAATTTATGGTGTGCGTATGTTTTGAACTTAAAATATTCTATGACAGCAATGTTCACATCGAACTTTAGTGCATTTATGTGTGCTGGTCATGCCCCTGAAAATGTTATTCAATCCACTAATTTCGAGTGTTTCCATAATAGATGTCAAAATTGCATGCAGCCGAACTTAACCCAATACTGCGGCTAAGTTTGCACACAACAAGGAAGTTAGAACCGGTCTGAAATTAGACCTAGTTTTGATGACGTTTATTTATAAACCGACTATTTACTATTGAGGTCTGAGGAGTTTCGTCCGCTTCGTAACGGAGCAAAGCAAATAAAATATAGTCGGTTGTTTGCTTCATTCAATCGTGTCCGGTGCAACTGGGTTTTTAATAAGCTGCCGTTTAACTAGTGGAGACAAATTGCTGGCATAAAAATGAGGTGACATTAAAAGCTACAAAACGATTACTCCAATTCTAAGTTTTTTGATACTATCATTTAGATAAAATTGCTGTCATTTCACATGACTAAAAGCGACTACAGTACACTGTACTTTTTATATGTTTGATTGACTTCTTTCATTAAAAGAACATCATTCGATTTAATTAGAGCATGGAAATTGCCTAATCAGGTTTCATCTATTTGAATATTCAACAGTACCTAACTTAATGTACTTTCTCTTTTAGACAGAAACATCATAAGTATTTTATAGTTTTTTCTGGAAGAATAGTTTCATTAGACAATAGATAGTTAAGACGAGCTTCAAATAAATCTTTAAACAGTTATCGAGTGTCATCGATAAAAATATTTCAAGTTTCTCATTGAGCCGAATAGCAAACGTTATGTTCGTTACTTAATTCGGATACATCAATACTCTTGTCATATGACAAGAGTATGGAAATCAGTAAGTATTCTTCGATAACGATTTGTGATTGATTTAATTAAATGGTAGAGGTGTGGGCTTCTTAAATTAAATTAGCATATTTTATGACTTGTGATTTCGATTTTTAAAGGTTTTATTTTAATTTGGTATTTTCCTTTGAATGTTTTATTTGTGTGAATCTTCATAATTTTAACTTACCTATGTGTTTTAGATAGACTTTGTAAAGCCGTGTTTTGTGTTAAAATTACTGTTTCGCTCTTGTTTTAACTAATAATCAGATGAAGGATTTTTTTGAAAAGTTCTTCTTTTAATTATATATTTTAAATTTGTATTAGGTACCTTAAAAACACTTACACATTGGAACAGATATTTGTAAATCGTTCCAACATTATAATTGTTTTGATGCAGGACTTGGACTTTGAATAGGTAAGGGGTCATTCGAGATAGATCGTAACCCAAGAAGATTTGCAATTTCAAAATCTAATATTAGGCGTTTACTAAAATAAACTTTAACCTAGACTTATCTTTACCTCATCTCTGTAATTACCAAACTGAATATTTTACCTCACAGAATCCTTTCACGTAGAACTCTCCCTAAACTGCCCCAGCCCATTTCCCGGGGGGTGTGTGCAGGAAACCGCTCTTTGTTGTGATTCACACGTTCGCCAGACACTTTTTAAAAGGCTTTTGTCAGGCTTTTAAGTGTTACTGTCACTTGTGGCACATAGTGCGTACGGAATGTAGACGTTTTAATTTTACTGCTTCGTGTATACGTTTTTCGCAGCTGAGTATTTTTCGAAATCCTACTACACACATACTTTTTTTTAATATACCTACTAAATCATATGCTTTTTTTTTTAATAAAAAACGATGTTTTTAAGTTCTCATAAAGCTTATTAATAATATATTGTATTATCATGCTACGGGCCGTGATTCCCACAAGATTTATTATCTTTGTATGGGCAACAGTTTGTTGTTTCGGGTCTGGATGGACACAGGATAAATCAAAGGGGAAAAGAATAATTTTCAAAATTTCAATATTTTAATCATAGTTAGATCAATGTCGGAGTTATATGTATATTAATCAGTTCTAGAACTCGGACGAACTTCGCATCTTAAATACCGAATAACTATCCTGCGTTTAAAACCCCAATGATTACCATAAAACAAGAAAAACTGCGAGAAATCAATTTTCCTTGAACCTAAATTGTTAATCGTTTCAATATAACACGCAACCATACCACATTAATTGTTTACTGATCAAGCTTATTCTTCTCTACTTGATTATTATTCAATTGTTCAATTATTCAATTCGATCGATTATCCAATTGTTTGTGATGGCATTTCTCACACATTCATTTATTTATTTTCACACATCATCGGTCTTTTGAAGCACGTTTTGAAGTGGACAGGGTCCGATCAATCAATAAAACTGAGCTGTACCTTGTCACTAGACAATATCGGACAAAAGGTCTACTCCACAAGTTACAACAATAAACAAGTGAGGATCCGTTAAACGAACGTCGTAAAACGATACAGATGCAAATTGCATGCGCGTAGCTTTTGTTTCTCAAAGTCTCATGTGGCTGTCTGGTTGAGAATAAGGATGGAACTTCTGCACTTTCTTATAACGTGCCAGTACTGTCGAGGACATCAGTGTCGTGTATCAACCAGGCGCACACGCATGTGACCGACATTGATCTCGTAACTGAATCTGGCAGGATGACGGGGACTTCACATGTTAATGTTTAAATTAAAATACATGTGTATCTAATGCTGTACATAATTATGTATATATTATTTGAATAGTCGTATGTCAAGGCAGACATAAATACTTTATGGTTTTGTTAGTTTTGTGAATAAAATTAATTGACAAAAGCTTTGTCCTTTGACTAGAAAACGCTTGGGTTTTAATACTCTTAATTATATTGAAGGACATTGTAACCTATAATCTTTATTTTGGCATAAGATTTTGATAGACCAAAATGCTACCCATTTTGGTCTATCAACTATTGTTCTGTTTAGTAACATATTTTATTGTGACAAATACTACGAGTACTGAACATAAAAGCTATTAAGATTTATACTTGTTGCAGTAATACATTCGTCTTTCGATACTTAACCCTTATTTATACTTCCCTCACGGCATCGACATTTACGGCGTTCGCTATGGCTTCTTAAGCTTGTCTCTGGAGAACACTAGGTCTACTAGGAACTAGGAACACTACATCCGTTTCCGATGCCACATTGGTTTTATCGCAATCCGGGGCTCAGGTTAAAATTAAATGAGGGCTATCTGCATCATGAATATTCAAAGGTACACCAGTTAGATTATTATTATCTGTATTCTCTGTTGCATATATTTTATGTTGAGCTTATCTTAATGAAGTAGCATTATCAATTGAGATTAAAATTTTAACATTGCAAGTGTTTGTGATGATTAGTGGTTA
The DNA here is from genome assembly GCA_947562105.1 of Shargacucullia verbasci. Lineage (NCBI taxonomy): Eukaryota > Metazoa > Arthropoda > Insecta > Lepidoptera > Noctuidae > Shargacucullia > Shargacucullia verbasci. The sequence goes on from OX387296.1 coordinate 6,349,632, forward strand.
TATTTATTCAGTGAAATAATCGAAGGTAATTATTGGAGTTTGCTATGCAATACATCAGTGGCGTCAATTGGTCTTTGGTTACCGAGCAAACCGCAAAATGTATATGCATCTTAAAATTTCACATCTCAATTTAGGTCAGACAACTTTCAACGTTCAATTTTATCAAGTGACAAAACTATCCAGTTTGAAAGTTTACCCAAATAAAACAAGACACCTTGAAAATCATCGCCCTTAACATTGATATATGTAAGACAGAGTATTTTACATACAACGACACACAAGGTCGGCAACGCATCGATGACCTCAAGGTCGACATAAAGACTATATTTCTGTTTATAGACTATTCAACCAACCTCGCATAATTATGTATTTACAGTCTTTTGTCCCACTGTACATAAAGAGCTATTTCGAAAGTAAGTAACATTAAATACTCCTTTTAGTGCTCATTTCATCTTTCAACAATCGTTAAATAACAAAACGTTGAAGAAATAACGTATTGGACGATGACAAGCAGTTATTTTGTAAAGCTTTCTGGTTATTTTCGAATATCTAAGACAGTGTCGTTTATAAAGTAACTAAACTACCTCTTTGTAAATTTAATAAACGTAGTCTCGTAGATAATGCTTTTATCACCTCCCACGCCTTATAAAATATGCCCGTTGTCATTTGGACTAGCTTTTGCGATTCCGACTCGTATCCGTGTCAACGACATACTTTGTAATGTAGTTTAAACTGTTTGCGAAGAATCTTTGCTACCAATTTACTTTTTTACACTTCATTTGTATCGTTACAAAAAATAATTAAATTGGTCCTTCTTCTGTGCAAGCACATGGTGGGGGAAACGAAAACGATCGCAGCGCTCGCTGTGACAGAAATGTGAATCAAACGCGGAATGCTCGGAGACAGAGAAACTAAAATCAAATTATTATCATAGCGATCTTTTCACGCCTACTGGACATAGGCATTGGAAACGTTAATGCGTCTGTCAAAATTTAACGACACGGTTGGCGCTGTGGCTAAGTGATTAGCTTTCTGTACTCGGTGTCGCAGGTTCGACTTCCGCACGGAACAAATATTTGTATGATCTACAGATAGTTGTTTCGGGTCTGGTTGTGTGGGCATGTGCTATTTACATATGTTTGTAAACTCTACCCACGACACAGGAGAAATCCTTATGTGGTCCATTGTATTTTTAATAAAAAAAAATAAACTATGTATTAATTGTGACTGCCTCGTTGGTCTAGTGGTCCGAGTGGGTTCGATTTCCGGGTCGGGCAAATTATTATTAAGATTTTCTGTCTGGAAATTCATAGTAGCAGCACCGAGTCTGGAATTATGCCCGGTAGATTGCAATAGGCTCACCACCTATTACATGAGAATGAATAACGGCATTGGCAAAATGTGGGTGTTCAATAGTAGGTACACCTCTGCCTAACCCTTCGGGGAATACAGGCGTGATGCTATGAAACTAAGTATTAATATATATTTTCCATATATTTTGTGTATTTTATAAGTCAATATTTTAACAATGTGTTCCATTGTTTAAATTAACATTAAAAGCTAGATGGCGCTAATCTCTAACAAGCACTATTGTGCATAGCTATTCATCCACCAAAAATGTGATATTTTGTGCAAAACAGTCCCAAGCTAAATTATGTAGCGAAGGTCATTTTTTCTTTCTTATTTCTGCATGTTTTGAATGGTATGTTGAAAATAAAGGAGTGCTTTTAAATAAACCTATTCAACCGAAAAAACATGTGTTCATGTCGACATGTGACACTAGTGACACATCAAGAGTTCCCAAGCACAAAAAACTTGAAGCGATGATTGGAAAGGGTTCGAAGGTTCTCATCTATTTGTAAGTTACTTCAGATCAAAATGGTCTTGGAAACTTTCTTTTGCGATGCTTATTGAAATTGTATAGGCGACGTGAGTTAATTTTTTTATTGTTAAAAGTTTTATCTTATTTGACTCACAAGAAGTGTTCAAAAAATATTGATCTGAATTTTAGATCAACAATTATTTTTTACTAACGAACTTTGCCCCACGCTATGAATTATTCTTGTATAGTGGGTGGTGGGTTTACAAACACAAATATTCATATGCCCAAACACCCAAAGCTGGGACAACTATCACTATTTGTAGCCAATACAAATATTTTGTTCCGTGAATCGAATCCGCGACACGTAGCTTAGCAGTCAATCGCTCAACCAACCCTGTCATCGAAATTATAGAAAACCCATCTGAGTTTAATAAATTCCACGTGTAACACGTATCCCGCTTGGAATTTCTGAAATATACTTAAGTTCCAACTTTCCAAGTAGGGCAAAATGTAAATTTTACTTAAGTTGTTTTATTCTTTTTGCAAAATTCTGATCATAATTTATAACCTACCAGTTTACATGTCTACAAGAATATAATACTATCTCTCTAGAAGATTCTTCCGATAAGAGAAACAATAAGACATACAAACAATTATTCACACGTCCCATACAACGCGGCCAGATGTATGTCCTGATACAATTAACTTGATTTATCATAACGGATACGACATATTGCTTATTTCACGGTCTCGGCCGCTCGTTGTTCTTCAAGACTTTTTATTTTACACGCATGAGAAAGTTTATATTACTTGAACTAGATAAGTTTAACTTAAGATAAATATGTATCAAGTTTAAGGCCTTGTGTGGCAAAAATATAGAGCAATGCATAAACAAACTACAAAAATCAAAATGTAGTAGAATATTTTGTACCATCGGCAATCTTAAAGGTCCGGAATATACGACGGCGGAATCGACTTCGGAGCCCGTAAAAATTGGACTGGAGTTACAGGATTCCGGTTCAAATTATTCAGTATGGGAACTGGAGCCGAACTCCCCGTCATAACATGGTCCGAGATATTCTTTATTATTCTTATAGTCTGAGCTATAACGTCGGAAGGAAGCGAAGAACTCGACGCGAAATTGCGGCAGTCATGCGTTGTTTGTTGTCTATTGCACCGTTTGTGGAATAACATCAATAACATAGTCGTTTTGAACACGCAACGCGTTATTTATTGTTTTTGCGTGTTAGTTTCTGGGCCGACGAAAGATTTAAAATATGGCGTTAACGATGATCAGAGCGAAAACCTGGTTATCATAATTGTTCCGGAACTGATGTTGGTCCGCGTAAAATGCCATAAATATCAAGATCTATCAGTACCACCGTTTTTAATGAGCGCATTAACAATCGCTTTGTACACGGACCTCAAAAGTAGGCGAGCAAAAGTTTGATTAAAGAAATAATAATCAACACTGTTCATCGAAATGCCATAATTAACAGTTGAAACGAAAACGGTAGGTATTTATTAAGTAATTATGATTTTAATACAAATGTGACCTTGTTGGTATATTTTGATGCAGAGGGTGGGACAAAAACACTCGTAATTATTAAAAAAAACAAACAATATCATTGTTGCATTCATATTCCTGTTGGTATACGGACGCGCCCCACAGATCGACTCACATATTGTATTTATACGAAGCGACAGGCCTGCAACGGGCGCGCATAAAATATTCCCAACTGAATACAATTGCTGTATGCGAACACGTGTTTCCATGGGATGAATCATGCAGACAAAAATATGCCCAGATCCTATGCTTTAGTGGGATTTTTTGCGATATGTCTGCAAGCCTCTGGCCTCATGTCATAAATTGATATTTAATTGACTCGCGCTTATTACACCTACACCTATCTAGTCAACATTGATGAATTATGTTTGAAGAATCGCTAAGCTTGTTAATTTTGTTTTTATTTAATTTCTACACCAGTAAATCCAACGTTAGTAAATGGTAGTTGATCTTGAATTCAATACGTACTAATATTGATGCACCGAAATTAATAAATGAACCTCAGCGCTCATTGGTGCTCTTCTCATTTAAAAATATTCACTACTGACAGCAAATTGAAAAACAACAAACATTTATTATCAGTCAGAAACATCTGCCAATCAAATTTATTGCATGCGCGAACAACAATGCTACCCTTCAACACAGTGAAATTAGGCTAAGTCGAAAAACAAACAATCCTTGATTGAGTCGCTGAATACCGGTTATAGCAACGATTAAATGTAGGGGAGATTTAATTTGGAAAACCATTATCTTGGTCATAACGCTAGCGAGGGCCGCGCGAAGGGCGCAGAGAATGGTCAGTTAATTGACGCATAAATCACAGACTCGATCCATTATTACTTGCACAAAGTTCCGTTGTCGGACAACAGATGGGGTCATTGTCGCGTGCACTTTTGTTTATATTATTTTGATAGCAGTAAATTGTGCATAACCGGTTCTCTCGAAATTTAAGTTTTACTGTCATCGTATATTACGTGCTATAGAATTTTTTGAATATGATTCCTCTCGGTCTCGTGCCGTTAAATGACTGTAATCAGAGAACTATTCAGTTCAAATAACAGAGGCAATAGCTAAGCATGATTTATAATTATCATTATAACACCCATTATGACAGATGAAATTGTTCAGTAAAGTTGAATACGGTGCTGAGTCTTTTGCTTATCCTATAATCTACAGAAAATGACGAAAATATTCATAAGTATTATCACGACGTAATCTCATTTGTTCATTTCACAATCACATAAAAGAATTTGAGCAGTTTCCAGTGTAGCGATTTATGATACCTTCCCGTCATGCTTCAAGCGAAGTTTATTCTGTAAAAAGAAAAAGGAAAATCTTTGCATAACTTAATCCTGAGATGGACGCTCGCAGTAACGAGTTCTATTGTCGAGAAGTCTATTATAGCCATAGATAGGCTTTATTGGAGCCAAACCTTTAAGTCGTCACATAAAAATTAAAAGGGTTGGCATTGATTGATGATCGATTTACGATCCTACTATGAAAGCTTTTAATAAGGATGTTAAAACATTTTTATAGTGGGTGTCTACGATAAAATTATTGGTATTCCTATTGAGTCCCTTATCTGTATAATGTAAAAGTACATACCTAACTTAATCTACCACTTAATCTACATCACTCAAGTTTTTACCCTTAACCAAGCAATTATGGGTATCGGTTTCAAGAGGCTCTTGACTTCAACGATCATTATCAACATTATTGAGTTTAAGATTAGGTTAATCGTTTTTAGATTAATAGCTCTCTTAAAGTTAATAATTAATGTGTTACTGGGGGTGTGCTGTTGCTAGGCCAGTCTATAAAAGACGTAACCATCCAATTATTATTGCACTGCACTGCAGTGTTACTTAGCATAATTTTAGTAATTTGCCCAGCAGATAAAGGATAATAAATTTAATATAATATGTAGGGCTGGTATCATTACTGTTGAGTAAAAAGTGATGTCTCTGATAATGTACAATTAAAGATTGACTGTTTTTTGCAGAAAAGTAGGTTTTTAAGTCGATATTTAGTTCTTAAACTACCAAAGTATAATTATCGTTTTATTTTGGCTTTTGCAAACTATTTCTTAAAGTATACACTTGGGTTTAAAAATAATTATACAACGCCATCTATATCAAATGTTTGCAACAATATCTATGTCAAATGTCTATAGCGCCATCTTGCGATACACCTCGAACTAATATATAGACTCGGTGATGTAATAGTTCTCTATTTGCCCGACAGGCGGCAGCACGTGTCGGCGCCTTGGAGCTCCACAACCACCTCGACTGGGGGCACTCGCGCTCAACACGAGTTGTTCGAGTTACTTGAACGAGTACAATGTTCTCGGTTAGACGACCAGAGGGCAGTACTGCCGCCGTATTTTTCTCAGGTGAGTTGCATGCTTTATCCTCTTCAAGTTTACGGGACATTGCGTGAAGCAACAATCAATCAAACAACAAAAACAGTGATGAGAAGGTACCTGCCTATATTTTGCTATAATAATTATTTTTTTATCTCCAACCTTTGTTATAAACAACCTGTATATACCTGCGTTTCGTGAGGGCAAGATTGTTGATATTTTGTTGGCGGCGTACGTACCTACCTGTACCTATGTATTTTTTATTTTGATACAATTAATTACTCAGACAGCCTGTATCATTGGATTGGTAAACAATACCTTCTTTGGAAAACTTTCTCAATTAAATTTTTCAAGTTCATTGCTACAGAAGCAACGTAGACCATTACATTTTTAAGGGTCAGTGGACATTCAGTTCGTTAGCTCACTCCGTGTAAATAATGGACGGAAGCAAGACTATGAAGCGATAAAGAGAAGGCGGACAACCGGATGCCCTGCTGGGGTGACAAGCAGACCATGTCGGAGAAAAACCATCGGGTCACGGATCGTGGCTCCAAGATATGGGTAGCACTTGTCAAAATAATGATTTTTCGAAATACTCCAAATGTTTTCTTATCTAGAAAGGAACTTATATTTTTTAAACTAGCTTCCGCCCGCGGCTTAGCCCACGTGCATTAGGAACCCATGCGTTTGTGTGCGCGAAACACTAATTATTTTTCTGGAATAAAAGTAAAGCCTAAGTTACTCCTTATAACATCAGCTATCTGCCAGTGAAAGTCCCGTCAAAATTATTCCAACCGTTTCGGACATTAACCGGAACGGACAATTTTTTTTAAGGAATTCTCGTTTATACTTCTAATGCATTTAGTAGCAAGATATTATTTTGACATTACAAATAGACAATTTTATTTACCATATATGTGAAAGGATATAAGAGGATTATACATAGATATCTTAATGGATTTATGTTTTGTGTAGGAGTTAGTAAGAGTCTCGACCAAGTTGTGTTCCATAGTCTATATTTATACTGTATACATCTATGAAAATATAGCGTGATGTTATGTACGAGTGTTAAAACTCGGCTCACGTTTAGGATTTTATAGACGTCGTAAAATGTATGAAAAATCTGAAAAATGAATTATAAATCCATTGCATAATTCATAAAGTTAGGTAATTATTATCGCGATCGTAAGTAACGTAAAATAGAAAACTATTTTTAGGGTTATTAATATGGATTTATGCGATTGTTGGAGTCCAATTACTATGGCCAATGGTGCTATAAAAATAGTTGGTACATAATAATCCAACAATGAAAATAAAATACTTTTTTTACATATCCTATACCTAAACTATGTCGCGTGACTAAAGCTAAATTATTATATTATATACCGAGAAAATTCAATGATGCTATAATAAATGTATGTCTAATTAGGACATTAATTAAGTCATATTGCCGTGGAATATTTATATGTACCTACAGTGATATCATTTTATAGTTTTATTTAACGTTGTAACGAGAATTATTATTTACTGACTGATTGTGGTAGTCCTGAAAACCAACATGTTTGTAGAAAATTGTATGAGTAATTATAACAAATATTTAAGAACATAATCAAATCTGAACTCAAATAAGTATTTAGTTATACCACAACGCCCTCTACACATATTTTTGCATTAAAGTTAACCCTTTTCTCGTCGCATTTGCATATTACGTTTTGAACCGTCCAATTCTTTATCTGAAATGTTTCAGTCAACACGGCTGGCAAGTTAATCTGTTGCGACATTTCAATTAACCAAGTAATATTAAACAAAAACAGTCTCAATATTTTTCTTCCGTTAGATTTACATCTACTGCATATTTATGAAGAGGAAACATTTCTGTTGGCTATTATATTGAATATTTTCTGGTAATTATACTTTTAAAATTTACTTGTCTGAATGATAAATTTAACATTTCACGCAATTATGAATACCAAAAATTGTTGGGGGTTTTACAGAAACATTATGAAATATTTTACCGGAACATTATTTTACCGGGCCATGTTGTAAATAATATATCTGTCGAAGCGATAGCGTTACGCGTTACTAATTAAAACGGTAGCAGAATTATTAATATTATCAATAGGTCTAATTAAGAAAGAAATAATGATAGAAATGATGGCAACATCATAAAAGCCAACACAAAAAAAAAAAACATAAAAAGTAAGAAATAAAAAAAACTATGAATCTGAAATGAAAGGCGCGCACATTGGCATACCAATGACAAAGTGAATGAATGAAAAAGTGAAGTACATAGATGATGGTTAAAAGGCAATAGGCGTAGAAAATATTGCTGATTCATATTCTGCATCAATGACCCGATTCCCTCGGTTTTCTCCATTGACAAAATACTTTCTTGCAAATCATTTAAGCGTAGATAGGTATGAATGAATTTCTGCCTTTATTTTCACTTCCATATTTACGCACCTTTTCTATTCAAAGAGCTATTCGCAGTAGTTCGTTTAAAGTTATTTGAAGACTTCAATTAATAAGTACAATGAAATGAAATGAAATTATTTATTTTGCAATTAGGATTTTTCAATCACTTTTACACGTCTTTTTTAAACTAAATGGCGTCGGCATTTCCTATGACTATCCCTGAGAAGAAACGCCGAAACAAACTCAGGGGTCAAAGTCTATTTTAAAGTCCAGACAGATTGTATTGATGTAAAGGTTTATGTGAGACAAATATAGGGTGGAATAGCCTTTTGAAGAAAGTGCCATAACTATTTGAGCTAACCTGTCGCAACAGAGTGCAAGCATGCATCAGTTATCGTGAGAATTAATGAAATGAAGAGCGCTCAGCCTAGATCTCACTCACATTTACAATGTATAGCGGTTATATATAAGAAATAATTTCAATTTAAACGACATTACAATAACAAAATAATGAAGTAAATAATATAATAATTAATGGCAAAATTTGTATATAAAAAAAAAAAAAAGGAAGGCTAAAGAGCGGCTCAATCCCAAGCGTTTTTGTCATCTAAATAGTCCGAAATTTTATAGTATCCTTTTTTACAAAGTTGAGATTTAATTACAATTTTGAACTTCTTTAATGTTAAATTACGTATATCATTGGGAAGCTTATTGTAAAAGCGTATACATTGTCCCATGAACGAGTTGCTTATTCTGTGGAGGCGCGTAGCATGTACAGCAAGGTTGTGTTTATTCCTAGTGTTCAAAGAATGAGTATCAGACAGTTTGACAAAGTTCGAAATATTTTTATAAACATATATTAAATTTTCAAAAATATATTGTGACGCTACAGTTAGAATATTAATTTCCTTAAATCTGTGTCTCAGCGACACCCTTGGACCAAGATTATAAATAGCTCGGACAGCCCTTTTCTGCAAGACGAATATAGTATTGATGTCTGCAGAGTTTCCCCAGAGGAGGATGCCGTAAGTCATAACGCTATGAAAATAACTGAAATAAACTATTCTGGCTGTATCCACATCAGTTTTTTCGTTTCACAAAAGATTCAACATGACATTTTTCTCATTCGCCTGATGTAAATTCTCGTGTGATATTATTAGTATGATATTTCGGTATGTTTATTTTAAATAGTGTCTTTGGAGCGGAAATGTGCATTAACTAAGAAATTATCTCTATCCTTTCTCAGTAATTCCGAGAACATTGTTCTAACATCGAGTTATAAAATAAACTATGTAGGTGTTTATGAGGAGCTGACAAGCTTATTTTTGACGGTGACGCTTTCCAATTTCCTAATTAGAATTATGTTTTGATGCGATGACTTGAAGATTTTATTAAAGGTGAGATAAATATTTAATCGTTTCTTTTGTGGATGGAAGTCCAAAATTTTGTTCAGTGAGAACAAGTTACTCCATTTTGGTTGTTTCAAAATACAAAAATTAACCCATTAACCGCTAACGACGATTTAAAGCGTCAATCACGTCAACATTTTAATCCAGACGCCGATGCCACCGCCTTCAAGCGTCAATCCATACCTAAATGTGAAAATACTGTTTATTACTATTTCATTGTCAAACATAAGGCTAAAAAATTACGCTTGAAGGCGGCATTGGCATCTGGATTGAAATCGTGATTGACGCTTTAAATCGTCGTTGGCGGTTATAGGGTTAATAAATAAAATAAAAATTGATGATACTTAAATTTAAACGTGCTATGATAAAATATCATGACATGTTTACAAACTAGTAGAAGATTCGTGAACGGTGAGAATATAATCGAGGGAGTAAATATTTACTTAACGTAGCAATTAGTCACAAGTTAATTAAAAATACTTTCCTTATTGATATGTTAATAACTACAAAGGTAGGTCTATTGTTAATTATTTTATTACAAATATCTTACGGGTATAATTATAAAATATGTACTTAATGAGTTGGGTTGTTCACACGTACCTGTTGGAGGAGTTGTGTGCACAACTCACCATTGAGTGAACCCATGCAACGACAGAAGACGTCACACCAGGTCAGAAGGAGATGGCAGGATGAGCTTGACACCTATTGAGAGGATTGGCCGCAGAAATCTTTGAATCGAGAGTAGTGGAGGACGGGCAGGCCTCCGGTTGAATGGAAATGGGTAAATAAAAAAAAAAGAATGAATTATTTTTTAAAAATTCAGCAAATTCGTAATACTCATACTGTGTTGCATATTATGTTGCAATAGTTTTACACAACAATGCAACTTTTACTTAGAAAGTAAATGTTAAAGTTCTTGTCTGCCTTGAAGAGATGACATATTCAAATGATGTGTTTGTAACATGTTAACATTGTTTTAAAACAATATTCGGATCTGATTCTGAATAAGATCTTTTTTGAAATTAATCTATATTATTTTGTTCGTATAAAAAAATACTAGACGTCCTGTAGTGTTTTTTTTTTTTTTTCATTTCTTTAACTGTCGTGGATTATAGGTATCGTTTCTATCTACAACGGTTTATGTTGTGTGTTGTCTATGAAATAGTCAATCACGGTACTGTTTTATATGTACAGAGATGCTCTAGAAACTACCAACATTACTTACAAAAATATATTTTATTACTATATTATTTAAGTAAATCTAAATCTACGTTTATATTTGTCGGTGGTCTGTCTTCTTCAGCAGGAATAGTTTCAATAAGTGTCTAAAGTACAACCATTGTGTTAAAATATTATATAGGTATATCGTAACATAGCGTCACGGCTGTACTCCAAAAGCTTTAGGAACAGGTGTACTATTGTACACCCACTTATCTCCGATGCCGTTATTGAGTCCCATGTAATAGCATAAGGGGCGAGCCATTTCCCGGGTACAGTTATCAACCCCGTGCTGTTTCTAAGAATACAGAAAAACCCAAAAAAAACTGCCTTACCCTGGAATCGCATCCATGACGTCACGCTCAGCAGCTTGCAACCATAAACCAATAAGGCAGTCGATTAATATTATATAATAAATATAGATTCAAATAAAGCTATACCTATGTATATAATACCTATGGCAAGTATGAAAACATTCTGAGTAATGTAAGTACAACAAGTGGTGTGGTCAATGACGTGAATATGACGCAAATAAACTTCTAACTTTATCGCCTGAAATTACCAACCTTGTTGGTGTAAGACCATAATCCAGTATTTCATTAAGAAAAGAACATGCGATTTATGATGCATAACAGACTATTGAGGAAAACGAAACATATACGGTAGTACATTTGTTGAACATTACACCATTTTATAAAATGGTAACCATTAGTCAGAAAAAGATGATGGAAATAAAGCCGTTATAGCCTGTTTGTCCACAGTAACATATTCAATAAATTTCGTTTACATATGACCGTCAATAAAATCGGTTGCAACTCCAAATAGATCGCTTACTAGCACAATAACAGCATTTACAAGAAGTAGTAACTGATTGATTGAGTGATCATACAAATATTTGTTCTGCGTAGGTATCAAACCTACAACCTGTAGCGCAGAAAGTCAATTGCTTGGCCACTGCACCAACCTTTCCGTCGATGGAAACCATCTGGTACAACATTATTGTTTTGGCCCGATTTTTCAATAACCCAGATAAAAATTGACAAGCTGTTTATTTGAAACTAGCTGTTGCCCTCAATTTCGTCTGCGTTGGAAGTTGGAACCTGGCAAAAGACATCTAACGGTCGTGATGTCTTTTGCCAGGTTCTAACTTGCGTCTTTGTAAAATTTCATTACGGTCGGTTCAGTAGTTTAGTCGTGATGAGGTAGGTAACAAACAGACAGACAGATACTTTCGTATTTATAATACTTAGTGTGAATTAGAACAGTTTTTATACGGCCTTATCAGAGGTTAAGGCAGTTATTGAAAAATCAGCCTATAATGAAGTAGGTAACAACTACTTACAAATGGACCAGAAAGTCCAGCAGTGGTGTGTTTTGCCAAGAGCTCAAGGACCTGATAGAATCGGATCACAGTTTGATTGGACAATGGCTGGGTTAATGTTTATAAATGAATAGGCTCCAGTTACGCTATGTGTTCACAACAAATCTATAATTCTGCTATTACATAACAGCAGATTTGATAAGTATGCCTGCGCGTTTTTTCCGCGTCACATTCAAACATATAGATAGCAGGTTTTAGTTGGAGTTTTCTTAGGAAGTTATTGATGCATTTGACGAATAATATTTTAATATTTAATATTTATATTATAGAATTTCTTGTACTATATTTATGATAAACTACATTCAAAATTATATACTCGTCACTCTCTTTTCCTAACTCATTGTTCGATTGTAAGCAGTAGCTTACGGTACGTTCTGAAAACAATACAAAATAAAGCTAACTTGAATCCAAACCGCAAGAAGTAGTAAGAAGATAAAAGAAATTGGTACCTAATCGGATACCTGCAGAGTATATAGTAAATAGAAACGAACGGTGATTCTTTCGCTACTTAGGCATCTACGCAAAAGAAGGAATGATATCCTCCGAATTTCTGTTTACTGGAACGAACGTTACAAATATATGACTCAGATTTTATGTTTGTTATTTTACTCTTATTTTCATTTTATTATATATCTCATAAACTTCAAAATATATTTCATTGCTATTTTTGATGTTTTGGATAAATGCTTCTGTATTTAATTTTATTTTATATCTGGAATATACGACGAACAAGTACGCGCATTGGCTAAGCAATTTGCTTTCTGAAATCAGCGTCTTAGGTTCATTTTCCGGACAGAATAAATATTTATATGCACTACAGATAGTTCTTTCGGACCCACGATACAAAACAAATCATAGTACTAGTTACCATTAATTAAAGAATAAAAAAGTACAGAATATATTATTAAGCCTTTGTTTGTCAGTATCATCAAACCCGATTAAGGGTTTACTTACGGCAGGTGTTTAACAATAGCGTACATCTGTATATTAATTACATCTAACACCGAGACCAATTCTACTAATTGCTGAGGCGCTGATTAGAGAACGATCTCTAATGATCGTACTGCAGTAACATACACCTACTATAAATCTAAGTACATATATCTTAGCATGTTGCTAGAAATTGTTTGCTTTTAAAAACAAAATACCTAGAAAAAAGCTTTAAATATACTCCACAAGAATCGGGGTATCTTTGATATTTTCTCTGTATTAAGTCCCCATATTTCTTATTAGGCTAGCTGTTCTATTTTCGTCGGGGCTATTTCCGTCACCAGTATATCACATTTCAAATATATAGCATTCACGATTGTTATTTTTCAAGTTAAAAGCAAGCCATAAATAGACTTTCAGCTATTTCTCGTTTGACATTCGATTCTAATTTCAAATAACGAGTAAACGCTCGATTTTTATGAATACTGGTTATCGATATAATTATTAAGAATAGAAGTTTATTTATAAATCGAGCTTTGACGCAGGTATTGTAATTATTGAGCTTTTTCTATGACGCACGTGACTTTATTATAATATTTCGAAATTAGAACATTACTGAATATCAGTTTTATATCTAACCCAAATTGCTTTGACATTTATTTAGCCTGTATATCAACGGAAAGCGCTTTTTATGGTTCTGAAGAGAAACGGATGGATTTGAATTTACTGAAAATTCGAAATTTCCTGAACACATTTCCCGTCTAGACTAGGGATGTTACGGAGGTGGATTTATCGGAGGCGGAATCGGAGTCGGAGGTTCTCGTAGTGACCTCCGCGGAGTCGGAGGTGAATCGGAGTCGGAGTCGGAGCAAATCTACGAATGTAAAATATAAATAAATAAAAAAGAAGAAACTTGTCGCAACTCGTTCACTCTTCGTTCATCAGTTGCAAAGAACACATATACTCCGTCAGTTGTCAGTGTCACGTAGAAAGCGCTCGGTAGCGCTGCAGTGATAGAAAGTCATAACTTGTAACTCCGATATATACCTCCGTTTTGATATATCGGAACCGGATCCGGATTCGGAGGTGTAATTTTAATCGGAGGTTCCGACATATCGGATTCGGAGTCGAAGCTCCGTAACATCCCTAGTCTAGACACTAAGACGTTTTATGTTCATGTTATTATGTCGGAATAATACATAACTTCTGTAACGCCATTGTATCACTAATTTCAATTCATTGATTAAAGTAACAACTGCTTTATTGGTCTAGTGGTTGCAAGAGCGACTGTTACGCTTGGAGTCCTGGGTTCGATTTCCAGGTTAGGCAAGGTTCTTCTGTATGAAAATTCTCAGTCGGTAGTTTGGAATAGTGCTTTGCGGATGGCAACAGGCTCGCGACTTACACCTTGGGATTCAATCAACGGCATCAGCGAAATGCGGATGTACAATAGTTCACCTCTGCCTAACCCTTAGGGGAATACATGCGTGATGCTAATGCTATGTTAAAAAAGTAGGTAGTACCCTTACAAAAAGTCTCTCTCAAATAAGGTTTTATATACTCCTTTTTCATACAATCAGTATCATTATACTAAAAACTCCAATTCAGAATTTTCATTCATTATTACATACAATAAAACTGGAGCAAATTTCCATTCCTCGTATTATTTGACCAGTCCATAGAGCTTTTGTCGTAACAAGGCTACGCGTTGTGAGCGGCTGCGGTCACATAAAGAGCGACCTTGGATGTTGAAGCAATGAGCAAACCGCTTTACAAGCGACCTGATACCTAATGGGGGAATCGTGAATTTCAATGGAGCAATGTTTACTTTCGACGCGTTTAAGGGCACTGCGTATAATGGACACGAAACTGTATTGTTTCTAGTATTAGTACAGTCGGCGATATAAGTTGATGAACTTTTTGTAATTTTGAAATTTATTTATGAAAGAATATAGTACATTTTTGCCTAACCCTTTGATACAGGCGTGATGGTATGTTTAAATATAGTGATTGTTTTTAACTAACAATTACAAGACTCCATAAAGTTACGTTATTCCATACACATTACAAATAAGCTTTTATTAAAAATATATTATTAATTAATTATTAAATATATTATTAGGCCGGATTAAAGGTCATACAGAAACAAGATTGAGAATCAGTTCAAATCATCATGGGAAATGTTCAAAATCTCTGGTACGTTACGTTGCGTCAACACCAACAATGCGAATTACCTAATTCTGCCAACATTTTTTATGCGTAAAAAACTTGGCAGAAGCAACACGAATTTTTTGCACGAAGGTAGTGAATTATCTGCTGGCAACCGCTACCGATCTGTTTATCAGATTAAAAAGGTTATGTGAGTAAACTAGTCCGTGGCATACGTGAACCAAATACAGATGTCTGTTACTATAAAGGTGCTTCTCCACCAACTCGAACAGCACCGATTGACTTGACCGATCGTTAAAAAATATAACAAAACACGGCAGCACGCCTGTATTCTCCGAAGGGGTAGGTAGAGATGTACTATTGTACACCCATATTTAGCCGATGGTGTTATTGAGTCCCATGGGACTATATGTTGGACATGGGTATAGGGTGGACTCTTATTACATGTAATAAGAGTCCAACCTATTGCCATCTAACGGGCACAGCTTCTGACTCCGTGTTATAACTGAGAATTACCATGCAGAAAAATCCAATAACACTTTGCCCGACCCGGGAATCGAACCAAGGACCTCATACTCGGTAGTCGCGTTTGCGACCACTAGACCAATGATGCAGTAGAATGTCGTTAAAATATATCGATCGATAAATTTATCGTGTGAACGGATTTGACGCCATCAAAGTTTCTGTTCTTCAGCCACGGCCGATTTCCCAGCCAGATCAAGGACTATCGAGCTAGCACTACCACATTAAATCGCGAGCATAATTGCCCTGATCATTCGAGACTATTGAATTGATGGACAAGCACCTTAAAGTTTACACCAGCTATTTCGAGTGCATTCGATATAAAAAATGGAAAATTATGTTTTATAAGGAGACGTGAATAACTTACTCGTTTATTAAGAAATATAGTGTAACATAACTTAACTTTTATCAGTATCATTCACGATTCCAAGATTGGAAACGATTAGATAAGATTAAAGTAGCACTCGTGCTCGTACGTCGTAAATGTAGTGCTTAATTTAAGAAGTTTTTACATATAGCTGGAGTTTGTTGACTCTACAGACACAATACTTAAATTAAGATAAAAGTTCAAGGTGAACGACGATCCAATTAAATTCACATGAGCAGGTATAAGAGGATAATTGTCAAGTACATACTTTTGTAAGGTAACCTTGTCCAGACAAAGATTTTCTATTTTAACCTTTAAGGTACTCTATTTTATCTTCACACATGATTACTATTATTGCATCATCCTGTTAACGTGTATTGAATATATGAAAGACAAAAATGAATCTACATTAAAAAAAATTGTTAGATGAGTCTATGCCCTAATAAAAATACAGTTGTGTCCAAGTAGACTAATTTG
The DNA here is from genome assembly GCA_947562105.1 of Shargacucullia verbasci. Lineage (NCBI taxonomy): Eukaryota > Metazoa > Arthropoda > Insecta > Lepidoptera > Noctuidae > Shargacucullia > Shargacucullia verbasci. Next base: position 6,366,268 of record OX387296.1, read on the forward strand.
ACTGGACTAAATCAATTTGGTCCTTTTCTCGAGATTTTGGTTCTAAAGACCGTTTTTTTTTTGTTGTTCAACTACAAACTACAGAATTATTGAAATACTTCGCATAATATGTACTTGAGAAGTTATGTTCGATTTGCCTGTTTTCTTAATATAATCTCTCTCCTTTTACGTCACCCACAGAATAAGGGAAGGTGATCTATTGTAAGATCTCAAAGCCCTATAAAGCTTTTTAAAGTCATGTTAAATACCTACACAATGTCTGTGTGTTCTTTATTACACTCTACACAATATAATACTCAATTTCACAGTACCTCGGTATTGCGAGGTGTATCAAATCGCAGTGTTTTAGCTGTCGGCCTGGCTACATTTCAGGTCTGCGTGGGCTATGCTCTAACGACCGTCAAATGAGGCGCATGCACTTGCATAAGTGATGCGCCGCTTGCGTAATCACCTCAGTGTAGTGATGGACTTATGTTGACTGCGTTTAATTTTATTTGACTTATGAAATGCATAATTAAGGGCTCATGTTTACGTGAAAAAAATAGCTTTTTCTAGTATTTGAATGTATCTTTCGAATTATGAATATGAAATTAATATAATGTGATGTGGATAATTCTTTTTCAACTAGCTTATACCGAATTTGCACACAACACTTCAGTACCTAGAACTAAGATCCATGTTTTCAGTAGATTCCATTACATATACAAAAATTATAATGTTCTGTAAACAGTCATACTTCAATATACTTTTACACCACGACTACATTGAGTTACAAAGATAAGCCAAATAACGACTAATAATTACATCACTAGTTCAACATTTTGTCGATGAAAGTGGAGACCATCACTATATTCGAACGTGATCTTCGGTATGCAAAATCGCATCCCTAGCGGATTCCCCTGGCCCAATCAGTCACGTCTATTCGTACATAGACTGTAGGTTCGCCTTCGAAATACTCACATACTTACAACTCCGACTGCGTAATAAGTTTTCTAGGATAAAAGGACCAGAAGTCAACTGATACAAAAGATCTTACTCACTAAGCTTTTCAAAATTCACCATTATTCTTCTCGTGACAGTTGTACTTCTTGGATTCTTTAGATGCCTTCTAAGGGATTACGTCCTGACGATGCGCAGTTGCATTGTCCTATGTGCTCATATTTTGATGACACGGTTGGTGCAGTGGATGAGTGATCTACTGCTGCGGTACGAGTCGCGACTTCGAGTCCGGCACGGAAAAAATTATATTTGTATGACCTACAGATAGATGTTCCGTGTTTGGGTGTTAGCGCATGTGAACTTTTGTGTTTGTTAAACGTTTTTGGTATTGGGAGCAGATAAGTTAAAAAAAATGTACATACTTATCTAACGTTTAATACCCTCCCACATATTTAATAGCGGTATGGTAAGCCAACATTTTTGGCACCCCAGTGCAAGTATGATGATTACGCAGTGGCGTGCGGTTCATAAAGACAAAAAGACACTGCCTACCCTACATAACTCAGACAAATATTTATTAGAAGATATTTGAGGTGACAAATTACATACATCATTATTTAATCGACAAGACGACGAACCAATACTAACATGCAGTAGGAATTATTGGTAAGTAAGCTTTTAAAATTTTCTGCCTACCCTGTCTAAAAACTCTGTGCACGCCGCTGTGATTATGTCAAAAATCATTGGCCGTAAAGACCCGAGTCTAACAGTATATAGTGTGATGATAAAATTTCATACAAATACTTTGAGAAACAAGCATCCGCCCAAAATTATTCATTTAGGTTTACCTATCATTATTAGTGAGGTACTCACAGTATGTTTACGGTCGAAAAACATCACTAATGATAATTGATGTTTGAAGATATCTGCGGCTCAGTTTGGCTACTAATGATTTCGCTTGGGAGTTTGTTTGATTACATCGTTAGTACTGGCAATAATTTAATTGGATATTTGGGTACGTCCTTAATCGTTTCACATATTTTTGCGCTTCTAGCGAATAGCTTTTGACTTCAACTTTATGATTTCTTCTAATTGGTTGCAGATGGATGCTTTGAAAAAAAAAAAAACTATTTAAGAATAAAAAATTTGAATTTATAATATTGATAAAAAAAATTGCAAAATAATCTTAGGATAACTTACTCTTTTAAGACATATGATAAATTTTTTAATTTCAAGTTTACCCGTCATGTGATGCATATGAGACAAGAGAAAATCTATTGTCTCGTTGTCGGGCGCAGCGTCGTCTTGTGTCTAAACAATTTAATCAATTTCCTTGGCCATTCAAAAATAAGTTCCTATGATTTTTATAACGTGAAGTGTATAAATTGAACCAGAGCGTTCAAGTACCATCTTTCTTTCTTTTTAAAAAACGTTGCCCCACACTATGATTTCTCCTGTGTCGTGGGTACAGTTTACAAACGTACATGTCACATACACAACCAGACCCGAAACAACTATCTGTAGATCATACAAATATTTGTTCCGTGCGGGGATCGAACCCACGACACATAGCGCAGAAAATTAATCGCTTAACCACTGCGCCAACCGTGTCGTCAAAACCATGTCATATTGTTTTATCAATATCTCAATGTACCGGTAGCCACGACCTCCCACATTGCTCCGTATCCTTGTTTACCGAAAAACACTAACCTTTATGTTCCACAATAGTTATTCGAACTGTGGGGTATGTAAAACAAAAAATATATATACATTTTGCAACGGGACGCCCCGCGGTTACCCAAATGTTTAAAACAGGAACACACGACGTGAAATGGAAACGCAATCTGCACATGAAATTGTTATTTGAGGTTAAAATGATTAACTCCAAACGGATTTATTGGGTTTCACTATAAATTAAGTGTTATTCTTTCACCTTTTTTTCATTCTGATTGATATATGATTGGGTTTGCCACTGCGCTGCTTATGCAGACATGCACTATATGCATTAATTAAATGATGTAACTAATCTACATCTATGAATTATAAAATACTGGGTTATTTATGTTACGTATAATTTTCGTGCCGGAAAATGAAAATTTAATTAAGTACATGCAAAAGAAAAGCATTGCAAATTGATTTGATGTAATTATTGTAAATAAAATGATCCAACAAACTCGGAGCAACATCAATATGACTTTTTAGAGACAAAACCGCAACCTTCCTTTATTAATAAGGTATCCACTTCCGCCTCCTGGGTCCTTGGGTTCGAAAGTATGGAGAGACTGTCTGTGTATTAATGTCTGTACAGCATTTCCCATAACTAGGCAATTTTCAGGAGCATCTACTGTACCACATTCTTCCATTATGTCTTTGGCTTCGGAACTAAAAAGTTGTTTAAAAGCCCTTCATCACATAAAAAATACTAGACATTGCAAATACGATAAGCATACATCATACATTTTCGGAGCTTCAATTGCTTTTGATTGACAACACCACATCCTTCCTTTATTTATAAGGTATCGGCTTCCGCCATCAAGTCCTTGGCTTCGGAAGTAAGGAGTACTGCAAGGAGCACCTGTTGGTCCTTTGTGTATAGAGGGTAGGATCGTTGTAGACCGTTGGTGCCGGATGTTCCCACGCAAACGCATCCACGCCCCAATTCGAAGGGAGTTTTGCAACGTGCACTTTCATGGGAATGGGAGAATGAGGTTCAAGAATGTGATATTTTATATTGTTTGAACGTTCAGTTTTCACGTTGTTCATAAAGTTACAATTAAAACTTATTTTATTATTTCCCGACAATCATTAACAATTTTATTACGAATAGAAGGATAGCCACAATATTTATTGTAATTTATGGACTTTCCCTAAAGCAGTTTACATTAAAAATATACTTAAATTAAATACATCTAAACTTTTATTATGTTAATGTTATTTAGTTTGGTTCCGAGGATCTTAGTATGTTCAGAACTCGAATATTTGCGTAACCAGTTCAATATTTATGTAACTTTCTAGTGTTACAATTAATCTTGTGCTGTACCATTTTTCTACAAGTTGAATGTCGCATTGGCACAATAGAAAATCGCACTAGAAACGTTTGAAAAGTTTTTGTTGTCTTCTCAGGCTATTACATTCACCTGTCTTGTCTCTATTGCATCGAGTGTGAAGGTTGAACTCGCTAGTTGTCCCTGTCTAGATTATAGAAATTATGTAGCGAAGAAAGAGACGAGAATTCTTCATCGCGCCTTAGTCAGCAGAAGCATGTGGCACGCGCCGCTCCATTCGGTTTCCGAACGCAAACCGGTGTGGACGTTGTGTTGTCTTCGGTATTTCATTAATCGCGCTACGATCGTGTTTTGACAACTCCGAAATTCGGAACTTTTAATATTTTGGAGTAGTGTTTAGATTTATTATATTTATTACCGGACGTGTTATAAAAGTGTGGACTGTGATTTGAGTGATAGAAAAGTTTTTGAACTGCATCTTGACGAATTTGTGAATGGATTTATTAGACTGCAACAGTGTTGACGTTTTCGTGGATAAACAGCAGCGAAAGACGTCTAACCTACATCCAGGGCGACGAAGAAGCATCCGAAGTGAAAGTTAAAGCCTACTGTTTTCGTGCATGACTGCTGTGTTTGGACTCGCAAAGCCATTTAGGGGACATTTTTGTTGAGCAGAAGATCGTTTAAGAGTTTTCTTTTATAGCTAAAGGAATAATTGAAAAACTTCCGGGCGCTTATGGGAAAGATCGCAGCTGGGTGACCCGAAAACTGTAATAAAAATAAACGGTTTACTGGAAGATTTATATCGTCTTTGAAGTTCGATATCTTAGGATGATTAATAGTGAGTGTGTCGTGAGGATGCGTTTTGGGAAACCTGAATAGAGAGCTGGCAGCGATTTATTTTTCTAGCTTTATGAGGGAGAGAAGGTCGTTGCCGATAAGTAGCGAAGTGGCGCTGAAGAGTGATAAGGATGGAACTGGGAAGTTGGTGGTGAACTCAGTTTTGTGTGGTGTGGTGGATGAACTGTCCAACGGGAGGACTGGGAGGCGGGGTTCTTGGGTGCGTCACGCAGTCATGGGGGTGCTCCGATGGAAGGACCTGACAGGAGTCAGGACCAGCACACCCACTGAACAAAAAGAGGTGAATATATTACGACATGTGTACATAGACGCTGTTAAGACACTCTATTACGAAGCATTGCGTCATTGATGATGTTATCTTGTATGAATAGGCTAAACATTAGTAAATTATAGTTGGATCATTGTCTAACCTGTAATCAAATAATAAATTATTTGATTGAATTGTCTTGATAATGCTTTTATCATCGTACTGCCTTTTATGTATATATTCTGGTCGTAAACGATAGGTAGTTAAGTTACACATATAAATCACTTCAATCAGTGAATCTGAGGTAATTGGCCGCTTGTTGTGCTGGTAACTTTGCTAACAGTAGGCTCTGATAAGTCGACGTAACGAATCTAGAAACTTAAGTTAACGAAGCTTCTTGAATGTATATCAACGTAGAAACTTTGTTTATATGTGATATTAATACATACCTACAGATCATAGATATATTAACTAGCTACTTACATCATGCTAGTTTCATTTAGCATCATCACGTCTCTGTTCATTTATGTACACCCACATTTCAGTAATGCGTTTAATCTCATGTAATAGGGAGTTAGGCTATTGCTATCTAACAGGCAGAATTCCAAACGCCTGGCTACCGGCTCAGAGATTGAACCCAAGCAATCAATGTTTCATTCAGACTGCTTATTTTATTATGGTGATAGGTACCTGGATCCATATAATATAACATATAAAATAATTGACTTACTGATGAAAATAATTCAAATAACAAATTACAATACAACCCGTAAACTAAGTACTACATATTTCCCCATGAACATTATTCGTATGATCTCTGTCAGAAATAAAACACTGACTAATTAGGCGTTCAGTGTATTCCCATATAGCAATTTCTGTATTTTCCGCTAACAAATGCCATTATTTTATAAGATGATGTTATAAGCACTGAAGTAACTAGTCAGGCAGGTTGTCTTATGAGTCACGCATTATGTAAACAGGTGACGAATAGTGAAAATACATATTGGCTTCGGTCGAGTCCGATATGTCTTTTTGCCAAATTATCGTATTAGTGAAAAGTGTCCTTTTGAGTCATCAAATTCGACTAACGGTAGTTCCGTTGCGCAACCAAAGTATACTAGGTCAATGTTTTAGCTTATTTTGAATGTCGAATTGGTTAGTTTTTAATTTGTTTGCGATGTTGAAACTTTTTGGTCCTTTTGTATTTATTTTTAGACGTTTTTTTTTTGTGACACACTGTTGATTAACAATAGATATCTATCAAACTTATTATTTACTAGCTTCAGCTTGCGACTTCGTCCGCGTGATCTGCATATATAATTTATAACACTCGGGGATAATGTAGCTATCTATCGGTGAAAGAATTTTCAGATTCGGATCATTAGTTTCGGAGATTACCCCCTACATGCAAACAAATTTTACCTCTTTATAATATTAATATCGATGCAAGTAGTTCTTATATGGTTTTTTTTTCAATTAGGTTTTTATTTCACTATAAATTGACAATAGGCACTCAATAATACACTTATATGGTTTTTATGTACTTTGCTTAGTGTACACACATATCCAATTAATTAAAATTATCACCTACAGAAAACATAGGCATGTTATAGGTATGTCTGGCAGACGACGGTAAATCCGATAACCCAAATTAATTTGCATCATGTTTATCCTCATAATATTAATATTCTCTTATTATGATTAATTAGTAATCATTTTAAATAGATTTATTGTTTTGCAACATTCGAGGCCAAACACCTTGCAATTAGCTTGAGGTAAATCCTTGTCGTTATGGCATGTAAAATAAGTACTATAATTAGTTTTGCCGATAAATATGAAATATACTTTGGTATCCAAACGTATCCATGTTATTTTAGGGTTAATGCTGAACAATACTATTCCATGATACTGAACTAATCCCAGACGACTGTAGGCAAAGCTAACCCTGTAATAGAAGTATTTATTATTAAAACGCGTGCCTCTATGGTCTACGTGGCCCCATATCACACCCGTTTACCAGGTGCCTCATTTTCCTTGACGTTGGCTCAAACGGGGTTCCCTAATGAAAAATTACAGCCTTCCTTGAGACTTAATAAGCGAATGGGCCATGGAAAGATTTATTGAGCGGAACAACCACTTTGGTTGTAACAATTTGCTTTTTCGCGAAATTATGTTAGAGTTAATCGAAGGGAAATTAAGAGGTTTAAGTCGTGATAGATTTTACTAAAAACTCTCTAAATTTTCGTAGTATGTTTTTATAATAAACCCCGTTTCGTTAGTGTAACAAACATTGATTTATTTAAATAAACAAAACAAATACACAAAGGTGTAAAAAAACAACTGAAAATCTTCGTATCCATTTTATTCGTACAGAAAAATAGACACGTCATAGCGTAATGAGTATCCACAAAATAAATATTACTCAAAATATCAAACATGCGATAGTCGACACTAATCGTGACAAAACGTTGATTCCTTATCGTTTCTATTCTCAGAAACATTAAGACGCAACTAATCACTTTGAGAGATAGCTTGACGCTTGTTAAAGCGTTAACTTCATTTGTATATGTATGTTTTTCAATTCATCGACTAGCCTTGAGTGTGCAAGTCAAGTACTGGATTCCTAGTAAGCATTGGACTGAATCAATGGAACCCGACGTATTTGAATATCTAACAATCAATATGTATAGATACGGATTAACTAGTTACATTCGTCGAATGTGACATAAAATAAAAATATATCGAAGCGCGAAATTGGTATTTCATAGAATTCACTCGCATCATACTGAAGCCATAGCTTAAGTATCAAATAAAAAAAGACATATTATCTCGTAAATAATGCAATAACAAAATTAATTTGATATTAAGAAGTCACTGAACTAAATTTTCAATAATATACTTAACGATGAACAAAATGTATGAAAGACTTTACACGAGAATGCTTCAATAACAATTCGACCCACTTCGTTTTACGTGACGACGTGACATTATTTGTTCTAAATATTATGCAGATTCCGTAAGATCAAAGTATCGCGGCATCGCAGCATTCGGTGAAAAGAGGTCATAAGAAAAATCGCGCCCGGGCTTAGCATATCGTGTCAGATATATGTATCTCACTCCAATTACTCTGCAGAGGATATTACTAGGGTCATCACGTACACTTCTAGTTATAAAAAAAGGTTCTAATTAAAGAAGTGCCCACCTACGTGTAATTAATATGTATTACCCATTCGAGTGTACGTGTGGTGTGTCTCGATTAAGAATTAGAGTGTGAGGAATAATTAATTTTATGTTGAGCAATTTGATTAGAAAATCAAGCTCAGCTTTGTTTGTCCTTTTAACTAATAAATTTGGTACTTGTTTACCACAGATTAGTAGACCAGACTAGACAATACCAAACAAAAGATTAACTAATTATTATCAATCTATAGTCGTCGGGACAGGATAATCAAATGTTACGATGTCTGATAACAAACAAGTTTCGCTTCTGCATCAACAAAACAGATAACTTTCTTGTTAGATAAAGTCATCACTTTCTATTACAATGCGCTTGCGTCATAGATAATGAAATGTTTCATTTTCATTGATGGAATCAAGATAGTAGGTACCTACTTTTCAATTGCAAGTGCAAATCGCACAGTGATAATATTTTATGTTACCACTGATTATAGTTTTCAAGATTTTCTTTATTTTTTCAAGAAAATTGCCTAACAACTACATTTTGCAATAATATTTTTTTACTGCTCAGTCAACGCCTACGAGGCAACCATTAAACTTCCTCTTATTTTGTTTGAACAATATTTTATCTCGACTAGTTTCGTAGAACCCCGTGTCAACCCTCGAGTTATTACCATAGATGTGACGAGGCTCAGCTGACACATTCGAGATGAAATTGTATTAGCACAAGCAGAGATTTTCATAAGAAAATCCTTTGGCGTACATCGAGATTTGCTTGCATAATATAAAGTGTTGCCTTTTATTAGTTAGCCTGTCTTTCATTGTGTATTTATCCCAGTAACCCCATTATATTTAGTTACGGAAATCCTCTTATATATTTTCGTCTAGTCTTTCGTTAATATTTCGGAAGTGTCTCGGTATCCCATGGAATAAAAATCAATGTTATTTATATTGAACGCATGTGGATTATTTTTGTTTGAAATCACTCTTGTCTTGCCCGTGTAGATAGGTAGGTATACTGAATATATGTATTGAAAATGTGCTGTATTTACCCTATAAAGTCCGATGTTGTGTCACATCTCTTTCCATCACAAAACTTGGCTAAGTTCGCCTCCCTTAAGGAACTGCATGTGTTCCGAGAAATATGCAGGGTTAATATCCCGCTTGTTTATTTTGTGTGCGTGCCGTTTCATCCGCTTAGAAAATAGCGAAATGTTACCAGTGCTCATCCAGCAGGAAATAAATATAGAAAATTGGAATGACAAATTCCGTTTGCCTGCTGTTCATTATTAAGTCTCGTTTTTAATTTTCGGCTTATGAATACTCGTTGTGTTTCCAGAACCGAATTATTTGTTTTCCTGTTTCTTGAATTTTAATATAGTACCTAACTTATTTGGATATATATAAACCAGTGCGACTGCTTCATTAAGAATGGTTCATTACATTGACATATAACTAACGACATTACCTCATAATAATGTAATTTGCAACCACAACAACAATAGACTCCAAACATTTGCTTACCTACATTCTACTATAATTTATTACTTGCTATTGCCAAGTCTATGAAATATAAGCCTATTATAAGTCATAATAGAGTACAACGGAACAATATGTGAAACATTTCTTGGTATATCTCCGGGTCACTTAGGTAGTCTTAGCCTGAGAGTTTTAGTTAGACCGCGATGTCTGTTTATTGGATGTTTTATTATTACTCCGACATCGCATTATGACTACTGCAGTTCGAAGAGGGTCAAAACGTGCACTTCAATTTTACAGATATAATTTAGTCGTTGGTTTTCGTACTTAAGAGTTCGTTGCCAGTCTGTAATCGTCCTAAACATGGGTTTAACAAAGATATCAACCACGATTTGCACTGTGCGGTTAATGTGGTAATCTCTGTGATTGGCGGTTGATTGCCACGGTACCTACAGGAGTGGACGATGATGTGCGCTTTTGTGATGGAATCCTTTGGTCGGTTTAGTCGACCATGCCTCGATGCTTATTACACCCACGGGGATGGACCGTGTGATCTATACGTGAATGAGACATTAGGGTTGCTGGTTTCGTAAATTGGCTATGTATTTTGAAGTAGGTTATCATCATCATTTTTACCATCAGGTGAAGTGCTTCCAAACGCACTCAAACTACTAGCAAAAAAAAAACTATATTTACTAGAACCCACAAAAACAAAGAAACTTCGTTTTATAACACTTTTACTAAAACTCTTTGTTATCGTCCATTTGAAGTTGTTATTGTAAGGCGCGGCGCCCGCGCATCGTTGTGTAATGTGACCGAACCCTTACTTGGCACGTTGACAACTATTCCACGGCATTTGTCCTGTGTTGTCAACCCGGTTAGTAGCTTTATACTCCCTCATTTCGAGTTTATAACTAGGAAGAAATTAGTTAAATAGAGCTATTTTGCTAATCACAGCATCGGCGTCGGAGACGGCGACGTTTAGGCCAGCATCTGTGATGATTAATTTTATATGCCAATTTCTGATGAATTATGTTTCCTCAATAAATGAGTCTCCGGATATTTGAAAAGCAAATTCTATTTATACACAGAATTACGTTAGAATTACAAGAACAGCAAAGAAATGTAATAGCAAAGTGTTTCATAAATCTAATAGCTTTCGACACAGTTGCTACGTATTTTCACGGCGTGTTACTACAGAATTTCTTTTAGATTTGTCACGGCTCCTCCATTTGGCATGCAACGTAAATAATGAGGTCATGGAGGTACAAGAATATTACTTAACTTTAGAAGAGGCTCATGCGCACGTGTGATCAGTCAGCCGTATCGCAGTTCATCCAGAGGTTAACGTACGAGAAATAAAAACTGTTAGATAGTATTGACAGTAAGATGATGAATGGCCGGGAGTTGACGACGCAGTTTAACGACGTTTCAGCAGTAAATCAAGCAAGTTTCTCGGCCGTCAATGTTTATTTGTTGCCTTTGTTTCTTAAGACACGTGGGCGCTCTTATCGTGTTTGTAAGATTGAGAATCGCTTAGCAAATAATATTTATTTAGGTTATCTGAGCTGGTTTGCTACAATCTATAATTATATATTTTTTTAATGAATGAACAAAACGCATTACTTCCTATCCTACGAATCCTATCCTACTAATATTGTAAATGTGAAAGTTTGTGAGGATGGATGAATGATGGATCTTTGTTACTCTTTCACGCAAAAACTACTGAACGGATCTGGATGAAATTTCGCACAGATATGGATTATAGTCTGGAATAACACATAGGCTACTTTTCATCCCGGAAAATGTACGGGTTCGTAAACCACGCGGGCGAAGCCGCGAGTGGAAGCTAGTTTCATTATACTATAGAATCAAACAAACAAATATAATAGACTTGATATACTAGAAAACAGAACAGACAATGACGCTGATTCTAGTATTAAGTTTGTAGCAGACACGATTGTGCTCTTTATTAATGAGCCTCTCGGGAATAACCGCATGTACAGTCTAGTTTCAGCTGAACTTGTTTGAAACTAAACTGTTTTTGATGACCTCACCTCACCTAAAAATAATGATTGAAAATATTAGTCTTCCCTGTATTAATAATAATAACAATTCTGACTGTTACATACTGTTCCAGTGCTTAGCACAGGCCTGTTCTCAGAATGAGAAGGGTTAGGCCTGAATCACATTTATCAGCATCGATTCGCATTTCAATGCTAACTTTATGGAGACTTCTCAAATGTTCAAAAATCACAATATTTTCCGAAAGTGACAAATTTTGATCTGAGCATGAATTCAAAAAGTTAACGACACGGGTTGTATTCGAACTCTACTCTCCTGAAAAGCACGCGTTCAAATCTCGGTTATCACTCCTTTGCACTAATAAAGCCCATTATACATACACATGTATGTATCTGATATCAAACAAATGGACCATAACGAATGTACCAACGGTGTGTTCTGAATGTTCTGATAGTCGGGAAGCGTTATTGGTCGTCACGATTTTCGTGCTGAGTGCACACTGAATCATTGAATACGGACATGTCGTGTCGGTTTAACTGTATTTGTAAGACACCACGTGTATCCTGTTCTTTATAATGTGTCCTCTTTACATATATTTCGTAAGATGATGGGTTAATTACTTTTTGATGTTTTTTTTTATTACTGGTAGGGCTATTCGCTCTGTTAGTGTCTAAGAGTAATTTAAAAACCAATATGAGGTCGTGATAAAAGATGTTGAATTTTTAAATATGTTGTAGACCCAATATTCCGTCGAGGGTTCTTAACTAGGTTAGTTTTGTATAGTTTACAATGCTTTAAATATTGTAAACGCAGAATTATACAATACAATACACACATTACTTTACTACACATCAGAAATTGACATAAGTATTAAATATTATTTGACGCTTTATTGTGAATATTATCCATTTTTTTGTAATATTGATTCATTGGTGTAGTGGTCGCACGCACAACTGCTCAGCGTGAGGTCCTAGGCTCGATTCCTGAGTCGGGCAAAGTCTTCTGCGTTTTCTGTATGGAAATTCTCAGTAGTAGCACGGAGTCTGGAACTGTGTCCGGTAGATGGCAATAGGCTCATCCCCTATTACATGGGACTCAATAATGACATCGGCGAAATGTGGGTGCACAATAATACACCTCTGCCTAACCCTTCGGGGATACAGGCGTGATGCTCTGTTATGTTATGATATGTGTATTGATTCATCTATCTAAGCAATGTGTTTTATTTACTTAGATTTGCACGATGATGCAGGCCGAGTACCTAAATAGTAATTTATTAAAATTAATCAATACCTATCAGCAGTGAATTAACCATACCAAGAGAACACGGATTTGCTCTATCGCCGTTTCAAATTTATTTTAAAAACATTAATTAATACTGACAATATTTTTCCTCAATATAACAAATAAACAGGACAAAAAAATACATACACAATTAAAACTATGAAAACGAAACGTTTTAAGCCAATAACAAAACGTCCGGAGTACCTCAATAGAGGTTTGGACCTCTCAAAGTTTCTGAAGACTCTTATCAAGATATTTCGATGAAACTTTAAACTAGAAGCAATAGTACTCGTTCTCGAGTTCCACCTCCTTTGTACTGTCACAAAGCAACGCTTTCCGATGGTATTACACAACTTTTGATGTTCTTGATTGTTGTGAAAAGTTTTGATTCCTTAAGACTTTGATTATGTTGCGGACAAGCGTGGGAATGTCGTAAGTACATATTTTTGTTTGTTATTGAAATGGTGGGGATTTTTTAAGATAAAATATAATTCTGTCTACGTAACTAAACATTTTTATATTATACGTTTTGGTACATAAAATTAAAAATTTGATTACAATTTTCTGGCTATCTAAAATTTCTGCAATTTCGGCAATTTCTGGCAACTTCCGGCATTAGTTCTCGATCATCTTCATTTGCAACGATTTATTAATATCACCTCATAAATATATATTTCATATGAAAGTACAACATAATTAATTATCATTTATTTCCTCCCTATGAGTCACAAGGGTTAATTTGTAACACTGTTTGTAAGCAAGAATTTAATAAAAAGAAATGCACAGCGGCCATTTTTTATCAAAATTGGGTGTGAAAACTCTTAAGTTTATAAGGTTACATAAATCTCGTTAACGGAGGTTACGCAAGTAGAAAAACCTTTGAAAATTTAATGGTCTCCCCAATTAAGGTTCCAAAACGATTTTTCTTTTGTAATATTCTCGATATGTAACGTGTACTAGCACGTGTTTGGTTGTTACATCCACGTCTTAATTACTATAACATAGCATCACGCCTGCATTCCCAGAAGGGTTAGGCAGAGGAGTCTGAAATGTAATAGGCCCGATACTAAATGAAATGTAATATTAGGCGAGCCTATTAGAGAGACACGGGAACCAATCCCAGGACATCACGCTCAGTAATCGCTCTTGCGACCAATAGACCAATAAGTCAGTCAATCGCTTTTACTTACTATTATTTATTTTATACAATTTTTATTTGTTTTTTTTAATATTAATTATTATTGACTGATGACTATGAAAAGCATTCTTCCTTTGCAGTATTAACTAATATAGATAATTAAAAAAAAATGGTTACATAATGTGTCAAGTTAAGGCGAAAATAATCTGCAATAGTGTACATGATGATGTCATTTTATAGGAATATCGTTGTTCTGTGGTAAAACTACATTAAAAAGAACCTATTCTATTCAAATTATCTTTACATTTAAATTTTTCCACCATTTGATTTAAATAAGTATAATAAAGGGTCGCTGTTTGAACGGTCAGTGTACGATAAAAATGATTACAAATAACAATACGTGTTCGATATCACACCTATAATAGAGCTATCCATCAAACATTATGCGTTAATGTAGGTCGTGATATAAATATAAGCATAATAAATTTTCCTCTGTATGGTATTTCATATGCAACGCTTTCGAATGTGAAACCAGAGAGTTTTTGTTTAGCCATCTTAGTCATGCAAACTAATTAGAGAGCTATTTCTTACTTCGAGGATGAAAAACGACGTGGGATTCAGTTTTCCAACAGATACTTTTGCTTTTTGTTCCACACAACAATTGCATTTAGAACCGATCGTCTTTTGTCATCGTGTAATGCTCTCCGTGCTTTATTTTTGTGTATGTTTTGTTATGCTCCAATTGTATTGTTATGCAGTAGGTATTGTTAAATCGTAAAAATTGTTATTAGTAGTTGTATTGATTGAGTAATTATGCTGTCATGCGCGATATGTATGAGATTTATGTGCAATTTTAATTGGGCGTCATAAACTTAACTAGGCATAAACGTATCGGTAAAATTGGACTTGGTTCTTTATGGGCCTATGATACTCCCTTGTGGCACGCTATTTCTTTATACCAAGTTTTATTTTAAATGACAATGATTTAGCGATGGTACTCTAAAGCGTGTGTTTGCAATGTCGGAGTAAAAATGCTGTGTGATCGTAACAAGTTATAAAAGAGCAAACGCCACTCGAGAGTGCTATCAGTAAATAATTCTTACTAGGTATCTAATGGTTCATGAACGTAAAAGGTAAAATTAAAGTTAAAATCTCAAAACTGAAGATCATCGTAATATGAATTTGACTTTCAAATTATTGATTAACCTTAATGTGTGATAGTAATTAGTGCAATTATTTTTCAAATAAGTATTTAGTACCCACCCTAGATATAATATTCCGACGAATCAAAATCAACTTTGAATTGCCTTTTGCAGTTCAAAAATGATTGTAGTTATATCTCTTAAATTCTATTTATATTATAATTATCTGAAGGGTTCAAGAGAAGTCGCCCTTCAAAATTGCTAATAATATCCAAGTAATGTATTAGAACATTGAACTCCGAACATTGAGATCGTTAGAGCATCTTCTGTAGACATTACAATCGTAATGTGACCTTTTAACAAATACACCGTTAAGGGTTCAATAGGTCAAAATGTCTCGCCAATAACCAAACATTTCAAGAAATTAATTAAACTTGGCAAGACTTTGGGATAAAATGCTGTTACCGACAGCCTATTAAAATGTTGTTTGATTTAAAAAGGTCATTACTGCCAGGGTCAGTATGCATATAGTTTAAAGCGGTTCATTAAAAGTTTGACAACGCTCATCCACTCGCAAATGTTTTGGAGAATGTCCAATTCAGCACTATTAAATTGTTAAACAGTCTAGCGTAGTGATCAAAATTACTTGTATTTTGAAACAAACTTTAAGTGAATGACTGGAAATATTTGAATGTGTAGAGTGATATTTGGATTTGTAAATCTTACGATATCGATTGACAAGTCTGTTTGGCAATAATGACTTGAGAATAAATAAAGACGTTTCCATTCGATAAAATTGTTTCGCCATCGTGATTAGCACGTTAGCTAAGGTGGTCATTTAAAAAAATAGAAAATTACTCATCTATATTTACTTACAGCGTAGAATCTAGAAACTTATAATGTTTCATGTTGAAGTGATTATTGAGTATATGAAATTATCAAATGAAACGAGTTTTTGGTAGTAAGTTATTACGGAAAGGCCTGTCTTGCTGGAATGAACTGCGAAAGACTTAGTAAATTGATTGATGAATCGTTTTTTTTTTTACTTTTTGTAACATTTTACTGTAATTTTAGCGCTACGGAAAATAAGTTTTTTATAATTCTAGATTTTAAAATCACTTTTTAAAAATCCAAAGACAAATTTCTTTTTTCAAATAACGAAGCCCTAAGTAGTTTCACTGGTACTGCTATTGACATGACATCGTTCTCAGTAGAACCTGCTTAGTCAGCTAATGCTAATAAAAGTGCGCTTGGGGTGTTCACTGGCGCGAAACACATACCTGCGCGAGGCAAGCCATACTTGGCTAGGAAAACACAAGAGGAAACGGAATTAAACGTCACTTCTTAGAAATATAACGATTCTAAATATTTATAAGTATCAAGTGGTCTTGAATATATAGGTGTTCCCCTTTAAGGAAAGATAAGTTCTTGGTAACACGGTTGGTAAGGTATAAATAAAAGTTTTGGAGTCACTGCTAACATAATACATTAATTGTAATATATAGCTTTAGATATACTAATACATTAATACATTAATTGTAATATATAGCTTTAGTATAAGTTAGGTAAACTTTTACGTTAGGTTAGATGCGTAATGCTATGATGCTGATATATGGCTCAACAGTTGCTTCAAGTACAAAAAATGCGCGAACTGTTTTAAAAAATCAAGTTCAATCTCCTAAAATTCATACATGGCACACAGAATACACAAATGCAATACACACGTACTTTCGTCATGCATCTCCAAACAATACGCTGTTCCGTAGAGTTCCACTTTCGCAACCTCTTCACATTCTGTCCCATAATATTGTTATGGTAACTTTACGATGTGTTTGTTTTTATGTTGAAAGTGGGACGGCTCGAGATTATGAGTATGGCAGTATGTACAAGTGTTAGTTTTATGGTGGGAAACGTTTCATCGATGGCACCTTAAATAATGTAAACAAAACTGTAAGCTGTACGTGCTTCTTTAATTTTATTTGGCTTTGTTTTACTTGTCGTAACATCTAATATAACTTCAGTAAATTCTCGTCCATTCTTGTTTATCGGTAAATCCTTCAATTGTACTGAGCCTAAACAAAAATTACTGTTACAGTTGTTCTACTTTCTACTTTATCTCGGGTTTATTTTACTGTTCGCTTTTAACGTATTTCCATATAAATAACGCAGAGGCTTAACCATTTCTCTTTATTTACGATATATGTGAATACAAAGATTACATTGAATTGCTCACATTTATATTTTGGAAATTTTCTCTTTTATTTTGAATACGGCTACAGAAAAAGAAATCTATGATTATCGATGTTACAAAATAACTCTGCAAGTGCATTTGTGAACAGTATTTTTAAGTTAAGTCTCAGAGGAAATCTGGTCAACTCTCCGCAATGTAATTTGGAATTTACACAGGATAATATTTGCTAGAATTCTCATAATTTTATAATACACATAATGACTTTTTTACCTCCTCGTATAGAGTATAACCTTACTGCAGTTTATTTTTAAGTGCGTGGCTATTTCCATAGTTACAATTATAATTGTGGTTTGCACGAGGATCAAAGCTGGTAGTGTAGAGGTTTTATGTAATAAGATACAATCGTTGGTATAGATGCTGGTGAACAACAAAAGAACAGATATTTGAAATAAGATGTCAATGTGTGTCACAGTAAAAAGATGGGACTTGTGATTTGAAAGAATTGTTTTTCGGAACTCATAGCATGCATTACAGTGTTTAAATATTCTAACAGCAGTTTTATTCCCAATCCCTACAGTAGCATGGGTTAATTAGTAGGTAAATTGAGTGATTTTTTTGTCTTAAAGTTTGATTTTTCTATAAAGGGATTCTTTATCTTCGAGTAACGTACATCCTAATTTCTAATATTAATCGAATATTTCTTTTTTTCAGGTACGTCATTTTTTTCATCTAGACATCATACAGTTCTTCTACGTCTGCACGGGTATGTTATGTTTGCTATTTCCCATAACTATATTTACAGAAAATATTTCATAATATTGATTGTTCCTACGAAGTCGTTACCTATTTCATGTCTCTAGATACTGTCGCCCCCTTATCACAAGGTATACACATTTCCATAAAAAATTATGGTCATAAAAGTTATAAAGGGGGAAAAACAAACTTACATGTCTACTAGCTTTTATGTTTTTCTCCAATATTGACACAGTGAAGCGCAGGATCTGAGGACCGTTTCATGCAATCTATGTTAATTTTCATCCACGTTTATATATCTTTAATCTAATTATATGTAGTTATTTATCAACATGCGACTTATTTGCTTTCTAAATTATTTAAATTTTATAATTCCCCAATTGTAAATTTCCCTTGGGCGATTATAGCAATTATTACAATGAACGAAAGTCGAAAGTTGTATGCGTGCTTTCATCTCGATGCTGTTATATTGTCGACGACTGTACACACCAATATTCCGGTCAGTAATACACGCAATATAACGTGCACACATTAGAACACGCAATTTCTTCAGTAGCCATATTACTTGCTACAATCTAGAAATTACCAAGCAATTTTCATGGCTGCTATTGTTTATTAGTGTTGTAGAACACATAATATTCTGATAAACTGCTATAAAAAGCCCGATCCGAACAATCCAGCAGTGATTACAGTTTTTGCAATTTAATATATCGAGCTTTTAAAAAATGTGAGATTGTATGGTAGATTCCGTAAAATTGTGATTAATGTCTTCATGTTCTAATGCACAACACAATAAAAAAAACTTGTATCCTCAAGAATTTAAAGATTTATCTTCGATTGTAAACAGTGTAATATAGTGACTGTACACTACTAAAAAACCAATGGACCAAGTTAGCAAAAACCACATTTTTTGTTTATTTTGCATTAACAAAAAATGTGGCCATGTTCGTGCAATTATTTCCGTCGTGTAGCTTCGCTAGGTGAAGGTCGTCGCCGTTACGTGAACTTAATATGACTGTAGGTCTTATATCTTATTTAAATGAAACACGCATAAAACTTTATTTTAGCTCTAAGTGGTATAAATGAATATACCGTATTCAATTATTCAATACTTATATCGAGTTACCACTTCGGTCACTTTACTGTTATAATTTGTACACATTTTTTTGCGTGTCAAAATTATTATTATCTATAGGTAATATTAATTTTGACCTTATACTTTATAAGGTTTCTGTTCTTTCATTTCAAGACAGTAACGTGTACACATAATCTAACAAATCAACCAAACTATTATCGTTGTTATAATTATTTTAATTTATAACGCCCACTGCCCACTTAATTATGGTATTATTTTATTAAAGGAAAGGATGCATAAGTTAAAAATATTTTCACAACAAATACTCTACTGTAATTTTATATTTATTTGAAATATAGTTAATATGGCCTCTAATGTGTGAATGGCACGTGTTAGTTTTATACTGTCATACAATTCACAATAACCTTAGTCATGTCACAAATATACAACGTTCACAAAAGACGAAACCCAATATTTCACTTCCTAATGATATAGATTTCTGTTCGAAACGTTTTGAAATCATTGTACCTATTAATTTATTGAAGCAATAAATTCTCTCCACGTAAATATTTAGTGCTGAACGTTGTGAAGCATATTGTTTGCGCTTCAAGTCGGTTTCGATCAATTCTGCTATTAATTCCATTAATTAAAACATTTCATATTCACATGACAGGTAATTACGGCCAGGTTTGGTATCTTCATAGCTTTCGATGTTATTGCAAATATGTTTTATAGTCTGTATTGTCGTAAAAGCTCCTTTGACAGACTTTTAATAACAAGAATTATTATTTCTAATAAACATATTTGTTGTGAATTCTTGTGATCGCGTATTTTTAGTTCTCGCGAAAAATTGGAAGCCATATTTTTTACGAGGCAACAATATTGCTCATATTTGTCAATTTTGTGTCAAGGGATGAAAGACAGGTAAACACTGTGTCAGCTGTGTTGTATCACCTTGAGTAAGTTGTAAAATTTGGCTTAAGAAACAGGGACACACACACACAGATAGGCACAATGTTAACAATTTTATTACTTAGGCTGTTTTCGTCCGAGAGATAGTTCACAAAGTAAGATTCAGTCGAAGGAATTCAAAATTGGAAAAGATTGGTTGAAAAGGTAGGATTTTTTTAAAAAAATTGGAAAATATTTTCTTATTGTCTGTCACTAACTACAATAATCAGAAAGCTTTATTGTTCAACTGTTCTTCATGGTCACATTCTAAGATAATTTATAATAATACATAATGTCACGTACGATTTTCAAACGCTACATTTTCTATGTTTTCTCTTCTTCGCTGGCAACAGCGAAAGTGCAATTTAAACAGCTATTAGAAAGCAAACTTTGCAAATATCAGAGCAAATAGATTGTTATCTGGTTATAAACACCGGCTGCAATAACTTGAACATGATTTACGAGTAATACTAAATCATTGTGAGGATGCATCGAATCGGAAGCTTGAGCTCACGATTTGTATGTAATCAGACTCTTATTATTACACTTTGCATCTGTTCCAAGAAGTATAACAATATTTACTTAGTTTTCATTTTGAATATTTCCTTAAGTCAGTACTGAATTGGGATATTTTTAATTAAATTCTCCTTTTTTTCAAAGGAGAGCTTTCTTAATATTCTGCCAGTGTTTTAACTTGGACTATTACAACACGCACAAAATTGTGTATATTTATTTACATTTTAATGCTTGAAATATGTTTATTATTATAATTTCAAAGTGGAAAATTGCAAAAGATGGTTTTACTTTGCATCACCCATGCACGTATGAGGCAATGAAAGGTTATTGTAATATTGTACATAAAAACACACAAGAACAATATGTATATATAAATTACCTATTTATTGCAAATCATCGCCAAGATACTCTTGTTCTCTACAGGATTTATTGTATTTATGACATTTAAAAAATCTACGACTTTACCTAATAGGTCAATTTAAATACCCCAATTTATTCAAACCTCGCTCCTTTAAATGAGGCATCTGTAAATTAATCCGTTGTTTAAAGTAATAAATCTAAGTACACGAATTCGTTTTGTGAAGTCAATTGTCCGAAAGACTGGGTCGGTTGCGAAAGAGATCTTTCTTTCTGCCCTCCTCTCGATAAAAGTTCATTCAAGCGTTTTACTTTTGCGTGATTGAATTTGAAAAGATACTTTGTTTTGTATTGCAACGGCAATTAATATATATTTAAAATCTTCCGATAGAGTTGTAACTTAGATAATGTAATATGTTTTTACTTAAAAAAGTTGTAAATTATTGCTAGCAAATTGAGACCTAAGAAAAGTAAGATTTATATTGATTTTCATTAGGCGCTCCATCGATTAAGTGGAGCTGTCAAAGCTGTTACCATAATCGATTGTATTTTATGATACCACATTACCGCCAAACAAGTTAGTTATCTATGTAATAGATCACCATTAAACTATGTCTATTAGTAATCGTATTGACTTTATAATGACCAGCGTCCAGCATGTCGGCCGGCGGCCATGCTCTGTTAAAAACGTTTGATCTCATAATATTGTTTGAAAAACGCGGATAATATCCCACTGTTTACCGCGAAATTGTTTCTTATTAAACTACGTAGCTAATTAAGAAAGCACTTTCTACTTTGTGCTGAAATTGTTTTACTTTTGAATCACGTAATTAGTGTCATTATTTAATTACTCTAGTTACTTATTGTATTCTTTACTGTTACTCATACAATTTTTGCCAGTATCATCACTGTCTATGAAACTAATAACTTAGGGAGTCCCCAAAACGCGAAGCTGAAAGGAATAAATATGTCCCAATCGTCACACCCGAGATCCAAAGGTGCGTAACTTTCGGATTATCTGAGTAAATCTGGGAATGTTCAATCCTATTCTTCTGTGTTCTTGGACCCTCATTAATATGTATGAGCCGTGAGTAAAGATTGTGCTGAAATTCGGTCCAGCTCTACAATCCAATGGCAATAACATGACTGACCCTTGTCAGCAAATAGATTCCGTAAAAAATAGATGGTGTTGTACTCATTTTTAGCTGGCATCAGATTCTAACCTTACATAAATCTCATAGTCCCTTATACGTCTCTGGTGATATGGTTAGGAGGCACAACTACCATTAATATTTCTGAGTAAAAAAATAAAGAACAATAGAAATATGATTCAGCTATTGAATTAACTATTTAAAGACGTTTTTATAGCGTTGTCACATTTACAGAATTGAAAGATTTTGATGAGAATTATTTACACATGTCTTGTAACATAAAATATGAATAGTGGGCCTTGGAAATCGTTGTTTCATAACCTTGAAACATCAGTTGAGATGACACAACATTGAGTAGATATGAAGACGTTTTTGTTACGCGTCAACACAGTCGTGAACAAAAACATTAAACTAGAATATATTCTCGTAAAAATATTGAGTCATAAAATAATAAATTGGCTGCAAAGTTTTACTTTGATTTGATTTAATGGTACTATTGTGAACACAACGATAAAAATAACTATGGTAACTTCAATTAAAAAATACCTAACAATATTTTAATCATTGGTAATGTAGAAAAAAGCAATTTGTCCATATACGGTAAATATTTACGAGCTAATATGAAAATTATGATCCTACGCACGCTCATCGTCGATATTTCAGGCGGAGACAGGGGTGTAAAGTCTGTACGTTATTGAGATCACTGTTTGAACGCGGGCCAACTTCGACCCATGGCCCATCAGTAGAATCAATTTCACGCCGATTTTTCTTCTATTAGAAGAGATTGAATAATTCCTTTAAATTGGTGTTAAGTTGATTCATTAACCCTCTAATACTCAAAAGGCATTTAATTTTAGGGCGGTTTTATAGCTCTTACTCTGTATTATGATATATGATAAGGTAATCTCATTCCTGGTACGTACCTCAAAGCTTATTTAACTTGAGAAGAGTTTACAGGTAAATGCACCACATCATGTCCACCCACGTGTTCTTTTATAATGAAAGTAAAATAACAAGATTTGAAAGAAAAATGTGTTGGTTGGCTTTTCTTAGCAAAATATGTTAGGTGTATAAAGTAAAGGAGTCATATGTTTCTTCAACTATTTTTCTTTAATAAGATTATCATCAATGATTTATTATCAGATTGGTATTTACCTTTTTAAGTTAATTAGCTTTAATAATCTCTTGTTTCATGCTAATTAATGTCTTATCATTATTTTTGTTCTAATTTGCAAGAACGAAGATGTTTATTATTACATTTTCAGCGGGAATATTTATTAATATGATTAAATCTTCTATTATTCAAGGTTCTCTTGAAATACAAGTTGTATTATTTCAACTGAGCTGAAACTCAAACAAATTATGTATTCTAAAGATTCTCTGCTATTACATAATTTGATTGTTTACTGTTTAAATAAATACCTATTTATTATTGTCTAATATTGTGTACAGTACTTGTGCCTGTTTATTTGTTGTGATTTAAATAAATGAACGTTGTTAATGTTATCAACAAAGTGGAAATGTGTACTAATAAGAGCTAATTCTTGGCACAGAATTTGGATAATATGGCGTAGAATTATTTTAAAAGTTTAATGATAACATCAAACCCTACTTTCATAATCCTCTAATTCATCAACATGTTCCCAACTCTAAGGAAAGTCAAAAAACCTTTTGACTGATAATTTCTCTAAACATTTGCTATATATCTTCTAGCGTTAGCAAATTGTTCGTGATAACGGGCTTTAGGTTAATTTCTTAATTCTCCTTAAGTCATACGATTAAATACTAAAGAAAGGAAGACAAATCTGAAAAAATCGTGATCATATTTTTCAAACTTAACTCTTTTAAATATTTTTACGAAATTAGTTTCAAAGTAACTTAAGAAGACTTTGCCCATAAAGATGTCTAAATTAATAAACTTAGCTCGCTTCAGTTGTTTTTATTCTATTCACGTCTCAAGACAGTGTAATAAGTACAAAATGTTAAAAAAAAGAAGTGCATCAGAGTACTTGGGGCTAAGGGCTTCCGCTTGGCAAACTTTTCAATCGGACCACTTTACAGTGGAGCAAGTTTATCCTTTGAGACTTTGTACTCTCTCTCCCCTATTTTGGTAACCAAATTGCACGAATAACAGACTATGTGGAAACAAAGCTTTGACCTGAACTCACTTGCTATCTTTTTCCAAATACTTTCGTCGATAACTATTCATATTTCGTGTATGTCATTATGAATATGCCTGTCCATTTGTCCGATTTAGGTAGAATTACATAATTATATATCATCGTGTTTTTATATTTTATTTAATATAATTATGTTCGGTTGTTTAGCGAAGGTAGGCATATAAAATATAATTATCCATAATAATTTAATAATAAACGTAAAAAACTTACGTACTTCAATTTGCCATATATTTAGTATTTACTGATAAATAAAGCGTATTTGGAATCAAACATTGCCCGTAAACTTTATTATTAAAACGTTCAATTAGATCGTCTGATGTTCATTTCGTACTCGAATGGTCATTGACCCCAAACGAGTGAACTTTGCTGCAAATTGCGTATTTCAAGTACTTTGATAAATTGCAAAATATTCATTATGTTCATACTCATATGGAGAGAAATATGAAATGTTTTAGAAGTCATTTGTCTAAAAGCCAGTGACCTCTTGCGATTGCGCGATTCCTTGGCGAGTGTGGTATAATATTTGAATTCAATATTTCGTGCAACACAATTCGTACAATAATTAATTGGAACTTAATAAGGGCAGCGGCTACGGTTGTGCAATAGTACACCTCTGCCTAACCTTTCGTGGAATAGCCGTGATTTTATGTACGAACACTTCGTGAAAATCTGCTCATCAGTATTTAAGACCTTTATTTCTGTTTCTCAGACGAAGCGAAATTCGAGTAATAATTAACGCCCTTTGTATTGCGAATTCCAGTAACATAATACAATTTGTACAATTCCCACATGTGTTGTAGCTAATATAATATGCAGCAACTTACCGCAACTTCGATCTATCTCCGTCAGATCCTATGGGACTATAATTTGGACGGAAATAATGAAATGCTATAAGTTTCGTAGCTATGTTTTATTCATTACTGCTCTTGAGTCCCGTCTCGTTTCTGTAATATATTGAAATGGAAAGGTGTAAAATAAAATACTCTACCGTACCTCTTTATTTCATATTCTGTACGTACCCATATAAACTTGGGATCTTTATAGGAGTAAAGTATGCATGTTTTTGTCAGTCTCAAGTGTCTAGGCTGAATTTTGAGAGCCACATTTGTTACAAGGACGTCATGAAATATTAGTAACATTTTCGTACTGCTCAGAGTAAATTTTTTTCATTCACAGCTCGTATATTTTCAAACGATTGAGGACACATTCTTGTGAAGGCTTTTTGAAAAATTTTTATTCATTTATATCATCACTTTCAGATGTGTTCTATTAACTCGAACACTAATAGAAATTGAGAAACGGTTTCGAAATATTTCTCACAGTGAAAGATTTGAAACATCGTAGTAGTTGCTGTGTAGTTAAGTGTCTACTGTTTACAATTGTGTTGCCCGCATTTTTTTCACATAGTAACTACTTAAAATCGGACACTTTCTTCTTTACAAACAGTTTGCTGTTTTTAACTTTTTTGTTAGCATTCCACTGAAGAGGTCACTTTGTACAATACGAAATGTTCAACCATTGTTTATTTTTCAACATGGAACATTAGTCTTTTGTTTCAAATAACCTCGTGGTCGGACTTTCCTTCATTCATTAACTTTCCTGGAGACAAGTGGAAATCCGTGTGTAGCTTTTCCACTCTACACACCAACATTGAATCTGAACTTAAATTTTACTGCGCCATGGTTTATTTTCCAACGAGATTGTTCTCAAAGCGGTTGCAGGATGGTTTAAATTGGACAGATAATGAGGGAGTTTCTTTTTACGATGTTTGTGATTGTACTCTGGTTGTATTTAGATGGTACCAGATTGTTTTAAGTTTATTATGAAGAAGATTTATACAAAGTAATTTTTGAGTGTTTTGTTTTTTACTTACAAAAGAAACGGAATGGTACGTCAATTACGTACGAAGCTAAGCAATTATTGTGTTATAGTGTATTAAATAATGCAGTCTTAGCCGGAATTTGAGATCCGTAAATAATAAACACTTGGATGTACATATGTATTCGCTTGCATTGCTTTTTGCAGGAGCGTTATTTCATTTCATAAAATAATTATACTAGAAACGTATCTGAAGCAACCTAGGCAAGTACTATATGTAAATGTTCCCGTTATCACACCTATTTTCCTGGTAGGCACTCGCTATCGGTCGAGTTATATACTCGTAAACACTATGCCAGTTTTCGTGCCACCATTTTCCTCTGTCAATTCAGTACGGACGAACGTTTTGTTACATCAATGTTTTAATTTTAATTCGGCAGTGTTTTTTTTTTAATAGTGTTCCTTAAAATTTTCGCTAACAGTGTTTAAGGGGACATTATTAAAGCAATGAGAATTAAATAGTTTTCATTCTGTTTGATAGTTTGTGTGAGAAACATGTTTTCGACGCGCAGGAGGCTTTCGTTGAATTCATGGGTAGAGAAAGCTTTATCAAAGAGGAGAGATTCTAAGGATTCTCCGCTAAGTTCACCTCTGTCCGACGAGGTATGTATTTTCGTTGTTTTTTTTTTTTAATATTCTGTGTTCGTGTAAATATTAATGCGTAAATCATCTATTTGGCCTTGAAAATCCGCCAATGTTATCAACGCCTGATTACAGTCATGATTTGGGCTTTGAATATCACGTTACGAAATATTTTGCATTGGCATTGATGAGATAACATTCATAAGTTTTATTGCTATTTAATTCATTTCATTTGTTTTTATTCTAAAGACTAGGCGTTATTGTCGCTGTTACTCGACTAAATTAAGTTGTGTGTTTATCAATAAGCGGTTTGGCAATCGTTGAGGCCAGCTGCCAAGCGCATTATTTACCGGCGGCGCTTGCGCATCGAAGATTTTATAGAAAACTACGTCAGGGCTGTCAAATTTGATTTATCTGTTTCCTGACTTGATACATTTTTGATGTTTCAATTAGTCACTCGCTGAAAATATTGATTTAATATTTACTTATATATAATTAAGTAGGTCCTAAACACCGGATACACTCGAACGTATTCGTATGCAAACTCTTGCTAAAACGGGTTAAGTTCCGTCGCTTATCGCATTCTCAATACATTTTTAAACTGTCGTAAATTTCAAAAGACTGGCAACATGCTTATGGCATTCGAAACTTCAACATTGTTAATTAACGAGTACTTTTTGTATTTTACAAAACTTGTTAAGTACAAGAATTATAATTACAAAAACGAATTAGGTTTTACTGGTTTCAAATGAGACATTATTAGTTAGTAAATGTTTAGTGATTAGGACACAAACAGACTTCAATGGCTTTGAATAATTTCAAACAAACGTTTTCAGTACAAGGCTGTTAAAATATTTTTAATTGCCTATAGGTACGTGTCAATACAATACTTCATAATTTAATTATTGACGTAGCTAACTATGTATTCTTGCCTCGCTTGTTACGGTATTTTAATAACGTTAAGAATGGTTTCCTAACGAAAGCTTTTATAAACATACTAGGGGATCCGACAGACGTTGTCCTGCCCAAACCTGTTTTAGAACTCGATCGCAGCGCCACCTACCGGGTCCAATTATATTTTAGAACCATCCAGGAACCCATTGAAATATACACACAACATTTCATCCAGATCGGTCCAGCCGTTTAGGAGGAGTTGGGTGACAAACACACGTACAGAAGAATTATATATATATTAAGATATATATTTAGTACGTTAAAGGTGTGAATTCAAAAGCGTAACGTTATTTTCCTTCTAGGTATATGAATGTTATGCTAAATTAAAGTTTTACCTGGGTATACTAATATTTACCGATTATATTGTATTTACGGATTATATAGACGTGTCTGTGACTGAATCTGTCTGTCCTGTTTTTAATATTACTACCAAGTACCGAATAAAGTATAAATAAAGCAGGTTTCCAGACACCAACCAGAGAAAATACATGATAAAATTAATGAAAAAAGTTCCAAAGCTATTAAAAGTATGTACCTGTGCTGTACACGCACATTCTAAGGTGCGATCGATAAACACTGAGTCAAATGTCGAGTTCATCGCCATACGATACGCTTGATGTATTACAAGGTCAGCTAACCTTCGCGCTTTTTGTTTACGGTATGCCGATAAAGGGTGCTGGGGTTCTAATCCTTTCATGTTAACATGCCTATTGGTATTGTCGACACAACGGTTACGATGACATCATGTGAATGGAAATGTGTGTTCACCTTGTGTTATATCGGGTGCAATTATAAGACGTAGAAATTACGATGCCATAATTAAGATAGTAGAAAAGTGAAATTTGGGTTACATTGTTTTGAAAGGTTTTTATTTTTACATACGAGTAAAGTTTTCGTTCTAAAATTTGGTAGTTCGGCGTTTTTAATACGTCGTATCCTATTCTTCTATAATATTATAAATGTGAAAATTTGTGAAATGGATGGATGGATCTTTGGTACTCTTTGACGACAGAACGGATATGGATGAAATTTGGTACAGAGATAGATTCATAAACCACGCGGTTAGTTTTATAAATAGCGCCAAATAAATACAGTTGAAAATGTAACCTAACCTTGACTTTACACAGCGCCATTTTATTAACATAATAAATCCTCTCGGGTCCTAAACTAGACACAGCGACGCGTCAGAATAAATATTGACTCATTTTTATTAAGCGTCAACCCTGACGTTCACGAATTTCCTTGTTGATTTCGAATAAGGGGTGACAATTAAAAACAGCAACAATTACTGATTACTTTATCAAGATATTTAATCCTTAAACAAGGTCTTGATTTAGTATTATTAATCGGTTAAACATTATTCAGGCGTGATTATTATTTATCTCAAGGCTCATGCTGCCTCTGCTTACTACATTATTATTGTACGAATTTTATATTTACTTATACACTTTCTTCTGTCATATTAGCATGAGCCGTCATAAAATTGAGAGCGAGTTACTTGATTTAGCATGATTCGTGACGAGGCTAACTGCCCGAGGCGTGCCGTCGTACGACCTAAAGTATTTTTCGTTCAACCCTACTCAAATACATAACATTTATATGTACATATATTTTTTCACCCATATAACGTTACGTTTAGACTCAATACCGCTTGTATCTTGCACACCAATTGTTCTTACGTCTACAACGTTTTAATTTCCTAACCTCTATGAAAACTCTACAATACTTTTATCAAGTTACTCGATTTCACCTCGATAATGATACCTCGGTTGAACATATGCCTGTGGCTCAACGCAGTTGTTTTAGTTTCTATATAACGTTCCGGCCATATGGTGTGGTCATCGTTGCTATAACAACGACAGTTGCCCACGCGCAGGTGCCAGCAAACAGCTGTTATTTGCTATTATATGGGGTACTTTTAGTTTTTGTGTGGCAGTGGATAAGATTACTGTATTTTACATCAGAACCCACAAAATATTACTAATTATTTTATTATTGTATAGATATCGAAAAAGAAATTTGCAGAAATATAAAGCACTAACCAATTATGTTACGGCGACCATAAACAATCAACAGTTCAGAACATTCCCGCAAATGAGATCATCAAGAGTATAGATAGAATTTTTATGATTTTATCCTGCTAAGTAACACTAAGTGACGTCAATAAGCATGTAGGAAGGTGAATAACATTGTTTTCTTATCAAACGCGGACCATAAATACCACATTTATGCCCTGTTAATTAATATTGACAGTTTTAATCAACCACAAACCATATTTTCCGAGGTCCAATTATTGGGAACTTGAAAATTATTTAAATAAAGGCGATTACCTGCCGACGTATGGTGTCTCTTTGACAAATAAGTAGATGAACATTTTTTTTAAATGTTAACTTCAATTACCATATAAATATTGTTTTAGCGGTATAGAAATCTTCATTACAGAAATATATATGTTTGTGGGTGCAATAAATTTATTTTAAATACATAAAAACATTTTTAAAAATCTACGAAATTTTGACGACACGGTTGGCGCAGTGGTTAAGCGATTAGCTTACTGCGCTATGTGTCGCGGGTTCGATCCCCGCACGGACCAAATATTTGTATGATCTACACATAGTTGTTTCGGGTCTGGTTGTGTATGTGACATATATGTTTGTAAACTGTACCCACGATACAGGAGAAAAACTACAGGGGGGCAAAGTAAAAAAAAAAAAAAAAAAAACAAAAATGTTGACTCTACGTACCTACCTGATTCAATCATTGACGATTACGCATCGGAATCAAAAGTGAACCTAATATAATTTTCCACGAAAAACACATTCTTGCTTCTTCTATCGTGTCAATGGTTAGACACTATATTGTTTTGTAAAGGTGTGAGGCCAGCTGAATGGCGTTTGGTGTGGCCGCCTTAAGGTCGTCCCTCATGCAGGTGTTCGGGCACAAGGCACACACCAGCACGGCAATATCTGCTATAGAATTACTTTTATTATGTTCTGTAAACCTATTGTTCATTGACAAAATCCTTAACCTACAATACTATACTACGCATATTCATAAAATTACAATAAGTGGAACAATTACTGGCTATAAATGATGTATAAAATTCGTGTGTTGTCGACATCGACCTGAAACGAAGAATAGACGAACTTTTCGTGACGATAGTGGGTAATTGCAGTAATTACTACCAGTTTTCATTGATAGCTACTTGTTTCGATAGCTGTTTGTCGAGGAAAAATAAATGAACTTCAGAACCTCAATTTTGTATCAAATGATGTCCTCATTTGATACATAAAAATATTTAAAGACTGCTTATTCGGTTTGCGAACTCATTACAAACTAATTTTATATAGTTTAGAGTGGCAGCAAACAGGCAGGTGGCCAACCTGATGGTTAGTGGTCACCGTCGCCTATGGACATCTGCAATACCAGCGGTACCACAAGTGCGATGCCTACCCTTTTAAAAGAGGAGTCCTTTAAATTTTTATTTAAATTTAAAGATTATCTTAGAAAAAATTATATTAAAAAAGATTATATTAGAAAAAAATTTATCTTTGTTGATTTAGGTTTGAATAGTTCGTTACGCAATTAAAAAACACAATGTCGGACTTTTCTATCGTGTTACGAAATCGTTAGTCTTACTAAAAAAAATATCTCATTAAGTACCCCTGAAATATCTTCTACTGTTAATTCAAATTAACCAAATCGATTATTCCCATGCAAAGTTGTTTGTATTGAAACCATTAAAATAAATCAGTGGCAGTATTCATGCCAAGTTATTGTGCGCAAATTTTATGTGGGAAATATTTATAGTTAGTAGACAAACAATACACAAATATTAACATTGAATGGGATTTAAATGCGTCTTTAGTTTTTTCTTTAGGTATGCTATTTTCACTTGCAATGGGAACACAATGGGAAGACTTGTAAAGGACCGGACGATGCTTCACCTATACAATATGAGGCGTTACTCTCAGGCCTGACTCACCTCAATTGAAGCCATGCTTTTGAAAGGGTTGGGTAGTGGTGTACATTTTACGTTGAGGCCAGTTTTGAGATATTCGAAGTAGAAAGATAGAACCAGACTTTAGTTTTATTTAACCTATATTTTCGGGTCTGTATGTTCGAAAACTTTTTTTATATCTGTCCCGCGCTAGGCATTCTCCTGTGATTTAATCTCCCATACAAACCCGAAACAACTAGGTATCTGTTAATCATATATTAATTGTTCCGTGCAAGAATCGAACCCGCGACACGTAGCCCAAAAAGCTAAGCGCTTAGCCACTGCGCCTATGGTGTTGTAAAACTAGGTAAAAGTTAATTTTAGAACGACATTGTAATTTGTCACACTTATATTTAAAACAATGATATTGTGTCGGGGTTTTTCAACAAAATACGGATGATGTAGCTTGTATTGTGAATATATTATGACATAGAAAAAAAAATAGGTCCGAAACAATGGGGTGGTGATTCTTATTTATTTATTGCTTAAACAATAAACCAGGAAACTTTTAATGATATTGATGGGATAATATTTTAATAAATATAATTTAAGGCTACAATGATAATGTCTATTTATATTTTGTGGTATTTTTTTCATGGACAAACCATAAAGTAGGTACCTACCTCATCGACTAGTCATATCTATAAGATAGCATATTATCAACCTGTTTATTAGTGAGTCTTTTAAACTTTCGCTGTTCTTGTAATTTCTGCGGAAACCTCTATTTCTTTTCATCCGCGCAACTTTATTACCTTTCCCTTCTACTTATCTTCAATAGGACCTATTTGATACAATCCTTCTGATCCATCAAAATCTATTAGTCTTAACTATTAGTTCCCATATCCAAAGCACATTTCTTGCCCATTTCACTACGGAGAATGTAAGCCTTTATACGATGTGCATCGGAAAAGTCGATTTTCTCTTCTTGAAACGCTGCATCTGAATACATACGCCGGGATACATCTGAATATATCGGACTGTGCTTAAGGATATATCCTACATGCTTATCGCGTTTTCAGTGCAGATGTTAAGCATCCAAGGGAATTCTGTCTGAGAGGAGTTTTAGACATCTGTAAAGAAATTTCTGTGTATTAAATTTCCGCGCTATTGAATTGTGTATCCATCTTTTGATCACTTCACTGAACAATCTATAAAGAGATATTTTTGTGCTCTATTCCTTGAATAGTCATGTTAGATAGGTACGTACATAAGTATTTAGTATTTAATTATTTCGATTAGTTCTAGCTAGTTAAATGAACGTAATCATTTTTTTTATATTAATACTGGATTTTTAATTATTACCGCTAATTCAAAGTAGGTCAGGATTAAGGGTTTGAGGTTTACCAGTGTTTATATCCTGTATAATATAAATAAATATTGGAAAAATTGCTTAAAGAAAAGTAGATGCATTATACTTAATTTAAAATAATGTACAAAACTCGTTTTGGTAGTTATTCGCGATGCAAGCATACATTGTATTTGCACAGGTCTGTATTTATTTTTCGCTCGCGTTTTTAACTCGGAAGGTCACGCTATACGTCTTAATCTGTGCAAATATGAATGATATCATAGCACAAAATAACATGCAACAATGGACTCAAACTGGAAATATAGTCTCAATTACTGGTACTTTAAATTCTTGTATAATGGCTCGGTGTTACAATATTCGTACCTGCATAGCACGCATCATTTAATTCACATTTATCATTCTATTATACATACCTTTATTGAATCAGTTTTTGTACCATCTAGAGATTATGAAGACATGCATTGTTCTTCTTCTTAAATTGAATTTAAAATTAAATGACCGCTTGAAATGTCATCATTGTCACTTCGCTTTACAAACGTTTGGTGTTTAGATTTCATGTCGCCAATGTGTGTTATGCTTCTCCATTCGACAACCACAGAAAATAATGACGTTGCTAACCCTATTATATCCTCATAAGACCCGTTCAAATTAAGGTCGACATATATTACAACCCAATGTATTAAAAATAATTTACTAATATAGGTATAGGTAGCGGACCAGAACTTTATTTACTAAAAAAGTGTTTAAATGGAATCCTTTTGACTTAATTCTTTTCAGTGGTATTTCTTACCTAAATATTTCACGCAAAAAAAGATGTTAAAATAATATGTCCTTTTTTAGGTCTCATGGCTATAGTTATACCTATAGGTACTATAAGTTTGAAAAAAAAAATAGATTTTATTGGTTTGAATATCATGTCATAATTTTAGGTTGTTGGGCCTTACTTTAGTGATTTCAAAAACTGTCTAGGACCGGTAAGACTACATATTTTTGTCTTTAAATAATATAAATCGTTCGGCCTTACGAGGATATATATGTATATATATATATCAATAGATTTCAGCTGTATATACTCTTACTCATGCAATAACTCAAGCGTTCATCTTAAAAATTCCTTACAAATCTGAGTGAAATCATAGCCATCTAACAATGTCATTCTCAATCTGTTCTGTGATACGCTCTATAAACAAAATTCACATAAATCAACAAATAATTTAACAGTGGCGTGCAGGCTAAATAATAGTCATCGTGAATAACGCAAGTCTTTCATTGCACGTGAATGGGACCGATTAATTTGGTGTCAATGTACTAATCAGGGTAGCAACTGCCAATCAGTGTGTTGATTCTATAATAGCACCGTGTGTAGTGCTCTGTGGTAATGAAGGATTGACGCGCTTTGTATTTACTTTTTTTACGCTCTCATAAACTGGTTGTAGATACTGCCTCTGACTGAGTGGGATAAATTATTTTTCCGCGATGCAGTACTCTTTTCTTTTGAGTTTCAAGCTAACTCTGTGCCAAGTTGAAGTCAAGATGAAGACGGAACGAACAAGTTCACTGGGATTTGCGGTTTGTCCGCTTACTTTAGAATTATTGGTTGTGTTACCTATATGCAAGTTTGATAAATATTTTTCGTACGATTTAAATAAAGAGAGAACACACTTCTGTGCAAAGATCCCGTATTTTCTTTCTATACTCAACACCTCTGACTA
Organism: Shargacucullia verbasci; assembly: GCA_947562105.1. Classification (NCBI taxonomy): domain Eukaryota; kingdom Metazoa; phylum Arthropoda; class Insecta; order Lepidoptera; family Noctuidae; genus Shargacucullia; species Shargacucullia verbasci. The sequence goes on from OX387296.1 coordinate 6,401,174, forward strand.
ATTATCATAAATCGGATACGTCACATTTATTCTATTGTGTCTGGCCATGCATCATTCTAAGCAAGGATATAATTAAACAATACGTTCTATGTTACATAAATACTTTTTTATTTACCATTTCATTTGTATATTTATAAGAGTGACTCAATAATGACTCATGAAGTTTCCCTTTCGTAAACGGCCCTGATCGTCCAGTTTTGACGTAAATGATCTTTGCGGTTTGAGGCGATATACACTTTATTCCTTACTGGCCTATTTGGTGCAGACTGCAGACCACTCTTTGCTTTAATTTGTCCATCGTGCACAGAATTCAAACTTCTATTATTCGTTCTAGATCTAGATCGTTTTACTATCATCTGTCAGCGTTATGTTTTTGCTTAGTTCAGGCTACTGTATTTAATTTAAAATTATCAGTTATACAAATTACGGGTCACATTATTATCGTTCATCTAATGTTTTGTTCATCAAATTCTCATTTTATTATCTCCGATTAGAGGTGCAAATCAATCAGACCAGTAAAGAACAACTGCTAACATGACAGGAGGCCCGAGAGGCAGGTAAAGTCTGCCCCAGTCATAGCTGACTCATAGGCGTCTCATTGTATCATTGCCAAGAGGCCAAACAAATCATCGGAGCAGATTCAAAGCTAAGCCACACTCTTATTTCAAAAGCAATTAGATTCAGATTTGTTTAGCGGCCGTTTATCTAACGTCTAATAAGTTTGTCGTCCACGTAACAGTCTTGCAGTCTGAATAAATCGGCGCACGATGGTGTAATACCCTGAGACTAGTGTTGTTTGCAAATAGAATATGCAATGAGACTTTGCAATACTTTTTCTGCTGGTATTTTCTAAGCACGTTTTAATAGGCTTCCTTATTTGAGAGAATTGTTAGGTTTAAGTATTATGATCTTAATGGGATTTTAAGTTTTCTGGTCACGTAAGTTCATAGTGCACAATAGCTTAAATTCTCATGCGCTAGAAGGCAAAGGACAATGTCACCCTCATTTGGAGCCTTTTTAAAAGTTCCTGCGCACTGGTACCACTACATTCAAGTAGAAAATATACCTATTATGTATATAATCTTGTCTATGTACGGTTGTTCTACATACGAAAATTTTCAGTCTAAATGTTTTATTTTATGTTAATTTCTATTCAACACAAGTTCTCATTATTTAAAGTCTTATACAACCTGCATATTGTTTGTAATTTAGTTAAGCGCTTTTTATTCTAATCCAGGCTAAGCATTTAGCTTTGAAATTGTTAATTTGTTATTTTGTGCGAGTTTAACCAGTTATTTTAATTCATTAGATTTTTCAGTATTAAACCTTTCTTGGTACGGACAATCCGGGAATTAAGAGTGTAGAGATATACAGATATCTTTGTAGTTTGATTCACTGTTGGTTTCTTCAATCAATAGATCTTAAACAAATTTCTGCTTAGAAAATACGAAGTAGGTACTTACATTAATTTTAAACTAATTATTAGTCATCAATGAAATTAATGTTCGATAATAAATGCACCTGTGTTCATAGAGCAGACTAAATACCTAGACATTAATATTCGTGGTATTTAAATTGAATATACTATAATAATACAATATATTTTTATACTCATAGTCTTACAAGTGAAAGTAGAGTCTAGATATATTAATACAGTTTTTCAAATAACTTAATAAGCGAACGATTATTGCGCACTAATTATTAGTGTGTAATCGTTGGCTTGTAGTCAAAAACATGATTAATTATATTAAGCAGTACCTAAATCATATTGTTTCCTAATATTGCTATTAGTCGACTTGTAAATGATATAATAACGATAAAAATAAAGTTAGCACGCAAAGTATATTTTTGACGTTTCCTTATATTGTACTTGCAGTCATGTTTCGTGTCTATTATGTGCGAACGTGTTTTTTATTAGTTATCATTGTTATAATATGATGGATAACCACGACGTTCTCGTTCCAAATGTAAGTGCATTTTGTTCTATCATTTTGTTAAATATTATTTCAAACTAGCGACCCGCCCCGTCTTTACAGTGCATATACGCTTTCCTTTTTTTCTGTCGTAGTGTCGTATCAGCCTGTTACGTCGAGCATTCGGCGCACGCCAGTAAAGCTTCCAGTCGGTGTGATTTTTTTCCGACATATTCAACTATCATCGTCATATTTCAGACAATTTACACAAAACCTTAACGAATTATACACCTAAACCTTCCTTGTGAAGTAATTTGTCTATTGGTGAAAACCGCATGAAAATCCGTTCATTCGTTATTTAGTTTATCGCAAACAGACAGACAGACGGCGGGAGACTTTGTTTTATAAATACTAGAAATAATCGTCTGTATTTGTAACTAAATCTTTCCATATACTTGGTGGTTGTTTGTGCATAGGACATTATGTGAACTGTACCCATGATAAAGGAGTAATTCTAGCGAGGGGCAACTTTTTTTTTTTTTCAATACTTAAATGCTTAATATTTTTTCTACTGTACGTCGTTATAAAATAACGTATTCGTTTTTAAAACTGTTTGAAATCAAAACGAAGTAGTTACAAAACTTCCGTTCACTGAATATCTTCTTGTATATTTTTGGAAACTGCATTCGAGCGATCGATTAGGCGCGACTCGACTGAACTAAAAATAAACGACGTGTAGTGACCCAGTGAAGTTGTACGAAGAGTTTTATATTCCACAGAGAAAACCGATTTAGGATTATTTGAAAATCAGCTTAAAAGGTTTCAACTGCGGTTTTTGTGTTTGATTTTATAATATAATATACGAATGCAAATATGTATTTAATATAAGATTTCAAATGTAAGTTGAAAGTGACTAACTAGAATCTGTAAAATTTTATCCATTGACGCGCTTGCTTTTATAGAAAAATTATCATACTTAGGTATATGTTTATGAATTGCAATCATAAAACGTGTCTATTATTGTGAAATCGTGTTTCTGCATTAACTTTCCAGTACATTCGCGAGTTATGCGAAATAGATCTTGATAATAACTTAATGATGTTCGGCATAATTTGCTTCGAGGTATTGAAGGAGAAAGCACTATATTATTTTATATTTTTAACAAGTATCAAAATTAGTTCATCTTTTCGATAGTCTATAGTTTTTAGTGCTGATTGATTTATTCGTATTTTAACGAGATAAAAAGAAACGTTGATGTATCGAAACAGCTGTCCGTCGTTACCTGTGCTGCTGCCAATTTTTTGCGTAAATACCTATTGCCCTTGGCAACTAAAAATAATATTGAAGAAAACTATCGGAAATGTTTGATACTATTAAGATTAAATTCAAAGTGTCACGTTAGCAAAACGTGACTTTTTATAAAGATTCTGTTGCACTTTTATAGTTTTTGCTACAACGACCATCGTTGGATATTCCGAGAATTGGCTCTGAACAGATACCGGTCAGCGAACAGTGGATTGACATCTTTACATGCGATCTGAGATCATTCATGCGTCAAATTCTTAAATAATTGAAGTTGAGAGTTTTTTAAATGTTTAAGAATAGATTTATGTATAAATGATGGAAATAACTACAGGTATTCGAAAATAACGTTATTAATTCAAACATTATTAAAGTTATTTGAAATGCCAATGAAAATGATTGATTAATTAATGACTGAAATGCCTAAAAATAGGCAATGATATGTAGTAGATATGTGTGTGCTTATATTCAAATATTGCCGTTAATGATGACAAATTGATGTATCCAAATTCACAAACAAGGATATGAATATTTCATATAATTCAAAGCGTTGGTGATAACACAATTTTAGTAAATTATTGAATGTAATATAATTTGTTCGTCAAGTGAATAGGAACAAGGTATGTATATATACGAGTACGGTAATATCATTTTTCCGCACTCAAATGTTGACATGACTGTTGCCGGAATACAAAGCTTAGCTTTATCTAAAGGGTTACCACCGTCCTTTGACATTTACCCGTCTAAAGATATGGTTGAGATCGAGTGTTTTGGGACCGCAGTCGAGTAGCCATTTCTATGGATTTAATCAGGATTTGTATTCAAATACATAATAGGATTAAAACGTTGTAAATCATGTTACGGTTGAGTGAACATGAATGACGTGTCCGTTCGGTTTCCAATCCAAGTCTATTTAAAGTTATATATAATATGGCCATTCAAAACCATTCGAACAGAATAATTTAGTAAATTACCTTTTTTGATCACCTCGTTATCTGGATCATGTTGAATTATGTTGTGTAGCTGCCTAGTTACAGGCACTTGAACAAAACTGTGCGAAGTCGTCTTTTCTAGTTCATAAATATTCAGCCTTCATGCTTACACGTCGGATATCACTTGCGTAAAAACAACGACGCTTACGATCTCGTAAACATGCTACTAAACGAAACAAGGTTTCTTTTGCTTCAACGTTTCCAGTCACTCTATTTCTACAAGAACATTTAGTTACACTACTAATGTAAATAATTACTTATGAGCTGTTTACTACAGTTTTAAAAGTGTTGTGTGCATTTTTCCCTGCTTTCTTATTCAAGTTTCTAATTTAATGTAAAGTTGCCAGGCGTTCATCAATGTAACACCTCGCGTATGTAACAAGACAATAAAAACGGTTGCTCTTGCAGCAATTACGTGCGTATTTGCGATCGTTCAACTGTGGTAGCGTAGGTTACGCCGACTTTCGTTACAGACAGAACTGGATACGAAGAAATGTGGTGTAATGTTTCTGTAGGTACAACTGCTGTAACATTGTTTGATGAACAAAGGAGAAAAGATGTTTTAAAGAGACAATGAGTTGCAACAGATATCTGATACTTATACGATACGTTTATATGATATCATAAACTAAATAATAGAAATGAGACGGACTTGAAATATTTATAGTTCAAAGGTAAACGTTATTGCAATTAACAGTATCTAACTATTGTACAACGTCAAATGAAAATACACTAATAATTAATCACGGTCTCTCTATAATTTTAAATTTTAAGGTCTCATATTAAGTATCAACAGAATAGATCTCAACTCAAATAGTAAAATTTATTTATATTAAATATGATATATTTATAGTAAAATTATATCATTAGAAATTATGATGTTTTTTTTTTTTTTTTTTGTAAGCACATTTAACTATACAAACTGATGCAGTACAAAATGTACTGCAAACAAAATGGGTCAAAAGCGTCAACTGAATAGAAATGCTTTAAAAATATAACTTTGCAGTAGCAACAAACGAGATGCAGTTAAGTGCAAAAATAAATTATGTTTTATTTCGAGTCCCCGGCAGTTTTTCACTAGTATATGTACAGTTCGCTGGGATTGCACCGACCTTAATGAATGCTCTCGTGTGCCTATGCTCCGCATTCCCTACCTTTACCTCTGGTACCGAACGTTTTACGCCCTCTTAATGTTGGCACGGCACGCCGTAATTGCTGTATGTACAAATATTTCACTAACACGAATCTGTTCTTTATGAAACATTTTTTAAGGTTCTATAGATGACTACAGAATTGTAATATCTGTCCAGCTACACGATTCTGCCCTGTGCTTTCGAAGTTTTACACCGAAATGAAGAAAATTTTCAAGTTGATCCTTTAAGTATACGAGAAACTAGAACGGTTTTATCCAAAGTTAAGGCTCCTAGCTGGCAGACTGTTTATAAAAGAAGACTACGATGAAATTATAAATTAGTTGTAAACATGTCTGTTAGAAAATCTTATGTTTATTACCGTCTCTGATATTGTATGCACATAGGTTCAAAAATCCCTGTACCAACTTACTTGCTCCTCGGTTTCCAAGATACAGAGATAAGAGGATTTCCCGAAATCCATGGTATTTGATTCGCAACTACTAAAGTTCTTATCTAATGACAGTTCGGATATAAGTCGGCTTATTGTAAAACCCGCAAAGAATTTTCCTATTTTCCGTCGTCAGGTGCACTCGCCGCGAAAATGGGATTTCATTTTTCTGCCGACCGTTGCCGGCCTTGTCACGGGTAAACTATGTTGTAAGTTATGAGAACTTGGTGAGTGAAACCATTTCGAATATTACGAACACATACAATTGTTTTAAGCTTTTCTAAACTTCACAATTTCTCATAAACGTGCGTTTTATAAGCGCTTTTTATAAATAATATGTATTTAGTGACGTTGACAATTAAATAGATATTGATATAAAAAAATAATTCTGTAATAGAAAAATCATATTGTCTTGCCAAACCGTCTGACTTACATATTCCCATAATTTATCAAATTAAACAAGTATTTCTTAGTGAAAAAATACTGATAATATAACCCTGTCTCCATTAGTTAATTAGTGCCGAGTACTAAAGCTTCATGTTCTTAGTCGCTTATCGCTTGTAGATCTTCAGATTGGTTTACACGGTCTTTAATGAATGCACCTTTGCGTCTGCTCCGAGTTTTACGCTTATCAATGTTCACGCCACCTTTTGCATGAACTTGTTTTATTACGCTCATAAACTGGCTCGTTTCTAGGTCTCCAACTCTTTGCATCGTAGCAGTTCAAAGGTCTGATTCATCATAATGTATTATAGTAGAGAAGTATTTTGTAGTAATATTATTTGTTCATGTGCTGATTTATTGGATATGTGTATGATAAGACATTCAAAGTAATATACTTCTATGAGGAGTAGGTAAATGTATAGTTGATATAACAAAAAATAAAATAACGTTACAATTAGAAATTTAAACTGGAAAAAGTAAGAATTTTCATAATTAAATAATATTAAAAGTTTCTTTAAAGAGTAGTGTGCATATAGCATTGCAAAAGAAAACAATAACTTTGCAGTGTATTTAATTCAGTTATTCTATTCGACACGACCATTGTCATCGGATTTGGCACTCGCCTGCCGTTTGATATCATTCGGCACATGGCTTCAATTGTTTTTATTATGCGTAAAAGGACACCAAGCGCCATTCAGTCTGTTATGATTTTATGATCGTGTCGTAACATAAACACAGCTAATAAATCGCTTTCTTAACTTTTTCTTCTTTGTTAAAGCGCTTTCACTTTTTAATCATCACTATTAGAAATGCCCAATTTATAAATTAACTTCATTTTCATTTTCACTTTTAAATTTTTATTCCATGTAGGTACCTACTGTAACTGATTCGCAAATCATATCAGATATTTCTGTTCTTATTTTGGCAAAACCGTAATCTTTTTCCTCCGTTAACATTAAAAGGTCTTCCGCGATGTTATCATGGTAATTGGTGGTCCCATTTTCATCGTATTCAGAAAGATTAGCGTCCTATTCGCCTTAGGGGGTGATTCTAATGCCAATGATCGATTTTATTGTGACCTGAGTTTTATCTTTGTCAAAGACAAAAGGGATACCGTTGTATTTCTTTATCAACTAAAAACAAATATCATATCGACTTTCCTGGTTGCTTTCACTATCACTGATCGTCAAGCAATGCTTACATTTCACTTTTGTACACAACAAAATTGTACATCTTTAGCCACATCACTACTTGTAAAATTTGATAGTTCTAAAGTTTTGATACATACTGCTTCTGACTAGTTGTTGCTTAAAAATTTCACTAGAAGCATTTGAAGAAGTTATTTACGAGTACATGCAATATATGGAATGACTTGCGAGATTGTAAAATCGTGACTTAGTAAGGTACGTAATTAACAAAAGTTGCGATCTCTGTGAAATTCTATACGACGTTGATGGCGTTATTAGAGTGTAATAAATTCAGTTCATTTTATCAGAAAGCTAAACAGAATGCCCAGTATCGCACTACAATACAAACACATACATTAACACAGATATGATAATACACCATGTTGGTTTACCACTTATCTTACTGTCTTTGAAGAAATTAATGCTTTAGGTCACGTAGAGGTAATGTGTTTCGTAATATTCGATATGTTGTGTTATTTTTATTTGTGATATGAAAACCAACATTATGATATGTATAAACATTTCTTGTGACTATCTAAACTGAGACATAAAATTATATACAACATACACAGGAGTTAATAAAAAAAAAGGTACTTTAAATTTTAACTAGTAATTACATAGGAAGATAAGAATCTCAGTCCCAACACCAAATCTTTAAGGACGAAGATCCTACATTACCTATAGGGCGTTTCATTCATCAAAATAATAAATTAAGAAAGATTCCAGATTCTACTTGATCGATAACGTGGTGTGGTTTAAACTTAGGTTTCAAGATGCATGAAGTGGCAAAGTTCAGAGATGTGCTTATTAAGTTACGTAATAACTAATGTAGAACAAACTTTTCGAGTGTAATCCTTATCGATTTTCTAGTGCTCCTTCAGTACCTCCTATCTATAAAATATGAATGTCTAATTTCACCGGCGAGAATTGCTTCATAAAACTTACCCTTGCAGCTGTGAGCCCCAGTGTCGAACTTTCCAAAGCATTCTAAATCTACTTTATCGTCATACAAGTTTTTGAACGAGTTCCAAATATACCTCTTTCGTATTTCCGATATTTATTGTCCTATTTTGGACTTGCATAACAGTAAATTTTCTTGGAATCACTTCCGGAAAATGATAAAAGAAATTGCGAAGATGTGAAAATATGTGGATAATGTTCTTGTATATTTATGTTTTGTTAGGTTTACTATGTGTCGTCAACAACATTATTCATCTACAATATTAATTATTTCTGCACGATTCTGAATGATTGATAGATTTGTCCACCGGTTCTTAGATTATTTGCATAATTAAAATTGTTATCCTTAACAACTTTCTATATAGCTACGGATATGAAACTTGCGTCATAATATCGTATTCCGAGACCACCCATCTAGATGTTTTATTTCTCTTGTGTCAAGCTATAAATATAGTTCTATAAATATTTTCTTGCTTATCTACTGAAACAGTACTCGTATAGCGAGCATTTCGCGCTTTAGATATTTTAAAGTGGCAATATCTCTTGAGATAAGCTACCTTACCTTCATATCTTCGATTTATTCATGTCCCCGCATAAATTTTTCTCGATGGAGATACTGAGATTGTAGAGATTTATTAAAATAGTCATACATAAAGAATTCGTTATTTATAAAATTGCATTTATTCAAATGTATGTTGTAAAGAAAGCCTGTAATATTATCTCACTTAACAATATTACCCAGATTTATATTTTATATGAGGACGACGATAAAAATAAGCTATATTTTTGATACAGCAATAGACGGTTATTTTCTACTTGACGTATTGCACATCACATAAGCATGCCTACATGCGCTAGATTCCGTAAACACAATCTTGCCGTTGCAGGTATTCAGACTGTCTACGTTCGCGGTTTCAGTAATCTGGATAGAACCAGCTTATCGCCTCCCACTGTCTATTGGGTCGAGCCTGAGATTAAAATGTTATTGTTGAGTTTCCTCCCCTAGTATGCGCTCCTAGTACCGCTTTAGATCTTTACGCGCAATAAACTGTAAATATTTTTACCGAGTTGCTAAATTTCGTTATTCATTTGTTTAATATTTTTTTCCTTTTTTATTTATTTTGTTGGGTAAAATACTGGTAAACATTGACTAAATAGTCACCAAATAATTTCACGGGTTAAATTATAGTTATTATTATTTATAAGTTTTATTAACAATATTTTGTGATGATAACAGACGATTCCATTTTGTTACAGGTATTTTGGGACAGTCAAAAACCGGTAAGGGATGCAGTGAGGAAAACGCGTAAAGCGTATTATCTTAAAAGTCTCGTTGAATTTTAAACAGTCATTGAAATTCAAATAGTAGCCGAGCCGGGATGAAATCGTCACAGTTTTTCCGAATTGCCCGATATCTGGTTAACATTCTTTTAGAACAAGTAATAAAAGGACTAAACTTGAGCCGACCGTTCGAGAAATTTCAAGTCGTTCTTGAAAGAAAACTTAACAACCGCGCTCTCGTCATTTTAAACTTGAAAGCATACTTTTTATAATCCATCTAACTATATATGTAAATTATTTTAATCTCTTTGAATAACTGCAATCTGCTTTGTTGTCTGATTTCAAAGGCGACCGGCCGGTGACAGACTTTGCTTGTAAAAAATATTATAACAGAAACCGCCGCTTTATAGAAAAACGTTTCTTTCTGTTTGGCAGTGTAACCGCTTTTCTGTGTGCTTGTAAAAAAAAAGTTGCTATGCGCAGCGTTCTCTCATTCAGTGCCTCGACGCTCCGCACTGCATTTTTCATTCGCAACCTGAAATCGTGCCTGGCATATACATTATATTATCTAGCCGAAGTTCCTGTCCAAGGCCACGTATATCTTAGGCTGTTAAGGGTTTCCTTAAGTAAATGTTGTACGTAGGCTACGGGGTAATCACCATCACATTTATTCGGTCGAGTCGGCAGCAGTAATCCTATGGCAATCGCTCATAGTAGAAAAATAAAGCGGAATGCCTCGTGTGCGGCAGAAGATCAAATGTTTCGTCACACGTGAGCGTTCCTTCATACCTACCATAAATATTTTAAATCACGAATAACATTTAGTCGCGATTATGAGGAATTTAAATCACTCATGTATAAAAACAATTGGTACCCAAATAGCTGTACATAACCGCTGTAACTATATCGATTGATTCATGTTTTTCCATACTCGAATATTTCGGTTCACTTTGCGCACTCGTCTGAACATCGGGTGTCGCGTCAAATGAAATGGGAAATAGCAATTTCGTTGATATTTCATAGCGTATAGCTGTTACTATGGTATGATGTATACTACTGAGCAATTTTCGTAAAATGTTAAGGAATATTCTGTCTGTGTTTTATGATAGCATGTAATCAATAGAGAAACATTAATTACAGTTAATAACATAATTTAGTCAATCAGAAAATCAATGTAGGTAGGTTTCCTTTGAGTAGGTTCAAAAAATCAACAATTTTTAATAAGAATCTGCAGAACAAAGACAAATATCCAAAGAGCTTTACATTGATGCAACATAGCCTTACATAAAATTAAAGGCAGCAAATTTAATATTTTGGCAAATAAATATCAAGGTCTGGCATTGTTTTGTGAAGCTTTTGTGTTTTCTGGCACTGCAGTGCCATTATACATTGTCCCAGTAACAGTTCCAATAGCCTCGATATTAGGTACCCTCAAAAGCTTTAATGTCACAGGTCACTGGCGGCATTACGGTGCCGTTAAAGTTGGCATCACTAAAAGTGTAATGGCTTGACCTAAATTGTCGTGTAAATCCATGGCTTTGGTAATTGCACTATCATTCGGGCCCATTTGCTTAATTTGGGGGTATTAGAGCCTACCTGTGTTACTTGTTCATAGTTTTGGAAAATGAAATGAAGTTTTTTGAGGGCTTAATTACATGAATGCTTTTGCTTGTGTTTTGGTATGATTTTACTGAAATGAATAGCACCTGTCTAGTTATTAAGCCTTAAAATTTTATTGCACAACTTCTGGCTTCACACACGCATTGTTGACCTATGGAAATGAACTATTTAACCAGTCTCCTTATAACTAACCCACTTGCATAGTTACACCAACAATATTTTTTTCTGTAATGCACAGTTGTGCAAAATAAATAATACCCTCAAGGCACACGTAACTCAAGTTATTATAAAACTTTACTTCGGCGCCTATCGTGCTCATTTCTAGTTTAAAATTGGAATTTGAAAGCCCGAAGTTCGCTCGAGCTCGAAACTTGGAGTGCTCGATAACGTCGTCAATTAGTGCGTCGTGGCTCGACGTCGAGCACTTGCTCGTACCCGCTAGTGGCTAAGTTTAGTAGCTCGAGTCTAGGGCTGAAACTCTTCATACTCAGTCTTGTATCTTGGTTTTGAAACTACTTAGGCATCTAATTAACTTTGTATTAATCATAGGTTCGCAGTATAAGTGATCTGTTAAAATATTGTTTTAATTACCACACGTTACAAATGGAGTTTGAATTTACGACCATTGATTATATATAAATCATTATAGCCTATCGCTTAAATCTAATAAAGTGATACCTATACTATACTAGCTGTGCCCGTGACTTTGTTTATAATAAACTTTAAACCTTCATTTCTCCAAATTTTTGAAAACACTGGTACAATTCCTAATATATCAGTGATTATTTAATTAGTTAGTGGTATTGACTTTTATATATAGCTAACAGCGACCATTATTTCCATAGCCCTGTCTATATACTTCACTTTTACAGACGAAATAATCGACGTAGTTAGTGCTCAGTTTGTTGTAACACTAAATCTTAGTAATCGTGTGTAGTTGTAATGAGACGTTGCCAGTTCCGTATGGCCTGGGCAATTATAGTACGATCCTGCCTCAATTGCTCATTGCTCGGCACAGACGAGCCGTTTATTTCCTCGTAATGTTAGCTATTTGTTGGTAACATTAAAATCTTTTTAGTTACTTGAACAACTGTGTTTACGATGTGATTACAGAGAGTAATAAGAGATTGTTATTGCACATCAGATAGTATGTATTTATAGTACTTTATAGTCATAGTAGTAAATAAAGAAAGATAATAAATGTTAAGAAAAAATAAATACGATTTAGATAACTAAAAAACTAAGCGTAGTTATTAAAATCAGTAATTTTAAGTCACTAAGCTTAAAAGCATGATGCTGAACTTTAAAAAACTTAATAGACATCGACAATGTTTGGGCGGGCGCGCGCCGCCCAGAGAAGGGTCAAAGACCCCGCTAATAACTTCCGCTTACCTGCAAACGCTAGTCGTTAGCCTAGACTTTAGGCTGCAATGACAAAGAGCTTTTATGCGAGTAATGAAAAAGAAAGTACATTTCGAAACACTGGTATATTACCCGACATTGAAGAGCCATGAGATTTAACTTTTAGGTTTCTTTACTTGTTGAAAGTCATCGTAATCGATCTTAAAGTTAGAGAACGATTGCGTGAACAAATGTGTTCATATCTGGTTTCGTTCAATAAACAAAATAACAGCCATCAAATTTTTTTTTAAATGGATATTCCTACGTATGGAATATGTGACTTTAACGTTAAAAAATACATGTTAAATACCTTCCATGTAAACGATCACTTTGCACACGTAACTGTTGTGTAAACGATAATTACTGAACACTATAATCGAACCAAGAGTTCAACTAATATCGTATTCACCAAAAGTCCACTCAGAAATACTCAAAGATATACGAACACAAAGGTGTATTTCAACCTCTATATAGCCAGTAAGTAATTCTCTGTATAACCTGTCAATAGTATGGCGGCTGAAAGCTAAACTTCACCTGTCATAGAACATTGAAACTTTAAGTGGATTCTATCAACATTCGCCAGTTAGACAATGTTGCGCAAAACTTTGTGCTTCTTTGAACCGTCTAACTCGTTCCCTGATACAGAAAAATGACGTTTTGTGGACAGAATATTGAAGGCACCCCAAGATACTCAAAGGATGACAGGATCAACGTAGACAGTGAACCGCCTTTGAGAGCTTTAGTAAATTGAAACGTAAACATAAGAATAGATGTCTATGTTGACGGTAACATTGTTAATCTATGCATTAACACAAAACTTGCTAACAAAAGTAACTTCAACTATAACGATAACAATCAATGATAGATCGCGTAAGTTGTCTGTTCGTTATGGGCATAGTTTATAACCAACTAAAATAAGCTTTCTCTATTTCAAGCCAGAACATCAAAATTCAGAATTTAAGGTGCGAAATAGAGCGTTAGAAAATGTTGCTTAACAATTGTTTACAGTTCGAATCCAATTTATTATTCAGTAGATCAAAACACTACCCGCATAATGAATCGGGCGTTTGATTGAATACATTGTCGTTTCAAGACTAAGTTCAATCCCACGACCTAGATCCAACCGCAATACGATTCCAATACTTGCGCATCGCCGGGAGCGATGCAATGCAGATTATTTACTCAGTGCACACGCAATATTAGCTATTACACCGTTGTTATTAAAGATTAGAATTGCATATTGCATTTGCGTTGGTGGTTGGTGGCATACCTCGACGGAGATGTTATTGAATGCAGTAATGACTTCGTTTGGATTAATTTCGGAGTTTGGGAGTTTGGACGAGTTGTTGCAATGTTGTTGCGGTTTTGTGCCCGCACATATGGATATTGACTTGGTTAATTTAGTAATGTATATATCGTTGAAGGCAAAATATAAGTTGAGTTATTATAAGTTATAAAACTATTTGCTTCGATCCCAAAATACAATTTTATGGAACATTACAAGGATAAAAACAATAGCGACAGACACCGCCTAATTACATTTGTAACTTTTAACAAGACTGTTCAAAACGACCGACGTTCAATTTGGTACAGAAGTCAATAACAAAGAAAAGGAAACTATGGGAAATTCGTTAGGAACGCCACAAAGTACTTATTTTACATGCATAATTTCGAAATGTAAATGAATTTAGCGAATGGAAGCAATTTTCACACTAGCCATGAATAATAATTGTTTCTCACGAAAACTGCGTCACGGTGAGTAAATCTGATTATATGCTCGATATTTACGATTATACAAATATTTACAGTTTCTTTCATAATTTCTTTGACTGCAGCGAAATAATATTTATTTATTATATTTATCGTTGAATCGTCGATGAAGCAATTATTAATGTTTTTCGTTGATTTTTTCAGTCGTCTATTTTAATGATATTATCGATCTTTTTTCTTTTTCTTCGACTTTTTAATCCCCAAAGAGTTAAGCAGAGGTATGTCGTACACGCACATTTCACCGATGTGATTTTTTTTCCAATTCCTCAAAAAAAAGGCCACATTCACTTTTATAGAACTGAACCTTTCATATTTTTCAATATATTTTATTCACAAAGCGAGGTGTACGCGGCATAGGCGTTAGATTGGATTTGAACAATTCACAGCAGATTGATAGCAAATCTATTTGCTAGGTTTGTTTGGTACACACCGCGGAATTTTATCAATTGATTGATTCGACAAAAAATAAAACGGTTTCAACAGCTGCATCGCCCGATTTTATGTGGTTGTCTGTCAATATTTGGCAGGTTGCTATTTGTACACAAATATGATATGGGTTTGAATTGTAAAAGTGGCTTTAAAATATTAATATCGACAATTATCTACTATATTTGGTTCAGTCACGTTAAGTTGGCGAAAGTAAAGATAAAACAAATGTAGTTCCTATACATAATCAAGTAATATTTCTGGCATTTTGTAATAAAACATAAATAAGTCACCCTTTCTTTATTACATTTCATTTAAAGCCTTAATGTAGATTTATTCGCATTGGGATACATTTGTTCATTTCCTCCATTTAAATCACTATAACCGTATAACGACAACACAGAACAACCATAAACTAGAATTTGAATCTAGAACACCACTTTTATGACTATTTAGCAATGGCGCTACTGGCTAGAAACTTTAGATCAACAACCATAGAGTACCAAAATTGAATTTGATATAATTTAACTCTTTAGTCTCCAACTAGTCCATATTTGTAATAGTTACATAAATACAAGAAAGAAATAAAGAAAATAGGATCGAAGGGATCGAAAGAAAATACGTTTTTTTGGACCAAACTTTGGCACACAATAATAATATATAAAAAAGATAAACAAAGAGAAACGTTCAGTTTTATAATACTTTGTTACCCTAAAACTGAAAATGGACATAAGTGATTCATAGGTCATGTTTACTGAAACGCGTGCAGTTGACAGAATACCAATTTGCGAGCAGGGCACACTTGTAATAATTATTATAAATCAATACGTAGATATATATCGACTATTAACAGCCGCATTGTTGGAGGTACCTTGATGTAGTAAGGCGACAAATCTAGTTTATATCTGAAAATACTATTGTGGAAGACAAATAAACAACAGTACATTAATACGTTAAAGGAGCTAAGCAGTGAAGTATTACGTGGTTGCGCAGTGTACAGGTAGGGTAGTCTTTAGAATATATTAAATTCCTTAGCTACTCGTTACTTGTACTTGGTGCTTAGCGAACCGAGACGAATGAGCAAGCCTGTTACTTGTTACGCTTTAGTCTGACGCTGCCATTAACCCGAATGTTCGACGACATTTTGACATTGAATTTGAACTTGCAATTTCATCTAACCGATAAGAACGCCCGCAGACATAATTGTCCTCCTTTTAAAATTATTTTTCAGATTTTAATTATCTTCCACTCTTATTAATTTAATTATACATAATCACGGCCGAGCCTCCATTGCTATTGAAATGGGAGTGTTATTGATGGAAGGTACCTACCTACCTTTAATTTATTACGAACAGGAAGTTTCAATGAGCAGCGAGCTCTGTCCGAGAATATTAATTTTAAAAGCAAACGTACGTATTTTTTATTAATTCGCACATATTGGATGTCAAATTCAACAACACAGCCAATGAAAGAAGTTTTTCAATAACGACGAACTGGCAATACAACAGTTCCACAAACAAAATGTAAAATAATATTTTTCCATATTCGAAATTCGAATAAGTAGCTAGAGAACGGGTAGCGTCACTGTTGAATGATAAATCGTCGCAGTCGGATTAAACAGCTTATGTTGGCTACAATGCACGCATTTGCGCACAGAGTGCTTATTATGTCGCAATTATGCGTTGATGCCGTGTTCCTTCTGCATCCGCACGCCTTGGATGGATTTTCCCGCATCATTTCTTGTACGCTTTCTCCTGCCGCACCTTGTTGTTCCGTTTTATCACAGTAAGTAGCAACCCATGTACCGTATTGTAATGCTTTTAAAATATTTAAGTAGGTATTATCTTACCCTTTTATAGCTGTATCTTTATTGTCGCACTTTTTCTATAGTCAAAGTTGAGTTCAATGTACCTCGTTATGAAAACAGTTTGAGAAACTGTCCCATACATTCATCTTGCACGATTATTTAAACATTACTCCTTCAAAAACAAAGGTTTTCGGCTAACAATGTGTGTCGTGTAACTGTGCCTGTCGTGGACAACCTGTTAGTTGTTGGAGGCAAGTTCTTTTTTTCTGCTACATTTATGCAAAAGTCTATTTTGGTGACGATGAAATTTAATGGCGTTTAAGAAATAAATCATCATTGTTTGTCTTTAAACCGTTATAAATATTTATTATGAGATATCCGCATTCGTTCTACTTTATAAAATTAAATGCAGAGCGCGAGAGAACCAAAACTAATTCCCGAAGTAGTTGCAGGAATTCTATTTCGATTCAACAAAATTCGAATTTCGAACACGCTCTATTCCATTTTCAAACTTTTTAATTCTCCATTCTGATTTTTTTTAACTTCGTAGTTGTTCCAGCGGTTTTACAACCTCCTTTCAGTTTTTAATTTTCTTTCAAAAGTTTGGCCAGGAATTTGTATGGCCTGTATATTTGTTTGTCTATATGTAATGCAGATTTTATTTGAGTACTCATTACAGTAGGTCTAGAGCTTCGTAAGCTTATAATGGCATTCACGAGTAGCGCAGTGCATGCGAAATTAGCACTGCAGCATTTTTGTGCAGCACAATGATGCAATCCCAGAGCTCAGCAGTCGCTTTGTGAGGGAAATACTCTCATTCACGATTGTGAACTTTTTGAATAAAGCCATATTCGCTGGTAGACGTGTGTACGTCCGTGGAAGTGGTTCATTACATGACGTATGCTTTAATGATATACATTCCACCAGCCGCGTTTTGTTTTTTCCTCAAAACATGACATCGATGCGTTATGTTATGTCGGTGTCAATAATTGGAGAGTGAAGGCCGTCTCGCAAAACAGACAGCTATGTCGATCACAATGGCAGTAATCTATTATTCATATGTCACTAACGCGCCATTCAGTACGCACGATAAGTTACACAATGCAAAAATAACAAACGCATTCGTGGTACGCACTTGCGTCACTGCAGGCGGTAATGAGTTACTACAAGGTAACATTTGAATTAAGATTTAAACTAGGTAGGTAGGTTGTGAGATTCCTTATTCTAAAATATTACGATTTAAAAAAGAACAAAATATGTGGCAAATAAAAAGTGGAACTTGGTTTTCTTGTTTCTTAAGCTGCTCAAATTAATTTCTTTAGAAGTTTCCATTCTTATTCAGTTAATACTCCCGCTACTCCATAAATTTTACACAAAGCTATCAAACATTCTATTCACATATGAAATCTACTGCATTTAAGATGCTACACAATTTTGTCGATGGTATCAGAGCTGTTCACCTACTTACCTTGAGACAGAATGGGGCGTATTTCTTACACGTCGGAATTGAAAACAATAGCCAATTTTCTAGTAACGCGTTATTAGCCCGGTTTGTAAACAATGTTAATAATAGAGCAACGTGAAATATCTGTTACACACATGGATGGAACGAACCATTCATATTTTGAATTTCGAAACTCGTGAAGGGATAATGCTAGTGATGCAAAAATTGCATAGCATTTTTTAATTCTTCTTATGTCTTAGTCAACTTTTTAGTAACAATAAACAAAGCCAGAAAATATAAATTCTTGACGTTTTGTTTAAAGACAACCATGTTGACGAAGTAAGATAAAAGTTTCATCAACAAATCTTAGACAAAGACTCAAAAACAACTGACAAACAAACAACCAGGCCCGCGCTGAGAAATGAATTTAAAAAAAATTGAGACCGAACTGATTAAAGATTGCAACGCTCATTTAACGCTCCGATAAACGCAATTACTCGCTGGGGATCTAGGAAGAGCACTTTTCGCTCTCATTCACGTTTTTAATGCTACCTTCTGCATCTTGGAATTTTTAAAATCTGATTTTCTCTGAATTATCTTGGCTACTTCATTATCCAATTTTATCTGTGGAATAAACAGCGAGACAGATGTTGACAACTCTATTTTCTTTTCAAAAATGGAATTTCTTTATACTTTATCTATGCAGTTTTAATTTGTTTGAAGGCTATCACATAACGTATCATGAATGCTCGCTCAACACTTTAAAATAACTTGTGAGCGAGTAGTGAAATTATATTACTGCATAAAATAGTAAAGCAAAATACCAATAATCATAAACAAACGCTATCGGAACGTGTATATCCGCACATAAAGGTACCTATGTAATGAAAGATTCGATGATATAATCTGATATACTATAATAATGTCACGCTTGCTTATCACAGAAAATATAAATGTTCACTGAATAATTAATCCTAGTTAGTTTATCCAAGTGCCTATACCTAAGTAGGTACAAGAATATCCGAATGCCCCTCCGTCCTGAAGTATTCTCCGTTTTTTTTTTTTTTTTTTTTTTTTTTTTCAATCGATTCTGAATTTAGATTAGATAAATTGACTGTTATCGGACCAAAGATTCGAAGCCATTCCAGGTTCAGGATATTTTCTTATCTTGGTGTTATACACAAGTAAACGGTGCATATTCCTGCATAATTATTGGTATAATATTTGAATGTAGTAAAAATTGCAGAAGGACTATTATTAGATACATTATACATTTCACATATAGGTTATTAAATATTTTACACGAAAAGCTTAGCGTACAAGGCCCTCTTCAGTTACGTTGTCAAAGTTTACGGGTAACAACAAATTACGAGTTGGCTGCTTGTGCACATTTTAAAGCTCGAAATCTTGTGCAAACAAAACAATGCTGCTTTATCTTTTCGTGAAATTCTGAATAGAAACTCTTTAAGGCTTCAGACACATTGCATTCTCCAACAACCACAAGCGTCATTCACTCTGAACGTAATGTTAAAATAATGCCTTCTGATATTGTAGAAACCGTGTGAGGCACCTTTATCTCGGAAACGAGTAAATGGCACAGCAATATCGTTAGTATCAGGCACTGAACAATGGTTACACGTAGACATCCCCTCGCTATTTAATGAACACGAGATATCCCCGTTACTCTATCTATGTTGATACCGCTTATTCAAACTCTTTGGTTGTTTGTTTTTGTTGACAGGCTGTACGACATTTACCTTCGCCTTTCATTTATCATCTCGTCATTCTATTTTCAAATAACACTTCGCATAGTCAACGACGTCACAGTTCTCGGGGGTTGGAAATGGAAATTGTAGGGCAACAAATGAAGTATGGTAGTTGAACGTTAAAATATTTAAGTACATTTGATAAAATCAGTTGATTATTATCGAAATATGTTCTATTGATATAAAAGTCAGCAAAAAAGCGGAATTATGAAAGTCTATAGAGATTGGCAAAAATATTTCTAAACCAAATTATAAACGCCATATTATTTAAATATTTATAATTTGCTTCTTTCGGTATTATATCTGAATCAAAAATCTAAAAAACAAAGATTGGTCATTTATGAAGTTGTTAACCTTCAATAGTCATAATTTGCTGACGTCACAAGGATTTAGCCACAATGCTATTGTGACGTACAATATCGCTTAGAATTGGAGTGAGTCTCGACAACAATGCTCGAGAATGCAGTTAAGCTTATCTGCTATCATTGTTTGAAATGAGATAATGCTATTTAGCTTTAGTGTTAGTGCTAACACGTGTTAACCAGTGAACAGGGTTACATGATTCTGTCATTAGGCACGTCACTATTGTTGAGAAAATATTAAAATGTTCAATGAACTGGTACGTCTTTCAATTTTTTTCTTCCATCTTTATTGCGCTTTACGAGAGACAAAGGTATTCAAGGCACACAGCCTATGATCTATTTTGTTTTTAATTTTATTCATCTAGACATTTAAAAAAAGACCGATTTAGCTAATAATAATATTATGATAATAGATTAGATACAGCTATCGAGATTAGGTCGTTACATTTTCAAAAGAGTCTGTTGCGTTGTGTGTAACTTAATTTATTTTGAGCTTGATTTTAATTGAATATGGTTCCTATCGTCGTTAGATTTCGGTCAAAATTTCAATATAGCTATGTGCTGGGTGGCTTCGATAGAAAATTTCACTGATTCCTGCGTTTAGTGCTTCCGACTTTATATTGTGAACGTCGGCGACCGCACCGTAACAATTTACTTTCGATCACAAATTCAATCATCGGCCGATGTCAACACACTCAAATAGTGCTTCCATGTGTACAACAAATACTGGCGAGTATAGACTTTTAAACGAGTGTTTTCTTTTTCTCCTCTCAATAGTTTTAATGACAGTCTTTTTAATAGGTATTTGTTTGACTTGTAGATTGACTGTAAAATGAAAAAACAAGTTTGTTTTTATACGAAAGCAAGTGTCGATCGAGTATTTTACTAATAACAATAGAAAATCGATTGTATTGTATTTAATAAAAAAGAAATTACTGTGTCTAATTTGTGTCACTTGACGGGTTACATTTTATTACAAAACAGTGTACAATTAATGAATAATGTCTAATTGATCCACTGAGAGTACCTCAGTGGCGCTTACTGGGAGAGGCCTATGTCCAGCAGTGGCAAATGTGAGCTGATGATGATGATGAACTCTACTAAAATAATTATGATAAAATACTAGATACACGTATCATTTATAAATCAGATAGGTACCTATATTCTAAAAATATCTACACATAAAATGGCCATTAGATCGCATTAATTAAATTAACAATATCACATCATGGATGACGTCACAACATTTTCATTTCACGGATAGCAATAAACAGTTATATTTATGTGACGAGAACACAACTTCATAAAGTTTTCCAATAACTAAATGGAGGCTGCATTTGCCAAATGAAATACCGTGATACACTGTTTGCTTTGTTTATATTTAATATTGTTCCTAAGAACATCGTGCTAGTGCTGTAACTGCATTCTATAAAGTAATTCACGTGTCAGCAGAGGCGACTCTTATAGTGCACCCTCATTTTTGTCATTGCCATTATTAGGCCCCTGTTATCTATTAAGGGCGAGTCCATTGATATCTACCGGATTCTTAGCTGAAAATTCCTAACAGAAAAACAAATAACACTGCTCGACCTGACGACTGAATCAAAGACCGCACGCTCCGAAGTCACTCTTCGACTAACTAAACCAATGGGGCAGTGAAATTCATTGACATAAGGAAGTAATAACGGCGAGTAAAAAAAAAAGCATAAATGCTTATTGTTACAACATAACGTGTAACGGTGTACATTTTACTAATATAACTGTTACGTTTTATTCAATTGTATTATAATTTGGTACGTGCAACGTTTCGTGTCGCTGATTTAGTTTTACATCGCAAATAAACGATTGATTGATGTTGTTATAAGTAATTGGTTCTTTGCGTGTATTATATCGATATTTTTACCTGTAATTACGTCAATTTAGTATGACTTACGTTTACCCACTCATATATTGGGCTGTACTTTCATAAGACTGATTTAATGCGGGAAATTATTTTCATTGGAGCGAAAAGAAAACTCAATCAATCAACACAATCTATAGGCGTCTCAAGTTGCCTTCTTTAAGGTAATTTATAGATAAAAAATAAATCATACATATATGAAGTGATTCACATTATTTAGGTACTTAATTTATAAAGTTTTAGTGACAAATAAATAAATCAAACACATCGCTGTAAAGGGCTCACAAGTTGCTCTACTTCTTTAAGTTAATTTATAGATAAAAAATAAGCCAAACATATCTGAATGATTGTGATTGACATACATAATTTACTTAACTTGTAAAGTTTTAAGTGAAAAACATAAATATTATAGGTATAGGTACACAAATTGCATACGACATAGATTTTCGTCTCTATAGAAAGTAAGAAATATTAGTTTCCAAGAGTCACAACCTAAAGCCAATAAGTAACATTTTTTCTTTATGGTCTCTCATAACTTTTACGCACGACATTCTTATATCGCTATAAAAATTGCGCTTCTTTTACACATTTCTAGGCAGATAGTTTCTATTTTTTTATAAGCCAGAGAAACGGAATGCAGTATACTGACCAAATAAACATTCTTAATCCAGTATTAAAATAATATTATTTAGTTATGTTATGTAATACTGGTACTAAAAATGCCTCTTTATTTTTAGGGCATAACACAACGTCACGCCTGTATTCCTCGAAGGGTTAGGGCAGAGGTGTACTATTGTACACTCAATTTCGCCGATGCCGTTATTGAGTTTCATGTAATAGGTGGCGAGCCCATTTCCATCTACCTGGCACAGTTCCAGACTCCGTGCTGTTACTGAGAATTTCCATACAGAAAAACTCAATAACACTTTGCTCGACCCAGGAATCGAACCCAGAACCTCACTCTCAGTAGTCGCGCTTGCGACCACTAGACCAATGAGGCAGGCATTTTTATGATATTTAACAATTAAATTAAAATCAAAAAAGACCAAAAAAGTTACAGCAATACTATAAATACACCAATAGAAACGAATTCTAAATATACTTAACCGAAATGTTACGAGCAATCTAAACCTGTAGATGCAGTCCGGCCGGGTTAGATGGACCGATTTAGCGCCACGCATTTCGATATCAGATGTATCTTAATTAACCAATGCTAACAGAAGTACAGGAGAAAATTTATGTTATAAAGTCAAGTCTGCAGGCCGTAGTTAAAAGAATAGCCAGTCAGCAATAGTGACATCGAGGCTAACTACCGAGAGTGCCCCAAACAATTTCA
This sequence comes from Shargacucullia verbasci, assembly GCA_947562105.1. Lineage (NCBI taxonomy): Eukaryota > Metazoa > Arthropoda > Insecta > Lepidoptera > Noctuidae > Shargacucullia > Shargacucullia verbasci. The sequence goes on from OX387296.1 coordinate 6,424,666, forward strand.
GGCTTCGTCACTCGTGGAGGCTATTTCCTCCTTAATTAATGAACTTCTCTATTCAAAAGTCACGAATGCAGATTTAAATCAGTTATCTTTTATACGCTCTTCTTTCAACGTGGACGGCTATTCACTGGGTACGAAATTAGCACCTTGCGAACATAATTTTAATTCAAAAGTTGTATACGAGTATACCTATATATTTCACGGAAAAACGTAAGCATACCGCGCTAAATATGTATGGTTGGTAAGAGCAAGTTTCTTTTAGTAACGTAATTAGTTTTTTTGTCCCCACTTCGCGCAATGAATATTTTTTCAACCGGCTGGGCAGGCTTAACTTCTGTTGCCTTCGCCTCTTATTTCTTACGAGGTTTACGTAACACGGGTGTTAATGATAACATAATTAAAAGTACATTTACCCCGACCGAATAATTACGAGAAAACGATGTTCAAATGTGTTTCAGGTGTGAAAACATTTCGGTTGTTTTATGAAGCTTCCTGAGGTAATGGATTCACATACCCCACTGAATACTGTACGGTTAATTCTGCAGAAATGTTACTTTAATTTGAATGAATAAATGTTTCTGGGTAAATCTACTTAATGAAATTAAACTGCAGTGATGTTTGTTTTCTGTTTATGAGATTTCTCGGTATGACAAACCACATGACATAACAAAATACAACGTTTTTATATTCTGTTTGCTTTACTCGGACTTCCAATTGTGAAAAATAAAAGATGCAAATACGTAGGTACCACGTTTTACTATGTAAAAATCTAGATTCAGGAAGTCAGCTGAATTACCAATACCTAATGGAAATGGAAAACAGAAGAACATCCTGTTTTATAAAATACTCAACAGAAAATGATTTTCCGAGAACAATTCAAGATTCTAACTGAACCTTCGTTATTTTATACCAAATAAACTTCTGTGGTACTGAAATGTGTCTCTCGGTTTAAATGAGCCACAAGAGAGAATTATTCGTGTCATTTGTTCGGCATTAGATGCCGTAATTAAGTGTGGCGGGCCTAATGATCCTATAATGGAAGGCAGGATAGTTTTATTGTTACATTTGCTGAAAGACATCAAAGAAATTCTTTATCAACGATAAGAGAAGAGAATTCTGTATTTTCGATTATTTTTATTTAAAATGGGATTAAAAATACATTGGAATAGTTATTATTATATTATATGACAATATCCGAAAAAAAAATGAAATGTATCACTTTTAATGTTTTGGATAATTACCGAGTTTCAAAAACTCACATCTGAAAATAGTTATTTTTCTTTCCATTCAATTGGATCTCGTGCAGGTACTTTTGAAATATTACATTTAGTGGCACTTAAGGATAGAATATATTTTATGTAGGTACTTTGGAAAACTAGAAGTGACATAAAAGGAATCACAGTGTTAAAAGGATTATTAACCGAGGCGCAGTCGAAACCTAACAACCGCGGATATTTGATACACAAAATCCACACAATTACAGAATGTCTACACCAATAGGTAATTATTCCATTTTTTACTTGATTTCATTTGTTTTCTTTCCGTTCCACATTGGCTGACACTGTACTGTATTGTAATTTAAATAAAAACTGTTTTTAATTGCAAACAACCGTCAATCGAAATTGGATACGGCTAGCTTTGTATGTACTGCGATTGATTGATAGTTTCAGTAATGAGCATATTACTCTAGTATCAACTAATAACCTAGTCGAATACATCAATTTCACAGTATGACTGTCACTGTTTATGTATATTTGCGCAAATAAATATGAAAATCCTATGCTTCAGTACAGCGTTAAATCTAGAATAAAATATTATTTCCAGTGTTCTGTTTATATGTAGCCTAGTTTATTGAAATACACCGAAATATTTTAGTTCCGTTTTGAACCCGAATGTGTACGTATCTGTTTCATTCAAGTCTGTGTACTATATATTTTATTTCGGAATACACCTTTGCAGAATCAATAGGTACCTGCCATTACACAATGCTTTGATCTACCTTTAGAATAGGTATCGAATTTGCTATGATTGTTATTTTAATTGAATCGATTATAAAGTTCCTTTTAGTGGCTTATTTTGTTCAGACATATATGTATTGAAATATTTACAGTCAGGGATTTGTTTCATGGTGTTAGAATACCTAGTTTAGATATTTGATACCCGTGGTTGCGTGCAAGAGTAAAATGGCGTCGGTGACGTCAGATTAATTTGATCAAAGTGGAAATGGCCCGAACATTTTCCACGCTACTTGTTTCTAGTTGCTGTCAACGGTTCAGCTAATGCTTCCGTCGGCTTCCAATTTTAAACTTTTGATGGTGTTTACGGGCGCGGCACAATTTATGCCCCCGTCAATAATACAGAATCAATTTGATCACTTCGTGAACAAGTGCTCGCTCGGTTGACTGCAGATACCTGTTTCTTTATTTATTGACCGCTCTGGATACGGTTTTGATTGTCACGTTTAGGTCCTATCAATTTGTGGTTTCTCAAATTGTAGATCTCAGTGGATCTTACCGTGTTCCCAAACAGTAGGGAGAAGTCTACCGCGAAACAAATTATGCGGATCGTTACAGTTAGCGTGAAAAACAACAATGGTGGGATCCCACGGTATAAGTTCAACGGACGATGCGTTCGTCACGCTTACTGGCGTAGCGTCAAGATTAGAATTATAGCTGCCTTTACTGGTTTATCTAAACATTAAACAGAAATCACGATTCTAAACCCATTTGACGTTCACATTTTGTGTTCGACAAACTGGTCAATTAAATGCCTTTGAACTGCATACGGGTGGTAAATGCTTCGTTTGATTACCATAGCTTGTTAAATTTCGGATGTTAGTTGATAGAAAATTTAATGCACCGCAAATAGAAGTCTGTGTGTAATTTAGTTACGTATAAAACGACTTGGTTAGAATTTAGAACGTAATCTAATGTGATTTCCGCAAACTTTGTACGCAATTTTATGAATATTTATATAAACATCCCACTAAAGTACTCAAGACGCATAAAAACAAATTTTTGCTTTCTTGTCCAATTAAGAACATTAAGTCGAGATTTTTCGTTGTTTCGTGAAGACTAAACGTTGGTTTGTTAACAGGTCGTACGGCCGGAGAAATGTCGCTCGGTGTCGGCAGGGGGCCCGGGGACCACTATCACGGACCGGCACTCATTCGCCGGCACGGAGGGTCGAGTGCCGGCGCCCCATGGGCCTCCGCATTCACCTGGAGCGGTCGCCGCGCAGCGTAAAGCTGCCGCCGCCTGCCTCGCTAGCCACCGCCTGTTGGAGGAAACTCTCGCTAAGAATGGTAAGTTTTATGTTTCTTACTCTATGTTAAAAGGTTCCTAAGGTTACTGAACCGAACAAATCTTAACAGAAAAACCGGCAATGAGGCCACTAGACTAATACGGCGCCGGCTCATTGTAGGTTCCTCCATAATTCATTGGTGGCAAGAATCTTTGACAGCGTTGATAGCTGTCGTCACAACGCAGCACCGCCCCTCATAAACTAGCCCACGCCTTGTTAAGTTTATTTTCTCTTCATAATATGATATTTATACGTGGAACAGTGTCGTTGCCTAATACCGTCACCTATCGCTTCTTCCTGTTATTTGGTTGTTATTTTAAGAACTCGCGCTAAATATGGATATTCCGAGCTTTTGGAGTTTTGGTAATTTCTCACTGGGACGTCTCATGAACTCGGCAGCGTTTCTTCTAACTTAGTCAAAATATAACGCTTTTTATAATTAAAGATAATCCTAGCTCCAACCTTTTCAAAATCTCTGGGAAGGAAGCTCTGTAGAATCAAAAACTTGTGTATTAGTGCAAAATGTCTCATATAGCTTTATTATCGTTATGATGAGTATCATTACACCATTTTGTTCTCAAGTAAACACCATCAACTACCACCAAGTTACTGCAATTTGGTGAATGATTATCATCGCCTAAAGTAAACGGTTTGGCCTTCTAACCTTTAAGGGGCCATCTGAATGCTGACCAATCAAGTGTCTAAAGCATAGTGATTTGTTCTCAAACTGTATGCGCCGTTTCAACTGATAGTTAGGTACAGAATGGTTGTTCTAAATGCCACGAACCATTTGTACTAGTAGGTAAGTCTTACAGATCTGTTAGAAGGATTTTCCCACGCTTGTACCTATAAGCTTCTATTAAAGCAAATGAGTCAGAGCAATATGAAAGTAGATAGAATAGCTGTTTAATAGTATATTTAGCCATAACGAAAGGAACTAGAATTTTACGTTCGGGACTCATTCAAACTTTGAAAGTAATGTATGTACTAAAAGTATGTCTCGTAAGCATAAGTACCTACCTAATACCAAGCACAAAAACCTTACTTGGATAAACTAATACAATTTGACTGTGACCATTGTTTTACTTTCTTAAGCATTTTAAAAACTTAGCGAAGTTCTAAAAGCAAAAGAAAGTTCATATCAAAATGAATTCAAAATGATATTCTAATTAAACGCATTAGCACATCTTTCTGCTGTCTGAAGTCTTTGCGATTATTAAAATTCTGTCAAGGACTTAACGCATATAAAAGACTGTTGACCCGGTCGTAACACAATTAGCCACTCGACTTGAGGTCCACCGTGTAATATAACTAAAATTACCCTCACAAAAACATGTTTAATTTCAGTAATTTCGTCTTCCACACTATTAAAATGAGTTTTGAATTACAAAACTTTAAATATAATTAAGTACGTCTAAACTTTTAATTAGTTGTTGCTCTTATCAACCGGTTGTATAGACGTCAAAGAAAGTTCATTCAAAGCACTAGTTGATACGACAAAGTTGTAGGAAGCGTTGCGGTCTGGAATACAAATAAGTTTTGGAAAGTCAAAACAGATGTATTTGTATGCAGTTACAATGTTTTACACCGACTAGAGTTGTTGGTGAGAACTTATTCGTCTATTCGATATAAAATTGCAATAAACTCTTGAGGACTTAACAGATAATTTTACAGAAAATATATTACATACAACAACGAACAATGTTGTAAGTGAAACAAACAAGAACGGTAGCCTGATATCATTAATTGTATTGATTAATGTTCCTTGGCTAATTGTTCTTGAAGAGATTTTCAAAAGCCACAGAATAAAATCGTCTACAAAGTAACCTTTTGTCATACAAACTTTCATCATTGTTACAAACGGTTTGGAGAAAGTAAAGGAAATGTTGAGAACAGAGGTGTGAAAGTAACATATTCTGCTTTAGATTAACTATTTGATTATTTAAAGTCGAACCGTGTAGAGTGCCTACGTTATATTGTTACAGGATACCATTATTATTTCAATTCATATTAAAAGCTGTCATGAATTTAATACATAAACCGGTGACATCCTGGACCTGAAATGACCTTTTGTTAACTTTGTTTTTAATAAAGTTACTGTCTAGTCCAACTTTGTTGAGTATTTACGGACATCGGAAACCATTTATCTCTCGGCGCTATAGAAAATATTTGTCAATTAATGGATTCCAATATGGAGTGCAAACAAAAAGCTTTTGAAATATTTTCGTACCAGAAACTTTTTACTATTTTGTTTCCCGACAGTGACAAAGGTAAGCGTTAATGCCGTAGGATTTAAAAATAGTTTCCCAGAGCTAGTTAGCTGATTAAAACATTAATTAAATTAAATGGCGCACTGTGCTGCGCTGCTATATCTTGGGAAATCAGGCCAGTTGCGGTTTCGCCTCTCGACTCAAAATCGGGAAGCTCTAGTGACACTGTAATTTCCGCTTATAATGTAATGTGAGTTTGTAATCAATTTGTGTATTCAGATGTTTTGGTTTGAAAATGTATTTAACGTAGAATAATTTCTAACGATGCCTTTAAGATACGCGAAAATAATAGAAATCAACTATTGAAGTACTATTTAAAGAATAGAGGACCGTCTTTAAAAATTGCTTTTAAAAAGTTCTTACGTCATTCCGTGCTGCATGAACTGAAGGTTTTTGCATACAACTCTCAGTAATAGGGACGTCCTTTGAAAGAGGACAGTGGGAACAATGCGGCCCCGCAGGACTATATTGAGAGTCATGTAAAAAAATGTACTGGACAAAAGCGAGTCTAGACTAGAATGCCTTGTTTGAAATTAGACGGTCCAAGGACTGAAGGGAAACCCCACCCTTTCTGATTGTTTGCTGGCGGCTAATCATTGATATTGACGCTTTGTAGCTGAGGTTTCATTACATCTTTTGTGGACTTTGCGTCTGTCAACGATGTTCATTCAAGCATTCAATCAGTTTCATAGATAATCTCTTTCTTTGTTAGTTCTTTTCATTATGATACTCTGTTGCGTAAATTTTCATTCAATTGCTTTTATTTTTCTTTTATTTATTAATGTTTTTTACAGCTTCGACGGATATGTTACAGTCTGATTTGAACATAATACACATGAGGAAACCATAAAAAAATCTTGAAAGTTATTCTAGATTAAATGTTCGTTAAGCGTTCTTAATTTGACGGCTGTAAACACAGATGAAATGCATTCAGCGGACGGGCGTGATGTCTAACGAATACTGGTTTTGTTCCGAGCAAAAAAATATGAGAACGTAATATCCTCACTCATACTCAAGAACAATGTAAAACTTTGTATTAAAAATATGAACTCGACAGAGTTAATTATAACAATTTGTAACACAAAAATACTCTGCATTTAGTGACAAGTGTAACCTTGGACAAAACACTGGATATTGAAGGCCCCTCTCAGTTTCCATAGGATCTTAGAACGTGATCTAAAAAATAATAGGCGTCGTGACTTCCTTATAATTCGAAGCAATATTTCGGTTAAAATATCGTAGATTCAAATCTGATTTACGATTAGAAACAAAAGAAGTCTATATTATGTACAAAATTGTTTACCAAAAGCATCGCATCTTGTTCTTGAATCCTGAATGCTTAAAAGCGTATACCCAAGCAAGCGTATATCCAAAAGTCAATTATTTTACTTTGGAATGATGAAATGAGGCGAAATTTAAGTTTTTCTGTTAATTTTCACAGGTACTCCACCAACGATAGTCTTACCACCATCCGGCTACTGGGTGGATGGAATGGAGGACACACCCCCTGATGGCGAAGATGGTGAACCTCGAGCCCAACCAGGAACCCCACGGCAAGCCACGAGGCGGCATAACATCGACACCGATGACACCGCCAAGTATTACAGACGATTCTTCCTTGGCAAGGTAATTCAAACCTTATTTTAAAACACTTAAGTTCATTTTACTCCACGCTAACACCAAGAAAAGGCGATTTCCTTGAGTGCTGTTGTAGAAAATAGGACATTATTAAGTTAAGAAGCTCTAGTCCACTTACATTTTCTATTTCTATAAGGTAAAAGCTTTTTGCTGGCAAGTTTACATTTTAGTTCAGGACTTGTATGAGGAGATTATAATAAAAAATAACACGATTCAATTGTTATCGAAGACTCGGAGTAGGCATTGAATTTATTGACAACACGAAATAAAGAGCATCGGGATATCGGTTCGAACCGAATACTTATATAAACCTCTGGAATGTTCGTGCGCAAAGTCACGTTCCAAAGGTCCATCCGCCATGACGAGAAGCTGAATTCCAACGAAAAAAATACACAAATCAAATCACGATTTAATTGCTTTCGTGACCAGAGCGTACTTTCTTCGAGTGGTTCAAATGGACGAAAATAAAAGTGGCATTACAAAATGTACTCCGGCCTTCTGACATTTGCGCGCCAAGCTGTCTGCGGGAAATAAAACCGGCGCGTGTTGCCAGCTGGTGTGTGCCAATTGGACGAATGCTTCATGTTTCCTTCCATATATACCACTTGTAATATATTCATTAGGCAAATTCAACCTTATTCTAAACTATTACAGTTAAAACGAGACCAGATTAGAATCTAAAACTACCTTTGTTAAGCTTATAATCACGACATCATGACGTTAAGATTAACCCAAAAAGCTAACACGAATTTACGTAATTATCGCAACATGGCAAACTTTATTGTAACGGGGTCGTGTATAAGCACCCTATGCTACACGATTCAGGTACACTTAGTTAAAATAGTATTTTTAAAACGTCGGCTCACTGCCACTTGATCACGTTTCCCTTGACATCGTATTGTAAATGAAATATTGCTGTCACGTCAATGTCGATGTCCTTTTATGCCTTGACCTCGCGCGAAAGGTCTCCCATCAGACAGGAACAATATAATAATTATAATTTCTCTCCCATTAATTACTTCAGGTCCCCGTAAATAATGTAGAGCAATTCAAGTGTGAAATTCAACATCGATGTTTCTTACATTCTCGTTAATAAAGCTTGTTTTTACTGGACACTAGAGTTTTTGCTAATTTCATTCTGATTAAGTTTTTGTTGTTGTTAAACAAAGTGGACAGAAAAACCTACACAGCCTTACCCTTCATATCGCCCAGTGAATTGTTCAAATAGTTTTGTTTCACACGGCTATAATAATTTCAATTCCGTACTTGTAATATCACATCGTGCCGAGCATATGATCTATATTTCACTGCACGACTGTACAATGTCAGCTAAGACCGCGGTCATATTAAGATATCAAACTTAATGTGCCCAGATCGCAAACTTTTATAATAAATTGAATGAAAAGCAGCAACCGACATTAAATGATTAAATAAATAGTGCAGCGATAATGATACTGCATATACGTATGTGCTAATAAAATACGAAATAATTTTAATTTAATTTAATTTTGGAAGATCTAGAGTTTAAAATGAATTATTTTCGATTATAAATCAGTTGGTTTTAATATTAAATTGCGGTTTTTCAAATAACTATTACAGGAGCAAAGAAAGCATCCAACTATCCGTATTTGTCATACTACAATTTCTCTGGAAGCTACTTACCCTTTCTTTACAAGTACATCTTATCGTTTTGTCTCAGGCTCCACCCACCGTCCAATCCATTACCACAACAAAATTCCAACTTTATCAAACTCGCTCATTACTAGCTCCGCTCCCCCCATGTTCGCAGCCTAACCCATGATGCGTACCACATCGGTACAGTTGCTGCCACGTGTGAACTTTCCCATACCCACGCCCATAGGCTCAGTTTTTATACGTTTTTTCGTAGCGTTTCGAATCTTCATAATTGCTATGTTTGAGCATGCGACACTTTTCGTTTTATATTCTTTGCTCAATAAACTGGTCTTTGTTTGTTTTGTATTTGTTTCGGTTAGTTATTTTATGGTTAATGGGCCATCTCATTGTCATCTTTGACATTGACAAATATTAGGATATCGTTTCTATCTTTGTATTATTCACATCAGTAAATAATTATTTATTCATTATCATTGTCACAATCAAAGGTCTCTCCGCAAATGCTTTAATAATGTAATAAAACTTATTCCCATCATCATCATCATCACGTTTAACTGTTAAATGCATAGTGGACAAAAAGTTAAGACGCAAGAAATAATTGCGGCTAAAGAGTATGCAAATGATATATTAGCAAGTTGTACTCACTCAAGTATCGTACGTAAATCAGCATTGCTAAACATACCCGAGCACTTTGACACTGCTATTCCCAGTAACGAAACAGTTTTTCGCTACTTATACTTACAAGAAATTAAAAAACCACAAGAGTCGGTCGGACGGCGACGTCGAAGCAATGTGTGCCCCCTATAAGTGTGCACGTTAATGTACGCTACTACAACGCACACTGCAGTGTAAATCGTGTAACTGCATAATGTTCGTCGAGAAAGTTGGTGACCACAGCCGATGTGGCTAGAGACGCCACTTTGTCTGCTCACACATGGGTAACTTACCTATAGTCGGTAGAAGATAATTTTGCGAAGAATGTAAACAGCTGACATGGTAAAACTTGAACTAAGATCCGAACAAACAAATAACAAAATGGACACTAAACGAACTATTATTAGCTTTGTCTGAGTTCAAAGAAAGTTGGAAACTAAAATACTTCAGCTCTGAGCTAATAAAACATAAGACGTGGTCTTTTTTTTAACAACTGGTCAAGCATGTAACGTGATTATTTAACTTTCTAGACGTCTGTGTAGTTTTATATTATTTTGAATAGTGTTGAAATACTTCAATGAAATATAACAATTTTTCTTTTCATGTGTAAGAGCTGGTGTAATAATTAATGTGTGAGAGAAAATATGCTGCGAAAAAGAGTAAAAAAAATTGTGTCCACCAATTAAAAACAAATGCATCGCCAACCGCCGATTAAGGTTCCAACCACACTCATTACATAAAAAATCTCGCGAGCGATGCGATAGTGGGAAAAAGCGTCTGGGCTCACCAACGCGGAACGGTTTGGCTTCACGCCCAGTGAGCCAAGTTCCCAGCTACATGTAGATTGCGCCGATTACAGAATTGTAGAGCAATTTAAGTCTCAACCCGCGTGTGTACTCGGCCTTATCGTGCGTACAAATCTTAACAGACGCCTCGTTTTGGAATTTTGAAAATATTCGTTTGACTCAACTTTTATACACACCTAATTTAAATTTAATTATGTACAGACACCAACGGTGTTTCGTTGGTTTATTATGTAGTAACTTGGATTCTTTTTTAAATTATTGCTTGATAGCCTTAAGGGAAGGAGCGAAGATGTGTATATTTAAAATCAGGTGAAGGATGTTTTTTTAAATTGTACTCTGCCGAGCGCTATGGTTATTTTTATAACAAAAACAAAATGAACATAACGCAACATGCAAAATAACCAGGCTCTCACAGTTTATTGTCACTTGTATTTGAAATGAATGATGGCAACATTTTGAATTCCCAACATAAATACGATGTTTTGCAATAAAATCTTTTTCGTTTATTTCAGTTTGACATTTAAATGCGATATTTAAAGTTGCATTAGACTCAGGCATACTTACCAAGAGGCATTAAATAAATAAATACGCTTAAACATAATTTAGCTTAAAGTGCGTATCTTCTAACAATTTGCATAAAATATTGCAATCGTTACATGTCAACCCGGTAAAGCTGATGGGCTATTGTGACACCGCAAGGGTTAGGCTAGATGAATGCGATGCTCCGATCGCTAAGCCGATACCAGCATCATGCTGACGTGTAAATACGTCCTGCCAGGGGCCATCATGTCCTGCCATAAAACCTATTGAGGGTTAACACCGGTAATATAAAATGTTATGGCCACCATGAAAACGTAAACACATTAACTCCAAATCTTTTTGTGTTAAAACATTTTTGTATGTAGTTAACATAATATTCAGAAACGAAAATCTTTTCTAACGAATTAAATATAAAAAAGTAAGTAGGTAAGTACTTGATTGATGAACTGGCATTTTAGATTAATCAAAAAAACTTTTTCTAATCATCTTATTTTTTAAATGAACGGACTCCTGGCCAATGACACGCTAGATCGTTTATTCTGAGAAGCATTTGTTTGTCTAGAAACTCAATCTTGTTATTTTCATGTCTAATAAACTGTCAATACAGCAAGCACTTAGCAGCACAAAGTGAAAAGGATCGTTAATAACATTTCGTTAAATAATAATTTGTTCGTCAATCCATTCGATTAATTCAGTGACGATGACAGATGCTCGACAAAAGAAAAATGGAAGCAATAAGCAAATGTCTTCTTTCATAAAGCAAAATTGGTTTGGGAACAATTCGTTTGGGTAAGGAATGGTGGGACTGAGAAATGATTGCCGTGCCCGAGGTGCCTAGAGGCTAGAGTACCCTGTGAATAGAGAGACGGTAGAAATAAAAACTGTGAGATCTGTTTAAGTACGGTTTTGGTAAACAGCTGGAGTTCAGGACGTTGACTCTAATAATATTCTGAAATCTTCGGTGAAATATGGTTTCATATGAAATTGATTTTGTGAGAATTGAAAGCAGCCGGGCGTAACCAATTCTTAGAGGAGAATATTTCATTGTACGGTCACCTTCAGAAGTAGCTAAACATTTCATAAAAAATTTAAGTATTTTTTTTTGTAAATCTACTTTTCAATTAATTATCATAGAATAGCGTAACTTTATCGACTATAGTTAGTAAGTAGTAAGAACGATAATCACCATCTTTTTTAATACTTTGACTCTCGCTGACTGTACGTTATCAGAAAATGATCTTTGGAATATTGAATTACTAATTGGCGATTAAAAGCGCTTAGTAATTTGAGTCGATACAAATTAGGTGTCAAGTTTTCATTAGATATAGGCCTATACAATAAAATCAAAGATTTCGCATTAAGTATAATTTGGCTTGTCATTGAAAAGTGAGACCCAGAGTCCATCAAGCGATTAAGTCTTCGCCTTTCATCTAATAGTTCTCACACAATCTACGAATATTTTAATCTTCGAATCGATGAATAGCCACACTTTCGCACAAATTGAAAAAAAAAAAAAACCTGTCAGATTCCATCTCAGATGACGTGATCCATCAGCGAGTTGGAAAAGGGGCATTAACCCCTCGTCCCTTCAATTACCATCTTTAGCTTTCAATTTGGTTCTTTGTGGGAACGTGAAAAGGCCATGCGATAAATACGAGATTTTTCAAAAAATTACAATCGCGTGATTGAATGGCCTTTATGATTATAATAATTTTACAAAACATGTTTACAATGTCTTTAGAAGTAAACAAACACTGTTTACTTTCGAGCTGTTTTCCAGTCATCGATCTGTGTCCTTTGCCTATTGTTTACTTGTTTACATATCACTGTGGAAGTGTGCGATGGCTGTCAATTAGCAGTCATTTTAAATTTAGAGTGTGAGAAGATAACAGGTAGTTATATACCCATACCATATTTATCGTCTGATTCAGAGAAAAATCGAAAGTTCTCACTCAATATGTTTCGATTACGAGTGAGTTTCACTTGAAAATCCTAATTTAGTTAACTTGATTTTCTTTGAGTCTATAAACTATGTGGTAACGACTTCCATAATGTATTGTGTATTTTTTCACCGTTTTCATTGAGGCAGAGCATTGTTTTATTGACAATGGTGTTTAGCTTATCCTTCGCAAAGGTCTACATGCTTGGGAATAAAAAATAGGGTCTGGCAAGGTTAAAGCGACAATGTAATGTAACTAATTAACATCTCCCATGGTAAATGGAGCTTTTGTTAAGACCTTGAGTTGCTTAAATACAGTATTTTATGTTGCGTAAAGTTTTGCTTCACTCTATTCAATGTTGTAAACAGAGATATGCTGGCGTCTAATTAGTCTGACTTTGATTAAGCATAATCAATTTATTTTTGTATGTTATTTTGGTCATATATTTTCCAAACAATTTGCGTTTCTTAGCTAAATAATTATTACTTACCACACATTTACTAATTAGATGTATCATTGGAAGATTCCATATTCAAAACAATACCTGCAATTATAACGCAGATGACATAAACATGAAGTAATTAAGAAGCGTAACCTGTTATCTCCTGTTTTGAACTAAGACTCAATTAACATTACATGTTAGGATCTGGTTATTAAAATATTAATATATGCGTTGTTTGTGTAACTACTTCGTACTTCTTTCCTTGTGGGCGTGGAAAATCAGTTCATAACGTTGAAAATGACATCATCGTTAAATGCTCTGATTCAGCCTATAATTGCGGAGCGCACCATTAAGTCAAAAGTCATTAGATCAACTCCATCGTCTTCGGTGTCATTTTCATCAAGAGTTCTTGACTTATAGGTCACTTGATTACAAATCTAGATCCAAATTAAGCCTTCCATTAGCGCGCTTAGATAAAGTTTATGTTTACGTTAGAAGTAATAGCTTCTAATCATTTATTGACTAATACGAACATAAAATATCCATTAACGATTCGATCATTACCCTTAAAATAACCGCCGTTGCTATAAACATCCCCTTTCTATGATATTCTATGGGGTTTTATAGGCGCGGGCGTGACTGATGGATATTTTACTGTTGTTTTGACGGTCAGTATTGGTTTTGTTCATTCCTAATTAGCTCAACTTTTCCTGTTACGTTGTTCCAGTTGCATTATCAAGTTCGCAATGTTTGCGTTACGAAACTCGTTTTAATCCCATTACGTTTGTTCTGTTTGAATTCCACCATAATTTGATATTTACCAGAAACGCACAATTATTCGTATTCATCGTTACAATTTAATCTCGTTTACAACGTATTGTATACAATGTCGGTAAAGCCGTAATGATATCTGTTGTTATTCCTTGGTAAGGATTATCTTACATGTAATATGTAACAGTTTGTCTTACATGTAGGAGTGTCTGAATTCAAACTTGGCCCACATCTCACCTCTGGGTCAGAATTGGAATGACTCTTGAGTTAAAATTGAAGGAAAACATCATGAGGAAACTTGAAAACTAGAATCAGCTATCGATGAGGTTTGTCTCGGGTGTGTGAAGACTGCCAACCAGCGCCAAGTTAGGTCGTGGTTAAGGAAGGTCTTATGATTCTGAAAAGAGGCCCGTGCCAAACAATGGGCCTCTTATGAGATAAATTATACTAGATCGGCACGAAGAGATCTAACTGAACAAGAACATGAATATATTAGACGACTTCAGTTAACGAATGACGGGGAGAAAAAAATCTATAAAAATAAGTGTGGAAAACGATATTTTGATCACTGATCACATTTATATTGTTACTTGTGCACAAGAAGATATTACTTACCATTCTCTTGTGGTCAATCCTTCGTCACCTATGATACTAGAAGAGGGGCGATTTTTCAACGGGAGGCACTTCTCCAGAATATAATATTAATTGCTAAAAATATTGTTCACAGGAACACATCAATTTGGTTGGATCTGACGAGAATCTCGGCCCCGTAGTGATGTCCCTCAAGAATGAGCACATGGCTGGTCAAGATCACACTAGGATATTGTTGAGGCTTCGCACGGAAACCATGCACGGACTTATACCCACCACTAGTGAGTGAAAGCTTTATCCTACTCATATCATGAATATGAAAATGTTTGGTTTGATGACTGAAATGACCGAACATATTAGTATTGTAGTATTCATATATATATAAAATTTCGGCGTCAGATATTTGTTACCAACCAACTAAATTAAATGAAAGTGGTGTATTTACTACTGTACCCTCAGATTAAGGTGAACAAAATAGGCAAATAGCGACTATAAACATGCATTTGTTTCTTTTCCAGGATCAGGATTAATGCCACCGCCTCTCAAAATGGCAAAAATGCTAAACGAACAAGTGAACATCGACAACTTCACGGCCGTCATGTGTCTCAACGCGTCATCACTGATAGCGGCGTACGACGAACATGTTTTAGTGAACTGCTTCAAGTTTGGAGTCCTATACCAGGCTTATGGGCAGACGACAGAAGAACTACTGTTCGGGAACAACGAAATATCACCTGCCTTCGAGGAATTCCTAGACATGTTAGGACAGAAGATCAAGTTGAAGGATCATAAAGGTTAGTTTTGTTTGTACAGCTTTGGCAGTGCAGCCTTTGGAATGATAGCCGCTGGCAGCTTGCC
The DNA here is from genome assembly GCA_947562105.1 of Shargacucullia verbasci. Classification (NCBI taxonomy): domain Eukaryota; kingdom Metazoa; phylum Arthropoda; class Insecta; order Lepidoptera; family Noctuidae; genus Shargacucullia; species Shargacucullia verbasci. Next base: position 6,440,111 of record OX387296.1, read on the forward strand.
TACATGCTAACCCCTAGGATTTCGACGTCCAAAACATTTCAAGCTTAATTCCACGCCAAGAACATGACACATATCATGAATTTTGATAATAACAAGTTCATTTAAAAAAATAGGAGCTTATTTAGACTTTGTTTTATCTTAACCATATTTTCCATCTCTAACTATCCCATTCACATTATCTTACTCATTTCTCAAAAAGATTGGACTCCATTAGTTTACCAGCAAACGATTGAATTTTAGCAGTGCCTATACTGGCCTGGCATCCTAATTATTTTACGGTACTTAAGCCCAACAAGCATCCCTACTTAAGGTAATTAATGAAACATTACTAACAAAAAATTCTCCACCAGGCTACCGGGGCGGTCTGGACATAATAAACGGCCACACGGGCACGGAGGCCGTTTACGAGACGTACCACAACCGCGAGATAATGTTCCACGTGGCTCCCTTACTGCCACACACTGCCGGCGACGCGCAGCAACTGCAAAGAAAACGGCATGTCGGCAACGATATCGTGGCGATTGTTTTTCAGGTAAGATTTCTTTACTACAACTACGACGACAATGTTGGCGTAGTGTAGGAGTTTTGATGCACACAACGAATATTTATATGATCTACAGATATCTAGTTTTAAAGGCCCTGGTTGCGTGTGTGTATATTTTTGAACTATGCTTACGATCCAGCAGAAAGGTTAGCTTTATTTAAAAAAAGAAATAGCTATCATGAGATAATCCCGCTCCTGTTATACACTGTTGACCTGCAAAGAACAACCAATCATGGCAGAGATACTGTGGAGATTTTCTTAATGTAAATATCTCAAAATCGCTATAATTATTTTGTGACGACTTAAAGAAGCACCGAGTCTCTAAAATGTTTACAGTCAACAATAACATGGAAGAATTAAATCTATTTGGTAAAAGTATTATAGGTTTGAGCTACATTATCGAACACGTCTGTGTGCGAATTTACATTATAATCTAAAGTTATGAACATGTAACTTACGTTACAACGTAGGAGCATAAAGCTGCTCTTGTGAAGTGAGTACTGAACAATAGAACAAGAATGCTGAAATGCTTTTCATATAGATTGTTTATTACTTTATGCGAAGTAATGCAATAATTTAACGTGTTTATAGTACGGTTTGCGCAAGTAGTCGCGAGATATTGTGCTCTTACAATAAATAGGGGATAATCAACGGCTGATACTAAATCTTTCATTGCACAGTGCAATAAGACCTTTCGACTTCTATAAGCCCTTCCCCGCCATTATTATAAATGAGAAAGTGAGTCAGTTTGTAACGTCTTTATGATTAAAATATCGAACAGATTTTGATAGAATTTTGCACAGAGACAACTTGAAACATGGAAAAGTACATAGGCTACTTAATATAGGCAAAATCATCATCAACATACGTGATCCAAGCCTCGTCCACTGCTTGCATAGTACTAGAGTACTTGAAATTAAATTTCTATTGTTTGAATTTGCAGGAGAAGGCAACACCATTCACGCCAGACATGATAGCATCTCACTTCCTCCACGCATTCATCGTGGTCACGCATTTGGAGTCAGCCGGTGGGGAGACCAGGTAATTAAGTTGTTTTAATATATTATTCAAAAATGTCGTTCTCAACATCTCCATTTTAAGTTTATCTTTATTAAATACCTGTACCATCTTTTAGTTTACGATATTGGCCCAAAGTTAGTTTAATTATGCTATATCTTTTTATTACAAACATCATTGAAGAACAACAATTGATAGTTTAAAATTACTATCAAATTAAACTTTACTCTCATCATTGTAAAAATATAAACAAAACCTATGGTGATGTCGATTAAACTTACGTTCGTTGTGGTTTTATTTGAAAGACTAAATATCTTCCAACCTTTTTTGTTAGAAAGAGACATAATTAGACTAAATTAGTTTAGTTAGTAGACAACAGAGTCAGCACAAATATCAAGTCGGGCTATGAATTTAAGTTTTACAGTACAATATTGTCTTACTAATAGCATCTCTATTTCTGGGGAATCCAAAGAAATAATTTCCTTTGAAAAGTGAAATTCCAACTTATAAAATGCACCGAACGAACTGACTAGTTATAGAAGTTATTTTTATTCAGAATGTCTCCTATTTTTAATCCAACAAACTTCAGATGTTGTTACTTTTTTCCCACTTGTCGAGTGACTTGTTTAACATAAAGTTTGTGTTGCTTCTTAACAACGCACAGAAGCATTATTTGCATAAGAAGTAGAGAAAATGGCTCGGAAAGTAAAATGGAAATTTTCTCAGTAATTTATATGCAAACGAATCTGGACTGCGTAATTAGAGAGCTTTTTATATGGACAAACACTAGGTGGACGATTCACTGAACGTCTTAATGTTTCTCGGATTTGTTAAAGGTTAAATGTAATGGAAACTTGAGAATAGAATAGCTTCATTATAGAACTAACCAACCTCATTGGTCTCGGTAAAGAGCCGTCAGACGCAGACGTCGATGCCATTGATAGAGGTCGTATCACAAGAAGTCTTGTGTTCAGGTTTAATTAGGACCTATTCAATCGAACACAAGTTTTTTACTAACAAAACCTTCTTTAAAAATTACTTCAATAGATAGATAATCAAATAATTTATTTTGGAACTTTTTCGGCCATTTACGAATCTATTTTACAAGAATTTACGAATGCCCTAGACACCGATCATTTGTGGTTTATTTATTTACCGCAGGGTATTATTATCATTATTTCAATATTGGTATTAATGTCGTTCAAAGTTATATCATGATTACTCATTAATGTACTATTTAATAACGATCTTATATACATTGGACTATGATTTAGAGAATTTTAGTGGTTGAATACTTTCAAGTTATTGTTGAATAACTTGTTCAACTTAAGGAAATTTTATTTCCAAAAGAACTGCCTCATTGGTCTAGGTTGAAAGCACGACTGCTAATTGTGAGGTTCTGGGTTCCACAAGCTATATTCAAAAGATGCAGAACAAAATTTTTGGTTATATTTTTCCTTAAGAAAGTATTCATAGCACAATGTGTCATTGCATTTATTTACATACTATTTTACCATGTTCCAGGTACAAAGTGGCCGTCACCGCTCGTGATGACGTACCATTCTTCGGGCCGACTCTCCCGCAGCCGTCGATATTCCGCAAGGGGCGAGAGTTCAAAGAATTCCTCCTTACGAAGCTCATCAACGCCGAAAACGCGTGCTACAAAGCAGACAAGTTCGCCCAACTGGAGTTAAGAACTAGAGCGTCGTTACTGCAGAACTTGGTGAATGACTTGAAGACGAAGACCACCGAGTTCTTGGGAGCGGGGGTGAGATTAGAGCCGGTGTCGCCGCAGCCTGACGGCACGCCCCGGCAGGACGGGCCTGGAGCGCGGTTTATTGATACGGTGAAGAAGGCGTTAATTTCTAAAGTCAGGTATGTACCTAACAACATGTTTATGTCATTAATTTTCTGTGGTTAAAAATAATAAAAACACTGCTAGGCACGGGCTTGTTCTCAGTAAGAAGGATGTAGGCTTAAATCCAATACGCTGGCCTGTTTATATCGGTTTTCTCACGATGAATATCATCAAGCTAGCCAATTCCTCGCGATCGTTCATTACCGGGGCCATAAAGGTCACATAGTCTGCAGTACCTACAGGCTAATGATAATTAACTATGAATTATTTACGAAGAATGGAAAATGAGTATTGTTTTGCTAAAGAAAATTATACATTTATTACTCATGCAGCCAAGTTAACTAAACACAGCTTTGCAAATAGATATTAAAATTCAAGTTAAACAAAATGCAGCTGATGGCTGCAAATAGGTACTAGTCAGTTTTATTTTGATAATAAATATAACAATATGCCTCATTGGTCTAGAGGTCGCAAGTGTGGCTGCTAAAAATGAGCTCAAGTCCTGGGCTCAATTGGTCCTGGTCCTGGTCCTGGGCTCAATTGGTCCTGGTCCTGGTCCTGGGTTAGGTTATTCTCAGTAAAAGCCCGAAGTTTGGAACTGGATGGAAAGTGATTGTACAGTAAACCTCTGCTTAACCCTTCGGAGAAGACAGGCGTGATGTTAATGTTTATTTCTTTTATTTTCAGATCACCAAGTGTAGACACGAATCTCTCAGGCGACAGCAACAAGAACCCATTAAATAAGAATAAGTTTGTTCCAAATGAAACACATACTCCTAATGTAAGTATTGTATGTATCATTTAAAATTATGTGTACCCATTCTATTCTTTTATTTTAATAATATTCTGTATGGTTTATATCGGAAATCGTTTTCTTTTTCTTTATTGATGTACAATGAAATTGAAGTCAGAATTAATTCTTGATCGATAGTTAAATAGAGTATGCTTTAAAAATATTTTATACCCAAGCAAATGGTTGCAAAGTAAAATTTGTATACTTATGATACGGTAAAAATGATAATTTTTAAATCGGTTGTATCTGGTTGAAATATAAATAAAACAAAATTCAATGTAGAACCCAGCTAAGTCTTTAATTAATCAAGAAGAATCAAAGAATACAAAAAAAAAAAAGATTTTATAATACTACGAAACAACGTGATTCGCATAAGTGCTACTTAAACTTAACGTATACTTAAATGGACTTCCACCTGTGTTCACCTCTTATGGCAACTGAATGGCTACGACTACAACAGTACAATGAAATGAAAAGTAAAATTAACTACGGGACATGTTGCCACCCGTGTCGCTTACTGACTTCACTACTAGAGTTACATCAGTAATCGGAGCTATCATGACATTCCTCATTCAGCTATTTGTTAGTTCTTCTGTTTTTATTTCTTGAGGGCTATCAATTTATACTATGTGTATGTGTAGGTGCTTATTGTGAGACACGAGACCAGTCCTATGCCCAAATAATTGACCAAAGCAAATATGATCAGGTAGAGAGACAAACTCAACCCTAGTCACGCCACAATTATCATGTGCATTTTTAACGTGTGCTAATTCTTCAGAACTCCACCTAACTATTGTAACTAATTCCAGAGCGGGCGCTCCAAGTCTTCAGTGGCATCGTCCTCTGCGTCCGCAGTGTCGGTGCGGTCTGCGGGCGGCTCGGGCGCGTCGCACGCGTCGGGCGAATCCAGCCCCGACGTGACGTCACGCGCCGCGCCCCCCCGCCCTCCGCTCACCGACCACAGCGATGACTCCAGCCTTAACTCTGTGGATCTTGATCCTCTTGGTAAGTTCATTTTGACTGATGATGGTGATGATGAACACCTGTGGATCAATTGTATGGAATGTACTAGATAAATTAATATATAGTAGGCTCCTTTGTAAAAACGTGGTTAGGAAAGTTGATATTAAATATCTTATAATCATCTATCATCAGAAATGATCGTGTGCAAAATCATTATTATTAGGTATTTGGTTTTTCGAGAATTTTGTTCTCCATACATTTCATGACGACAATGTCACAAAGATTATATAATCTAGAACCATCAGTATCCCGTCGCTGTTTCTATCTCACTGCCGTCAAAAACACGTAGCAACTCATCACAAATAACCACAGCCAAAGGCCATCCTGTTAATCAATGAAGCATGTTGGTGATGTCGTCCTAATCTAGTTTTGATGAAGTAATAGTGTGATTTCTTCCAAATAGACGACAAGGACTGGCTGAGTTGTGGTAAAAGTGCAACAGGTTAGTCCTGTAGTGTAGAACACTGTACGTGAATGTTTTGTTACACCTGTCGTCTGTGTAGAGGCATGATTTTTTCAGGTTTTTTTTTTATAAAAAATCTTTTTTACATATACATATTTCGTTGGTTACAGCACTGGATGTGTTATATGGTTATGAATGTATTTTGGTTGTACTTCGTTTGTTCAGTTTGTAGTTCTTCGTTTTAAGGTTATTTTTAGTTAGTTAATGCTGTAAAATATTAAATTGCTTTTTTATATCGTTACTGCACAATAAAAGACCTGCCTACTTAAACCATATACAAGTTCTACAAAATAAACACAGTGATTTAAATTATTTTCAAATAGAAACTACACTAAGATAATTACTGAATTATTTGCACTATAATCGATTTTTCTTTCTAAAAAGACGTAATAACCAAAATAAATAAGTTTTTTCTTTTTTCTTAAAATATGAACAGTCTCTTCCAATATTTTCAGCCAACTTGTACTCACATAAGGACGAACAGTGTAGTACAATACTAACAATAGCTTTTATGTGCCCAGGTGGGGTATACGTGGACAGCGACACCGGGCTCGAGTCCATGTCGTCGGCGGAGGCGGGCGCGGCGTGCGGGGGGTGCGCCGCGGGCGGGGGGCGCGGGGAGGTCACGCCACGCGACGCCGAGCTGCTGCGGCAAGAGGTGTGCCGCCTCAAAAACGACAAGCTCGACCTACTAAAGCAGAATATTGTAAGTATCTCTTGATATACTCTCGGTGACCCCAAAAAATCAGCCTCATTTAGAAACTGATTTTTTGGGATCACTAAATCCTGCAATAAATGTTTGAGCATAGAAACAGAAGAATGTATCGCTGGGCTTTAACGTGTGCGAGTTTTCCTGGTCCTCAGTCCAAGTTACCGGCAAGCTATAGAAAACAGTGTGCGTACGTTTCCAATAGAAGTCACTCAAATGCGCGCGCACGTTGTTTTGATACATTTTTGGATTAATTTTTCCTGGAGCTCGACCATAGCTATCGGAACTTTGGTCGAGCTACAGAGAAAAAGCACCCTAGGGTACTGGAAGAGAAACTATTAAAAATGCAGCTTAAACACAGTTACGAATAGTGATTTATTTATTTAACTTTCCAAGCCTGCTGCCTCAGATGAGGGAAGGTATAATAATGTTTATTGTAATTTTCATCTCACATTCTCCTACTTAAAATCTTAGGATATTTCATGAATCATGGTTCAACAGTGTGATCCTAATCAATTATTATGTTTTTTTACAGACATGGCAAAACGAGATAAAAAGTCTACGTGAAAAGGAGATGTCACTACAAGCCGAGTTGAACTCCATGTCCAGAGAAATGCGAAGGCTTCGGGAACAACAGGTCACCGGTACCATCATCCCCAATCCTTCCACACACGATTCTACCGCTTAAATATGAATCCTATTGGAAAGAAATAAGGTCTTATTTAAAGTACACACGTACGCCTTTCACATATGACTCAACCGCTTTAACGTATTTTGGACCTTGTAATAAGGTCTTGTACTTGCGTACACATATTTTTGATGACTGCTGTGGGACAGATCTGATTTAGAAATGACCAAGTAAGGTAATCTGGGATTTAGGAGGTTTTGCTGAACGAATGTTTTAGTAGTAGTACTCAGTATAATGATGTATGTTGCTCTCTTTACAATATATATTGTAGCAAAAATAGTTCATGTGCAATATTGTGTTCTTAAATCTAGACGTCTGTACAATCTCAGAACATATAAATAGCATTTTCTTCGATTTATTAATTAATTCGAATCGAATTATTCGAATTAAATAATGCTCTTTACACGGTTTTGAAGTTGAACAGTCAATTGCAATATAAATATTGAATATAGTAGCAAAACTACTCCTTATATTTATTTACGTAAAAGATGTCCCAGTTTATTATATTAGTAATAATAACTAATTACTTCTTAGGTCGTGGCTTGACTGACTATTAAGAGAAATGCTAAAACTTCGACGTAATATAACGATTCTATAGCTAATTAGAGAGAATATGATTCGAATCTTTTTATATGTTGTTATACCAAAACTGAATTGTTAATGTCTAATGTTAGGCTATTCGCTTTTGTAAATGTTGTGATAACCTAGCTTATTCGAGACATTATAGTTCTTTAAATACCATTTTATATTATTGTGTGATTCACACAAATGTATGTATTTATTTCGAAAAGCATACCGCTTGTGTTCTTTTAGAGAATTGTTTGTCGCGCAAAATGATTATTTACTTTTCTATTAGTAAGTAATTGTAGAGATAAATCTCTTAAAATCTTTTGTCACAGTCTCGGAGTGCTTCCTTTATAAACATGTTTGAAGTTAAAATACCATCTGAATTGAAAAAAAAAATACACTAACAAAAGTTGATTCTTAATCTTAGGAAAATGTGATTAAATTACTTCACATTAAATTAATAATTATCATGGATGCAACAGTCAAACAATTGATATTTGATTATTTTGATTTTTGCGAAGCATTCATGAACTGACTGAAATATTTCTTCAATGTTCTTAGTAACATTCAACGGAATTTTATGTACTAGGAATTTAGATGACAAAATAACGGTACCTACTAAATTAAGCCTCGAATTATCTAGTAGAAAGCCTATACATAATTATGGTGCGTTAGAGACAAAAATATAACTGAATCATTCTTATAGTGATTTAGATACTTCAATTTGTATGAGAATATCCCAGTACATTTTCATTTTGTATGTAGCGTTTCTACTGCACAGTGCAATTGTATTTTAAGTTCAGTTTTGCTTAATAACATTGATAGCCTTACTAATGAAGACCACAATCGTGTGAGAATTGTTTGCTAGCCTGCCATCTTTGTCCACTCAGTTCTATCTAGAACTTTAGAAAGAGACAAATATATTTCATTACCTTTAATTTTATGGTATGTCTGTCTATGTAAGTAAGGCTATTATCATTATTAGTTTACAAATTTAAGTTCACCAGTTACTGTAAATATATTCTAAACTGGTCCTAGGCTATTTGATTAAACAGTATTTCTTTTAATTTATGCTTCGATTTAAGTTTCGTTTCTCGAGTGTATTTGCGGTTGAATAATGTTTTTGTTGTTTATAATTAATATTTTATACCAAAGTTAACATTCCCCACTAAATAGTTTAGAGTTTTTTTTATATAATTATTACTTTAAAGTGAACCAGTATTTGTATCGTTTCAACTGACAGAATACGCTAACATTATTCTAAGTTTACATTTAACTTCTCTATTAAATGTATTCATTTAGATTTTTGTTCGACTGTTGATTATTAGAGTTGATTGAAACCAACTGTTGATTCGTCTTCACTTAGACTTAAACCAAATATTGAGCGCGGAGCGTTAGAGGAAATAGATTATAATTATAAAAAGATACCTATTGAAATATATGAATAGTTAATACTAAATAAATATTGTTGTTTTATTCTTAAACATTCAACGGGTTCCGTCTTTCTGACATGAGCTTGGACGATGAAATGAAATTCTGTAAGTAATGGTCGTAAGCTGATAGGCTCCTAAAAAACCTGTGCGGGGTGGACGAATGTTTCGGACTCAATAATCTCCTTGCAATACCTGCCTGTAAAGACGCAACTGTTATTACCTATATGCAAAAGAACTCTGTTGTGCCAGAACACTATTTTGTGTATTATATGAAATACTATAATGAGCTTTTTACCGCAGTGTAACTACCAGTGAGATATTATAACAGCGCCATCTGTAAAAATTTGTCTTCACTTTACGTCATAACATCGCTCTTGGAATCGTTTGTTGTATTCCCAGTAAATAGATGACGCTATTCAAGATTAGATTTACTTGTAAACAGCGCCATCTATGTTTTGTTGTACATGATAATAGGTGGTTACATAGTCCTATTGTAAATAGGGTATTTACTCTTGACACGGTTGTACTGAAGGATGAAGGCTTTCTTGTAATATGAAATAAGAATCTTACGTGTTATTGATAAATCGGAGTTTGATGCTCGGACTTAAACATTTTAACATAAAGTCCAAATTTTTTTATAGGTATTATAATATATAGAACACATAACATAGCATCACGCCTGTATTCGCCGAAGGGATAGATAGCGGTGTACTACTGTACGCTTTCAATTTGCCCGTGCCGGGGCGTGCCTATTGTCACGTGCCGGGCACTGATAATTTGTATAAATAAAATCTGAAAGCATTTTGCCATACCCGGAGATAAGACTTCACGCTTAGTAGTCGGACTTGCAACCGCTAGATCAGTGAAACAGTTTCCAAATAAGCAACAAAATAATAAAATTGCAGATACCAGGTGTGTGCTACTACGCTAAAAAAAGAATGCATTGTTTTAGTGGTCTAAAATCATCTTCGCATTATTGCGTTTCTAATGAAACCAATTTGGGGCCCATCGGTTGGATGGTTTCAAAGTCTATAACGGACATAGGTACAAACAATTTTTGTGTTTTATATACATATAGATTATCATACGCTATCTGTTAAAATAATATTTGGAATCTTTATCGCGAGAGTGAATAGGCATTATTTGCGTGATCCTTGTCAGCATTGTCAGTTAACATCGGGCGAGTTGCTGACAAACACACTCAAATTTATTATAAAATAAAACATAGTCCTATATTTTTGTAACATAGAGCTCCAAGCGACATCGCTATGGGCTCCTTATGTTAGAACCACTTTACATACGGCGGTTAAGTTTAAAGGTTATAGAGCTAAGTTGTTAGCTCACCTGAGATACTAACCTACTTCCCTAAGTGAACTGAACATCTCTTGGAACTGTTACTTTTTATGTTTTTATATCCTTCTTCCTACTATATACTAAATGTAATAGGTAAAGTTGTGTACTCGACGCTAAGAAAACGTGTGCGGAAGTGATTGTATGTTACTTTTATTCATTCGCTTTTGCAGATAGGTACTATGTTGGTAGATCTAAATACTTTCTATGTGTATGGAGTTTACGATACCACGTTACATATTCCAGCTTATAAATTGCTAATTGTAGATAAATGAGTGAGTCGGTATGTGCTTTTAATGAGCATTTAGGTAAAATTGACGATAACTGGATCTAATAATAATTATTATTATGATTACAGTGACGGACCAATTCTTAATCATGTAGTCTAAAAATCTACCAATAGCATATTTTTTTCTTTATTAATACAACGGAACAAATATTGATATGATCTACAGATGACATGTATGTTTGTAAACAATACCCACGACACAGGAGAAATCCTAGTGTGGGCCAATGTTTTTTAAACAAAAAGAAAGAAAAAATAATTACTCCAGTATTATAATGTATTCGGTAAACAAAAATTAATTCCAGCACCTAAATATATACATAAAATCAAAATTTATCAAAATTAGACAAAATAAATCCACATTTTACTTACATTGTGTAAGTAATTTTACTTACATTTTTTATAGTAAAAAAATAATTCATGTTCAGGTATGTAACTAAAAAAAACTAAAACTTAAACTGTATTGACTCGCTTTTCAGTAAAATTGCTTGTACTACATTTTTCTTTGTAAAACTGAGGAAATGTATACGTAGGTAATTCATATTATGTAGGTACGAAACATCACTGAATCCCTAACAAAATACTGTCTGACGTATTATGTAGAGTACGGTCTACATCTTCATGATGATTGAGTTACCGTCAAAACCTTTAACGGCTGGACGCGTCGTTTGTTCCCATTTTAGCATTCATTCCCTTTGTCCCGAGTTGCAAATTGCGCCTAATTACTTTAAGCGTTTACCTAATACAGAGCTGAAATAAACTTTGGAGACTGCGTAGGACTTTCTAGTGATTTGGTGACATAAAAGAAGGTTATATCTAGGAGTTTAGTTTGAAATAATAACCCTAATTAACTTTCGAACTAATGATTTGAGTTGACAAGCCTGGATTTTGAAACTCAGTTTCAGTTTTCGGTAGCTAGACAAACTTTTTATGATTAGAACTTTTAAAGACAGGTTTGCGAACACCTAAGTAGGTACTTAGTTGTACTATCTTTTGATACCCTATACACATACACTCAGACCCAGTATAACGTGCGTACTCGAACTAGTGACACGCACCACGGAAAGCCAATCGCTTGGCCACTAAATCTACACCACTACGTGTGTATAGAGAAACTCAAAAAAACAGCATGTCAACTATTTTTCTATAAGTAAGTACTATATATTTTCCCCGACTTTGCCCGACAATCATGACACATGGGGGGTGCAGACGCCATAGCTCTCCTAATAGTAAAACACCCTGAATATAAATTAAAGTTTGAAGACCCCTTTTTAAACTTTACCGATTACGTACCTACATTTGGTAAATAATAATTAACAAATGATGAAATTAATAAGCAGCTTATAAAGATAGGTACATAAGAGAATTCTGTGCTGAAATCGGATCGGATCGCTCTATTTATATTTTAATTTAATGCCTACCTGCGGTTCCTATCGAGAGATTAATTAAAGTCGGATTAGCTTATAAGAACGAGATTTCCACTCTTACGCACGTTGAATAGATGATTGTACCGTTATTAACTTGTATTAAGTATGAATACTCGTATCTTGTAACGAATAAGAATATTGTATTTTATTTACAAACGACTAAATAAGGCTATACTCTCACCGATGGTGTTAAAATTATATGACTCATTGGTCTAGCAGTTGCGCTTGCGACTGCTAGACGTGAGGTTCTGGGTTCGGTTCCTGGTTTGGGCAAATTATTAGTGGGTTTTTCTATATGAAATTCTTAGTACCAGTACGGAGTCTGGAACTGTATCCGGTAGATGGCAATAGAATCGTCCCATATTATTCAATAATGGTATCAGTGATATGTAGGTGTAAGTGCAATAGTAGGTACACCTCTGCTTAACCCTTCGGGGAATACGTGGGTGATGCTATGTTATGTTTTACAAGTTTTCAGTAGGAACGATACCCGTACCTACTTACTTAAATAAAGTGTCTTCAAGGTTAATTTGTGGTATAAACTAGGTAGGAGACAAATAATTAAGATGTTGTAAATATTCTTGACTGACGGACTTCTGTTTCATTATACTAACAACTTGTTTCTTTTGCTAATTATGTATATAAGTATAGGCTGTTACATTACCCTAGTTATAACACACATTCTCATGTTTAATTCTACAATAATATTCACAGGCGTCAAAAATTATCTCGTCATATTAAACAACGATTATTAATATCTAAATGTTTTGGCCATAAAATAATTACGCTCTCCCATTATATGTATATACCTACTATACACAATATTCACTGCGCCATATTTTCGAGGATGTTAACCAACAATAAAGAAGTCGTTTAATAATTATATTCATTTGATGAACACGGCTTGCACAAGTTTTGCTATACCTACTAGGTATAGGTTATATGTATATAAAATACGTCAGCAACCTGACGCCTCATAGAAACTAAGCTGCCTAATATAAATATTTGAGTCGCATTAAAACGAAATTAGAAAAAAAGAATTGACCAGATTTTAAAACTGGGGATAAATAAAACAAGTCACATATTTTAGTATTTGGTGTAGGTACTCATATCCTAAGCTTAGACCGGTTGTCAACTTTAATATTTTAAGTTAACTGCCGTCTGCCCTTCCATGCAATACGGCGCGAACTTATTCCCATCTAAAATTTATCAGAATTTTGTGAAAATCCTAATAAAACTGACCGATTTGGGAATCGAACCACTAACCATATGTTCACCAGCGCCCCCACTGGATCAATGAGACAGTTTAATATTCTATTTCATATTTTATTTAATATCTTTACCTTTCAGTTGATAACCCTCCCAAAACGCATAAAGAAATAATTTAAAATAGCGTACATAAAATAAAAACAAATCCGAATACCCAAAAGTGATGTTAAGCTTAGCTTGCTTAGCAAATCTTCACCATCTAGGACATTACATGATGTAATGTGTTTACTTTGATGAAAGCTTTGAATTTCTTTTGCGACTATAAATTGAATCCATTTCCAATTCTATTTATTCCGATTCCATACACTGATATTACCCCCTCTGACGTAACATTTACATTTTATGAAAGGGCACGAACGTACGTTTAAGTACTTTTTGCTTACTTTATCATCATCTACCGTAAAAGCTGTCATGATGTACTTATGTTGTAACGCTGTTCATATAGGTTTTAGTCGTGTTTACGAAGACTGTCTAAAACAAAGGGTGCAAGAGAAATTTTTATTGATTAGCTGGTTGAATGAATCGCGTTTTTAGCTTTTTTTATATTACTACCGTTTCTTATATTATAAAAAAAAAAACAACTAATAATAATAATAATAGGTAATATTACGTATGGCACGCTAGTTGTTGCGGGTTCGATTCCCGCCCAGATCAAATTTTATTTTTAAACAGTGTGTCTAAATGCGCCCAAAATACAGGAATTAATCCTAGTGTAGTTAGTGTAGCTAGTTTGACATGCTTCTTTTAAGAAAAATATGTCTTCCTTTTGAGTTCAGAGAGAAAATGAATTGATGATCCAACACATAACTGCTAAGTAATAACTAACTTAAACTAATATACGGCAATCTATGATTACAATGTGGTCATAAACGGTCACCCATCCAAGGACTGACCGCAGCAAGCATTACTTAACCTCGCAGATCGACTGAAATGAAATGAAATGATTTATTTTGCAATTAGGATTTTTCAAACTAGATGGCGTCGGCATTTCCTGCTGATCTGCACGGTAGCTATTTACCTACGAGCTCCTCCAAAGTAGGTACTATCTTCATAAACAGAAAACTAGCAAAGCTGTGTGTCTAAAGCCAAACGTGTGGCTCCTAAACAAACTAACTCTGCAACATTTAATTTTGTACTGTAGATTTTAACTTTGTTAATAATTCATTATCGCGGTTCCTCAGGTTGCCTCTTGTATAGTTTATACCAACAGCTAAAGGGCTTTCTCGTTACTTTGTTCATCTTGTGAAAGGAGATAGTACAGAGGAAATAGTACGTTCAAACTTATTTATATTTTACAGAGCAAGCAGCAACGCATCCGTGAAGCATACAATTAGACGTTTCTTTTAATGACGTGCCTTGAGTTTCTGTCCTAAATAATTTTTTTTTCTTTCTTTTTGTCTATCGTTGTTATATTTTATTCTAACAATATATTAACGAACAAAATATTAGCTAGTTGTGATATCGTATTTCACATATTACAGTGGTGCCAGTTTTTTTAATGCCGCTATTGATAATGATTTTCCTCAAAGAATTCTTTTGGACTTTGCTCGACCTGTGAATCAAACCCAAGACGCCCCGCTCACCAAGCTGGTTAGCGACCACTACACCTATGTAGTATGTTTAAAAATAATGTCTTATAAATTAATTAAGTAATAAGATAATTGAAACAATAATTTATAGTACCTAAGCCTGCGCTTTGAAATATCACAAATGACTCCTGAAAAAATAGCAAATAGGTAAATAGAACCTTCTTTTTTGATATCGGATAACATGTTGAGTGTACCTATAACCCACAAAGGTAATAATCCAAAGCAAGTTAATATATTTGCATGATGTATTGCAGCGCATAGTTTGAATATACTGTTTCAGTGTAAAGTTGCACGATGAATGCTTTCATGCTTCATACGTTACCTACCCGCTTAGCAAAACTTGTATGAGAAAACAAGACGCGAAGTGTGCCACTTTGTATCGCTATTTTATTCCTGACATAAAATAGATGTTTTACACCATTCTGCATAAGTTAACTAGTGTAGGTTGGTGAGAAATATTTATTATTGTAAGTATGTATCTTTTTCATAATATTTACACTCTGTTAAATTATGTAAGACCCGGGTACGTCTTAAAACTGCGGCCAGACACCGGAGGACGGGCAGCAGCGTCCTCTTACTAATCGGTGAGCCACTGCGATCCCCAAGCCGCCTGCCAAGCGTGGGGATTATGGTAACCCCACCCCCCCTTGGGGGAGGCCTTCGTTCAGCAGTGGACGTTTTCTGGCTGATGATGATGATGAAATTATGTGATAATTAATCGATTTAAGCATCTAATCCAGGGCTTACACTTACGCAGTAATATTTACGATCACCGTATTTAAACCCAGCTATGAGACAAAATTAGAAAACATCCATTATTTTTATATAAAACACATTGTCTATTAATAACAATTTTCAAAAATAATCTACTATTTACCTCTATAATAAACAATATTTATTCACTTATAATTAGATAAATAATCCAGATTATATCTCAATCAACTCAAAACCCTGAGAGCTGTTGAAAATCAAAATTTACAGCAATGATTATTGTTTTAGCTAGACCCATTTGTTGTCTGAATAAATAAAGATTAATAATAATTGTTACAACTTTTCAGATTCCAGGAAAGAGTTTCGAATACCAGAACTTATTTGTTCGCGAATATATTGAGACTTTGAGATATGTGACTTTGCTATATTGTTATGGCTCGACAGTAACCTTGTCACTAGGTACAAAATAAAAATAGTTAAATAAGTTAAAGTTTAATAAAAATATCTAAAGACCAATTAATAGTGGCGAGTAGCATTTACTTAGTTGCATCACGCCTGTATTTCCAGAAGGGTTAGGCAGAGGTGTAGGTACTATTGTACACCCACATTTCGGCAATGCCGTTATTGAGTTCCAGGTAATAGGGGTCGAGCCTATTGTCTTCAACCGAACACAGTTCCAGACTCCGTCCTGACTCCTGCTACTGAGAATTTCCATACAGAAAAACCCAATAACACTTTACTTAACGCTGGAATCGAACCCAAGACCTAACGCTCAGCAGTCGCGTTTGTGACCAGTAGATCGATTAAGTCAGTCAAATATTTACATAAATAAATATTTCTGTAAAACCAATATTTGTCTAAATAAGATAATATTATAAAATTTTAAATATTATTCTCATTGTAATATTTCTACACCGGATTCGGTAGTATATGTGAACCACTATATAAGTTAAATATCTGTAATTAAAAAAAAACTAAGAAATGAACGATATTCTATTCTTCTATTACATTCCAAACAATAGCGTTTAACAATTAAATTAATATTTATATAGACTGATTATTATTTGCATTAAGTCTTTGTCTCTACTCTAATGGGAAATACTTATCACGACAAGACAAAGAAAACATTCCAATTATATTTTTTATGAACATCACTTACTCGCTTATCTTTTCCCAGATTGGACAAGCGGCCCTTATGTCAACCCTTGTCGTGCGCACTTAGTGTTGCAATCATTTCGTGCTATCAACGCTTAAAACCACAAAAGTGGCCCAAATTGCTCCTAGAACCTGGAGATTTATATGGTAGTATAGTTTAAATATTTTATGGAGTTCGTGCGAAATGTAAATTCAGAGAAGAAACTCTCACGTATTTAAATAAACGCTAAAATAAACGCTGGAATCGAACCTAGGACCTCACGCTCAGCAATCTCACTAGACCAGTGAGGCAGTCGCTAAAATATAATAATTATGTACCTCATTGTCCGATATTCAATACGTTTCAGACGTTACAGTCTAATGGAATAAATATGTGGGTTGCATTTAAAATGAAAAATGAATGAAAAATATATGAGATTGATAAAGTCCAACGCCGTTTGATCGATATCCATTAAAATTGGCACATCTAAGTGATTTTTAATGGAGAAGGTTTTTATGCTCTCCAATTTACCTTTAATTCGCGAATAGATGACGCTGTAGCACATCTACTTCTATACCGTTCAACTGATCTCCATTAAAACTGGTATACATAAATATTCGAACACAGTAATATGTTCTCGCCATCTATTTTGCTCGAAAACGAAACTAGATGGCACTGCGGTGCATCATTTTTAGATATACAACACTGGTAGGACGACGTCTGCGGACGGTTCTGCTAGTATAATATAAAACCATTGAATTGGTTGAACAAATTTACCTCAAACAACGAACGAATAAATTCAGTTCCAATATTTTCGGTTGATAATTCTACGTTCAAAATATGAAAATAATACGACATGCAAATCACATTCGCCATTCTCCATATCATAGCTGTCAAAGCAAGATCTTGGTTCTACCAGACGTGAATTTTAAATTGGATCCACTGCTAGTGTGATGCAATTTGCAAGTAAGTAAGCACACACGATACATTCTGAGTGTGAATATTTCGCATTCAAAGCTAACATTTTCGTGAACTTTGCGTCGATCTACCACAGAACTATTCCTTGTGGAAGAGAGGGTTATGTGAATCAACTCAGTAGCGTGAACTTTAGTACAGCAAGGTATCCTACTCCTAACTAATATTATCCTATCCTAACTAATATTATAGATGCGAAAGTAACTTTGTTTGTTACCTCTTTACGCCTAAACCACTGAACCGATCATCCTGAAATTATTGCATTGCAGTAGTTGTCAGGTGTACAGAAATTGACATAACTAAGGTAAAACCCTTAATCTCAAGGCTAAATTAAAATGGAATTCGGGGATAAAAAGTGAGATTGTTCTTCCCAGTCTGCACGTTATCTTGGCGGTGACGTTAAACTTAATTCTTTAAGGAAAATGCCCTAAAAATAAGGAAAGATATCCACCTTAACAAATTAGCCTAATTTATTTATTTTTGTACCAAAATGTTGAATCATTCCTAAAGTTTACGTTGGTTTCGTACTGGTTTAATATAATACAAAAGTTTTAGTAGGTACTAAATATTCAAGCACGTATTCTGTAGGAGCATAATTTTGCTATACATAATTATACGGACTAATTAACTACTAACTTTCAAAGCAATAACTTTATAAGGTACACATTGGCAGACTAATCTGAACTTTTGAAAAGGCTTAACGCGCTGACAGTAGCTTAAAATAAAGAAAGAAATCGCAACATCAGTTTTGTTACGTAAGCGTACGGAATAGCAAAAGGGCGAGCGAAACCAAACCAGAAGGAAAATAGATTTTAATTAAGCGTAGGTATGAAAACTACTGTAGGAAAATAAAATGTAAGTACCTAAATAAACAAAGTTTGATGATTACCGATGACCTGGTGAAGGTTGCGGGGACCCGCTAGATGTGGGGAGCACAGAACCGGCCGATGTGGCGACGCTTAGGGTAGGCATTTTTATTTATTTAATTTTATTTATGTTGTTATATTGACCAGCAATTAACGCTCTTTCGCTCGAAATGATGATGAAACAAAGTTTTTGTAATTGATATTCTTTAAATACTAGATTTAAACTGGTAGATTTAAATAGACGTGCTATTATTTGAATACCATTCTAAATGTTTTGTGATATTTTTTTATCCTGCCTAAATACTTGAATGATGTTTTGGAAACAAGTTTATTGGAAATATTAGCTACGTTCAGTCCCTTAATTGCATCCTGAGCTTGATCGTCACGCGTCACGTTTGTTATGTATTGTGGTATATACATTAGATGTGCAGGTAAAACCTAAACTTCAACTAAAAATGATTTTTCACCTAGCTGTGACTTTTGTTAAGTAAAAACAAGCGGTGATTACATTGAGATTACCAGACAGAAACTTAAGTACTTGTTCAAGTCATCGCCTTTCGACTATTATTAAGTTAAATCTTCGAAACGTGCCAAGAGGAATATTTTTTATATTACAAAACAATTTATTATAATTGGCTTATAAAGCAGTAGAGGCCGATTTTATATTAAATAAATTTACTATCGTGAACGACTAGAAAGCAATGTTTTACAGTTACGTTTTACAATGTTTTCTTAGGAAATATTGGTAACAAAAACAAGTCTCACAACTTGTTGCTTTGTGTGAAATAAGTGTCTAGCAAAATATTTATGTGTCAGCGAGATTCATACTCGTACACCAAACTTTTGATTTACTCCGCAACATATTGTGCTTCTCTTGACAATTTTCATATCAAGAATTTATTATTGTTTACCTTTCTATAAGAGGGCTATTTGGGGCAATCATATTGTCTCCTTACGCTTACAAAAGTGTGGCCATAAAAATGTTATGACATTAATACCTATGATAAACGATTTATACGTATGTACGTCGGATTATTTTTCATTAGAAAAGTTGGAAATATTGAACTAGTCCGACTACAGCTCATACATTTCATGTGGTTTGATTGATTAAGGGTCATGGCAATACAATATGGTTATACGAATAAAGAGGAAATATACTTTTATTTATGTGCCGTTCCCCTTTTCTAATGCAAAACAGTTACGCATGCGCTGTATTAAGTTACCGAAAAAAGTAGGTATCTAAGCAGAAAAAAATCGACATAATATTAAAGTGTTTCATTAATCTATTGGGTGCGCCTGCCGAGTGTTAGGTCCCGGGTTTACCGAATCAAGCGAAGTGTTATTTGGTTTTTCGGTTAGGTAGTTAGCCCGGGGTTAAATTTTGTGCCCGGTAAACGTAAAGAGGCTTGCCTCCTATTACATGGGACTTAATATTGGCGATTAAATGTAGGTGTCCAAAAGTGTGTATTTAGTAAGTTGTGATGCTATGTTATGATATTTAAGTAAATAAAACACATTCGCACAATACATAATTATCAAGAAATTGCCAAGTCACAGTTTTCCGTGAATATGTCAATACTTAATTCTTTATTATGGAAATCAAATATGCAGAACCCTGATATATCACCATGAGGATTTTTGATAGCATATTTTTATTGCAGGCAATCGTAAATTAAAGAATTAATATTATTTTCTATGAAGATCTTCCATCTTTATTAAGCTGGTTCTCAACGATCTCACAATTTTCCGTAATTTTCCAGGTTCGATTATCAGAATTTTCTTTGAAAAACGTTGCAACTGAAGACCTATACAAGAATTGGAGATTATACAACCTTATAAATGTTGTATTGCTAGATAAATTATTCGTAGTGGGTACTAGAGGTTTACGATCGTTCGCGTAAGTGAAGCCTTTTTAATGGCTCGTAAATAAGCCTGTGAGTAACAATGTAATGAATCTGTGTTAATCTCCAAATTGTAGATGCTTTCGTACAATTTTATAAAGTTTATTTTAGTCATTATACTGCTCATAAAACGAGTTCATAGAAAATCAGATTTGATACCTTTTACCAAAATGAAATAATTTCATAAATTTTTTTGTATATATATTTATTACCTGTATTAGCTTTCGCCCGCGGCTTTGCCCGCATTGATTGCGAATCTGTACATTTTTTCGGGTCATACCTAGCGCCATCTAGCAACCTAAAGCAATTGTGACCTTCGAAAGTTATTGTTCTTTCCCTCGGGGACAGTATTATATTTTCTGGATGAAAGGTATCCCATGTCCTTTTCTGTATCCCTAACAACGTATATGCAAAATTTCATGATGATCGGTTCAGTGGTTTTTGGGCGTGAAAATGGAACAAACAAACTTACTTTCGCATTTATTATATTGGTTAGGATATTTGCAAGACACAAAACATTTCTCCAAGATATTGTTTTGACGATTCTATTCCCGATCTACTGATAGTTGCTTCGGGTCTAGTTGCGTTAACTGTACCCACGATACAGGAGAAATATTAGTGTAGGACAACGTTGTTTATTAATAAAAAAAAGAATCGTTGAAGGGCGTAAATATCAACAATACATTCCTAAGGGATATTGTATCCATAACGTGAATACATATAAAAATATCCAAGGTTCCTCTAGTTCCATGGTTGCTTAACGTAACGGCAATCCATCCCCTAACCTGCCAGTTGTTTTTAGTAGCGCTCTACACCTGGCGTAGCAGTGCCGTAGCAACTGCTACGAAACACCATAATTAACGAATAAAATCTTAAAAATGAGAACTTAATTCTCACCCGCATTCGCCGGTGCCGTTATCAGGATCATAATCGTTAAGGTTTCATGTAATAAGGAGCGAGTCTAATATCGCCATCTGCCGGGCACAACCTCTATCAAAACTCCGGCCAATATTTTTTTCTATTAAACCAATCCACTTTCACAGATAGTATGCTACAATATCTCAAAACGTCTCAAATACCGAGCGATCCACCCCGCATACATATTCCCATTGCAGTATGCATTGCTGACGTCAATTTCCTTCATACAAAAGTTTAATAGTTTGTCGGCACTTCCGCAAGTTCCGTCCGAGCTTGCTCCTCTTCCTCTCGCAGGAAATAGTTGAGATACAACTCGTATGATTTGTTTTGCAATCGAATATTAAGTATTCTGTCTCGATGCGATCTTATAGTACAAGGCGATCTCTTCCAGACAACCTTTGGATGGAATTATGGGCAATCTATAATTATTATTTTAAAATTTCTTGTTTTTTTGCAATTGTGTTATTATACTTATTACATGAATTGTTATGGCAATATTGCGACTGTTGCTTTACAAGCCTGGTAGAACAAATGTTCAGTAGTATAGAAATAAATACGTGACGTTTGTCGCAACCATAACAAAATGTGATGGACAGAACCTAGAAAATAATAGGTATGGAATATTTTAGCGTTTAGCTGGTTTGCTTGTATATTTTATTAAAATCATAAGACTAATTAAAATTAAATTGTGATGAAGTAACTATTTTAGATTTGATTCTTCTTAGCGTGTCGATGGCAAATTAAATTAGTTTGGCTCACAATCTACATACAAATTCACATCGCAGTATGCAATAGATTTGATTAAAAATTATAACAATGTCCCAAGTCTCGACCGTGATATTTTTCCCAGTCCGACTAAGTCAATTAATAAAATTATATTATGATGGCGCCAATAAATTAATTTGTGTATCATTATTATCTAATTTAGAAACGGCTGTCTGTTATGATTAGCGTAACTTTCTTTATTAAACCCAACATAGAAAATCTAGTTACTCATGAAATAGGACTATTGAGACCAGCAGGCCAGCCCCTAATGTTATATTCATAATGTACTGTTGATATGCTCGTAAAGAAAATTACCCTTTGAAATGAGATAGCAGAGAAATAACATTACATAGACAAAATAAGAATGAGGGAAATATATTTTTGGTGTTATGTGTTCTGTTGGCGCAGTGGATAAGTGATTAGCTTTCTACATATATCTATGTGCCAGTGGTTTAATTCTCGCACACAACAAATATTTGTATGATCTTTAGATAGTAGATATTAGGAAAAGATGATTGGATAGTTAAAAAATGCAGTACATAGCGCTATATGAACATTTTGTACTCGTATCGTATCTTATATTTTGGGTTTCAACTTGTTAGAGGTAAGAATAGGCCTTGATCATCAGGTAGCTTGTAAGACCTTAACGGTCGTATCGACTGCCCTGAGCTCCGTGACCTTTTCTGTCGACTATTTGTGCGTGACAAATACATCGGTCACAACCAAAGTCGCCGACACAATCTGTTCGCGCAACTGCCTTACAGAATTGTCGCCAGAGCTGAATCGCCTGTGTGTCGTACTTTTAGGATGCTCAATCATCAAAATCCTGACGGCTAACCCTGAATGTGCTGTGTTTGCGGACGAATGGTGAAAAATTATGCGCGTATGTCTGATGTTCTATGAGAAACAGTACGCGAGTATGTCCACTGTTCCATGTTAGTAAGTAGCGAATAATTGTTTATGACACAATTGTCTGCATTGTATAGTTTTGTTTTCTTTCTATGCTAACTAATGTAATTGGTATTGTACCGTGTTAATTAACTATAAATAACTAAATCGTAAAATCAATTTATGTAACGAGATTTTGTTCTTAACTAACCAATAGGTACCAGCGGCGTGCACAGAGTTTTTAGACAGGGTGGGCAGAACATTTTAAAAGCTTACTTACCAAAAATATCTACTGCATGTTGGTATTGGTTCGTCGTTTTGTCGATTAAATAATGATGTATGTGATTTGCCGCCTCAAATATTTTATAATAAATATTTATTTGAGTTATGTAGAGTAGGCAGTGTCTTTTTGTCTTTATAAACTGCACGCCACTGACCATTACCTATACTGTATGTATTCAATAATAAATCGATGACAAACAAGTATTGAAATTTGCAAGTTTCCATTCTTAAAAAAGGTTATAAAACTTTGTACCTACAATGACTAACCACTTTTGATTCTAATATACCTAAAATACCTACAGTACTAATGCTCTAGCTGTATTTGATATATCAGAAGTTCAGAACCCAAAAACCACAGCGCCAATTGAAACCCACAACAAACTTGGATGAAAATGTATGTTCGTTTAATTGTAAGGTATATTTCGTTGAAACGAAATTGTATAAATGAAAAACTATAAAATCATAAATTATGATTGTGATTCATGAGTAAAATTTTCATCTACGTAAAGTCAATATTGGATGTTCAGTATTATTCAATGTTAAACATATTATTTATTGTTCGTAAAATAAATAAATAAAGAACGTAATTGTAAAAATACAACATCCGATATTGATAAAATTGAGCTAAAATATTACGTTCATTTAAGCTGCATAGCTGCCATATTGGTCTAGTGGTCGCAAGTGCCCTCCCGGGTCGGGCAAAGTGTTACTGGGTTTTTCTGTATAGAAATTCACAGTAGCAGAGTCTGCAACTGTGCCCAGGGATGGCAATAGGCCCGCGCTCTATTACATGGGACTCAATAACGGCATCGGCGAAATGTGGGCGTACAATAGCCACACCTCTGCAACCCTTCGGGGAATAGAGGCGTGATGATTTCATTTAAGCTCAGAACAAAAAATGTAATTCTGCAACTTGGTCAGAACTGGAAATCAATATAGATGTTACCAATATAAATACTCCTTTCTCCGAATTGGCTTAGTTTGGGTTTGACATTTACGACCAAAAATATACAGTTAAAATATTTTTTCGTTTCTAAAATAGTCGCATAACGAAACATAAAAAGATAAAAAGGTATTTTTATTTTTGAACCCTTTTTAGCTTATATGTGTGTTAAAAACATTGAGGAAATCAAGAAAACAATTAAAGGAAACAAATTAAGCTTTAATTATCTAAACATACGGTTGGATCTTAACGAATACTTAACAGAACTATAAACCTAAATAAGATCTATTTCATTCTATGAATCCTTATACGCTGCTGATAATGCTGACCTGGCAGCCTAATTCTGGGACATCCTGACATTCCTGAGAAAATTCAGATTGCTATTTCTAGCTAACAAGAAGAAGAAATCAAATAAACCATGAAACATCTGCAGCTGTTATGTTGGTAGCTTGCAATTTAATTAATAAGACTATTGCAGTATCTCATGCCACACTGAGTAATATTTCTTTCGTTATAGCAATCTGCGATACAAATGAGATTAGTTAGCTCATTTCTTACGGACACGTGCAATCATTCTTAAATTATCATCTAGCATTCTTGTAATTCACTTTGCTATGTGTCTTTATGTGATTAAAAAGATACATTAGTTCATTAATGAAGAATAGTAGAACAATTTTGTACTGTGCGTTTCATGACCAATTCGGTGAAAGTCTACAGAAATTGTTCTATTTTGCTATAAGAGCTCAGCTCAAAAGTGTTATTAGGGTTTATAGGGAAATTCTCAGTAGCAGCATGGAGTCTGGAATTATGTTCGGTAAATGGAACATCGGACTTAATAACGGCATCGGTGAAATGTGGGTATATAGGTACTAGTACACCTCTGCCTAACCCTTCGGGGAGTACAGGCGTTAAATTGATACGTATAAAATTTAAAAGAATACACTCATAAAATGATAACGTATAGTGAAATGATATTTTTTAGTGTGAAAGTATCGTAGTTCGCGAATAATTTTTTCCAATTTTTCATTTTCCACGATTGCACATCCAAACTCGGAAATACAAAATTCAAATTTCGAAATACATTCATTTACTTTATGCAATAACGTAAGTGTAATTTCACATCATTAAACGGCCACTCTGCACTAGCCTCTAAAGCTAAGCCACAATAATGGTTTGCAACACTCAAGGACTACTTTGGATCACTGGCTGTTGTTTATGGCCATCACAGGGCTAATTAAGCTCGCAAATTCTGTAAGCCTTGCCAGATACATAGTTAAGTTTATTGGTTGATTTAAAACTGGATATAAAACGACAACTATACGCATATAGCCCATACTATTTTTTTAATGGTTCATTTGGATTCATTTACCTATTTATTTTGAACTTCATTTCCTGTATTCTCTGCAGGTGTAGGTACTCGCATACCCACATTTCACCAATGCCGTTATTAAATCCTATGTATTAAACAATTCCAATTTCGGAGCAACTAATGAGAATTTACTAACAGAATAACATTGCCCAACCCGGTGACCGAACCCAGGATCTAGCACAGCATCCGCACTTGCGAACAAGAAACCAATGAGAAAATCTAGTAGGTTTATATATAAAAAATAAACTATTGTAATAAATCTGCTTTGAACAATTCTATCACAGATTCATTCACGTAGAAATATATCGGCTCACATATTACCTTTTTTATCGACACAAATACGTTTCTGAATATTGGAAATGGTTAGTGATAACTTTCGTAATTGTAACCACAGAAAGGAACGTCGATATTGGAAAACTCCTATTATAAACGGAATGTGCTCGGAAAAGTGAACGAGGGAATTCGGCTGGAAATACCTCCTAACATAGATGACAATTATTATTTGTGCATGCACACTACAATGATCGTTATTGAGTGCCAAATAGAGACGGTTATTGCCTACACAATGACTGAATCATAATATTATTTAGTATAAGGAATTCTTCGTACGTGATGTTAATTTATAAATTATGAAATGATGGTGAGGGAGTGAGGAATGAGATGCGATTGTTAAGGCATTGTGTAGGCAAGTATTTCAACTTAGGTACTGTATTCGTGAAATATGTTTTGTATAGCTCTGAAGAATAGAATAAACATTTCTTATTCACTATAAATCTGGCTCATTGGTCTGGATCGTAAGTAAAGTCCAGGGTCAATGAAAGTGATATGTATTTTGCTGTATGGAATTTCTTAGTAGCGGCCCGGAGTTTGGGAATGTTCCCGGTATATGGATGGAAGCTTGTCGCCTTTAGGATAAATAAGAGTCAAAAAGAGCATCGCATCGGCGTAAATTGGGCGCACAACAGTTGGTACCTAAATCTCTGGCTTGTATGTTTTATAAGTAATTGTAAATGACAGTCGCTACATATTGTTATGAGGTGGCAGAGAACTATACGGCCCGTCTAAAGGTAAGCTTGCTAGAGGTATCACTCGCGCGTTGCCAACCCTATAAAAATCATTTCACTCCTTGCTTGAATAATCCCATACTTTGTCTTATAAGAAAATCTCAGTGGTGATCTGATTACACAACCTGAGTGTGCGTGGGACGGAAACTCCTCTAAAACCGCACGGTATTCTATATATACTTACCTATACTAAAGGTAAACGAAGATATAAAATCATTTCTATTTTATCTCATAAGTACGACAAATAAATAATATTTACGTAACTCCTCACGGTCGTTAAAATGGATTTTGGGCGCGTTCATGACTACCCATATCATTTACAGTATGATATCGCTTGTCCTATTTGTATAATTTAGCACAATCCTATTAAACAGTGAACCCTTTTAAATATTCGTTTTATTTACATTAAACGTTTAAAGCGCATATCACACGGCATGCTAAGCTAAATTAGCTGACGAACCTATCACGTTTTTTCATACATCTGTTCACACCACGAACTATAGAGCTGATACGTATACATAGAAACGCAGCTTTGTGCGCTAAGCTAAACTTAGCTCACGGTGTGGCTTCTACTTAAAACATAATACATCCCCACGGAAGGCCTGGTCACTAGGGCGTTATTTCAAACTAAAGTTTTAATGAAATAACTCATGATATTAAGTATCTGTCGGCCTTTCAGGAGTGGTCAAAAGTTTCACCTCTCTTTCTGCAGACCAACACAAAGAAAGTAATCAAGGAAAAGGGAAAAGTTGTTCGTTTGTCACTTAAGTTTCTTTCTAAGTAACTGTGTCAATGAAGGAAGTAATAAATTGATTATAGTCACTGGATGCTATTATTACGTTGTTTAGTTCTCTTTTTCCTTACGTGACGTCATCTGGGTTTAATCAACAATAATATATAAGTGCCTCTATTATACAGGATTTAATAAAGGCATTCAGCAAATGATGGCGTACCTAGATACACCTCTACCGAGCCCTTTGGTACAAAAAGGTTGTGTGATGCTATGCTATATTTTGATTAATATCTCTCTCAATATGCATTGTTATTACATATATTCTAAGATGTTCTAGGCAATTTCACGCAATAAAAATGCATTTAGAAAATAAATGATACAAAGCGACTTTGTGATTTAAAAAAAAAAAAAACAAACCTACACTAAAAATATCGAGTTTAAATTTAATATTATAAAACTGTAACCGTAGAATTTTAATTATTATTAAATTTCAAACTATTGGGTTTCGATTATAATTTAAAATAACATTTATTAGAGCTCCAGTTATTTATCTATTCTCATTTCATCTATATTTACTTTTAGCAACCAATCTAGAGGAATTAATGATTGTAATTACTTTTAAATTTTCTATTGAAATAACATTTTAAAACTTCAAAGGAGTTATTCTCAATATTCAGTACATTATTCGAAGTTTTTTCTTTTATCTTAAGTTCTTAATTACATTGTTAGGACACTTTTTTTATACCAATTTAAAATTAATAATTATTACCTACAAATTCAAATATTTTTTATTATCGGTACGCAAAATAATAATTTGTGTAGCATTAGAAAAGAGATGTACGAGAGAACTTAGGAGCTTATTGCGCTTGCCTTTGTCCTGCAGCAAAACTATTTGAGTAAACAAAAAATGGTGCAATTTCTTGTATTTTATGTATAGCGCTGTATGATCAGATGTAAATGAATAAAACAAGGTAATTATGTATTCACATAATATAACACAGTAAAAAGCGGTAAATAAAGTCTCAATAAGCTGAACCTATACACAAAACAATGCACAGAAATCACCGTCACCGATCCAATTAAAATCTACCTACCTTGTCGAGGTCTTCGGCGGCGAGCAGTCAGGAAGCTAGCGACGATCCACAATCCGTAAGCAGAACAGCTCCAGGTAGACACACACACAATACAATAATATAAATAAATTAATGTCAGAATTTTTAGAATCAGAATTACACCAATATTCAGTTTTATAAACCACACAGAGCACTATTTGCGCACGCTACGACAGCGCAGCAATCCGTTGCGCCCGCGCTCCGTTCAAAACAAACGAAGAAGGCGGCAAATCCGAACTGGCACAGCGCGTGGAATACGTGCCGAACTTATACTGTTTTGCAAATAATAAACTACCCTCATTATGTCCTTTTTCCGTTTTATGCATAAGATTCAATTATTTCGAGTTCAACAATAATTTAACAATGGTAAAACTACATACATATATCCGACAATTGAAACCAATGTATTTAATTAAGAAGTCGATAAAAATACTCGATATTCTATTAGATTTTCGAAGAAAAACGAAAAATGTAGTTATATACCTATTTTATATTAAAAATTTTGTGTACTTACGTACTTTATATCTATGTATCTTATATTCTGCATTTGTATTAATAATTACTTATTTTAGTATATTTGAGAATAATTAATGATAACACTATTACATTTTTTTTTATGCTACAGAGTGGCAAACGGGCTGGCGGCCCACCTGATGGTAAATAGTCACCGTCGCCTATAAACATTTGAAATACCAGCGGTATCACAGGTTGCCTACCCTTTTCGAAGAGGACTCTCTCCAAATTGTAAAATGTGTAACAATTTGAATTTACACTTACCATGGTGTTTAACATATTTGGACATACATATAGAAATATACATATAGAAATCGACGTGGAGGAGTAATAGTACTTTAACTACCAGAGTCAAAATAAATTATTCAAACAAGCCATGTTCTATATTTAGTTAGACGTGTCGTAAACTCTAATGTTTAAAAGCTAGCCGTCATTTAATATAATTCAACTGTTAACTAGATATATTTGCTAAATTCGTATGATTTAACTACCTTACACGTGCCAAAATACAAGTACCAACAAACCACTCCAGAGTCTGGGAATCGAACTCAGGGCCTCATTCTTAGTATCCACCCATCCAACTAAATCAATAAGGCAGTTATTTACAGTTACTTTTACGCTCATAAAATACAATATACCTCTCACATAAAACTTGCACAACGAGAAGCAACCTGACCTTACTGTAGATCAAACTGCCATTAGGTGTACACTGCAGGTAATGGGTTCACATCACTCAGAATACGTCCTAATGATGTGTGGTCCTCATGAATATTGATGTGCGGGTTAGTTTCGTATAATTGATACATCTCTACTGAACAGTTTGAGACGAGCGCATACATAGGGTTACCCTTCGTGAATATTTGAATAATTTCGCGGCAGAAACAATCCGAGGCCTAAAAATAAATGTAGGTTTTGTTATACTAACAATCAAAGGGAATATAAATGTTCCGTTTCAATTTTATTTTACTTATCCCGACGCTTATGTAGGTACACGGATATAATGAATTGTTATTAAAAACATTCATCGTATTAAAAAAGCAGCAATACCCTAATGTTCAACGCTTGGCTTCCACACAGGAGGTCCTATGTTCGAAACTGGTCCGCAACTCTGACGTTTTTAGGTAAATGTGCGTATCGGAATTTAATTATCACGTGAGAGGGTTCCATAAAGTTCTTGATGCTATGTATAGTCTGCCAACCCGCAGCGGGCCAGCATGGTGGACTAAGACCTAACCCTTCTCATCCTAAGAAGAGGCCTTTGCCCAGCAGTGGGACAGAGGCTGTTTTATTTATTTATTAAAGGATAAATGGCATTGCAAATTGTCTATGATAAGTCAAATACAAATTCAAAAGCTTACAGAATTATCTTAGGCAGCTTTATTCATGCGTTAAACTTGTGATCGATGGGGATTACATCATTTCATCCTGCAGCTGACATTCTAACGAGAAGTTAGAATTTCCCGAGGTGCTGATTCATTGAGAAATTAACACGTTGCAGTACTAATATCAAACAAGGTAATTAAGGGAAGTTGCTTCAAAGGTAAATTAATTTGCCTTAATTAACATGTTTGATAAACCAGCAGTGATGGAACATTGAACTGTGGATTCAAACGAATTCCTATCAGAAAGAAATGGTATAAAATTGTAGCTGAGACTATGCAGAGAACGGCAGATGGCATGATCGTAGGTAGCGTATAGTTACGTATAATAATGTCCTCCTGACCGAATTTCGGTCACGGCGGCCAATCTCACCAGAGACTAGCCAACTACACAGGAGATATTATAGAGCACAAATGTGTGCGCAAACACAGGTGCACTCTCTATTCCTTCACTCTCATATTCCGATGGGACGGCAATCCAACACGGCCAGAGGGACCAGGCCTAGTACCAACGGCTGTACGTGCTTTCCGTGGCATGGTGTGTATTCGCATACACTACTACTACTACGTGTCGCGGGTTCGATTTCCGCACGAGACAAATATTTGTATGGTCTACAGATATTTGTTTCGGGTCTGGTTGTGTGTGCATGTGACATGTATGTATGTGAACTGTAACCACAATAGAAGAGAAATTCTAGTAAGGGACAAAGTTTTTTTAAAAAAAATAGCTAATGATTAACTTGAATCTCTGTCTCTTACAGAGTCACCCACTATTTCTATACCTAGGTACATAATTCCGTACTGAAATTTTACGAGACACGGGAAGTTAGGAGGCTTATTCTTTGCCAAAATCACTTGACACAGAACAAAATGGTTGCAATAATTAGTTATACTTATCTACCTTACTCATTTATCCTCGACCTATATTTTACCCGTGTCCTTCCTCTGGAGTGAACGTAATGCCTGTCGTTTAGTCAAATTGGATGCGCTTGTGTCATCCGCCGTAATGGTGATTACGAAAACGTTGCATTTTTTGTAATTGCCGGCTTGGAGTACATAAGAACTCTCTGCTTATTATGTTGGTAGTAATAAAAACACGAAAAAGAAGGACCTAATTAAGTATATTAGTAAGAAAAATTCAATATACTTGTTGTAGAGAAGGAATTGGTTAAAATATTTTTAGTGAAGGTACAAAATTCCTAACTATTGCGGTACTAGTTTTGTTAAAACGAAGAAATGGAAATTGAAGTATTAGAATGTAAGCCTTTAGCATAACATAAGTAAGTATGACGTATGGGTTTTTCAAAGGTTAGGCGGAAGTGTACACCCATATTTAACAGAAGCGGCTATGTCCCCGATGCCTAGATGAAGAACATATTCCCACATATACTTGGCAAAATTACAAATTCGTCTGGAGTTTGTATTTTGATTACTTGCTACTGAGAATTTCTAGCAAAAGAACCCAATAACATTTTTCTCGACGCGGGAGTCTAACTCAAAACTCAGGGTTTACTACTACGGGGACCAACGAGGTAGTTAAAATAGGTTCCTTTCTGATGTTTAATATTATATATTTTGCAATAAACCGAGTAAACGAAAGTCACGTTTCTAAGAGACTGCTTGTTTTCTTTGCGTTTTTATTGCAGAAGATATTCCCGCGTCCGGTTGCTCTTACATATTGAAGAAAATTCCTAGTTGTTCAGAGCAAATATATTGGCTTCTCTCGAACCCACATGCGACACTTATATTAAAGTTTGTGATTGAACAAGTACAATATGTATATACATTTCTTATTGCTTTTCTCAGATTTTTTTTTTTTATTACAATTACCAAACAATTGTGTGTTCTTAAAAATCTTATGTGGTTCTTGTATAATGAAATAATGATTTATTTTCTGTAAATAATTCCGTTTAGTTTTCACGAGCCTTTTTTAGATCTAGATGGCGCCGGCGTTTTCTACTGCCTCTGAAGAAACGCCGAAACAAACTTAAAGGTTTCTGTTTTAAATGTATTTTATTATTATGTGAGAACATGTAGGGGTCTGGAATAGCCTTTTGAGGACAAAGCCATACAGTTCTACTTGAAAATACCAATTTACTTTGTGTATTTTATAGATACCACTAAGATAGCAAAGAAGCATACAGCCTGGCTGATGGTACGCGGTTACCGTCATCTCTGAACGCTTACAATACAAGGGCTAAAATTAAGTTCAAGTTACTTTTGCTTAAAATGCCGTGAGAGAATTCTACTTTAATCACCACGCTGGTGAAATGTATCAGTGATAGCGATATCGTTGAAAATATCGTAATATTTAACGTAAAATACTGTTAATACGAGTATAGGTAAATATCTATCCAAAATATCAACGGCTGATTTATGAATAGCTGGATTGGATGGAACCTCACATAAATTATTATAAATCCATACAACAACTGTTACAGTTTCGCATTAACAGCTAGATAATTTCACTGGGCATTGAAAAATCGGACCTAACTGCTTTCGTACAGATAATCGGAAATGACACTACTGCGAAAATGAAACCAGAAAAGTTACATATTTCAAAACAGTCCGTCTGTACGTCCGTCAAATGAATGGCCATTCCAGCGTAATTTACTGGCAAATGAGCGCTTGACAGCTTCTAACGGTTGGACACAATTATCACGTGCAAGTGACAAGCAACATGTCCTCCCACATTTTGTTTGTACAAGGCTAGACCAAATAATATTGTATGGATATTTTTGGTTACGTTTTTTGTTTTCATTTATTTTTTGTCGTTTTATTTTATTAATGTATTTACCGTTAAACCTCAAATATTTAATTTATATCGTCGTCCAACCAAGTAGTAACGGTTAAAATATTAAAAATTTAGAGTGCGAGCAGATAGCTCGCATCTCACGCAATATGTCATTGCTGTTACGAATAAATATTGCATTATTCTTACTACAGAAAGTTACTGCATAATATTTGTATGTTCTGTAGCTGCTACAGCGTAGCTGGCATGACTTCGTATCTACGCTTTCGTAGCAGATAACCAATTTGCTACACAAATAATCCTCTTATCATTATTATTTTTTTACTTTTCTAATCTGATAAGTGTGTAAATATAGTTTAACAAATATTTAATTAAAACTAACTACTTACAAACATAACCTGTGACATTTAAAATGTTTAAGGAATTAAATAAGGTCCTCATCGCGCCAAAAGATAAGATCTTTATCTTTAAACTACTTTGCATTTCCCTGAATTCTTCACAACGACGACCCGTATTAAACAGAAAATTAGGCATAATTTAATATTGTGTAGGCGTAAAGTGTTTAAAAGGATTCCTATTTAAATTCGGTTTGCGAAGCTTATACAAGCTTTTTCAAAGATGAACGAAAACTTGGACAAAAATGTAAAAATCTTTCGGTCGATATATCTTTTTGTGTGTAGTAACAGATTAGCTAAAGCCCTAGAGAATATAGTGTTTACAAATGGTTGTTTTAGAATACTCATAATTATTAAGGTCTTTACGTCTATTCCAAAAGTTTCCTCGTGTACTAAGACAACATTTCTGGTTGCAAGTCCATAGTATTATTATCATATGAATCAATAAAAATCTATTTATGAAGTAGGTATATAAACGTACTTATACATATTGTTGAACAGAGAGTGCGATATATGCCGATTCTTTTATGAAAGCCGGTACGAGGAAGATATAAAAGGATTTCAACTTTTCAAATGGCTCGGACATGGCATACGTGACAAACCGATAGAACGCAGAGGAAAGAATGGCAAAATATTACACAATATACTACAAAAGGACAAAGGGCAATCTTATATGGCTATTATTACCACAACAAGAGTAGGTATCTCGGATCTTGCAAATCTATGATGCAGTTTTCTTGGATCGTGGTATGGTCTTTCTCCGTCGAGAGAAGGAAAGATCCTCCGACCAGGCGAGGTTGAAAGCTTGACAAGACGAAAGCCAGACGTTTAAGATCGGACTTTTCTATTGTTGCTAGAATTATTGCAAACTCTTATAACGTGATTCAGGATTTGTGTTCTTTGGCATGTAGCTAACTATTAGTAGCGAGACAGTTACAACATTGGATTTTGACGAATGTCAAATAACCACAATACATTCATTAAGGTATGATTATGACATCTTCTAAGCCTAAGCCATTAATTTAGAGAAGTATCTATAAAATTTATAAACAAAATAATTTAGAATTTATTTAAATAGCAAGTTTATTATGAAATACCTATCTAGTCGACCCATATAAATTTATATTAACGTTAATTTACAAAGGAAGAAATTTTAATCAGCAGCATTTTACAACAGTAATCCCAAATAAAATCCTGGAATATCTTTATCAAGTATCCGTCCTGAATATTGATGAAATATTTTCATCCTTTATTAAAAACGTTTCTGTTCATTGACTTTTAACCCTTCTCACAAATTCAATTTCATGTATTAATAAAAGATAGATATTTCGTCATACCAATTATGTAAGGCCAAATCATGACATAGCTTCACAAACAACGGTATATTAACCGTAATTTTTTTGACATTCATGTATATAACTTTATTCCGCGTCTGTTGGTAGACGGGTAGATATATGTAAGCTAATGTTTATAAGCTTTTATAGGCTGTATACCATTATTTAGGGTTGACGTGATCGTTACACGTACATATTACTTAGTTTGATTTATTAGGCTTCAGAATTTTCATAATATTAAGTCTTTTTACTCTCATTTCATACAAAAAAGGTTACCCTAAAGTATTTCTGAAACAATCGTTTGCTTATTTATTTATATTTGAGTCTGTACTACTAGAATATCAAAAGACCGAAATGTTTGGCATTAATATAAAGGTTTATCGAAGAACCAGGTTAATAGCTTCAATAAATGTAAGTTTTATACAAAGAGCAAAACTATTTTCTAGAATAGATGGGTTATAAGATTTCAAAGTGCCTACGTGTGTAATTCTAATGGATTTTAATGTGACTTTTGCAGCAGAGAACAGCAATTCAAGATGATTTCGTGATAGAAATTAGAAACATTTATTGAAATTTTTCTTGAAATGATTAAGCACGTTTCCTAATATTTCCTTAGAGAATTCCATGCCCAGGAGTGGAAAAGTCATGAGCTGAATGTTTATGAAGTATTTTTATTGATATTATTATCATTTTATTAGAATACTAGCTGGTACCCGGTGCATTGCTGCCGCAGAAGAAATAATTGTGGAACTGCTCTTTCAAATACGAGTACATTTGCTGGTATGACATGTGCGCCACCTAATGTATGTTAATTGTACCTACTATGCCATGCCTATAACCTTCGCGCAAGTGCAAGCAATAAGTTTACAAAGTTTTATCGCATTCAGATGAACGAAATGGCAGCGCATAAAATACGAACGAACAAACAAACAAACATTGATTTTTATATCATTATATTTATACGTGAAGCAAAAACTTTGTACTCCTTTTTACGAAAATTACGCACATGGATGAGTATGAAATTTGGCACAGTTAAAGTTTTTATAGAGAAGGAGTGCAGAAAGCTAATATTTTTATATAAATATATAAAATTAAAAAAAGAAAAACATTACACACACTACCATGCGCTTAACACACACAAATAATATCTATATAAATTAAATAAATTCGTCATTGTTTACGTTCATATTGGCAAGGTCAAATGTCAACTCAATGTCATTTGCAACTGACGAATAGAACAAAATTAAAAATAAAATATATGCATTGACTACAGAGGTATATACTCTTTGGCAAAAGAACCTCAATAATGTTCAAACTTAAAAATTAATACGGTCGAATTTCGGTCACTAGGCAACCGAGGCAACCACTAGTATTAGAAGATAAGTGAATAAATATGGCGGTTTGACATATTTTATATACAATAGCGGTCAAATCGCATTTATCCCTTAGATCATATATATCTAACCATCGAAAAATCACCCTTAATCAACACTTCAGTCCAATTCACACATACATGCCTACATATTGATCTATGAAAAACAAAAAAGTGTATACGGATTAGGCACTTATCACACGACACAAACTTCGGAGACAACTGAGACAATCCGATTACGCAGTCGCTGGTCGGAGATAAGCCAAGTTCATTGCTAACGAATAATTAATGTATAACAATATGGAGCTTAAACCGTGTGTAGAAAGACATCTTTGATCTCTAAAGCCCCTACTGTTTGAGGATACAACTCGCTGAGATTTATTACGTTTGCGGTTCTGTGAGAAGGTTTTAATAGCTAATCGCTGTACTAAATAAATCATAAATTATTTGGACGAATCGTAACTCTATATAGACATGTTCTTTAACATCGTATTTTTTAAGACTTCGTTTTTTAATTGGCGGTTCATTGTCCCATGTATCTGATTCAGTGGACGGGTCCACTTTAAATTGACAGATAAACACTTTGGTACATTCATACATTGGCAAACCCATAGAAGCAATTTAATAAAGTTTTCGATTTATGAGTGAGTATGTAAGTAATGTTCAGATAAAGAAATTAAGTTATTACATAATTTGATTTTATTATATCATCAATCATTCTCATCCCTACTCTAGTCATCGCCCATTGACAAGTATTCGTCAATATCAATTTACTATATTGGTTCCAAAAGTTCTAAGATCTAAAAAAATTGAAAAAAGTCTGGACTGCCTCATTGGTCTGGTCTAGGTCGCATGGACAGCTGAGCGTGAGGTTCTGGGTTCGATTCCCGGGTCGGGCAAAGTGTTATTGGGATTTTCTGATTTTATGAAATTTCTGAGTAGCAGCACGGAGTCTGAAATGTGCACGGTAGATAGCAATAGGCTCGCCCTCTATTACACATGAGTCAATGACGGTATCGGCGAAATGAGGGTGTACAATAAATAATACACCTCTGCCTAACCCTTCGGGGAATACGGGCGTATTGCTATGGTATGAAAAAAGTCTATTTCTAAATCCTCATGATTTTTACCATAGTATCACGCCAGTATTACCCAAAGGTTTAGGCATAAGTGTACAATTTATCGCTGTTTCTAATAAATATGCACTAAAAATCTAATCTTATTTCAAACGCACATTCAATAACGTTTCACTTTACTTGGATACTGTTGCTACATCATCAATTCTCCGTCGACGAATCACGCGTGCTACCCGTGAGAACCCTCCTACAATATTCACTTATTCTTTGCACGTATCATCTTTTCCTCAATTACCCTTTCTCTAATAATTTACTCAACGTATGTGGATTTTGGTAGAACCATCACAACAATGTGGTAACCCGGTTTCCAAAATTAAGTATTTGTTGCTTTTATAAAGCAATTGTTTAGATTATGATCTTGGAGCTTTTGGTACTCGTAAAATCATATTATTGTATGATATTCGTGGCTTTATTTTCAAATAAGTTAGAGAAACAAGTTTACCTACTATTACGTAATCTTTGTCTCTTTTTCCTAGTACCTACCTATTTATTAGAGGAAGTAAAGAACTTGTTTATCATTTTCAGTTGGTTTAAAAATATTTTCAGCCTTTTAAACCTTTACTTGGTAAAATTGCTTTACTTCTTTAAGAAAGCATTACTTTAATAATAATGCTTTTATCGTGAGCGTGTTTACAAATACATAATATTTACATGCACGAACACTCATACCCGAAACAACTATCCATTGGGTTCCTTGGGGAATCGAATCCGCGACACGTAGCGCAGCAGTCAATCGCTCATCCACTGCGTCAATCGTGTCGTCTATTAAAATGAAGTTGAGAACAAATATTGTATAGGCTTGCCTTCCATGCAAGAGGGTCTGAGTTCAAACCCGGCCCGCACCTCTGACTTTTTGGAATCATGTGCGGATCAGAATTTGATTATCTCTTGCGTTTACGGTAAAAGAAAATATCGTGAGAAAACCTGTACACCTGAGAGGGCGCCATAAAGATCTTGACGGTGTATGTAGTCCGCCAACCCGCACCGGGCCAGCGTGGCGGACTAAGGCCTAATCCTTCTCATTGTGAGAAGAGACCCTTGCCCAGCAGTGGTACAGTAATGGGTTGAATTTTTTTATTTTATTTTATTGCTATGCCTATATCAAATTATGGGCCATCATTTTTTAAATCACGGCATTAAGCAAAAAATGTAAACATGGAAAGTAAGCATAAATTAATGATAATAACGACATAATAATGATTAACATATTGCGTGGAAAAGAACTCACATATTTTACATTTTTCAGACCAAAAACGGTTTGGGGATTCATTAAAGAAATATATTGCTGAAGTTTGTACATGAACTGTGGTCCAATACTAACATAAATTTTAATAGATGTTTGAATAGATAAATTGGCATATTGTGCCTGATTAGGAAAAGTATAGATAAAACGCAAAATTGGGGATTTATGGGAACGATAACAGTGTAATTAATGGGTTACGTGAGGTTATTAATTCGGTTCCGGACCGCACTACATTCCCTTTTACAACAAAGAAAAAATCGGACAACAGAAAAGGCCAAAAGGGAAAAGAAAAACACAATTTTCTACTTCCTTAATGCAGTATTATAAAAACTCAAAAAGAATTTTAGAAGCATATTTTTTATTTTATGCATGGCTCTGAGAAAAATATAAAACCTCCCTCGGAGCGAAGATAAATTTTAAAGTAAATGTCACGAGGGTCTTATCTATATAACATCGTAAGACTTGCTTAGTATACTAGTATATTTTATGTTCTGGATGAAAAGCTAGCTCTTGCAGCGTATGTCGACAAGTCTCGTATTTTAAAACATTATCTTCAGAGTCTGAGGTTACGTACCTTGTCAAAGCATTTCAGTGCAGTTGCTTTGTGCTTTGAAGTGTACACATGTATTATTTAGCGACGTGAATTTTCCAGACAGTATTTTTTGCTTTGTCTTTATTTTAAAATATTTTGATGTATTCCCAAGATTCCAAGTTCTACAAAAAATATTGTGATAACTACCTTGCTACCGCTACTAGCCACCTTGTACCCGCTTCTAACTACCGTCCATGGTTTAATTTTGACATTGTGTAGGTAATACGTACAGACTTTTGCCTCGAATAACTAATTTTAATCTTAGAACTGGTTAATGTTTCCAATTTGTGCGATTCCCATGATAGATAGCTCGTACAGATTCAACAGAGGAAAATCAATCAATGTCATTGGTGTATGTACTATTTTTTAGTTCTGAATTTTGTTTTTCAAACTCTCTTCGATCATATCATCAAGTTGCAAAAAGATCTGATCCTGAAAAATTGTCTAGGTGAGTCGGGTAGAGGAGCTTTCTAAAATAGGGTTGAGCTCGTTATCGTCAGTTAGGACTAGTCAATTTTTGAAACGAGACCCATAACAATTTTGATTGTTATGAAACGAGACTCTCAAAAGGCTATTCCAGATCTTCTCTTCTCTTATATATGACATAAAAAATGGTCTGGACTTAAAAAATAAAACTTTTGAGTTTGTATAAGCTTTTCTTTTTAGAGGCAGTTTGTAGGAAACGCCGGTGCCATCTAGATCTAAAAAACACTTGTAAAATCTTCCTGTAAGGAAAATATTTTCAGAAATAAATCATTTTTTATTATTACACAAGGATTCAGTTATGACCAATATTACCACGTTTAATATTCATAAAATCTGTTACATGCAGCATCATTGCGTCAAAAGTAATGATTTATTAAAAACTTCCTCATTCACTTTATTACGTGCAGTATTGTTTGCTCTGCCGTAATAAGGTTTTCATCACTGAGCGTGAATTCTCATTTTGGGGCTCGAACTTTGGACGTCAAATGAAGCGATTTGCATACAAACAGAAATGATATGGTATTGTCAGAACTGAATATTATGGTTTAAAAAAAAAAAAAAAAAAAAAAAACGTGTTGTGAAACCCGGAATACGTCCCAGTACTAAAATGTCATTTCTATTGACGCATTTAGATTTCTGTGGTCGTGTCAAATGGGCCAATTAATGTAGGTATGTATGTATGTCTTCATTCAAGTGTAACGCTTACAGAGTGATGAGAACTAGGTCAAATATCATAACTGTTACATGGAAACCTTTTTTCTTGACAAATAAGCAAATTAATGTATACCTATATGTCTTCACGTGGAGTACATGTATGGATGAATGTCAATAAACTCTGGATAGGTACTAAGTTAGGTGTAATATAATAGTTATTTACAGCATGAAAAGAAATTAAAATGTTCTGTTCTGTCGTTTTTGTGTTGAACTTTTTTTTATTGTATTTTTACTCTATGATATAAACACGTGCGTAATTAATTGCAACACAATATGAAAATTAATTAAAAATATCAGTATTTTACACGAAGCGACTGCTATCTGACCTCCGCCATCCAATATCTGAGAGACACTGATACTCTAAGGTTAGACTGGTTTTCAGACCTTTTGGGCTACTGATACCCGTAACGACTGTCATAGGTCTTCGTATGACTCCCGGGACCAACTGCTTAGCGTGCTTTCCCAGGCATGGAGGGGTCTCGATATGTGAAAAATGGTTACCCATCCAAGGACTGACCGCGTCAAGCGCTGCTTAACCTCATAGATCGACCGATCTGCGCGGCAGCTATGTAGCTACGAGCCTTTATTATGTATAATAAATATAAACTTTTTATTAAATCATTTGGTTTATTATATATATTTTGTAAAGAAGCTTTTTTGCCCAAAGGCAAATATGAATATATTAATGTAATATATGTTGCAAAGTCGTCATTCAAACATTTTTCCGAGTTGCGTACACAAACGAGTCGCTACGCAGAGATGAAAATATATATTTCATTTTCGAAAGCGGAAAGGGTTGTTTTCTACGACTATAATAATGTTATTTTGTCCAAAGAATTAGTTGGTTTGTTAAGATTATACAAGCACACTATTTAAGTTCAGGAGATAAGAATTATTTTAAAACATAATATCACGCCTATACGCCTGAAGGATTAGGCAGAGGTAAACTGGTACACTCGATTTAGCCGATGCCATTATATATCCACCACGAACAAGTCTAAACCTAAGCTGCTACTGAAAAATTATAATTAGAAAAATCTGGTAATACTTTGCTCGACCCTAGGATTGAACCTGGGACCCAGAAGATAATTCATATCCTACTTCTTAATTTCTATATGCTACATCATAAACGACCGTGTGTTTAACATCATAGTCAATAGCTTTTAAATAAAAGAAAATCCCATTCATAACACTATTGAAATATTATTCTTCATCAAAAACTATGAAGTTATGCTATTGGTTTGTATGTTTCCTGGTAAAACACTCAGAAATATGATAAAACAAAAGGTTTCATAAAAAAACACGTTTCGTTATTCTGCGTTATTTTAACACGATGACACGTTATTTTACAACCCTAATTATTATTAAGGTTGTAAACGGGCAATCGTATCCTTTTTATGACTGTTCC
This sequence comes from Shargacucullia verbasci, assembly GCA_947562105.1. Classification (NCBI taxonomy): domain Eukaryota; kingdom Metazoa; phylum Arthropoda; class Insecta; order Lepidoptera; family Noctuidae; genus Shargacucullia; species Shargacucullia verbasci. Next base: position 6,482,113 of record OX387296.1, read on the forward strand.
ATAAAAGTGTTAAAATCATCACAATCAGTTAAGTTAGTATTTTCTCTTTTCTTTGCTTGTCAGTCGTAAAAGATACGTAGATCTAGATAAAAGGTGAGGTATTATGTAAAATAGCAGTAACTGTTTCCTCATATTGTGCTCTAATAACAACTGAACCACAGTTTGGCAAGTGGTTCCGTAATTTCTGATCATTATGGCGATTTAACCTGTCTAGCAACAAAAAGTAGACCGAATAGAAAAAGTTAACGACCTTGACGCGGCCACACTTAACATAATTCAGCTGACCATACACCTTTCCAAAATAATATAGTGTTATTAGTTATTAACCATTGACACAATAAAGAAGAAGAATAGTAAAGTTGTGTTTTTGACCGACTTCATAATACATTTTGACTTGAGTCCGAATATTATAGTTTTCAGTTTGTTTAGTTCAGACCTAGTGCTACATTTTCCTCAGATAACGTTGAGGGAACAATGTATTCTTAAGTATGAAATATTAAAGTAACCATGGAGTTTCTTGCCTGTTCTTTTCGATAAGAAAAAAAAAACATTGGAAAGTGGCAACTAGAGTCTGACTATGCATAAGTGCCTTTAACTGGACTACGTGAAAAAAATTTGATTAGATTTTATTAAATTTTATTTATTGCCTTAAATAATAAAATAAGTCAGGGGAATAGACGGTTGTTTAGAAAATTGTTTTGTATTATATATACTGCATTATACTCGATATTCAACGTTTTTCAGATAAGGTAATTTTTTGTGAAGACTTAATTTAGTACTGAGACACACACGCGATTCTTGGAATATCTACTATAAAATCACTCTCATTATATATTCTGTGGGATTGTCGTTCATTTCATTTCGCAGTAGTTTTTTTATTCTATACATTAAACGTATTTTATTACCAACATTATCTACTAATAAATTTAAACGTAATAGTAATAGTTTGAGTTGATATTTTTCTCATAAATAAATTTATAAAATTTGATCGGGCTACATCGTTAGACAGTAGAGATTAAATTACAGTCTAGCTTTAGTAACACGAAACTGCCATTAGTTGTGAGTTATGGTAATTGATCATCAATTTATACTCTGTGTTATTATTCTTTATACATATTACGCTTTTCCCCGTTGACAAGCGATAATTACCTTGGTTCCGAGTTCGTCCAGTTTCTTATTATTGTAAGTTAGCAGTAATGGCCCAGCTGTTGAACGCTTGCTTTCCAGGCAGGAGGGGCTGAAGCTGAAGCAGAAGGGGGCTTTTGAAGTAATTGTGAGAAAAGATGTGCATCTAAGATGGCTCCATATATGCTTCTTGATGGTGTTGGTGGAGTAAGAACCCAAACCATTTCCATATTAAGAAGACGCCCAACGGTGGGACTGTTATAGGTTGAATAAGTGTTATAATATTTTTACCTGTAATCCAACATGCGAGCACTGTTTGTATTAGAAGAGGTCACGATCTTACATGATCTTTTCTTCACGATATTTTCTTTCACTGCTCACAGTAAATTTTGCAATATTATTTATACTACAATGTTGAGGTTGACATTTACAAAAAATTGTAAGAAGTCTACAATTAATATCAGAAAAAAGTACTGTCTACCTATCTTTTAAACTTACCTCTAAGTATAAGCCCTGTCTTTTACTATTCGCGTACCTCTTTTTAACAAATACTCCCCAACATAACATAAGAATATTTTTGTATCTAAGAGTAGGTATAATCCAAATTCGGTGGGTTACATATTTTCATAACAACATTGGTCGTAACTTAGTCTAAAGAACAAACAAATAAAACACGTAGTTACACAAAAGCAATTGCTAAAACTTTCATCCTTTAAAAGCAAACGTGGAACTTGAATGTTCAGCTTTATGACAATAAAGTTGGTATGTTTACGATCCACGTAGTGCATCAAAAACGCTTCACTTTACTACAGTCAAAATATTATACTGGCGGGCTGGTAAAATATTTGACATAGGTACTAAAGGAGGGTACCTATTCAGTATTCGATTCTCGTTTCGGTAATGTTAAAAAAAGACCTTTTATTTTTTATTTGTCCACAAAATTCATTAACATTCGAATTTTTAGCCGTTCCTGACACTTTGCGAATCGTTACTTTAAGGTTTATTTTATTTATATTTTTATTTGTTACATCGGAGCATAAATTTATCATGTTCCTAAGAATGTCAAATGTTCAACCTGCTATTTAGCTTCGTCGGGAATAAAACTGAGGTAATTGTAATACAAATAGAATTTGTATTACAATAATATTATGTCAGTGTCGTGTTATATGAGAATATATTGTATGATATCATGATAGAACTGTCATCGCTTCAACACTTACAATGTCGTATACATTAGAGTTGCCATCCCCAAATTCTAAAAACCAGGATTTAAAAGTGGATATATATAAGAAATGAATATAAGATAAGTATAAGAAAACAGCGTCAATGAAACAATTAAACTCAATGAATAGCAATTACAATGTTTTATGAAATTATCTTCAATTAAATTATATAAAATAAGAAATGAAATGAAGGATTACATTATAAGATAAAGCCGATGATTAAACATTAGATTCGAGGCAATAGTGGCGAGCAAATTATAAAACAGAGTACCTTCCGAAGACTCTTTAAAAAACCCAGGACGATACTTAATAACTATCCAGGACAACCCAGGACACTTCAAAAAGCAGGACATGTCCTGGGAAAACAGGACGGTTGGCAACCCTAGTATACATTAAATTACGTAACTCGTTCACAAGTTACCTACGTAATTTTGTGTGGGTACTTAGTAAATACTTTGTGCAGTAAAATGTGACTTAGTTACTGGTATTGATTGTAGAGTAATAAAAAAATATTATTACACCCAGTGTTTTCTCAATGAATAGAGAAAAAAAAACAGATTGGTTAAAAATAAAACAACGTTTTTTCGCCAATTTGGCGTTACATCATTTTATTTCATTGATTTTGCACATTTTTGAAATTATATCCTACTACAATAAGTGTATATTGGCAATATTTATATTATTAAACATTTATAAATAAGTATATTGATAGTACAAGGTGTAGCTTATATTGAAATATTCAGAATGATACACTTATTTCATAAAATTATTATCTATGAGCAATAAATTGTTTTTCAGTAATTACTATAGTAAAAGTATTTGAGATACGAATTTCGGTAAATTTAATTCGAATTATCATCTAGTGAAAGATGCAAGAGGATAATTTTATTCCGTAATAATTTTGTTGCAAACTAATATTTCTATGTAACTCGGCGTGACAAGATACAAGAAACTTCCAATATAATACTTGGAATAAGTGTAAATTGGAGTTACAAAAATATTATTAAATTCATTTTAGATATTTTGAAATAACTTTCATGATATTCAATTCAAGTAGAGTATTTCACAATTTTCTTACTTTAACCTAACCTAAGTTTATCATACGCAACTTGGTGCGAATAAAACGAGTTTACGAATAAATCAGTTGTCGGGAACATTTTGTGTTAACTACGTTCCTCTGGGATATAATACGTCCAAATTATGATACACTCACAGCTACGTGGGGTCGGTTGTCGTCGGTTGTACGTTAATTGGCCGGGTTGTCGGTTTAATTGGTGAGGGGGTGCCATTGTTTGACTTGTTCCATGGGTGCGGCGAGAGCTGAATTCCAGTGCTGTAAAGCCCGTCCTCTCGCGAACATGTACGATCCTAGCACGAACTTGCCGAGCAGTCGATCTGGAACAAAGGAGTATTTTTATTATTTATTACACTTTTACGCTCACTTGTACTCTAGTGAGTCTTTTGTTTCGGGTATAGTTTCCAGACACAAATCTCACAAGCACATACACCCAAATCTGAGACAACTAACATAGCATCAGGCCTATATTCCCCGAAGGGTAAGGCAGAGGTGTACTATTGTACACTCATATTTCGCCGATGCTATTATTGAGTATTGTAATAGGAGGTGAGCCTATTGCCATTTACCGGGCTGCTATTGAAAATTTCGGTACAGAAAATCTCAATAAAACTTTGCCCGATCCGGGAATCGAACCCAGGACCGCACACTTAGCAGTCGCGCTTGCGACCACTAGACTAATGAGACAGTATCTATTTGTAGGCAAAATTAATATTTTTTATCGAACCCATGACACGTAGCACAGAAAGCAAACAGCTGTTATCAGAGTCCACAGTGTTTCCTCCAGTGACATTACTTACCACAACAAAAGCAGTGCCTTATGTGAAACCTTATAAGGGCAAAACAGTTCATTCTATCTGACTTAGAACTTACCACGTAATGTTACTACTGTACAAATATGCTAGTGAAGGATATGAACAAAAACATGAAACAAACTGTGTATCACGATTAAACAAAAGTAGGTTAAACACTGTTTGCTTCTAAATCAGCACTTCATTCAGAATAAGGTACTTTATCTACCATATGTTCGTAACTCTTTCGAGGCAAATGAATGGAAACCTAAATGATTCCTTATATCCATAACGTAGGTGTGTGGGTCAACATGGATAATGCTCTTCATAACTTGCTAATGCCCTGTTATTATTTTATGGATTTCGCGGAAAACGTCTTTCTTTCTGGGAAATTATGATTACGGGTTGAGTCAATGGAATTCTAGGTTAAAAGTATGACGTATAAAACTCAGTACCTACTTATAAGATGTGATTTTTTTTTAAATTTATAATAAAATAATAAGTTGGAGCGAGATTCCTTGTTTTGACAATTTCACCACATATTTTGTTTGGCCAATAGTTTGTTCAATTGGTTTAATGGATGTTCAACATCCCGAAAAACTAAACTGTGAGTGTGTTCAAATAGTCCAGCGAGTTGAATCCATAACGCATATCACTGAGCCAAAGTACAGTGCATGTTTATTTGCTATACTTTCTGGTTTTTTAAACATTCGCCGATTTTTGTTTCGTAAAAAATACTATAATGTCCTCCTGACCGATTTCGGTCACGGCGGCCAATCTCACCGGAGATTAGCCAACTACGCAGGAGATATTATAGAGCACAAGAGTGTGTGCAAACACAAGTGCTCTCTCTATTCCTTCACTCTCATAGTTCGATGGGACGGCAATCTGACACGACCGGAGAGAAATCAGGCGCAGGACCAACGGCTTTACGTGCTTTCCGAGGCACGGTTTGTATTCACATACACAAAGACCCAGACCCCCGGAACAACTATCTGTAGATCATACAAATATTTGTTCCGTGCGGGAATGAACCCGACACGACACGACATGTAGCTCAGCAGTCGATCTCTCAACCACTGCGCCAACCGTGCTGTCATATAAAAATAACCATAGTAAAACTTAATTTTAAGACCGTAGTCCATAGGCGCAGAAAATTTCACAAAAACATTAAAACAAAAAACTACAGCTTATTTACCTTTGGCATATACGGAGTGTGGCTGCAACGCTTGTATCGTGACGCTGGTGGTATGCAGCTCATCTGCCCTCAGCCTAAAGTGGAAGCACTCAGAGACGAAGGCACTGCCGTCATCTGCGACGTCAACAGCGGCAGTACGGCGCGCGCGCACCCCTCGGCATGCGCGCTCTTGCGTCACTCGGACCACCATCTCTTTCTTGTTTGATGATGGATCCAACTAAGGAGAATAAATTGGTTGATTTTGTTGTTCTTGTTGGTGGTGAAATGGTGAACATTTAATTGTATTTGAGGAAAGATCTTAGCACTCGAAGCTAAAGCTAAACTTAACAAAATTCGACAAAGACTTAAAAAAAATTCAATAACAGAAAAACTGTGTTTTTCGAAAGATCAAAAATTATTACAAGTACCAAGAATAAAATTACCAAAGTCTTTAAAAATATTTTCATGTTACGAACCATATTACTAAAATAAATTCAAAGTTTAATAATGATCCTTAAAACTTTTTGTAAGATTCAATCGCAAAGGTTAATTAGAAGCTCAGAAATTAACTCGAAAACTTAGGGTTAAGTATCTCTCAGTTCATTATTTAGTTCAAGCAGCTGTCTGAATAAGACGTACCTAAACTTTGCTTAAAGCAAGTACCTACAATATACAAAATGATATTTTCTTTTAGAAGTAGACCCACGTCCCACAAAGTAAAATACAAATATTAGCATACGGTGAAAACTGGACTGCAGTTCAATTCAAATTCAAATTTATATTTCCGTCCAGGGAGCAGTATCTCTATTCACTACGGTTGAAAGACTGCATGTAATGTATTGAATGTATATTCTGTATAGTTCTGGGTATGTATTCTAGGTACCAATACAAGGTTGACTGAATTCGCGTCAGTAAATGGCTCTACGTATTCGACGATGCGTTTGGCTACCGTACCTACACAAAAAAAACATGATTTTTTGCGTCGTTATTGCATCGTGTGCATGCTCTACTATTTGTAAATCAACATCAATCGTGTTAAACCCACGCTTTAATTCTAACTTTGCTTCAAAAACATGAAATTTCGAATTACTAAAATAAAAGCAATGGCTGAGATTTAACTTAAAATTATCGAACGGTTCAATATTTTAGATTTTCATTGTTTAGGCACGATCGAATACGTAGGTTTATTTACCGTCCCCTTCTCATCCCCACCTTGTATAAGTTTTGTGAAAGTTTCGAAGACTACATACTTACACGCATCTAAGTTAGTTCTAAGTGAATATTACCGTACCTTGAGAGCTCGAGCTTCTATAACGGTAACTGTGAGTCTGTGAAGGTTTTCATTGTAAAGTAACGAGACCAGAATCTCGCCTAGATCAGATGTTGGCTCTTGAAGGTCCTGAAAAATTAATAAAAATCAGTATATTGTTAAATGGTGCCGTATTGAAATAGAAAGGCAGCTAAGAATTTGTCCTAATTACTCTTTAATCGGCAATGAAGTCTATGCTATTTTTATAATAACCTGATTAGATTCAAAAAAGGAAAGAATGTTAGATTTTTAGAATGTTAGAGTATCCATTTTTGTGAAAACACTTTTTTTTAAATATTAAAACGCAGAGATGTACGCAGAAAACAATCATATACATTCTAATACTAATATTTCATGTTATACATGGTTTGAACGTCGCAATATAGCCTCATCCTTCTTATTCTGTTTGTAATCCCTGTCCCTAATGACTAATACAGTCTCGTTTCGTTAGAGCAAAATTTTTTAGAATATATTCGTGGTCATACTGCGTAAATGGGGTTCTCAGTACTTTAATAATATATCACATGTGGTTTGACACATTTGGAGCAAATAAATCCTTATATACGTACATTTGGTGGGTAATTTAAATCCCAATATACAAGTCAGAAATTGACAATTTGTTACATAAAAATTGGAATCAGTAATTTGATGATTTTGTCTATATTTCCAATTCCACGCTTTACAGTACCGCTATCACGAGTTTTCTTACTATTTACTATCAAAGTAAAGTAAATTTTCATGATAGCGATTTTAGTTCTTAACTTGGTTACATTAGGGATTAGAGTCGCTTATGTGACATCTAGTCAAAGTAAAGTTTTGATTTACTATTTACTATATTATAGAGATGTCATGTTAGCGACTCTTATCCCTAATATAACCAAGTTAAGAACTAAAATCGCTTGCATGAAAATTTACATTTACTATGAAAGTAAATAGTATAAAACTCATAATAGAGGTACAGTTCCTACATGTCTTACATGCGAAATTCATGAAACCTAAAGGTTGTTTTTATCGTGTTTTATAAAATTTGTTTACACGCTGACATGAGATACAGAATTAAGTCATGGTGGAATGCTATTTGCATATTTACATAATGGCATTAAATGAAACCTATTTTTCCCCCTGATAATAGGAAATATGGTTGAAGCCGCGATCATCAGTTTTGATTAAATTTATATGCCACTCAGTGGCCTAGCGTGGACCAGATTTAATCACGACTAACAAGTATTATTAACGTATACGCCTGTATTCTCCGAAAGATTAGGTAGAGGTGTTTCTACACACATTATGTACACCTGCATTTAACCGATGCCGTTATTAAGACCTATGTAATACAGGGGGACCCCATTGCCATCTACGAGGAACAATTCTAAACTCTAACTACAAAACTATTCCTAAGAATTTTCTGTCAGTAAACCTAATTGCACTTTGTCCAATCCGGAAATCTAACTCAGTACCTCACGCTCAGCAGCCGCGCATGCGATTGCTAGACGAATAAAGCATTCAGGTTCGATTATGTATTTAATTACCTTGAAAATAAATTAGCTCTACCTACCTTCTCAATATCAAGCTTGTACAGCTGTGGTTCCTCATCAGGGGCTACACCATCAAGCTCAGTCAGAGGCAAAATGATGTGGCCGATCATCTGCTTCCCCTTCCCAACTCGTCCTATATCCAGCACTGACAGTTTCAGTGTGAGGCTTTCGATCTTGCCAGGTGGGATCTGTGAAGAGAATTATGTTAAAGTACGAATTTGCTGGTCAGCGAATGAAGGGAATGAATTTAAACTTTATGTATTTCAGTCAGACCGTAAGCTATTGGAAAACAAGCACATTTAAAAGGAAACTGAAAATGGAAAAAATGCAGTTGCCTGCAATTGCGTGCGTTCGGCTACGGTTGACGCAGGGATTTAGTGCTTAAATCTCGCTTTTCAGTGTTGTTTTGGTGCGGTTTTGTTCAGAACGTGTAGGTGCTCAGTAATTTTCCAGTACTCCTCAGTTCTACTCCAGCAAATGAGAAAGCGGCCTTTAAGTAATAAAAGACACGCTTCGAGAATTTGGACGATCAAACCTTAATGGGCGAAGTTCGAGATTCGATGAAGTTTAGAAAGTTCATGTGCGATCCGGATGGGATTTGTTTTGCGATGAGGATGAAAATGTCTAGTCATAAAATATTCAGGTTATGGTTACGTAAGTTTCATAGTTCAACCCACAGATATTGGAGTTGGTTGGTAAATCATTTCCTTTATGTAGGATTCCGTTAAATTTGAAATTAGATATTATTGAAACAAAATGTATTTATAGAATTCTGTCTAATAGCAATTCAAAGAAAACGTTTATCAATAAATAAAATTGTTGAAGTACGGATGGCAGAAGAGACAAGTGTATGGGCAGTCGCGAAATCTAATAGTATCTTGTGCCGCAAAATATTACATAAATATCACATAAATTTAATGAAAAATGCGTCCGTAGTGTAATACCACTTATCATTTTTCGTGTGTCTTTCTGTCGTGACGTCACAAGCTGTCAAATGGAAAATGTTTTAGCGGCATGTGGAAAAGATTAGTAAATCAGCTTGGATCTACTATCTCCGATTTTTTTACCGTAGAATATATTACATAGAACTTTAATTGAAAGCTAACTCGATATTAATAATAATTATTTTCCCATGCTATATCTAACCTATAACCCCTTGTTAAAAGCTTCCGTGCCAATACTGCCGTTCCCAGCTTGATCGCTTAAAATTTCCATTAACGTAATGAAATATCCGTCAAAGCGATACGATATTCAACATATTTCGAGCTCGAAAATTAACTCTGTGCATATTTGGGACGACATTGATAACGTGTAGAGCCAATCCAGGCTGAGCAAATAGCAGTTTATATGTATACGTATGTATATACTTATTGGGACAATATTCCCAATTCAACGATAACCTAAATAAATATTCTATATTTGCTAGAAAAGAAAATATATGTGCTCTTATAAAATTATACGAACCAGTTTGTGGTTTTAAAAGAAAGGCAAATATAATGTACCTGAAGAAAAGGTTATGGATTTGTTTTATAACAATAGGTAGTATTTTTAGCGGTGTAGAGAGAAATAATTTATAAATAATTAATTAATTTTGGTACTGATTCGGACTGTATTAACATTTAGGTATAAAATTAAGCTTTCCATTGATTCTTTGTCCCAATCTTCTTGAAATTTGTATTAATTGGGTTATTCAATTCAGTCTGCTTTTGTGGAAAAGTATACAATCTACATTTAATAGAAGCATGAAAATATAAGTTAAAAAGTATACTTACTTGATAAACAAACGTCTCATCGAAGAAAGGGTTACAAGTCTTCTTCTTTTGTTTCGTTTGGAGCACTCTTCTCTCGTCTGGCATTAATTGGATCCTAAGGAGTTAATTTTCTATTAACGCCTGAACAATGTTAAAGATCAAACAAATAGTACAAACTTTTGGCTAGGTTGTTGATTTACTCTGTAAAAGACTGTAGGTTTCTGTAAAGTTTTCAAACACATACACAACTGCTTTAGCCTTACTTCATTAAAGTTGCAAAGAAATTACATATTCTTGTGAAATCAAATGTGACTTGCAAAATATTCTAAGCAAAAAAATCGGTTCAGTAGTTCTTTGTTGATTCGTGATTTGAATGATTTCGTTTGATTTTTGGTCTCTGAATGGCGAGGTTTAGCCAATTTATTATTCAGTTGCTATTCAATCGGCTTTGGTGCTGTACGCAACAGGCGCCAAAGCTAATAAAACTAATAAAGTCTACTGAAGCGTGTAAAATAAACTTTATACGTTGAGTGTCGCTTCAAAAATGCTCCGAGGGCGTAACATTAATTACATTAGTGACAATCACTTACTTGATGTACGGGTCGCACGCATTAGCCAGCGCGGGGGTGCGGGAGGGTAGATGCTTCGCTTTTATAATATGCACCTGTAACCTTTCAGTTCCTGCCTCGTACTTCAGAGTGAACCATACTCGACCCTTGGGAAATTAAATATAAGGTCAATTATATAACACGTCATATCAATGACTCCCTACGAAACACGACATTCAGCGCGTCATTTCCCAGTTTTATTTTATGAATGCCGCTTTCAATACACATTAATTGAAAATGGATGTTCCGAAGTTTATGTCGGGATTGGTGTTTTTAGTGTTGCCATAGAATATTTATGAAAAGGCCGTTATTTTAATAACTTCCCTTGACAGAATACTATTACTATTTACTCGTACATGTTAATTAAGAATATTATGTAAGTTAGTACAAACAAGAAAAAACTAACTAACGTTTATATTTGTTTGCGTATACAAAAAGTTTGTGCACGAGAGTACCCGTATCATACGTAACAAGATACCAATTTACGCGTTCCCCGTTGTGCTATCAAATACGGGCATCGTAAAAACGTGTCACTTTTACGCGAAATTAAAACGGGTGGGCGTGTACTTATCGGCTCACGTAGAAACACTTTCTCAAGTATTTATGTTACTTTTAACTTTTTTTTGTTTGTGTGACTGCCTCATTGATCTGGTGGTTGCAAGCGTAACTGCTAAGCGTCAGCAGGATCTCAGGATCTGGGAATCGAGCCCAGGAGATTGAGATGCTCGATTCCTGGATCGGGCAATGTATTATTGGGTTTCCTGTATGAAAATTCTCAGTAGCAGCACGGAATCTGGAACTGTGCCCAGTTAATACCAATTATAGGTTTGCCCTCTATTAATAATAATGTTAAAAGGCTTTATTGCTGTTTTAAAATATTGACACAGCTATTTCGCTATTTTTATCCATTCTGGACCGGCTACACGTTTAAGGTCATCTTCCCAACGCTTTGTTTGTTGCCCTCTATTACATGGGACTAAATAACTGTATCGGCGAAATATGGGTGTACAATAAATAATTAATACGCCTCTGCTCAACCCTTCGGTAACCCAACAGTATTGTGGTGTGGATTTTTCTGTTATATGTATCTGCGCTGCGCTGACAAGAAAAGCTGGAGTGTTAGACGGGCATTTGAAATTGAACGAAGTACCAATACAGGTGACTGAATATGACGTGTCTCAGTAGGTATGTACGCATTATTCCTAACTCACCGGAATAGTGGTATAAGTTCGTTAATGTAGGGATTAAAGCTTTTTTTAAGGTATGACATATGTAAATATTTGATTCTGTCTGCATTCGTTTTGGATCATAACTAGGGTTGCCACCTTTTTTGGCCAGATAAAGTATATTTACTTTTCTAAGGTACAATTTTTTTTACATGTGTATTCTTTAAAATACTTTTAGTAACATCTAATAAATCATTGTTATTGGTGAACAGTTGAATATCTTAACAACATATTTAGATTATAAAATTAAATTAAATCAGTGCTCATTATAAAAATAAAAAAATCGCTTAAATCTTTTGAATCTTTAAGTACTTTCTAAACCATAAAAAAATTCAAAATAAAAATAAAAGTCGAAATAAAGTATTTTTACGTACTTTATTGCTCTTGTAAGTATAAAGTACGTTTGCTCAAAATAAAGTACAATACTTTATTATAGGTAAAGTACGGGTGGCAATCTTAATCATAACATAGATGTGTGCTCATCCGAAGATATATCTAGCTTAAGATTGTCTGTTTTCTGTAATCTAACAGATGAATATTAGGTATAACATTAAAACGGAATGGTAGCCGTCAAAATTAAATATGTTGAACCAACAATGAAATACAAAATGTTAATTTTCAGCGCTGAAATACTAAGTTAAACCCTTTCTTTCGGCACAGTCCAATTTCTTTAAAAGAAAATTAAAATTATACTGTAAATGGAAAAGCGCTTGTCTCGTTTAAAGGGAGTAAATCTTTATAGCAAAAGTCATAAATTTTAATGTAGTTCCTATAAGAATGGAGCGTGAACATAACAGTAAAAGTTGAACGAGAAGGTAAGATAGATAAATATTCATAAACTGCTAATTCGTTTGCGGGTCCAGGCGAGGATCAAGGAGGATATTTCCACTGGTATTTATAAATATTACTAACTATGGCTTTTTATGACTATGACATTTTGCGTAAAAATATTTTTTAACAAAATAACCCTATAGCATTACGCGACCGGGCAATCGAATCCAGTACTTCGCCCAGTACCCGCTTCCAATCGACACTGTGTAATCGTTTTTTTTAAACTGGTTCTCCTGTATTAGATAGAGCTATTAGCAGCCATAAATTTCATATAATAAACTCACACCCAAACCCTGAACAATTATTAAACCATACAAATACCTATTTGTTGCGTATTAGAACCGAACCGCTTAGGATATGAATCGCATGCACGAATCGTCTCATCTGAAGTTGTATTATATTAATTACCAATGTGTATACTCTTGACTCACAATAATAACGTGTATAATAGTTGTTAGTGGAAACGCCAGGAGGGGACGCCCTAGGAGGACATATACGGACCGTATTGGTGATGTCCTTCAAAAAGATCAGGTGCGCAGTACCCACAACCGGCGTTCATGTATGAAATGATGCATGAATGTAAATGAAGCAAAAGGGTTATGTAAGGATCGTAACTTTTTCCCATGGGGGTAGGCAGAAACTACGGAATAGTTTCTGCCTACCCCCATGGGAAAAAGGCGTGATTTTATGTATATATGTATAATGGTCGTAATAATCCCAGAGTTAGATAGTACATACAAGCAAATCATTTTTTTTATATATTTTTTTAAACTTTGTCCCACTCGTTTAATAATTGCTGTATCATGAGTGCGTTTGCGGACATCGTGAAACGCATTTTACATGCCGCCTCCGATACTACGACATGACGACCACGACCGCTCTGTCAAGAGCGAAACGACTAAGAAGAGTGCGTTTACAAACACATATATTCACTTACACAAAGAGCCAAACCGGAAACAAATGTCAATCATACAAATTTGTTACATTCGGGAATCGAGCTCACGACACGTAGCTCAGCAGTCGATCGCTCAACCACTGCGCCAACCGTTAATACATACAAGTAAATCGTGCAAATATTCGTAATTTAACTTTATACAAAAAGTACTAAATTACTCAAGGCAACGGGATCGTTATTTAAATTCACCGCATTTACTTGGCGCTCGCAATCCCGGCGTTACGTAATAAGATTAGCGGTAAACTAATCAGCATTTCACAGTGTTAGCGAAAGCGCCCTGTAGAGACATGTCGAGATATCGTCGGATAGAAATTTACAGATGATGAAGAAGTGAAATCAGCGATTTCTGCCTAATTTGAAGGCCTTGACAAAACATCTTTTTTTTTTTCGAAGGTATTCAATTATTTGCAAGGTCTGAGAAATGTATTAGGGTTAATAGAGAGTACATCGAACAGGATAAATATTTTAATGTTCAATTTCACTCCATTTCCCTTTCATTCCTTGAACTTTTTGACCCCCTCTCGTAGTACGAATGAGGTTTAGCGGCCTCAAGCGCAGCTACTGAGCGTAATGTCTTTGGTTTGATCAAAAATTCACAGTAGCACTGTATTAGCCAGGAGTTTGAAATCGTTCAAGTAATAGGTTTGTCCCACGACACGAGACTTAATATAACTTGATATAGCATCACGTCTGTATCCCCGAAGGGTTTGGCAGATGTAGGTATTATTGTACATTCACATTTCGCTAATGCTGTTATGTAATTGTGTAAGTCCTATGTAATAGCGAGCCTTTTGCCATCAATCGGTCACAGTTCCAAACTCCATGCTGCCACTGAGAATTTCTAAACAGAACCACCCAATAACGCTTCCCCCGACCCGGAATTCGAACCCTGGACCTCATGCTCTGCAGTCGCGCTTGCCACCACTAGACCAATGAGGCAGTAACATAGGACTTAATAGCAATAGTAGCATTTACAGTTCGGCATAATAAACATATCAGAGAATACCTAATGTATAAATCTATGTAGTAAGGTTTTCGTATATTTTTTCTTTAAAAAAAAAAAAACATTTCTCCACACTAGGATTTCTCCTGTATCCTGAGTACGGTTTACAAACATACATGTCACATTCTGTAAGTCATACAAATATTTGCTTCGTGCGGAAATCGAAGCCGCGATACCTAGCGCAGAAAACTAATCATTTGGCTACTGCGCCAACCGTGCCGTCATAAATAAAGCCTATTTTGTTTTTAATTCAAAAGCCTACTCGGCATTATCATATCATATTTTTTTCTTCCATCACATTTATACGGTAAAGGTGAAGCGTGACAATAATGTTACATTTAAATGAAAGTATAGACTTAACTGGGAATCGAAAGTAAACATAGACAATGCTGTTTATACTTTCGGGCAGGTTAGGAGAGGTTAATTGAGGTTGGAAGGTCACTCACCGATCATTTTGCTTGACCAAACACTAATATTGCATTTCAAAGTGAGTTTTTAATTACAGTGTTAAGGTGTCTGCACGCTCCACTGTACATATTATAAAGGTAAAAGGAACCTCGACGATAAGGTTGGCGCAGTGGTTGAGAGATCGATTGCTGCGCTACGGGTCACAGGTTGAATTCCCGCATGGAACAAATATTTGTATGACGCTCAGATACTTATTTATTTAAAAGAAAAAATAAAATCTATCAACGAGAGCGTCTTGGCAATTTTGAATTTTAAAACTGTAGAATGACTCTTGATAATAGCTTAGCATTATTCAAATCCATCTTACCTTTTTAAAATCAGAAGGTAAAATACCGTCCAACCTTAGTTGGTTTTCAAAATGAGGTTCCATCTAAAATATTAAAATATTTTTCGTATAAAACCCAATTCGCTGAATATTTTCGAAGCGAAATTTTAAATTACATAACAGTATTAACTTCATGCATTTGGATGCATGGTAGCGCATCATCAAGTGGTTTAAAATTTAAGGCAAGATTGCAGTTGCTGAGTATTTGGCTTTCAGTGCTACGTGATGAGGATTAGATTCCAGCACGGAACAAACATTTGTATGGTCTATAAGTCTACATTAATATCTATTATTATATGCAAAAGTTACATTGTCTGTCTGTTTGCTAGATCATGTGCACCTAATAAATGGGAGAAATCTTAGTATGTGGCAATGTTGATAACGTAATACAACATGCATCACGTCTGCATCCCCGAAGGATAAGGCAGAGGTGTACTATTATACACCCGCATTTCGCTGATTATTAGTAAGTTATTGAGTCACATGTAATAGAGGGCGAGCTTATTGCCATCTGTCGGGCACAGTTCCAGACTCCGTCGTGCTACTGAGAATTTACATACAGAAAAACCCAATAATATTGCCCGACCAGAGAATCGAACCCAGGAACTCACGCGCAGCAGTGGCGCCTACAAACACTAAACCAATGAGGAGTAATTACAATTGGTATTGAATATATTTACCACGTGCCCCTCTGGCCACATGAGGTCTTCATCAAGACAATCGGTCTTGTACAATGACGGGTCCAGTACTCCCAAATCGGCGGTGTTCGCTGTAACAAACAAAGGTTAATATTAATCGCTTATGTTAATTAGGTCACTTAAATATTTGGTCATTTTCGAAGCTATCTGAAAATTCAAAATTAATTATAATCCATATTCAATTAACGAGTTGGTTGCAGTTTAACGCTTCAATGAACGTATTTTATTCTATGTCAACAGATTAACTTATTTGTGTTGGTTAAATTTTATGACTGTCTCGTTGGTCTAGCGCTCGTAAAAGGGACTGCTAAGGATAAGCTCCTGGATTCGATTCCCGGGTCGCGCAAAATGTTATCGAGTTTTTTTCTATGCAAATTCTTAGTAGCACGGAGTTGTAACCGAGCCCAGTTGATGACAATAGGCTCGCCTTCTATTACACAGGACTTCATAACGGCTGCGGGGAAATGTGGGTGTACAGTACTAAACCTACTATTAACCCTTCTAGCTATGTGTTGTGTTAAATTTTATACGTATTTGTATTAGCTACGTTGTCTTGGACCCGTAGTGAATATGACACAATAAAGGTGTATGCTCATTACACTATATCATACCATGAGGGTGAAAGGAGCACAATATCGAGCAAAAAAATTGACAATCACCCACTATTTTGCATGCTCTTACAGGAAGCGAGAAAAGTCTAAGGACATGTTTATGGACAAATGTCGATGGATATGTTTATGGACAACCAGCTTCCGCCCGCGGCTTCGCCCGCGTGGTTTACGAACCTGTACATTTTCACAGGATAAAAACGATATGTGCAATTCCAGACTATAATCTATCTATGTGCCAAATTTCATCCAGATCCGTTCAGCTGTGCACAAACTTTCACATTTATAATATTAGTAGGAAGTAGGATTCGTCTTTTACCACACTGGGATGGAGAGGGTGGCTTATTCTTATACATATATTCAAAAATACATATAAGTATATAACATTAGGTTAAGTTCAATGTCCCTTCAGAGTACAATTTATTACTCCTTGCATTCTATTTCAGGCTACATTACTTTTTGGGTGAAGCATCATTATAAAAGTGGTTTTGAGAACACCCACGCAACGTTATTTATAATAAGGCTTTCATAATGTACTGGTATTTTCTTTTTGTAGCAAACTTCTTTATTATTGCATGATCATACATTTTCCTAAAATTAACACAAGTTTATTTTGAAAGAATGCTTTCTGAACGTTGCTGTCAAGGACACTTCTAGAATTCTTCATAAAAAGATATTAAAAATTCAAAATTATTTGAAATCTTTTAGACGCTATTCACTGCTTATATTGGTAAGATTTTTGAAACTAAAACACGAACGCCATTCAACGTGGTAATGCTGCCAGTCTTCTGGGCACGTTACCATTCGATAGCGATGTGGAGGAGTACTATGACGCCCAAGTATTCGTTTAGGATAGGTTTTTTCATTTCTGTTATTTTTTTTTTTGATTCATTAGTATAAGTAGTTAGTTTTAAAATTAGATATAAGTTTAAGTTGTTTAAAATTAAATTATTAATTATATTATCATTCAATTAAAAGTGAGAACTAAACACGAACCATATCAGAAACTTTATTTGTGAACCATATCAGAAACTTTATTTGTAGAGGTTTTCTATTTTTGGATATTAAGAATATTTATGAATTTATTAAAAACTAGCTTTTGCCCGCGAATTCGTCTGCGTAACCTACGTGCTATATATAATTTATAGCCTCAGGAATAATGTAGCTTTCTACCAGTGAAAGAATTTTTAGAATCGGATCATTCGTTCTGGAGATTACCCCCTACATACAAACATACGAACAAACAAATTTACCTCTTTATAATATTAGTATAGATGGGTTCATATCTAAATTATATAAATATATTCAATAATCTGATGACCAAAGTAATCAAACAAAATGAATGCCTAGATAGGCTGCCAACAATATTTTAATAACAAAAGCTTTATTTAACCCGTCAAGCGACGCAAAATACACGAGAATAAAAATCTATTGTTTGCCGTTTTATTCTTCACCATTCGCGGCTTAATTAGTAATTATTATCATGATTATTATATTGATAAATGTAGCTTAAATTTGGCACCTCCTTGAGCGACCTGTCTAGTGACTTATTAAAAGCCCTATTTATTACATTTTGTTGTTATAAGTATCGCAAAAGAGGCCTATTGATTCGTATGCTTAGAATTTTGAATAGTGTCAACCGTATTCAACTCTAGTTCGTGAAAATTTTCCATTATAACATCATTTTTGATAGTTTTTTCACTTCTTAGTACGCATGTTTGTATCTTTTGTGTTAACATTACTTTAAAATTATAAATGCGAAAGTAAGTTTGTTTGTTTGTTGCCTTTTCATGCCTAAACCACAGAACCGATCATCATGGAATTTTGTATATACGTTGTCA
Organism: Shargacucullia verbasci; assembly: GCA_947562105.1. NCBI lineage: Eukaryota > Metazoa > Arthropoda > Insecta > Lepidoptera > Noctuidae > Shargacucullia > Shargacucullia verbasci. The sequence continues at coordinate 6,500,662 of OX387296.1, forward strand.
GGGGTACAGAAAAGGACACAGGGTACCTTTCATCCAGACAAAGTACTGTTCCCGAGGAAGAACAATAACTTTCGACGATCACAATTGCTTTAGGACGCTAGATGGCGCTACATGTGCGCGGAAAAAATGTACGGGTTTGTAATCAATGCGGGTGAAGCCGCGGGCTGAAGCTAGTATAGTCTATTCGTTTTTCTAGGTCTTCCAATCTTTCTACCTTGACTTTTATGATAGCAGGCATCTCCATGTATTAATTGGCCGATTATTTTCCTTATAACGATAATCCTAAGAATCGTCAAAAGTAAATTCACGAAATTGAATGAACGCAAGCAATACACAAACGTTCGCACGTTTCGAGAAGCGTAAACATAATTTCAATTTGCGAAGGAATATTGGAATCGTTTACGAAAATAGATACAACAAATAGGTCAAAACCGGTACTTAAGTACAAACAGAATCGCAGAAAACGATTCAATATTGACGGGTAAGTTGAGATTAGTTTGTTTAGACACAAAAGGATCAGAGTTGACCCCATTAATCCTAGAATTGGTAATTAAACGTACGTTTATTAGAGAACTCCAACACATCAGCCGGATCAAAATTTCTTCAAAGTTTTTTATGAATGCTTAATTGCCCAATAAATTCTTTGCGACATTCAAGACAATATTTTCTTGAACTAAACTCTATTAAGAGCAATAAAAAAACGATTAATGAGAATAAATGGGCAGACACAAATCTTTATTCATATTTTAATTTTAGGGTTATACGAAAAGTAATTTAAAGTTAATCAAGAGTTACGAACTGCGAATGAATATTAAGTTAACTGCGGTTTATTTAATAAACTTAATAATCATAGAGGAATCCTCAAAAGTATGGAATTTTGTTTGAATAATGATATTTTTGATCATATGATGTAGTTTGAACGTGTCCTTGTGCAGAAGTTTTATAATATTAAGTACTCATGAGAGACTGCTTAGCATGAGGGGTCGTAACCGCAACTGCTGATCATGAGTTCCTGTGTTTGATTCCCGGGTCAGGCAAAGAGTTGCTAGTAAAATGGGAGCAGCCCACAGTTTGGAACGATGCCCGGTAGATGGCAAAAGGTTCGCTCTATTACATTGGATGATGAAAAATATACCTTTGGCTAACATTACTGAGAATATTGCGTTATGCTATATAATATTATTTCTAAGGGTCTGCAACAAACATTCACACAAATTCACAAATTATAGTATTATATAAGTGTACCGTTAAAATATAAGAGCACATCCACAATTAAATGAACGACTAACAAAATAAAATGAAAAAGAAAATACAAGTCTTTTCTTTCCAAACTCAAGATATGTAAACTATGAAAATCTTTACAAATGGCGACGGATAGAAAGTAACTTATTATTCTGTTTGTCTTCAGCAAAGGAATGGTTTGTCGGAGTTTTTAAATCAAAGGCCAATGAATCCACAAAGGTTCTACTAACGTCTTTAAGCAGTGAAGCGACCCTCCAAACCGAGGCTCATGAGTGGCAATTTTGATACAATTTTGTTCCATGGAACTTGTTATAATAAATTAAATTGTTATAAATAAGGGAATGTATTGTCGTATATTTGCTTAGATATTCTTTTCCTTAAAATAATTTGTTAAAGGAGAGGCAATCTCAACACCATATTTTTTAGGTTAAAAAAAAGTAAAGATTTGGCTTTGAATAAAAATGTAAAATGAAAATACCTTTTAGGGTCTTTAAGTGTTTAAGAGTTTTTCTTATCCAAATAAATAATATAGAGCTAGGGACACTTTTAGAACTAAGTGTTTTCTCTAAGTATTAAGCCTGGGATTATCTCGGTTTGCTAAAATATGTCTAACAATTCTCTCCACTGGGGGTTTTAAGTTTCATGAATTCGTGTGTATGTATGTAGAAAATAAAATACAAACAGACTTTGTATTTTATATTTACTTCTAAATCTATGGCAGTAAATAAATACGTTACATCTAGCGTTCAAAGGCTATATGTATATACTAGTGACCCACACCGGATTCGCACGGGTGCAATTAAATTTTTGCCATTGAGTTTTTAATATAAAAATATCACCCCCATTTCCGAAATTTCCTTTGTATTTTATAAAAAATTCCTTTAATAAAAATTTGTTCTGACAATTACGATAACAACAAAAAAAACTGTCAAATCAGTCGAGCCGTTTTCAAGTGGTGCTCCTTCATACATGTGGCGATTGATTTTTTATATAGATGTACTACTAAGTTTATGTCAGTAAACAAATAAGTTCTGTTAAGCTTTTGTCAGTGATATTGTACTTCTAAGTCTATGTCAGTAAATATTATATATAACGTTCTGTCTAGCTTTTGACCGCATATTTGTGCGTCTATATTGAATTATCAATCTACATCACAAAACGTGTACTTTCTAAAATCCAAATATTAATTATCTGTTTAGTTTACACATAATATGTTAAAATTATTCTCTATACAAATTAATATTCTGTTCTCAATGGTATTTTTAATTTCCTCAACCGTAATTTTAATTACCCTTTATACCCGTGGCTTTTATTTACATTGTTTCATTTTAATTATACCGTTTAATTCGAGTTATAATTGCGTGTAATTATATTATTGCCTGTGGCTCCGTCCATAGAAAGATTTTTCATACATATTTTGATCCCTTCACTAAGGGTTAAAACTTTGAAAATCTTTAGCAAATATCTTAGGAACCTATCTCTTATGTATTTTAAGCTTTATAGTTCCTGAGATTAGGTGTGTAGCCAGTAAGTGGTACTTTGCTTTTATAGAATAGCATCCACTCGCAGCTTCGCCCGCGTGGATTACGAATCCGTGCATTTTCCCGGTATAAAAAGTAGCCTATATGCTATTCCAGACTATAATCTATCTTTGTGCCAAATTTCATCCAGATCAGCGTTCAGCCGTTCTGACGTGAAAGACTAACAAAGGTCCATCCATACATCCTCACAAACTTACACATTTATAATATTAGTAGGATTCACTGAATACTATTTGAAAAATCGTTTGTTCGTTCATTTTCGGTTTAAATTCAGCGGTAATTTTAATTCAATTATTTCCCCGCCATGATATTATTCCAGCGATATTTATGCGCTATGTATGTTAAAAGTGTGTGACCACTTTGTATGTAAAATACCCAAATTTGTATTTATAGGTTAATTTGTATGCAACAAATAATAGTAAAGGAAATAAATAATGATGACTGTATCTGGAAATTACTTTTTATTCCATGTAAGCTTTAATCACAATGAATAGCCGAACGAGGGGATCTTAACTACATAACTAGCGCACAGATCACTTCTTCTGCGTAGTTAAGCAGTACTTGCTGAGGTCAGTCCTTGGATGGGCGTCCGTTTTTCACACATCGGTATTCCCCTGTGCTTCCGAAAGCACGTTAAGCAGTTGGTCACGATTGTTATGCGAATACCTATGACGGTCGTAGTATGTGTCACCAGCCCAACAAAGTCTGACAAGCGGTCTAACTTTAAAGCAGAGTTTTTCAGTAATTGAGTAGGGGTAAGATGGCAACGCAGAGTTTAAATACTAATAGTTAGCTGCATCTGATAAGACTGGGAGCGAACCCTGATGTAGTTGAAGAAATCTTTTTCAAACCTAAAAAAATCATTCGATTCAGTTTGGTCAGAAAAAGCTAATTAGTACTGATTAAAAAGCAGAAAAAATTGCCAGTGACTTTAGCTCACAAATAAAATACCCCAAAATAATATTTAATGTCTAATTATGTTGATAATGATACCGGGAAACAACTCTTAAGTATCTCATATACTATACTTGAATAAAGAAAATAGAAACTGAATTTTTTTACTATCACTAATGAGTACTAGTCAACTCAAATATTGTAGGCACGCAAAAAGTTTATCAACTTAACGCCTACGAGCCGCACTAGCAGTCGCGTCACGTAGCCGCAGTCTACGCAGCCTACGGCGTAGCTCGTAGGGGCTTTTACGGTTTTTTCTAAGGACCGTTTACAACATTGCGTTTGAAAAAGCAATCACATAAAATCACATTGTCAGTTCATTGAACGCGTTATTTCTATTAGAAGAATATGTTTTTGAATCTGCATTGGCTGATAATGATCCTAAATCGTATTGCAAACAATTGACAATGCGGAGACTGTTTGAATCCGGAGCAAGAGTGGTATATTTATGTTCGGCTGTTTTATTAAATTTCGTCTGAATAAATCCATTGAGGTTAAACATCACAGATCCACTGCGCCAATGAATCCACCTGCGTGACCCGCGCCGTATGTACATTAATATTCAGTAGTTTATTAAAGCAATACAGAAGAAATTGTTGCCTTATTTTTTGGTGCTATTTGTATAATACTTCACAGAAAATAGACTATTATCTACGAAAAGAGCAATCATGTGTATATATGGAAGCTTTTAATATATTGTATGTATTAGCTAGTATTGTAATGGTTTGGCTTAAAGCAATTTTGTTATATGTAGCACTTTGTTTTCTGAAAAGTATTACTTTCTTCGCAAGAATACGGCTGATATCAAATCAAAACCGCTAGTTGTTTTTATAACCGCGGTCTGTTATAAAAACCACTTGCGGTTATGATAACCAAGTTTCTAACGATAAATTTACTGGAAATATAAACTGTGACGTATTTATTTAACGCCATTGCCACTTAATTAATTATTAAAATGTTTTACATTTAAACAATACAGTTTTATATATTCACTAGCTTTTTCCCGCGATTTCGTACGCGTGGAATTTAGAATCTGATATTTTCTTGCGGTAAAATGGAGCCTATATTTTAAGTTAAACCTGTTAGTCGTTCTGTAGTTCCTGTATGTACCGCAGATGTGTTTACAAACAAAAATATTCTCATACACAACACAACACTCAGGCTCACAACAAGTATGTGCAGGTTACGCAAATATTCTTTCCGTGCGTGTATCGAACTCGCGACACGTAAAGCAGAGACACCAACGACAATTACAGTATAGTAGATTGAATATTATACACTGGTGTTAGAAATAACATCACTCAATATGAATATTCATTAACAAGTTATACGGGATGACTTCAAACGACGTGCGCCACTAAAAATACATTAGCACCATACATTCTTAATCCTACTTAACAATTGGACGTCGTTTGTGAGTTTCATATAAAAAGGGGAATTAATTGTACTTAGAACTCACTTACAGAGGTCTTTTCTAAGATCCGATAAGTTAATAATAATGTACTCCTGACCGATTTCGGTCACGGCGGCCAATCTCACCGGAGACTAGCCAACTACGCAGGAGATATTATAGAGCACAAGTGTGTGCGCAAACACAGGTGCTCTCTCTATTCCTTCACTCTCATAGTCCGATGGGACGGCAATCCTACACGACCGGAGAGAGATCAGGCGCAGGACCAACGGCTTTATGTGCTTTCCGAGGCACGGTGTGTATTCACATACACTAAGACCCAGACCCGAAACAAATATCTGTAGATCGTACAAATATTTGTTCCGTGCGGGAATCGAACCCGCGACACCTTGCTCAGCAGTCGATCTCTCAACCACTGCGCCAACCGTGCCGTCATCCGATAAGTTATTAAATACATAACAAAGTATCACACCTGTTTTCCCCTTAGGGATAGGCAGAGTTGTACTGTAGTGTATCCACATTTCCGCGATGGCGTTATTAAGTTCCATGTGGGGAGATCATTCTAACGTCTATTGGGCACAATTTTTAACTCCGGGCTGCTATTTAGATTTTTTATAAAGAGAAACATAAAGACAAAATAACCGAACCCCGAAACCCGGAATTATTATCAGTAGGCCATTGAAATATATTTGGTATGCTGGGATCAAACCGACAACAGTACTTGCGTAGCCCAGAAAACCTGTCACCGAAAAGAAAGAAAAAAAGAAAGACTTAAACATTCCACCAGTCGTGTCGTCAAACTTAAAAATTCACAGTAATAATTCACACAACTACCAATTGTTCTAGTGGTTGCAAGCGTGAATGCTGTGTGCGGTTGATGGCAATAAGCTCGCGTCCTGTTACATGGGACTCAATAACAGCATCGGCAAAATGTGGGTGTACAATAGTACACCTCTACCTAACCCTTCGGGGAATACAGACGTGATGCTATGTTATGTTATGTATCAATAACAGTTTTGGCGAGATGTGGGTGCACAATTAGTACACTTATGCCTTACCATTTGTTGATACAGGCGTGATGCTATGTTATGTAGGGTGTTTCTTTATCATACTTTGGTAAACAATTCACTAGTCTTTATTTCAATAACCCACTGGTTTATTTATGCCTCCTACCCGCAAACAATTACCTACACAATATTATATTACGCGGTAAACTACATAATCATAGTTGATACCTTGCCAAGTCCCGTTAATGATCTCGGCATTATTTCACTGAATACATAACCGGTTTCGTGTATATAAACGACAATTCGGTATCCATCTTAATTAAACAACACTAATTAATAAGGCTTTCTCGAGCCAGGAGGCTTGTTGTTGATGTCATCAGACATTGTTAGAATACTTAATGTGGTAATTTACCTTTAAATGAATTGACTTTGTGTGATGAATAATCGATTTAATTTAATTTAACTTATCCTACTAATATTATAAATGCGAAAGTTTGTGAAGATGGATGGATGGATGGATCTTTGTTACTCTTTCATGCCAGAACGGCTGAATGGATCTGGATGAATTTGGCACAGACATAGATTACAGTCTGGAATAGCACATAGGCTATTATCCCGGGAAAATGCACGGTTTCGTAATTCACGCGGGCGAAGCTGCGAGCGGAAGCTAGTAAATAATACGTAAGGAAAGAACCATGCACCTAGATTCGTAACGTTTTAAAAACAGGAAGAGTTGAACGTATTTGTATTTGTAATCATTTTACACTTGGCACGTGTAAGTTTTACTAGGTGAAAAAAGTTTATACGATTGAATGGAGACCAATATTTGATAGTTTTGACAGTTAATTTAAACTCAATCCCCTGCCGAGCGGGCTCTGAACTCAATCAGACGTGCAGTATAGAGAATTTATACGATTTTTCATTGACCCACTTTATGAATGAAATGTTAATATATTTTTATTTATTTTTTTACTAGCTTCTGACCGCGGCTCTACCCGCGTTTTCCCGGGATAAAATGTAGACTATGTGCTATTCCAGACTATAATCTATCTCTGTGCCAAATTTCATCCAGATCCTTTCAGTAGTTCTTGTGTGAAAGAGTGACAAACATCCATCCATCCATCCATCCTCACAAACTTTCAAAACAATCAAATACAAAACTCTGAACGGCACAATAACGCTTTGTCCGATCCGAGAATAGCAACTAGGACCTCACGCTCAGACGCGCTTGCGACCACTAGACTTTAGTTAATTTAGTCAAACTATTCGGAAGAATTATACAGGCTTATTGAAGTACTGGATAAATGCTACACCACTGCTTATCCCTATAGGAACATTTCGTCAAACTTCAAACGTAAACATTGATACTGACCTTACGACAATATTCGTAGAAACACAACCTAAACAATCAATACATAAGCTTATGTTTACGCACACACAACACACCCATAGCAACACTAGCATTCATTATACAAATACGTAGGTAAACTTGTCAACCTTTCACTAGCTAAGTGTATCTGTATATACCTATATAAAAATAAATGTGTGTAGGTATGTTCCCTATGGACACATAAACGGCTAAAGCGATTTTAATGAATTTTTTAGGTAATGTTCAAATTAGCCCCGAGGTTGACCCTGTGAAATTTGGTAGCGATCGGATTAATATATTTTATTTTGCTTTTTGGTAATTTTGTGTGCTACCCGTGTGAATACGGGGCGGGTTGCTAGTATTATATAACCATATTATGCGGTCGGTATCAACGAACTTCACTTCTGTTGTATAAATATGTAATAAAAAAATAAATATTCAGCAATACATTTTTTTTTTTCAACCGATTTAGCAAGAGATTTTGAGAAATTTTCGATGAACGAGACTGCCCTCTTGTATAGGTACGTGTTCGCAAGTGCGAATCCTAAGCCTGAAATTTTGAGTTCTATTCCCAGAGCAAAGTGTTATGAAGTTTTCTGTTATTGAATTCTTAGTAGCAACACGGAGTTTAGAACTCTCTCGCTCCTTATTACACGGGACTCAAAAACGGCGTTTGCGTAATGTGAATGTACAATAGTACACCTCTGTCTAATCGTGGGTGTAACAAAGCTTTGTATGTAATAAAATTGTCAGTAGCAAGTCGGATTATAAATTATTTTGGTAGTTTTAAAAGTCACACCTAATTCTTCTTTATTGGACATTGGCGAAATGTGGGTGTAAAATAATACAAGTCTAATTTTGGGGAACAAAGACCTGTTAAAAAATATAACAAATATTCCGCTATAATCTTTCAAGAGCGGATGAAACGAGAGAGATTTTGTTCCTATATTGAATTCAAATGTAAACAGAACGTGGATAAATCTTTTAATTGAAGCTTTTGGTTAACCCATCGTGGTGTCTTTGTAGAGGGGTCGGCGTTGATTATTTTAATTAAACATTCACATGGACCCAAGGTATCTCTGGCTATTATCCGGGACTCAGCCGTCATTAGGCCAAATCCTTTCAGGATTTGGGATGGACTGTATGAGGTTTCAATAGATTATAATCTGGGTGGTTTTAAATTAGTACGTACTATGTAGGCAATTATTCTAAATTTATATTGTAGAAATGATAAAGAAAATATATTGAAATAGAAGATGCCTGCATAGTACAAAGCGACATGAGAAACTTAAGGTAGATTTTTAAAAGATGACTTTTTTCTTAGTTATCCTATCGTAATCAACACTACAATCCTTCACTACCAATTGATCACAGTTAAGCTCCGATACACTTAGTAAAAAAATTTAAATAAAATATCTTGTACCTTGTCGCCAAACAAGCTAGCTTGTTATTAAACACTAGCTTGCTCCCGCGGCTTCGCCCGCGTGGTTTACGAACCCGTAATTTTTTTCCGGGGTAAAATAATAAAATCCTATGTGCTATTCCAGACTATAATCTATCTCTGTGCCAAATTTCATCCAGATACGTTCTGGCGTGATTGAGTAACAAATATCCATCTATCCTCACAAACTTTCACATTTATAATATTGTATTAGTAGGATTTAGAAATATAATTTTAGATTTGTTGACAGTCTTATATAGGCACTGTTGTTAAAACCATGTCGTCACAGAACAGTGCAGTACCCGAGTATTCGACAAGTATAAACCCGACAGTTGGCGATTCCTCACTGATAAAGAAGAAACAGAGAAAGCCTCCAGCTAATCCAAGTACCAGTGCTCATAAAGAACAAGTACCAACAAACTTTGTTTTGCAACATTAAATAATTTCCTACCAGATAAGATGTAAAATGAATTAAAAGTTAGGAGAGCGCGTGACCATTAGTACCTAATGAATGGCGCTCATTACTTGGTGCACTTTACAAACTCCACCGTATCGCTAGTAACTTCGCATGAAAACTTATTATAATCCAAGGACTATTATTTAATTTAGTTGACTAAGTACCTATTTTTGGCGAGATTAGGCCGAGGTGCACATTTTACCGATGCTGTGGGCCCCTAGGGGGTAAGTCAATTGCCAACTACCGTGATCAATTGCAAACTTCGGTCATTAAATAAATCAGTTGACCTATTTATTCGTCACTGGTAATGAAATCTTACAAGTACATTTTGACCACTCTCTTTTAGGTTTTACGGCAAATAAATTCAATTCAATTTGTCAGTAAAAACTTGGGATAAAAAGAAACCTGTCCGTGCGTCTGATGGTAATAAAATCTTACAAACACATTTTGACCACTCTCTTTTATTCGATTGAACAGCAGACGTATTAAATACCTACCCATAAACCTCGGCGTAGGACTTGGGTGTATGCTTATATGTCTGCAAAATAATTCAATTTGTTTCGCCACAAAAGCTTTGGAATCTATCTTTTATTAAATTTCCCTGCCCTCCTTTACCCAAACATACCTAGGTCCTCCACCAAAGGAATTATATATTACTTGACAGTACTGCGTAGGAACGTAATTTTAATCATAATATCAAAGGTAATAGGGACTTCTTTTGATATTATTATTAAAATTATTGTATTACTTATATCATTGTATTAACGTCATTCAGATTACACTTTATATAAAAAAAAAAATAGTATCAAAATCTAAACAGTTGTAGAGTTACAACTTTGAAAGATTTTGACTGTAAGTTTTTTTATATGAAATATACGTTATAATGAAAACGTTAATTTTTTTTTTTTGGACGGCTACTAACCAGCAGCATATTATAAAAGCAATCTACTTTCGTTAAAACTCAGTACTTCTACTTAGCTCGTGTATTTGACGCTGCTTGTACCTACTGTAACAGCAGGTACAATCAGAGCCAGATATACTTGGAACAACTAAGGTGTCTAAATATATGTAGGTATGTAAAAGGCAGGATAAGGTAAGTTTTTCCTTACTGTAACGATAATATGCTGACTTTGACTTTGCAATGGATAATATTTATAACATTGAGTCCAAAATGTTAATGAGTAAAAATTTTGCTAAGCGAAACCTTTGAAAACTTTTTGTAACTGACGGTTACAAAACAAATATAAATAACTACTTTATCTTTTCTATATAACTTCGTACAGTGCCAGGCTTTTACCGTGTAGGTGGAGAGCTGCACTCTTCCCTAAACACCTCATCTGCACTCTCATATTTTATCACAAAAGGGTTTTATACCGCTCCTATCTGAGATACGGATAGATGATGCTCAATTTTTCTCCATCTCGAGACCTCTTCGCATTTTCAGCGCTCATCCATCTTCGTATGCATGCACGGATTGTTCGTCGTGTTACCTTGTCTCGGGTAGCGTGACTAATTTGTTAGTGTTAGGTAACTGTGTAGTATTAAATGGCATTGCGTAGTTGAAGTGTTCGCGTCAAGAGTCGTGTTGCCAAAACGATGTGAAGCAAAGTTTTATCCGGCAGCATTTTAATTATCATAACATAGCATCATGTCTATATTTGCCGAATGGTTGGGAAGAAGTGTCCCAGTTATTTGAAAGTTGTCTAGAAGAAATTGCTGTTATCGATAAGACCGCCAATGTACACTTCTTGTTGTAATTTTTCAATTAAAAAGTTTATTTTCATAGTGTGCAATAAAGTATATTAGTATTCTATCTATCTATTAAAGTCATGAAATACGGGACATACATACAAACAGCAATGAGTATTTCATTTATAGCCTGTATACAATCTCGTATTAAAGACTTATTGGATTTTGATACTCAAAGACTATTTTAGTAGTATTGGCACAGTATTTATTGGTTCCTATTTCAAATATCCAGGAAAGTTCTAGGTTTCTGGTACCCGTTAATTAGGTGTGCGACTACCCACTATCCTAGTGCCCACATTGATAACGTTATAATTACCTGATTTTGTTGTCACCGTATAATTTACGCCGTACATAGATTACGCCTACAAGGCGATGTGTCATTATTAATTTTAGACTTCCAGAGAAACATATACATTGTACACTTGTACAGATGGTATTTAGTGTCAAATATTTTATAGAGGGCGAGCTTCTTGCTATTTACTGTGAACAAAGACCTTCAAATCTTCAAGAAATGAGCTTACTCCTTTTTAAAAGGCCGGCAACGCACTTGTGACTCCTCTGGTGTAGCGAGTATCCATGGGTGACGGTAATCGCTTACCATCAGGCGATCCGTCTGCTCGATTGCCGCATATCCCATAAAAAAAACTGCGCTTGGCTGCGAATTAAACCTTATTATCCATAAATTTAGCACAAAACTTTTCAAATCACCATCATAGGCCATAATCCGTTGTGTTATGCTATATAAATTTGCATATTCGGAAATATTCAAAGTTATCAATACATTTTTGCGGATTCACAACAAAAGCGATAATGCGCAAGACAGAACAAGCACGTTCACGCCCTTGTTCAACCTGAAACGTCGGACATTATACCTATATTATCTGTTATCGTTTTCCTTATTACTATTTCTGCACGTTCAATGTGGTTTTCACGTCGACGATACCGATTTATCAAATTTTATGGAAAGTTGCACTTGAAAGGGTTATGTAAGGATAGTAGCTCGTGGTGTGGCGTTTCTGCATTTATTTAGTTGAAAGATTTAAACTAAATAACTCTTTATAAGTAAACCTATCACACTGTCTTCTCACAGAACCGCAGACATTCTAACATTATCGTCTTCCATTCATCAGCAAACACATCCAATCCTGGGCTGGTCCCCATGAGCTCGTTGAGCATCATCAACATGCGCGGTATGGGGGAGGGGGATCGGGATACTGTACGACAAAATGGGAGATTCAATAATGGAAAACTGGAGCGTTGTGCGGAAATTTCCGCACAACACTAAGGCTAAATCAACGACCATTTTGTTGTTGTTTTCGCACAAACCAGAGGTCCTAGTGTAAGTTTCTTTCGACAAACTCCATTTAAGGCATCGAACGCGTTCGGCGCTCCGATTGGTCCGTTTCGTACTCTCCACCAATTGGAGCACGGAACGCGTTCGATGCGTTAAATCAAGTTTATCGAAAGAAACTTACACTAGGGCCTCTGGTGATGCGCCAAATGATAGTAAGCACTCCTAATATTACACTCTATCTAAACGAAGCAAGTTGTTAGGTGTGGCGGTCATTCAACTACACGTTGATAAATTCGTACACACTAATATAATTTACTATTCCTGGTAGGCTCTAATTAAACACGCAACATTTTCATTTACAATAGTAATTATTTTAGAGGAAATTGAGTGAGAATTTCCATTTAATTTATTGAGCAAGAATGGAAAATTCACGAGTGATTGATTTTTATTGTATCGTTGGAAAATCATTATAGCTTACTCTTCACTTTAATAACGTAAATTATATTTTACCATTACATCTGTATTCCCCAAAGGGTTAGGCAGAGGTGTACTATTGTACACCCACATTTTGCCGATGCCGTTATTGAGTCTCATGTAATAGGAGGCAAGCCTATTGCCAACAACCGGGCACAGTTCCAGACTCCGAGCTGCTACTGAGAATTTCTAATAAACAGAAAAATTCAATAATACTTTTCCCGGAATCTAACCCAGGACCTCACACTCATCAATCGCGCTTGCAACCACTAGACTAATGAGGCAGTTCATATGATTGCTATATCATATATAGCAAATAATTGCTTACGTTCCTTCGTACAAAATTAATTGACTGCACTAGTATTTGCATTTAACAGAGATGCTATTCACCTTTATAAGTAGTAAATAACCTAGATAGAGACTGTGCATGTAAAAGCTCTTCAGTTTAATATTATCGCTGAACGCCCAGTAAATAGGTACATTATGTTGCATCGTGGAGTTAATAGACGCTTGTATAACAGCTTTCTACGTTAAAACTTTTTTGTTGTTTAGAAAGAATATGAATGAATGACTTTGTGGTTTGGAAATCAAAGGAATAAGCCTAGAATAAATATTGTCTAATAATCTGTGGTGTACAAATTTCCATTATTATTTTATCTTTGCAGCGTTTCAGGATTACATCCCAAAGGTATATTTTGTGTGTATTCTCGTAGCCAACAAATTTTCTTTTCATCATATTAGACACCTCGACCAAACTTAAATCCGTGTTTTGTCAAACCCAAACTCAAAATGAAAAATTCGTTTCTTTAAGACTAAAATGTGAATTCGAGCCCTTTGTCTATTTCTTCTAGTAAATGCCCTTCTAGTGAATCAGTGAACTCCATGTTTCTGAGAATTTGTATGTCTTATTTCATAACTTAAAACCACCTCTATATCAAAATTTTGTTGCTCTAAACCTGATACTGTAAAACAACATGCATTCTCGATATTCCAGTAGATAGCGGCCATGCATTAACGCTAACTGCACATTATTACGTGAGTAATTAACTATGACTTGCTAAACAGGGTATGCTAGCCAGTAACTAGGTGTGCATAACAATGCAAGGTAATATCCCGGGAAGCTACGCTAGCAGTGTGGAAGCGACAAGTGACGTCAGAACATAATAGGATGACCACGATGAAGAGCGTAATTTCGTATCGTGTTCGCACGTCGGCGTCGTCTGCCGAGAAATTATTGCTGCAAGAAAATTAAAATGGCTTTGTATATGTATTGTTGCAGTAGAAATATTAAAACTCCTTTGAATTTCCAAAGGAAAGCTCACCGAGCTGGAAAATAAACAAGTTGAAGACAAGTTGCGATCATTAATTTGCTGCAGTAGATAGAAATTGTTTTGATGATAACACTAAAATGAAAAGCAACAACACATACAACATAGCATCACGCCTGTATTCCCCGAAGGTTTAGGCAGATGTGTACTATTGAGTACCCACATTTCGCCGATGCTGTTATCGAGTCCCATTTAATAGGGGGCGAGCCTATTGCCATCTACCGGACACAGCTTCAGACTCCGTGCTGCTGCTGAGAATTTCCATACAGAAAAACTGAAAAATGTTAAAAATGAAAAATGTATTAAGTATTTCGTCTTAGTGATATATATTGCTAGCTACTGTATAAGGTTCTATTAATTTAATCACTGAAATATTCATTACAATAATGCACAAAAACTGCGAACTCGTTACGTTTAACACAATATAAATTCCAGCAGAGTCCCGGCACGCAATTCACATGTGGACATACGGTCCGACTACAGTAAAGGCCCTCATGTTTTCCTTCAATTACCTGACCAGCATAAATATGAATACAACAGACTATTTCGTGAATACTACTTCGCTGAATAAAGCTTAGAAGCAGACAGTTTATTCTGAACGGAACTAAAACTGAGTTCGCTTTCAATAGCACATTCATGCCACACAGACTTAAGCGATCGATTGGAGTTATTTATAAAGGCGCATCGAATTTTCAAAGGCAGATTGCATGCAACATTAATACCTACTCTAAAGCATTTTAAATTTCTAGAATTTATATTCAGTTCTTGTACATAAACATAATATGGACACGTGTTCGGCGTCAAATATCATGTAAGTTAATATTTTTGGGATGCTGATGAGTTTTTAAATGTAGTAATAGGCTGATTTAAAATAACGTTATAAAGTATTTATTGGGTCTTTAATCTGCCTCACTGGTCTACTATTCGCATGCGGAGTTCCTGAGCATGAAGTTCTGGGTTGGATTCCCAGTTCAGACAAAAGTGATAATGGTTTTTTGCTAAAACTCCCGTTCTGACTTGTGTGAAATAGATAGCAATAGGCTCGCCCCCTATTCCATTAGAGTCAATAATAGTATCGGCCAAATGTATTTAGGTGTACAATATCTATAGTAATAAATTACATATGTTTAACTATTAAGTTGTGTATTTCAGGGTTATTAGATCCTACGTATTATTATTGTTGCTTATGTTTATATTAAAATTATATGAGAAAGTAGGTATACCTATTTCGCCCCATTTTCCTCTTCATTACTTTTATATGGGGCTCGTAACATTTGATGTTCAATATAAATCTTCGAACAACGAAAATCTTCCACTAGTTTGTTTTTGTTCCACTAGCTACATTATTTACGAACATCTAGAAGGGCTGGCCACTTCTAGAGGTTCTTATAATTATAAAAAAGTAAAAATAATGTTATTTCTTTGACATTGATCATAAAAAGGAAATATAATATCTCACTTAAAATACCTACATTCGATACCTCTTTTTTTTTTTTTTTTTTTTGGGTGGGAAATCATCCAATGACCCCCCTCCGCCCTGGGCAAGAGCGAAGGGATGTGTCAGACTCTTACTGACTAAAACCCACCCGTGTCCCCATGATCGCCCTTGGTGTACCGGGGCCGCGATATCTGTTATATTGGCTCGCAGCCCCGGCAGGCGTTGGCCCGCCCTTAGCCCAGGCGGGCCCCACGACTGTTGCTGACTTCACTTTGTTAACGGGGGGGCGCGTGGAACACTACGCTGCCCCCCCCCGTCTCGGGCCTTTCTCTGGTCGGGCGACGGACGGCCCAAGTCCGCCGCCCGCAGGCGCTCCTCTATGGTGGCTGGAGATCGTCGCGCGCCTCGCGGCGTCGACGAGCCGGGCGTCCCCTTCGGCGGCCTCCTGGGCGTCGCCAGTCTACCTCCTCCTTGGCGGCCATGACCGCCTCACAGAAGGAGGCGACGGCCGCCCATGCGCTCTCGCTCCGAACCATGGATCTCACCAAGGTCGGGAGCGAGAGGTCGCCGCCGATCTCCTCTACGAGACATTCGATACCTCTGGATAAAAATTTATTGCGTGAAATTTTTATTGAAATAAAACCCTTAAAACATCCCGAAATGTAGTTAAGTATGAAAAAGTAATATTTTATTTCCAAAGACAAATAACGAACATTAGCAGTAGGGCCGCAGTGCTAGTTTTAGATTCTACATTACTTGTAGATATGGCCTAAAAGGGTACTGAAATAATTGTACCCGACTTCTGAGTTCTATGACGGTTTCAAAATACTAAAGATAATACCCGTTTCAAATATAGTGGGATTATTGCTACAATAATTTAAACTTTGTAGCGTGAGATTTTCGTCAAAGAAAAATACTAAATACTCTCTAAATCCTGAAACGAAACAAAGTTTGAAAAAATATCGTTTAATCAATCTATTTCAAGAACACCATTCAAAAGGAAATGTTTATCTATTTGTCAGAATCCCTGTCTGTCTGTTTTAATTATTCAACCGTTCGTAAGCTCCAAAATGGATGTTTTCTTTCAAAAAACACGAATCATTTTTCCGCTCAGATTCCTCTAGCAATAAATTACAGAATATTTCAAGCTCGTGGCCGTTATAAATGTCTTTTGCAACAAAGAAAATGTACATCAATTTATGAAATATTGTCCGAAGTTAAACTACTAGAGCGTGAAAAAACAGTACCTAGTACTAAAAGAATATATTTTCATATTAAATAGTGTCGCCATTATTCATAACACGGCAAACTTATTAAAATACGTTGCTTAATTTAATTACTATACATAATTAAAATGTTTCACGGCCTAGTAGTTGTGCTGATATTTAAAATGTTTTGGTACAAAAATTAACTAAATTAAGTTGACAAATCCCTAAAGTCTTGTAAAGTTTTGAATTCCGCCAAGCCAATGCGGTTTCCTAGAAAAAGATTTATATTTATATTTTATTTTCCTAGAAAAAGATATACAATTTTTTTTTTAAACGTTTCTCTAACAAAGGATAAGAGTAAGGATGCAAAGAAAGAGGCTCCATAGTGACAATTTCTTATATCGTTTGGCTAATTCTGAAAGTTACTCTCGTTACGACCATTGCCCGCTGGCAAATTTTTATACTACGGTATATATAAGCGATTCCAACGTGATCACTCGTGCCAACGACAGAAGACCAAGTCATTTAGTAACATTTCCACAGTTTGTCTTTTTGCTCACGAAATCTGCGGACTCAGGTAATTTTTCAAAGAAAATATACCCTTAGGTTGCGCAAGTATGAGAAAATTGTAAGATAAGTGTCGGGTCACGATTTATGTTGTTGATGGTCTTATTACGAACTCCGAAGGGTACCTTTACATTTTTCTTACTTTTTGTAGGTTTAGGTAACCTTGAGTTGTGACGTTTCCACAGTTTCAAGGCGGAGAGCTGAAAACCGGGCTCAGTGGCGCTTACTGGGCAGGGTGTGTACCCAGCACTGGACAAATATGAGCTGCTGATGATGACTGATCTGTTTACTGAATAAAATTATATTGATTTACTTAGTTGTTAAAAGGTCAAAAAACCGAAACTGCCTTTTTGGAGTAGTTTCGCCAAAGAAGAAGTTTTGTGTTCGATCACCGAATAGGGTAAGTAATTGGGTAGTGGCCTGAAATTTGGACTGTGCACGGTAGAATGCATCGATGAAATGGAGATGTTCTACATCAATACACGTCTGCCTGTCCTTTCGAGGAATACAACCATGATGCTATTTTTTATACGTTATTTTAATATGCCTGTGTTTAGCATCGGACGTTAATGATACTGACGAAACGCAGCCTAATTACGTAAAAAAGCGACAGCAACACGACAGCCACGCGACAGCAATCTCACTGTCAGCCAATATATTATACGACACAAAAATGACATTTGACAGAAGGTATTGCGCGATCTACGCCTGTCGCTACATCGGTAATTAGGCTGACGGTTAGCACAGTCACTAAACGACTAGCTTACCGTGCTACGTGTTGCGGGTTCGATCCCCGCACGGAACATATATTTGTATGATCTACAGATCGTTGTTTCGGGTCAGGTTGTGGGTGCATGTGACATGTATGTTTGTAAACTGTACTCACGATACAGGAGAAATCCTAGTGTGAGGAAAAGTTTTTAAAAAGAAAAGAAAAAAAAGATAGTTGATATAGACAAAACCTACTGCCAAAGTAAATTCATTCACACACGTCTTAAATACTAGCCAGAATTTCTAGTTTCAAACACTCGTATACCTATCTATGTATATAGTGAAAAGGTCGATCAACCGGTCGGAAATATAGATTTACACATTTAATAATAATAGGTGCCTAGTAAGATAACAAGGGTTAAGGCTAGACAAGAAACAAAAGGAGACTTTATCAATCAACCCTAATCCCTCGTTAAGATAAATCGATTTAATCACAGTTCAAAGCGTCCACTTCTAGCTTACAAAAGGGTTGATATGGCTATGTATATTGGGATAGTAGGTATTATCGTTAAAGAAATTTTTGTTACAGATGGGTAGTGCCTATATAGAATTTTGCGGTTAACGAAATGTATGACACAGAGGGTGAGCATCAGATATCAAAAATTAAGCATCAGGGACATTAATGAAAGGTTAAGTTTTACATGCTTACAATCTTTTACCGTATCGTACTAAGGACAGATCGAATAAATACAAAACCTTTATTGTATAGTACTTACAAAACAAGTACAGTCAGTGGCAAAATAGTTCAACATTGAAAAAAATGGAAATTTTCTTTTTTATTATTAATTAGGTACTATAGAATAAATCAACTTTATCGACTAGTGTTACCTGTGTGTTATAAACCTATGACACTTCTCGTAATTAGGTACTTCGAAATTAATTTATTACAGGAGATAATTATTGGATTTACCTTGATAATTTAATTTTAAAATAATAATGAAACGTTCATCTATTTTTGTCGCTACGTATTGCCTGATAACAATCTTGTATTCAAATGTTTGTATGTAATTGAATTTCAAAACAAAATCTGTAAGTGTAAATTAACACAAGAATCTCACAGTATAAACAATCACAACACATTTTCTACTAAAGTCCCAGTTAATTGTCAAGTATCCTTCAAAGAAACACAACAATAGATAGTCCGATTCAATAAAGCGCCACATTTCTATTCTAATGCGCTTGACAGCCCTTCAATGTTTTCACAAGCGCTGCAAATCGTTTTTCACTTTCCCGATGGTCATTCTTTCAATAAACAAAAGAAACGCCAATACATAACAGAACAAACATAATATTATAGCTGTATGAAAATAGATAATTTAATAATCGACAATATCTATCGACTGCCCCTTTGGATAGGGGTTCGATTCCCGAGTCAGGCAAGTGTTATTAGGTTTTTTGTATGGAAACTTTCAGTAGCAGCATGGGGTTTGGAACTGTGCCCTGTAGATGGCAATAGGCTCGCCCCCTATTACATGGAACTCAATAATGGCATCGGCGAAAAGTGGGTGTACAAATAGCCGAACCTTTCGAGGAATATAGGCGTGATGCTGTTGTGTTAAAATATCTATCTAAAGACTGGCTACGACTGCGATGGTACGACATTAAATGTAACAACATACGACGCGCGAGCATACGTCAAATCCCTTAATGTAACGACTGAAACATATACCGCACACTAAATACAGAACTCGTGCGAGGGCGCTGTTTCGGAAAGCATACATTGCATTTTTTAAATGTAGCCATACATTACGTATGACGTCTGTGGCTGTAAAAAATTCAACCAGTGGTTTAATCAGACGGCATTTTTTTTTTTTCATTTCTCAGTACCATGTTTGAACTGTACTTAAAGTATTTTAGTCTGATCTCCCTACAACAAGAGTATGCAACTAGAGTTCTTTAACGATTCATAAGTGCTTGTATTAGGTTTATTTGACATAAAAACATTTTTATCCATCTATCTAAAGGAATGAGAGCAGAGTGATTTATTTTTATTTTTTATAAAAACTTTGCCCCACACTAGGATTTCTCCTATGTTGTGGGTACAGTTTACAAACGTACATGTCACATACACACACAACCAGACCCGAAACAACTATCTGTCGAATCGAACCCGCAACACATAGCGCAGAAAGCTAATAGCTTAACCACTACGCTAACCGTGTAAATGAAATGTTATACAGAATATAACATTTTGTATATACCTCTGAAACGTGATAATAAATATGTCGTTTAATGTCTTACCGTCGTTGTCGCTAGCCTGTTTACACAACTGAACCCGACAAGTTTTTTTTTAGAGTATAATAATGATCGAATTTCGTGCGTTCAGTAAGTACGTAATCCCGCGAGAGCTTCATGTAATGTTTTGTTTCAAAACATCACAGTTGGCACAGTGGTTAGGACACTGGTTTTCTGCCTCGTGCCGCTGTTCTAATCAGTACATGTAGGTTTTACAGGTAGTTTTTCCGGCAGCCTAATTACTTAATAAAGCGACAGAAACGTGATAGCCAAGCGACAACAATCTCACTGTCAGCCAATACATTATATGTCACAAAAATGACGTTTGACAGAAGTTATCGCGCGATCTACGCCTGTCGCTACATCGGTAATTAGGCTACAGGTCTGACTGTGTGTGCGTTCAAAGACATATTGTATTAATTGTGTGACATGTCTTTGAAATGTATCTACGACGCGAGGTGAAACCGCAGTGTGGCGAAACGTTTAAAAAAGTTCGGACATAATGTTAATTTACACCTCTGGATTCATAGACCGATAAAATACTACTGAAACAGCCTAAGAACGTTCATTGCTGATTATAGTATGGTACTTTCAATCGAAAACTACATATTTCAATCATTCATTGATTCACTCAGAGGTTGAGTGCATTATTAAAACAGGAGCCTCCTAGCCGTGAGCTCTACAGATTACTCCACAACATTTACACCGTATATGTTTGTATTGGTACCAACAAAATGTGTGTAATACTTGAGTGGAACAATGTTTTGTGTAGATATTTTCTACGACAACACCTACCTGCTAACAAAACAATGAGCGGCTAATTGTATGTTAATATGAATTTATTCGAACTATAAATCAATTAAAAATATCTTACGCAGTCTACAAAATTTTAACAAGCTTTTCTTGTAAGCCGTTGTTATACTGGTTGTAAAATTACGGACAAACATTGTAGGTACATCTTGCCGTAAAAGCCTGACATAAACTTCAATCCCTACGAAGAGATAAAACTTAAAAGCAGTTTTACTTTGCCGACATAAAAAAAAATAGGTAGAAGGTTTTTTTTTTAATTGTCAATGATTTTATTTATTGGTGAACAACACTGATATAACCAACCATTGATATGGTATGTCTAGGAAAAGAATAAAACCAATAAAAAGGAAAATTTAAAATGAATATGTCTGTTCTACAACTACTAGCTACGTAGCAACATATTAAAAGTACTCCAGCACCATCTATCGGAGCGAAACAACAAAATAAATCCTGAATCGCGCTATGAGAGTTTGCAATGTTTCTACCATAGATACAAACGTCCGTCCTTCAACTGTCGAGCTTGTGCCTGAGGATACTCCCTTCTCCGTACTTCATTTGCAGTTTTGCTGAATCTGAATCTTTTTTATTCGTGTAGGCCATCAATTAGACTGGTTCTGTTAATACAACAAGAAACTCCTTAAGTACGATAAAAGCGACCTAGAAGCCCAATTACTCCAAGCAGCTTATGACGCAGCATTGCTGTTAAGAGAAGGCTAATTTTAAATTAGAGTAAAATAACTTTTTATTCATGCAGACTAGTTATGAATAGTCGGAATCTAGTTACCACGTCCCAAAGTCTTGTTTTCTTATGAAGAAGAAAGGGTAAGAAACTCAACGGAGTATCGTTGAGTTTTAAAATCGGGTCTTAGATTTCATACCCATGAATACATTGTTCCCTCAAAAATACAAAATTCAACTCCACGAAGGACAACAAAGTTCAGGGCTATGCCCTAAAGAACTTCAAATCTTCACGGATGGGTCCAAAACAAGCGCAGGTACCGGATCAGGTATTTTCTCGGAGGACCTAAACATAAACATCTCTACACCTCTAGGGGCCTACAACACAGTATTCCAAGCAGAGTGCAGGGGCATCACTCTAGCGGCCTCAGCGGCCTTAGCAAGAGGTGTCACGGAATACCCTATTCGCATACTCTCGGACAGCAGGGCGGTTCTGCAAGCCCTTAATAGCTACACCGTCAATTCCGAGTTGATATACGAGTGCCACCAACGACTAAATCAGGTAGGCAATCATAATAAAATAACCATTCAATGGATCAAAGGACACAGCGGCTCTAGGGGTAACGATGCTGCTGACGAACTAGCTAGAAGAGGGTCGAGCATGGGCGTGGTAGGACCCGAGCCTATAGCGCCACTCCCCTTCAGCTATCTACGCAGTATGGTAAGACAACGCACCAATGATCGACACAAAAACCTCTGGTCATGTATTGGTGAGTGTAGGCAGACGAAGGATATTCTCCCTGCCATTAACGGACGCACAACCAGCCAACTGCTCCGACTGACGAAGCAACAACTTCGTACAGTCACAGCAGCGTTCACCGGACATGGCTCCTTCAATAAACATCTTTTCGTTATAGGAATTACAAACAGTCCTCTGTGCAGAGCATGCATGGAGGAGGAAGAAACGGCAGCCCACGTGCTACTGAACTGCCCTGAGGTCGCCACATACAGGGCCAAGTACTTCGGAAACCCAGGTACCCTCCGGGAAATAGCCAGCAACGTCAAGCGACTGCTGGCATTTCTCGAAGAACTGGGGTGGATCGAATAAACTCACATTATTCCCACCCCGACGCAAAAAAATGCGCTTAAGCGTGTATTTGCGGAAACCAGCCCGTTTATACCTTATACCTTATACCTTATATTGTTCCCTCAACGTTATGAGAGGAAAATGAAGTGCTAGGTAGTAGCATTTCTCACGCTTTATCCAACAAGATTATTGGGGAAATACCTCACAATATAGGTGAAATGTAATTCATACATGGGCTATGCAATCTCACGGACAATAAGCAATTTCGTTTGATAGTTCACGGTAGTTTCGGTATCGAAAATGGCTATACAAGCCTAGCTGGCCAGCTATATTTTATAGTGTAATCAAAACGCTGGGAATCTGGACTGCTTGCATCATCACATGACTTTCAAAAGGTCACAGGTTTAATATGGTAATATTAGGAGACATGACCTTTTGTTATTCGGTTTCCGATTTTACATTACTTTATCCAAATTCAGATCACTTTATTTAAGAACTTATGTATAAAATCACGCCGATTCTTTTCCGTATGATTCCACAGACTTCGTCAGCGACAATATTAGCTAATCATTGCTTCAAGTTTTGTAAATATTTTTATGAATGGTACCTACAGAAGGACACTTTTTACTTTTGAATCAAAGAAATCTTGCGTTTTTTTTATTAATTATAGAATTAATAAAAAACCACAAGATTCCTTTGTTTGAAAATAGTCTTGGGTTATACAATAAGATTTCTAAATAAATAATCTAAAGATTTCTAACAAAAGTTACGAATAGGGTAACTTTATCAACTAGTGTAAGAACAATAATTATCTTCTTTGATAAAGTAATCTCAAAATCATGAAAATTAAGTGTTCATCTACTTCCATTCTCTCCTAACGGATGCACAGTCATCCGCATTTCGCCGGAGATTGTTCATGTAATAGAAGGCGGAGTTGTTGCCATTTACGAGGAATATTTTAGCCCTCCGTGGTTCTAGCGAGAATTGTCGAACAGGAAATCTCGAAACTGCCCATCTTGAAACGTGTTCGAAGATTTTGTGATAGATAGCTTTGCTTTAGTTTATTTTTGTTATTTATTTATTATTAAAACAGATTTATCCGAATGTTGAGATACAGTTGGGAAATCTAATAACATGAATACATGAGTACAAAAGCTAATACATTGTTATTACATTATTATTAATAATTGAGTCTTATTTTTGCCGCTCTATTTGATGAATCAAGATCAATGTTTCCAGGGCATACTTATTCACACCTCAGCGAAATAAAACTGGACACAAAAAATACCCAATCTATGTAGATGAACCATTCTCTCTGCTACCATTCTGTGAGGTCTCCAAAAAATCCCTAAGGAGTCTGATTAGCACAATGGCGTGATCGTAGAGGGATAAGGCTCGGACTTAATACATAATGTAATGGAGTCCCAGTTTTTGTAATGTAAGACTGAACATCAATTGCTAAACTGACATTCATTTATTTTTAAACGGAATACGGCAAATGTAAAAGAATTAAAAGAAAAAATGTTGTAAACCTTCGTTAAGCAAAATCTTAAAAGCGTTTCAGGAAAAGTAGTGATTGTAATCTTAAGACTATAGTTTAGCTAAAACTTTTTACACAAAATCGGTTAACGTTTATACCCCACTAAACATGAGCTGATTTTGCTAATTATTATGTTATAACACAATTAAAAACTAGGTTGTCACGTTTTTGCTTTTTTGATAAAATAATTAGAGATTGAGAAATAATTAACCCTCAAAATGCGTATTTTTAACTAAAAATCTTCCTTATACCTACTTATCTCGTGATAATTATTAAATTAATCATTTGGCAGTTTATAATCTGCCAAAACGATAGAGACCTAAATTAAATTATTTCGTTGAGATTTAGATGTAAGAAACGTTAACACCCAAACACCTATTTTGCGCGTATTTCAAGACAATTTTGTCAGAAGCCGGCAGTTAAACGATACTCTTAACATCAAAATTACTAAAGTTAGAATATTTATAAGGTAGTTTTGACGATTTCGTCTATCGTTTTGACTATAAATGTAGGTACCTATATTCCAATCCTACAATGAAACATTTTAACAAATTAAACGTTCTATTATTAACCAACTGCAATACTGGTTGCAAATTTTATCATCCTACAAATATCTCGGTCCCAATGGTAATATTAGTTCGGTAACCGTCCACTGATTCGCGTAGGTATTGATCCTATTCATATTATTTTGTCTATTTTACCGGAGCTGAGTTCCTTCGGCATAATAACGGCAAATCTAATTGGGGAAGGCTGATCATTATTTTCGTCACATCGCTTTCATTTATATTGTGGTGTAATCGGTTGGGTGGGTATCGATATGCTATTGAATATTAATGTCTTTTATCTTGTCTTATTGCCTCATTGGTTTAGTGGTCGCAAGCGTGACTGCTGAGCGTGAGGTCCTGGGTTTGATTCCCAGGTCAGGCAAAGTGTTACTGGTTTTTCTGTATAAAAATTCCATGTAATAGAATTTACTTAATAAAAGCATTGGCGAAATGTGAGTGCACATCACACCTCTGCTTAAGCCTTTGGGCATACAGGCGTGATGCTATGTTATTATGTCTCTTATCTTAGGTCAGTTTCTTTGGTTTTTATTTTTATTACGAGCATTGTGAGTTTTTCATTAACTCTTCTATATCCTCTTACTCCCTCCCTCTTACTCTACTACCTTTTAGCTCCTCCAGCTAAGTTATATAAGTTTGGCTCCACAATCAGATTCCCCAAAGAGCACCGGGCTAAAACCAAAAAACCTCTACCTTATCAACCCAATGCCTGAGACTTTAGGCTACACATTATGTTTCGGTAACTTTTATCAACACTATCCCGCATCTAACTCTTCACATTCAAAACATGAGGAATTTGCAATTCATAATACTTATTACGAAGTCTCAACATCCAGCTTCAAAACACTAACTTTGTAGTTTTCACGATGAAAGTTAGTACTACAAACGATTGCTGTGATTATTATAAATAACTGCGGTTAACTACCTACAGTTACTAACTACGATTTTCACCGCATAGCAAATTTTCCTGTACCTCTATTATGAGTTTTTTACTACGTACTTTCATAGTAAATGTAAATTTTCATTCAAGCGATTTTAGTTCATAAATTGGTTACATTAGGGATCAGAGTCGCTAACATGACATCTCTATAATATAGTAAATCAAAACTTTACTGTGACTAGATGTCACATAAGCGACTCTTATCCCTAATGTTACCAAGTGAAGAACTAAAATCGCTATCATGAAAATTTACTTTACTTTGATAGTAAATAGTAAGAAAACTCGTGATAGTGGTACTGTTGTTGCTAAGTTAGTTTATCATTGGACAAAACAAAAAAGACTTTTAGTCGATTGTGTGAATAATCCAAGCTATACTCAAAGCTTGTTTGTGCAAACGTGAAAAATCCATTACGAAAACAACAGACCAACGCAACGTACGAATCTGAGTAAAGCAGATTAAAATATCTGGACAACAAAGTTAACATTGGAGTGTGTGAATGTCAACCTTTACACGATGCTTCGAGGAATTTCAGACACCACGAAACGTGATTACGTTCGAAAATGGTCGTGCTATATGCGTATCGCAGCTAATCAACTGTGAAATGAAAATATTACGTCATGGATTTCAGATTACATTTTCTGGTGTATTTAACATTAAAATAACATTGTAAAACTTTAATATTTTTGTTGTTATGTACGAAGCATACTCGAGAATTTTCGACCATCAAGTGGTTACATAAAATTGGCAATAGGGAAAAGAGCGGTTATAAGGCACACCTATGACGTCATTCGTTGAATCCAGTCTTCGCGTGTTAGCGCAGTGTCTTTATAGCTCCCGTGCGTAAAGTTTGAAGAAATGAATGATCTTACGTAAAAATCAGAAAGCATTATGGAACTTTCTCATAAAAATAATGGGTGGAAGGGTACTTACTGAATGAATTAGATCGCAGTTGCGTGGGCACAGGTGGGCACAACACGTCACTTCCAAGGCTGCTGACGCTCACGACATCTCGAAGTTCCCCGAGCGAAGATGACCGAAGCGTCGGAAGCGAAAAGTTCACCTCTTTCGTCCTGTCAGAAAAATACATAGAATTTTAAAAGATTCATATTTTCAAAATGTCTCAGACGGTATATTTGCGTAATACGTAACGTAACACATATTTAAGCACTGTGAAAATAATTTGAAAATACTGACAATGTATATGCCACCAATGTATTAAAAACAAAAAAATTGTAACAAACAAATGCAACAAATTTTTCACAATTAAATTTTACTAAGTAAGCTATCAAAGGAACGTTTTTTATTCAAACAAAAGCTCCGGTCACGTGCATAAAATCGAAAGCAACGCACACAACGATTCGTTCGTAATTTGAGACATGAAAATAAAGGTGGAAGATTGGTTACACAAATCATTGTGTATTAACGATCGTCTGCGACATTTCCCGCGTTTATTAACGACGTAGTACTTTATTCAAAATGATCCGAAGCATTTTACATTCATTTACCTGAAAGACGTTATAATAAAACCAGCCATAATTTCGATTGTATATAAGACGTTTTCTATTATTTATACTGCCATATATTCCCATGAAAAGATCACTTCTTGGTTCGTATTTATTATACCAAAAATTTCCCCTAAGCATAAATTATAATTTTATGTGTCTGTCTCAATATGCCTGCCGTAGCATTAAGGATATAAATGTCGTTAAAATCTTGTAATTTACGTTCTATAAATAAAACATGGCTTTTACTCATATTATGGCATAAATATAAGTTTATGATGAAATGAATAACCGGAAATTCAACGGAGCGGTCGAATGAAAAGAGAATGGAATTGACTTGTTCGTTCATTGAACAAGAAAAAGTTGCTCATTTTCAAAGTAAACACGTATCTAAGTGAAGTGAAAGAAAACTTAAGATAGAAGTGAAAATCGATATCTTGAAATAGATTAAAGCTCTACGTATGGCTTTGAGCTGGATCAACGATCGGTAAAAGCTTATCGCTTGTCTGGCGCAAATAAGTTTAGTTTATCAATTTCCTAAGTAATTAAGTATCTGAAGGCGTAATTTTTTTAATCGGCTTTCAACACTCTACTGAACCCATACTGTCAAGTATATTAAACTACATTAAATATTTAATTCTTTCTGTATTATTTGATGATCATTCCGACAATATCTGTTGCTCAGTCTACCTAAAAATATAGTCGATACACTAAAATTATTAGTTACAAACAATTGATGAAACGATGTAATTACATAACATCACATATTCTCACGCCTATATTCTCCGAAAGGTTAGGCAGATGTGTAGGTAATTATACACCCACATTTCAACGATATCGCTATTAGGTAAGTCATGTGTAATAGAGGGCGAGCATATTACCATCAACCGGGTACAGTTCCAAAATTTCTATACAGTAAAATCGATAACATTTAATAGGTCGGGCAGATCCAGGAATCGAATCCAGGACCTCACGCTAAGCAGCCGCGCTTACGACAATTAGACCTATGAGTCAGAGTATAATAACTGAATAATAATCTTAAAATATGCTTGATTCAAACTAGTAAAATATACATATTTATTTGAAAATAATATCTTTAGATAAAATACCTCCGTATTTTATCCTCCGACGAACATTACCGAATATTAAGGCAACTGAACTGTAAATAGCAATATGATAAGACAACAGAGACAAGTATCATTCTTTTGTTTCAGTATTGTTTTAGATATTGTCTTTGAAAACAATATTGTTACGATACAGGCTTGTTATATAACTTCAATTATGAGATAATAGGATTAAAGTCATTGTTGTTTCGCCGATTTCTTATAAATGTATCTATAAAGAATAATGGGAGACATAAAAATATGTTATTTGATCTTGTTTCGTCGTTACTGTTAATAACCATATTATTTTAATTAGGTAGTTCGTAGAATATACCTATATATATAGATCTATTTTTTTATTAAATAAATCTTTTATTCGTTTTCCAATGAAAAATTTCCAACAAAAATTTATTGCCAATGTAAAATAGAAAAACTAAATAATATAGGTATACATTTAGATAGGTATTTAAATTTTTATCATTATAGTCACTAATTAAACAACAATAAGGGCTATAATTAAATGTATAATTAATAATAATAATAATAATAATAATAAATTTATTCACAAACTTTTTACAAGAATCCTATGAAAACCCTGACTTCTGAGCTAGGTAAAAAACCTGTATTACAGAAGTCTTTATTAATTATGTTCTTATTCTGTACACATCATATACAAACTCCTTAATTGCTCCATTTTTTATAACCGATATTATGTGAAACCACCACAGACCCAGAGTCCGTAGAACATCATTTTATATGCTTTTACAAGAAATTTTGTTATAAATATTAAATTGTTTGTATTTTAAACTAACCGATCCGATAGCAGTGTTAACCTAGTGGTAGATCGCTTGCCTTCCATGCAAGAGGGTCTGTGTTCAATCCCGGACCGGACCTCTGATTTTTGGGAATCATGTTCGGCCTAGCCCTTCTCATTCTGAGAAGAGTAATGGGCTGAATTTATTTATTCATCCGATCTCTTATTTTTGTTTTTTCTGTTCTTTGATGCTACTTTTTTTCTGAAGCAATTACGTTTGTTACAAACAGCCAGTGTGTAAATGTTTTATTAACTGCTTTATTTGCAATCACGTCGCAGTGTAAATGCGATATATATTACATAATTGTATGTCTAGTACATATATATTTGTACGTTTAGAATACGTAAATCGTTAATGTATACGGCTATAAGTTTAGTGCTCGTGTTCATGTTAAGAACTTACCTAGAAATTTAGGTAAACCGATGTGATATTCCACGTGCAAGTGCATAATATATGCGCCAGCTGCAAGGAGCGAGTTCCTGACCTTTCCAAAAGATAAATAATAATATGGAATGAACGACAGTACGTACTTGTATGTAGGTATATGTAGTACTACGATGTAGGTAGCAAGAAAAACAGTTTTCTAACTAAATTGTCGTAGTTTGTTATTGTGGTAATAGATAGAATAGACTGTAGTCTAGGAAGAGTTAAAGCAGAGGTTTACTGGTACACTCACATCTGGCGTTGGCGTTATTATGTCTAATGTAATAGAAGGCGGGTTTATTGCCATCTAACCGGGATAATTCCGAATTTCGAGTTGTGCAGCGAATGTTTTTGAATAGAAAATCCCAATAACACTGTGCTCAACACGAGAATCAGATGCAGTAGGTACCTCAACCTGGGCAGCCGCGCTTGCGTCCACTAGACCATTGAGGCAATTTCATAGACCCATTTCATACCTAGGTTTTTTGTGTCACTAAGAAAGAAGACTCCGAAATGTTTCGAAAAATTCTCTTTGAAATTGGAAGCTCCAAAAAGTACAAAAGCGTATTTGCTACAGCTGATAAAAATTTATGCATGTACATTTACTTAATTAATCACTGTCACTCGTTGACATTTTACCATGAAGAACACGATAGGAGAAAATTTTGGTATGCATAAATACATAATTTTAATAATGTTTTTTTTTTATATTAGGCAGTTTTTATGTACATTATTAATGTTTACTGAATACCTTAACTGTGGTAGCCTACGCAGACATTGAATCAAGAATGAAATAAATCGAGATTGTCTAAAAATATTGAGCCTATGAGGCAATTTTGTCTAACACAGGATTTTTATCACTAGATGCACAAGCCATAATAACAAATATTACTGGTTATAACAGGGTTGATTGTCGGTTGGCACAAAGTGGTAACCATATCTTTTAAGTTTGGAAAAATGCAGAACCAACCCGGTGTTTGGGGTCCTGGTATATGGCCATAGACAATAAACTTATTACTTCGGACTCAATAACGTCAATATGCGAAATGTGGTTGTACACAAAGATACATCTGCCACACCCTTACGCTAATACAGGGGTGATGGTACGTTAAATTCATTAAAGGATTAATTCGATTTTGTTCTTCCCAAGTTATTTAATTTAGTACATCGTCTATCGTCCACGGCACGACCGGCTTCTAGACAACCCAAAATAAACCTCAAGAGCCTACAAAGCATTAATCTTGGTCGGCTTTGCATTTAATTAACATTAATTGTATCTTTTTAAACTCCAGTTAAAGATAACTTCGTACCCGTCGGTCTGAAAAGCATTGTTCATAAAAACGTTTTATTATGCATGGAATGAAAAACGCCAACGCATTGTTTTGTTAAGAAAGAAAAACAAACTGATTGCCCAATTTCCATTCTGAATGTCAAGTAGGGCTACGTTACTTAAAGTCACTAAATAAACACGATTACGTAGTACCTAGTCGTTCAACATTAATAAATCTTCCCAAAAATATGTTTAAACATTTTTATTACTTCATCTTGCGGATCAAATGGACAATCTTTAGAAATTGCGCCGTCATTTTGTAGCTTAACTACGTAGATATAAGGTCTTAATCTTTTTATTATACTTCAATGTAAGCACATAAGTATAATTATTATACTGAAACTTAAGTAGTTCTTGATTAAAGATTACATTACGTACAGTATTGGCTAGGGATTAGTCCTTGGGTTCTAGACTTAGCTTAATAAAAGATTCAGAAAATTATATTTTAGTCAGTTGATTTTCTATTCATGTAAATACTTGGAAATTTTACATATTTATTAAATAAATTGACGTTTAAGACTAAAACGGCTGTTTAAAATCAAATTTTGTAAGATATACAGCTGGTTTTTATTTTAAACGTCAACACGAATGTGAATGCGGCCTTACAATATTGATTTAAATAATCCTGTGATAAATTGATTAAGTAATATATTACATACTTCAAGGATCGCATTCTAATGAAAATCAAACAAACATACATTAGACAGAGTTGTACTGTTTTACACGCATATATTGCAGTACTGTTAAATCCCACTGGGACAAGGGCGATGGGTGTGAGCCTATTACTGCGGGCTAGTACCGAGAGTTTTGTTACAAAAAGACTCAATAACACTTTGCCTGGGGATTGAACCGAAAATTTCGTACAATTAGCAAGGTCTTTTCCGACCAATGAGGACCATAGCTGACATTCATTTGTTCGTACATTTGTTCCATTGTCATTGATTTTGTTCTGGTTGATTGTTACTTCACATCACTATTGGCGAGTATTGTTTGAAAATATTGTTTGAAAATATTGTTTGAAACCTTGTTTCTAGTATGTTACGCTATTTCGGTGGTATTGTGTATCTGAATGCAGTTATTTTATATTGAATTGAGGGTATACAACGTTTATTGTTGAGAATTTTTAGTATTTGCATGTACAATCAAACAAAAAAATAAGTATAATAGAGGGCCTTAATATTTATATAGATAGTTAGTTATACAGATAGTTCCTACAGATAGTTGTTCCGGGCTTGGGTGTATAAAAAAACCAAATTCTGAGTTTTTTTATGTAGATACATCTGAATACCAGTCTACTTTTTTAACAGTACCGTGTCTTAAAAAGCAATCTATGATGACGCCTGAGGAGTATATACCCAGGAGTCATCGCTACACTGACATGTGTAGCGCATTACATGCTGATTATGATGATTTATGATTTAAATAGTGAGTTACATACTGACGCTGTGGTACCGACAGATACATTCACTGTAATGTATAGTTCAGTAATTGGTTACATACTGACACTGTGGTACCGACAGATGTATTCAATTTAATGAATAGCTCAGTAATTGGTTATATACTGACGCTGTGGTACAGACTGACACATTCACTTTATTGAACAGTACCTCTATTATGAGTTTTTTACTAAATTGGTTACGTTAGGGATTAGAGTCGCTAACGTGACATCTCTATAATATAATATAACCAAGTTAAGAACTAAAATCGCTATCATGAAAATTAACTTTACTTTGATAGTAAATAGTAAGAAAACAGTTCACTAAATTTGATAATCTACTGATCATCACTTATACTGCGCGTTGGTCCCATAGTGAACGTTGTTCATATTCATGGGTAGAAAACCCTGTGAAATTTTAAATAGTGATAAAAAAATCCCTTTATATAATAATGACTGTTATAATGACGGTAATGTCTGTACTTATCTCCAAGTTTAAGCGTAGGTATATTATTTACAAATGGGATGCTGCCTAATCAGATGATTCTCTTTATGCCCCTAATTAAGCTGTATGAACGTGTATTAGACATGTGTGAGTGTTATTAGATTATGTTAGTACCTACTTCGAGTTTAACCACATTGATAAAGATTATTATACCATAGATTTCCATAGTTCCCCAAAACCCAGTCTACTAACATCCCATCACATTAGCCCAAGTAGTTTTTCTCCATTTGTTCTGTAATAGTCCTACAAATCCGGGCATTGTCCTTGGGTGTATTTCTATAGTGCATACAGGGATAATCGTTGGTTATGTCACCATAACATTTCATTAAAGCTGTCTTAAAGGACCTCTACGTGTTGGCTTCGGCCCCACGCACGCCTTCCAAACGTCCGGGACTCTATAGTCCCATGCAAGGAGAAAACCTACAACAATATCAATTAAAATGTATATTGTTAGACTAAATCTTTATGATTATAATCTCGTTTTCGGTAAACGAAGGAAGTTACTAATAGAAGAAGGATATTACGTTACGTATATTCAGCATGCCACCGAAAAGATAGTATTGTGTCGCCGTAACCTGGACGACACAATACTCACGGTACGACTAGTCCAACAATTAAAAGTCGCTCAGCGAGCTATGGAGAGGGCTATGCTCGTAGTCTCTCTGAAGGATCGTATCAGGAACGAGGTGATCCGACAGAGGACCAGAGTTATCGACATAGCCCAAAGGATAAGTAAGCTGAAGTGGCAGTGGGCTGGTCATATTTGCCGCAGAACCGATAAAATCGTTGGGGTAGACGTGTTCTTGAATGGAGACCACGACTTGGCAAACGTAATGCAGGACGCCCTCGAGCTAGGTGGAGCGACGATATACACAAAGTATTTGGTGGCGGTTGGAAGAGGATAACCCAGGAACGGGCTCAGTGCCGTGCATTGGGAGAGACCTATGAACCCATAACATGATTCCCATGAACGTGCGTTTTATTGGACCTTGCACGGTGGTGGGCTTCAATGTTGTCTCCCAAGAGTTCCCACCATGAGATGCCAAAGTGGAGCATCGTGGAGGATTAAGCTTACAAAAGTCTGCCATATACTTCCTTTGGATTGGTCCCTCACTCAGGCCGTTACTTTCTAGTATGGCGTGAGACAAGTTGATGCCCAGCCTTTCTTTCACCTTCTTTTCTTTTCTATCTTTTTTTAATGAACATCACCCCACACTAGGAATAATTCCTGTATCGTGGGTACGTTTACAAACACATATATATTGATATAGATATACACCCTAACCCGGAACAATTATCTGTAAATCAAACAAATATTTGTTCCGTGCGGAAATCGAGCCCGCGACACGTACTGCAGCAGTCAATCTCTCAACCACTGCCCCAAACGTGACGTCACGACAAACGTGGGCATCATAAAAGGTAGGTGACCTTTTATGATGCCCACGTTTGTAGGCATGATGATGAATAAAGCCTGGTATCTACATCAATCAATCAACACATGATCGCTATCATTGAGTATACGAACCACGTGTTGCGTTTTGTGTGTCAAATTCACAATTGATAGCCTATCGTAAAGCGACGACACTATAATCTGATTTTATTACATTTCGTTTCGAACCGGCGTCATGTATCATTCCATATCTCTAATGGGTATAGAAGGATTGAAGTTTAACCAAGCTTTTCAGCAAGACATTATCTAACCGTAAAAGAAAAACATTTTAGGACATATTTTTTTTTAAAAAAAACGTTGCCCCCTGATTATTCCAGTATCATGGGTACAGTTGGGCCAGAAAAAAACTGCTATCTGTAAATCATACACATAGCTACTCTCAACCACTGCTCCAACCGGCAAATATTTATGTCTTTCGTAATTGTAAACCCCACATATCCCCCATAATGTATCTATGAATAGTGCGCATATTGCCTAGAAATTATCTATTCACTCGAAGCTGGGAGATTGTGCCATACCTCTCTATTAAGCCTCAAACTCAATCAAGCTTATGATGTTTCTACGTCTTGATAATTTTATTGTTAGTACCATTACCCGTCTTAGTCCAGTATTACGTACTGATAACTTCGTCATACGTATTACTTTCGGCAAATACAGACAGTATCGATTAAAGTTAGGTTATGTGTAGCATGATCCTCTACTACATATTATTAAACAAAGTCACTTGCCGCGTCTGTCTGTCTGAATGTCTGTTCGCGATAAACTCAAAAACTACTAAACGGATTTCACCAATAGATATAATGATTCATGAGGAAGGTTTATGTGTATAATTCGTTACGGTCTTATATAAATTGGCTGAAATATGACGATGATAGTTGAAGATGTCGGAAAAAAATCGTGCCGATTGGGAGCTTTACTGACGTAAGCCGAGCAAATGCTCGACGTAAAAGGCTGATATGACACTACGACAGAAAAAAATGAAGGCGTATATGCTCTGCTACCCGAACGAAGCCGGGGCGGGTCGCTAGTTCAATATAAAAACATCATATATTATATCGAATATTGATTTCATTGCGATACGAGTAACTATTATGAATGTAATATAATAATTGAATTTAATGTGAGAGATATCTGGTATCTGGTAAATACAGCAGTAAAATTCGAGGAAACTCCGCCTAATGCTGAATTACTTGCTCCATGGCAGCAGCGTCACTGCAGAAGGTAGATAGGAAGTGTAGCAGCATGGAAAGCATCTGCAATAGTTTATTTTGATTTTCCTAGAAGATTCTATGTTCATCACAGAATGTATATAGCCTCAGGGCTTCCACATGTGTTGAAAATAGCCACTGTTGTGGTTTTAGTGGCTAACAATCCTACATTTCCGGGCCTAAGAACTCGATGGTGAGCTAAATAATATTAAATACTTACATATAGCATGGCGCGGATATGTCATGCGGTGGGTACACAAGTATCGGTGGGGACGGCACGGGGGAGGGGCTGTTCTTGCGTCTGCGCGCCACGAACACTCCTGCCATCACGATCAGTAATACTAGCGCTGCGCTTGCGCCACCCAATGCTACCAGCACTGCCTCTGTGAACAAAAGCTTAAGTGAGAAGACGTTAAATACTTTTTTTTGTTGAAAATTCTGGATATTGTAAAAGCAAAGAAATTTAAAAATGATTTCATTAAACGCAAGTTATAAAAACACAAAAAACATTTGGAAAAACAGAAAAAGCTTTTCTTTTAAAAAAATACACCGTATTATTACCAATATATTTTTAGCCGGCCGACAGGTATTCTGAAATAACGTACAAGTCCTAAAATAATATTATGTCTCATGATACAGTCACATAATGTTAGCACAGAACATTACTCAAATAAAAATCTATAACTTTTATCCTCGTGAAGTCTTTCGTGAACTTTTACGTTTTCAATATCTCAAGGGGCTCAAGGGCTGGCTTATCGGAGAAAATATAACAGTAATACGAAACGACAGGTCTTCGGTATTTCTCCACATTCCCTAACTCAACAACTTTACTATAAGGCTGACCCTCCACTACTCTATATTTTCAGGTTTGTGCATTATGTATACTTGTGTATAGGTATATCAGTTACTACTTTTTTTGATTAACGAAGTAAGAACCCATCATGGGCTATCCTCTGCCTATGAGGGGCGGAGGGGTGTGCCAGACTCCTACCAGCTAAACTCACCACGGTGGTCTGCCTCGACATCATATGGTGGGCTTTGGGAACTCTTAGAAGACCGTACCGAAGCCCACCATAGTTCCACGCCGTTAACACTTCCCGGAGGGGTGACTGTAGTGATTACCCCCTCGTACACGTTCCGGGGGATACTATAGAGAGATTCCCCCGTAACCCTCACTGAGTAGGCCTACAATTACCTACAGTATCTAAACTAAACAAGCACTAAACTTAATTGGGTTGTTTATGTTTTCTTTGTTTTTAGTACGCACAAAAGTAAAAGCGTATTTTACAGGTTTAATTTATGGCGTAGGATGCGCGCTATCTTGTCATGGTCATAAAAAGCGATCACCGCCATTTGTGAACATTTGTATGAGAGCAGTCTCTGATGTCTTGCTAATCTGTTATGCTCTGGCTAGTTTAGAGAAGTGGGAAATTGGACTCGTCTCATTCAAACCTATGGTACCCAATATTGTAAATTCTAATATTATTACGCTTAATACGCATTAAAACAATATAATATAAGTAAAATCCAAAATTATACTTTTTGATAGAAAGATAAATTGTGTACCTAACTCTAATTAGTTCTAATAGAGATCGCTCCCCCCTCAAGACGAATTAAAATATGTGTAAGGAGGATTAGGTCAATTCACACTGAGCGAGCAGCGGCCGGCAGTGGCTTTTTGAGGCAAAATATTACAAACCATTTTGAATCTTATCTACGTGATTAAAAAGTCCATAGTTATTTGAAGACAAAGGAGGGGCAGCGCGGCGCCGCGAAGCTGTACGAGCCTACTAGCGCCGCACTGTCCCTTGCAGCGCTGCGCTCTTACGGCCGCTGCCGGCCGCTGCTCTTTCAGTGAGAATTGACCCTTAGGCAACATAACATAGCATCGCGCCTGTATTCCCAAAGAGTTAGGCATATGTGTTGTGCACCCTCATTTCACCGATGCTGTTATTATGTCCCATCAACCGGTTACAGTTCCAAACTCCGTGCTGCTACTAAGAATTTCTATACAGAAAAACCCAATAACACTTTGCCCGACCCGACAGTCGAACCCGGGACGTTACGGTCAGCAGTCTTGCTTGAGACCATTACGCCAATGAAAGGTCATCGCGTTTGAATTTCTCTTTCCATATAATGTATAACTTTACAGTGTAGTTCAATGTCAATGTTCTATAAACTTGTGTAAAGGTGTGAGCATGGTACTTCCACAAGATCATGACAAACAACACAACATCGTAAAGTGAAGGAATTTAACCAAAGGTATATTGCAGAAAGAGAAAGACAGGTATGTTTACAGACCTTATGTCGTTTTTGTAGGAAAATCTTAACAACGCAATCTAGATGGTACAACGACATTAAGTGATGAATATAGAACTAGCTTACAATACGAAGTAATGTCAAATTGACAACTGACAGTTTTTACACTAGGAATAATGAGTTTAACTTTACTACCTAGGTACTGCTCACAGCTAAGTACACAAAAACCTTATAAAGCGACAATCCTATCCTACTAAAATTATAAATGTGAAAGTTTGTGAGGATGGATGGATGGATGGATATTTGTTACTCAATCACGCCAAAACGGCTGAACGGATCTGGATGAAATTTGGCTCAGACATAGATTAAAGTCTGAAATAGCATATAGGCTAAAATCTAAAATATGTATTAGCCATCAGACAGATTAAAGTACACCAATATACGAGAGAAGATGATGCCTTGAATAATTTTACGAACCTCATTAAAGTTAACATTATGTGGTATATTGTGTACGTACATAAACCGTGACAAGAATAAAACCTAATATAGCCTTTAATGTTAGAAATACTTGAGCTATAAAAAAGATGTAAAAACTGTGTATGTACTTTTTATTGTACTTATAAATTTACTTTTTGGGTAAACTAATGAAAAAAGTTAACCGAAGCCAAATAATTAAATAACGTATAATATAACAGCATCACGCCTGTATTCTCGAAGGGTTAGGCAGAGGTACTATTGTATACCCACATGTCGCCGATGCCGTTATTGAGTCAT
Organism: Shargacucullia verbasci; assembly: GCA_947562105.1. Taxonomy (NCBI): domain Eukaryota; kingdom Metazoa; phylum Arthropoda; class Insecta; order Lepidoptera; family Noctuidae; genus Shargacucullia; species Shargacucullia verbasci. The sequence continues at coordinate 6,539,571 of OX387296.1, forward strand.
ATGTAATAGGGGGCGAGCCTATTGCCATCTACCAGGCACGGTTCCAGACTCCGTGCTGCTACTGGAGTTTCCATGCAACAAAACCCAATGATCATAAGCCTCTAGGTTTGATTCCCGGATCGGGCAGTGTTATTGGGTGTTTCTAATGTGCCCGGTAGATAGCAATACGCTTGCCCTTGCAACATGGGACTCAATAACAAAATCGGCGAAATGTGGACTGCACAATTGTACACCTCTGCCTAACACTTCAGAAAATACAGGCGTGATGCTATGTGATGTTATTTTTCACATACGCTTCTTCCAAGTTCATTCATAATAATAATAATGTCCTCCTGACTGAATTTCGGTCACGGTGGCCAATCTCACCGGAGATCAGCCAACTACGCAGGAGATATTATAGAGCTCAAGTGTGTGCGCAAACACAAGTGCACTCTCTATTCTTTCACTCTCATAGTCCGATGGGACGGCAATCCAACATAACCGGAGAGAGATCAGGCGCAGGATCAACGACTTTACATGCATTCCGAGGCACGCTGTGTATTCACATACACATAGACCCAGACCCGAAACAACTATTTGTAGATCGTACACATATTTGTTCCGTGCGGGAATCGAACCCGCGACACGTAGCGCCGTCAAGTTCATTCATAATTTACGTGGAAACACATGACACTTTCAATTTGTTTGACGCGTAATTTTCAGTAATTTTCAAATCAGTACGAACGTAAATCTTTTAACTTAATAAACAGAGTTCTGCTTGTCAGGAATTCAGGAGTGAATAATTAATCCGGTATGTGATTGCTTGATTGAACCTCTTTGTAAGAGTTTAATTAATTAAAAACTCTCAAAGAGGAATTCCTTTTGTTCAATTGAATTTAATCAAATATTTCATGAAACCAAAAATAAATCGAGCCTTTCAGGAAAAACAGCAGTAGCACCTTTACGAATATAATATTTCGATAGTAATTAATTAAGTGCCTTATTTTTAGTTCAAGCAGTTTAAAAGCTAATCAAAACAAAGTTATGCTAAACAAATGATGACACGGTTGGCGCAGTGGTTAAGCGATTAGCTTTCTGCGCTATGTGTCGGGTCTGGTTGTGTGTGCATGTGACATGTATGTTTGTAAACTGTACCCACGACACAGGAGAAATAACGTTTTATAAAAAAAAAAAAAAAAAAAAAAAAAAAAAAAAAAAAAAAAAAAAAAAAAAATGAAAAAACAAAAGCATTACTTAAAATGATCACGATCCTATTGAGTTTTAAAGGTAGCAATAACGTAAACAGTGACAACTTGCCGATCCCCCGGGGACCCGCTACCTAAGTAGGTTACAGTCCGATTTATCTGAGTCGATTTACTCCGGAAGATTTATTGAGGAATGTTACTTTGTTTTCTTTCTCACAAGATCAATATTGTATCACTATTCCCAGTATTCACTGTAACTGTAGCTCCGTCCTCGTAGCACATAAGCTACGCCGTAGTTACGTAGCCGTAGAGTGATATTTCATCTACATTCTGGCTTTCAGATGTAGTACCTACGTACGCGTACCTTTTGCTTATAAATGTTGTTTGAATCTATGGCCTCGGCGTAGCATCGGTAATAGCCTTTGCCAGTGTAGATTTATTATAATTATCTTTCGCCCACTCGCCTATATATGGCTTTGGTGTGATACAGTGAACCACAGCGTAGGTATTATCTGATCTATTTTAACGTACGTTGTGAGAAATAAATTTCTCAGCCCACGTGTCTTGACGTCACTGCTGGTCAATATCTGATGACTGCACTACGTGTCGCCAGTTTGATTGCCGGATGGAAGAATATTTTTTTTTATCGTTGCCCCTCACTAAGTATAATTCCTGTATCGTGGGTGCGTTTTACAAACATATATATTCACATACACAAAAACTCAGACCCGAAACAAGTAACTGTACATCATAAAAATAATTGTTTCGTGCGGGATTCAAGCCCGCGACACTTAGTGCAGCAACCGATCTCTCAACCACTGCGCCAACCGTGCCGTGTGTGGCCTATAGATAGTTGTTCTGAGTCTTGGGTCTAGGTTTTCGTGCATGTGAATATTTGTATTTGTAAACGCACCCACGATACAAAAATTATACCTCAGGTGAGGCAAATTTAAAGTGAAAAAAAAAAATGTTTTAATTTATTTCCACTAACCTCTTAAGTTCACAGCATTAGCTATGGAGAACTCTGAGACTGAAGCGGTGGTGGGGGGCTGTTCGAATCTCGGGTTCGGGGGCGATGTCTCGAGCTGGCTGAGCCCTTCCACGTGTCGTGACGTCACTGGGTCCTCGTACTCCCGCGGCCTGTCATAGTAGTCCACGTTTTGTTTCTCGTTTGACTCCTCGATTGCGTCTGGATTGTAGTCCGAATCGTAATCTGTTGACAAGACAATCGGTTTTCTTTTTTTCTTTTCTTTTATAAACATGTGTGAACTGTGTAAACTTAAATATGTAGTAAAACTACATGAACTACAGCTTATAAGGAGTAGATAGAATATGTAAAAAAAGCTTGAATTTGGTTGATACGACAGCACAATGGCTTAGTTGGGTTAGCAAGTCGTAGGTTCAAATTCTTCTCGTGGCTATGATGCTACTTTACGGTAACATTCTGTGAAGGCTTTCCGAACTAAACCACTTACTAGCATAGTTGTGGTCAAGTATGGTCAAGTTCTATCACTTCATAACAAAAATGTAGGTACTTCACCTTATTTTTACAACTATATAAACATTAATAAAAATAATAATTGATTGGTTGACTAACAAAAATATGCCAAGTTTTAATAAATCGTTTGTTTCACAATTATTCATTATTTTAGCAAACTTTGAATAAATATTTCTGCTTTAGGAGAAACTCTGTCGATTTTCTAAACATACACAATTTGGCCTGAGTACATAGTACATATAAAATACCGTATATCATACTGGTTATTTATTTTAAAAACCAATATAGGTAACGGTCAGAGAATCAGCATTACCATACAACGTGGCAATGCCGCCAGCGTTCTGGGCACTTTTCCCGTTGACAGCGATGTGGACGAATTTTACTATGCCCTATAATTTCTTCCCCTCCCCCGTTTTTAACAGTTTGTACTTTTATTTATATATTTTTTGCTTGTATATAAGATTTAATAAGTCTGCATTTGTATTGAAATTGATAATAATATATCCTTATTCTACTCACAATTATGTATTAGGAATTCTAATCACTAACTACATCAACATAGGGTTTATTTTCTGGAAGATATAATTTGAACTACACATACAATCTACATAGCTGTGCCATGTCTGACATTGCAAAGCGGTTGGTTGACAGCCCTCTTGGCCAGACGTCTGGCCTGTTGTTTGTTCAAATGCTACAACCCTACCACTTTTCTGGGCACGCTATCCGTTGACAGTATTGTGGCGAAGACTTTGACGCGTAATTGTTCGTTTAGTAAAGGTTTTAAATTGTATTTTTTATTTCAGGCATAGAGGAGTATATCAGAAATAGATGTAATTTAGGTTATATAAATTATAGTACTAACAATTATTGTAATAATCATTTAAATGCTGGTTTAGCAACAAGTTAATTATATGCGTTATTTTTGTGTCCTGGGTATGAAATTTTGTGGTTAGAAGTCAAAAGGCTTGGCCAATTTGATCAAATATCTTCATCCGAATATTGTTCGTGTACGTGATAGTACGTATGTATTCTTATATGATTAAAATTTACGTTCTGCCTTTATTAATAAGTTAATTATTTATTAAGTTTGTTACATAGCATCACGCCTGTATTCCCCGAAGGGTAAGGAGTACTATTGTACACCCACATTTCGCCGATGTCGTTATTGAGTCTCAAGTAATAGGGGGCGAGCCTATTGCCATCTACCGGGCACAAATCCAGACTGTGTACTGCTACTGAGAATTTCCATACAGAAAAACTCAATAACACTTTGCGCGGCCCGGAAATCGAACCCAGGACCTCACGCTCAGCAGTCGCGCTTGCGACCACTAGACCGATGAGGCAGTTTAAGTTTGTTACAATCATCTAGATAGTTATATTGTACATATACATTAGACATGTACCTACATGTTGTTGAACATGTACTTTAAATGTTTCGGCAAGAAACATTATGCAATTATACATCTGCCTTTAAGTAGGGTCACCCATCCAAAAACTGACCACAGCAAGTGCTGCTTAACCTCGCAAATCAAGTGATCAGCGTGGTAGCTACGTAGCTACGAATCCTACACACCATTAACCGAATAAACGTGAATTTATTGTAATTATTTACTTTGCTGTACATTAAATCAATGTCACGAAAGCCGACTCAATGCTATCGGGTCAACTAATTCATTACTGTGTTTATAGCTACCTTTCACTACGTACATATGGATTGGTCAGTTAATCTGGCTGAGATTGTTATGATATTACTATTGGGTGTTAATTGTATTATTATGTGTATAACAATGGTCGCTAATTATGTATTACTTATGTTTAGGTACTGCTCAAATGATGTATATATATATTTGGAACGATAATGCAGAATCATCAGATATATCCCATAAAACATGATAGTTATAGGATTTTCTGTCAGACAACTGGCTACTTTTATCAAATCTCTCTCACTGCTTTTGACAAAACTTTGTCAGCTAATGCATATAGTATAGACATTAATTTTCTATATAAGAAACACTTGACGTCCACTTTATCTACGGATCGATTTGAATTTATCGCCAATTTAAAAATGATGAGTTTACAAAAGATGATACTGAAGAGCACAGATGAGCAGGAGGGAGTTTAATGTATAGCTAGTTTGTACAAACATTTGTTTTTTTCAATTATTTTCCGTTGTCCTATTAAAATGAGGACTCATCCCATGATGAAAATATCCAATCACCATGTTTCGTAAAAGAGGAGACTGCGTAAGGTGCTATATTTAGGTGCCTATCGTTAATACAGCAGGAGGTGCTACATTTAGGTGCCTATCGTTAGTACAGCAGGAGGTGCTACATTTAAGTGCCTATCGTTAGTACAGCAGGAGATGCTACATTTAGGTCCCTATCGTTAGTACAGCAGGAGGTGCTACATTTAGGTACCTATCGTTAGTACAGCAGGAACAGCTCTTTCTGAGCATCCCAAATGCTTGTTGAATGACCAGATACTACTCGAATTAAGTGCCGTAAATGATACCTAATCATAAAGTAATAAGTAACACATCAAGCCCGTCGTAAACCTGTCATAAATTTTCACGTTAACCGGCAATCGTCGCATAATCACCGGAATTTTATACTGTCTTCAACAGCTTTCTCATTAAAATTAGATCAAAGGTCAAAGTTACGGTAACAAATGGATCGGCCTGAAATTTTAATCAGTAAATGAAAGTGATTAACTAATTCAAGGTTTACTTACCTAGAAGCTGACATTAATCTATATAAAATAAAAATTAATCGCCAAATGTGTTGCTAAGCGCATAACTTCAGAACGGCTGTAATTCTTTTTTTTTGTGTTTCTAATTGTCAGGGCAAGGTTTGTATGAAAGAATTTTTTTGGAAAATCAGTATGTTGAAATTGTAAATTTCACCAGTGCGAAGCCGAGGCGGGTCGCGCGTAGTTTGTAATAAAATGGTTACATTTTATATACGACACGGTTGGCCTAGCGGTTAAACGATCGACTGCTGTGATACGTGTCATGGTTTGTCCCGCACGGAACAAATATTTGTCCGATCTACAGATGTTTGTTTCGGGTCTGGATATTTGTCCATGTAAATATTTGTATTTGTATACGCACCCACGATATAGGGATTATTCTTAGTGTCCGGCAACGTTTGCTTAATATTAATGAAAAAAATACTTATAATTTCTTCTCTGGAGTCTGAGGGCTTCCTGCACGAGACAAAGTGTGATGATCTATAGAGGGTTGTTCGGTGTCTGCGTTTATAAATTATATCCACAAAATAGGAGAATCGCTCTTTTGGGCAACGTTTTTATTAAAAAAACGAAGAAATGCTTCTCTTTTACGGTTTTTTGTGTTGTTCCCTTAGGCTAAATGAGAGATGCTATTAGTTTATTAAAATCAAATCTTACTTTTAACTCCTATTATAAACGCTCCACGTATTTTTATCATATCAAATAATACGACTGCTTTCGAATATTATTACCATTAATATTTTTGAAGCAACGCAAAATTGACAGTTTGGCTTCTAAATAAAAATAAATAAATTCAGCCCATTACAGTCCGACTTCTGGGCAAGGGCCTCTTCTCAGAATGAGAAGGGTTAGGCATTAGTCCACCACGCTGGTCGGGTGCGGGTTGACAAACTACACACTATCAAAGAACTTATGGAGCCCCCTCAGATGTGCAGGTTTCCTCGCGATGTTTTCCTTCACCGTTAACGCAAGTGATGATCAAATTCTGATCCGCACATGATTCTGAAAAGTCAGAGGTGCGGGCCGGGTTTGAACTCACACCCTGCATCGAAGGCAAGCGTTTACTAAGCCATCATTACTTGTGATCTGCAGTTCGGCTTCTACTTTTGCGATATACTATTGTAGTTACCATGAAAAAGAGCGGCTGAAGAAATTAAAAGTTGGAACCAAAAAATAGTTAAAAATATGCAAACATAATAAATTGGTTAAAGTTATTCAATTTCATTATAAAAACTAAATTTTACTTTTATTGCGTATATTAAATGAAAGTACTTTTGTATGTGTATAGAAGTTTATTTAAATAACTTAATAAAAATAAGATTTCAGTAATTTTTCTAAGAACTTTTGTATTAAAATGGTACTGTTTATACTTTGAAATTAAAAATAAAATGACTTTACGACTAGATTTCGTTTCAAACATAAGAGGTCTGTCTCTACTAAAACAACAGAAGTCTAGGCTGGCGAACTCGAAATGGCAAACAAATCCGTTATTTTATATATTATCTTCCAAATACCTTACATTTTAAACATTACCCTTCAAACGATTTATTTGAACAATCTATGATATGTAAACTTTAAATTTCAAACATCTATTAATATAATTTGACAATATCATTCTGTATCGATTTCAATGAATAACATATCAAAATTCAGAGTTCGGTAAATATTTGTGTAAACGGATAAGTTTGATGTGTACAATATACTAAGTTAATAAAATGCCGTGTAAGTACCGTATATATATTGGCAAGATGTAAAAGGAACTCACGCGTAGAACTTATTCACAAGGGTATAACATTTAATGTCAGGCCATCTATGTACCGAAGTTCTAATTTTAAATGTGGGTGAGGTACCTTTATAATTAAGTTTTCTATACCGAAAAGGGTTAAGAGGGAAAATCATACAGCAACACAAAGTTTTCATGAAAGTGTAACTACGGAACTCCATGGTTCCTTTAGAGGATTTGTTTATATAAAAACGTTGGCTACTTAGTACCTATAATCATTTAATAGATTTTTTTTGCAACTTAGAGTGTAAATATTAATTATTTATTCATTATTTTGACGTAGTTATTGAATAAGACTGAAAACGATAAGGCAGTCGATGTTTTTTTTTTGCCCCCTTATGAAACATTGCCTGCCCCACATTAGGAATAATTTCTGTATCGTCGGTCCGTTTACAAACACATATATTCACACGGACATACACCCAAACCCGGAACAGCTATCTGCAGATCATACAAATTTGTTCCGTGCGGGAATCGAACTTGCGACACGTAACGCAACAGTCGATCTCTCAACCACTGCGCCAACCGTGCCGTTTTAAACTTAATGTACTTTATTGTTGTTTAATTTGGGACCATAACTTTAAATAAATCGTGTTATATAGTCTTGCAAATGAGGACCCACCCCTAGTACCTTCGACTTTTCCTCGACGTCTATCGTAGTTGCCGTTAAGCCAAACATGTATAAAAACTTAAATCATGCGCGCGCATATTATTTTCATACATTTTTCGCTTACGTTAATGATAGTCATACTCAAAGAAAACTCATAAAAGGTACCATAATCTGTCACATCAATTACGATTCTATGTATAAACAGTTATAAAACTTAACAGTCTTATAAAACCATATACATAATGAGTTAACACTATCCAACCTTTGCTTCACAGATAATGAACGCCTCCATATTAAGTACTTCAGTCAGTTAACCTTTCAAACACTACACGAACAATAGCTTCGTTTATCTAAAATTCCCGTCACCCTTTGGAGCGTGCTCGTGACGCGACTACAAAACTGACGCATCTGCCTAGCACACCTACTGAAATTGTGACGTCATGCAGGACAAGGTTTTAATGATGCCCGTAGGCGAGAGGTTAACGGTCTCTCATTATTTGTACCTGGACGAAAATATGTACCCACTAATAGTTCATTGACTGATGATGGCGGCTTTGTGTGTAGGTAATTACAGTGGCGGTTGGCGCAGTGGTTGAGAGATCGACTGCTGCGCTACGTGTCGCGGGTTCGATTCCTGCACGGAACAAATATTTGTATGATCTACAGATAGTTGTTTCGGGTCTGGTTCTTCGTGTATGTGAATACACACCGTGCCTCGGAAAGTACGTAAAGCCGTTGGTCCTGCGCCTGATCTCTCTCCAGTCGTGTTGGATTGCCGTCCCATCGGACTATGAGAGTGAAGGAATAGAGAGAGAGAACCTGTGTTTGCGCATACACTTGTGCTCTATAATATCTTCTGCGTAGTTGGTTAATCTCCGGTGAGATTGGCCGCCTTGACCGAAATCGGTCAGGAGGACACATTAATTACAGTGTAGCTGTAAATGATGCACATTTTGTTTTGATTAGTGATAAGCATTATTACAAATGATCAATCTATCTATATAAATAATATATAAGTGAAATACGAAATCTCGAATTATATTAAGCCTACTAACTTGTGTGGTGACCTTAGGGGAGTAAAATGGGGATTTAAAGTATTGAAGCTATGAAAAATCTTTCTATGCGAAAAGAGTTACGGAAACAGCTCGTTAGTTACAATACTCGGTTAGACCTACCATGACGTGTTTTGTTAGAAGATATTTTTAAATATTGTACATCAATTTAGCGCTAAACTTTGTTGATGATCAAAGTTGATGGACGTGTACTGATGTTGGTAGTAAAAACTGTCATTTGACGTCGGATGATCAAATTTTCTATCGTTGGATGACATTGATCGACATAGTATATCGCGTGGGTGTGTTAAGACCCTTAGGGTCAATTCATACTGAGCGAGCAGCGGCGAGCAGCGGCTTTTTGAGGCAAAATATTACAAATCATTTTGAATCTTATCTACGTGATTTAAAAGTCCATAGTTATTTGAAGACAAAGAAGGAGCAGCGCGGCGCCGCGAAGCTGCACGAGCCTTCTAGCGTGGCGCTGCCCCTTGCGGCGCCGCGCTCTTACGGCCGCTGCCGGCCGCTGCTATTTCAGTGGGAATTGACCCTAAAGAATAGCCTAGAATTTTTTGATCTTATATTATAATATTTGGTATATTTATAATAACTGCGTCATTGGTCTAGTGGTCGCAAGCGCGACTGCTGAACTTGAAGTCCTGGGTTCGATTACAGTGTAGGGAAATTGTTATTGTTTTTTTTTTCTGTATAAAAATTCCCAGTAGCAGTACATAGTTTGGAACTGTGCCTGGTTCATAGCAAAAGCAATCTTTACATGGAACTTAATTACAGCCTCGGCGAAATGCGGGTGCACAATAATACACTTCTGCCTAACCCTTCGGGGATACAGGCATGATGCTATGTTATGTGTATGCTATATTTCAAATTTTCGAAACGAATTATATATACCGCATGCTATTCAGACCCGGGTACGTCTTAAAACTGCGGCCAGACACCGGAGGACGGGCAGCAGCGTCCTCTCACTAATCGGTGAGCCATTGCGATCCCCAAGCCGCCTGCCAAGCCCCCTTGGGGGAGGCCTTCGTTCAGCAGTGGATGTCTTCTGGCTGATGATGATGCTATTCAAAACTGGTGTTAGGTTTATTCTTTTTTCGTTCTTTAATCAGGCAATAAAGCTTGCAGACCAGTGTTTGACAACCTTTGACATCTTTGACTTCCTCGCTGTTCATTTACGAAGTTAAAAGCAGCCAATAACCATTAACTTTTTTCTATTATGTTTTTACAAACAGTGAATGCCTTGTAGATTTTTTATACATTTGACGACACGGTTGGCGCAGTGGCTAAACGATTAGCTTTCTACGTTACGAGTCGCGGATTCGATTCCCGCACGGAACAAATATTTATACGACCTACAGTTTTGGGTCTGGTTGTGTGTACATGTGACATGTATGTTTATAAACTATACCCACGATACAGGAGGAATCGTAATGCGAGGCAAGTTTTAAAATAAAAAACGAAATGCAGCAATAACTGGCATAAGACTCGCCACATTACAATATCTGGGCACTTAGATATAATACCGATCTACCACACGAGCTATGTTGACCATGTAAACATATTTTCACTCCTTTTTTAAAGTAGAATTCGTTTGAAACCTCACGGTACGAAACCAATTTGTTTGTAGGGTTTTAACTAGAGGGCTAATTAAAAAATAAAAATCTGTATCGTAATGAAAGCGGTTTCAAGAGTAGGAGCGACACAACATCGACACCTCTCACTCGGCCGAAGAGATTATTACCAGTATTTTTTGTTACTTTAAACGTCAACGCAACTAGCAACTTGCGCAGATAATTCAATTCGGTTCAGCTTATTCAGTAAATAGAATCTGGCGGGTTAATTTTTCACACGCGTCGTGACACGTGAATTCACGTGAAAAGGTTTTAAATTTGCGGTTCATAAAATAAAACTACGTAAAAACGGGGTACTAAGAGGGTATAAAGATCGTAGCACGTGGCATTCTGTACTTAGTTGATATTGTTATGTACCTATGTAAATAACAAAATAAGATAAAGTTTTACGTGCGATAACTTGAAATGTGCCTCGTTCAAAAGTTTCCCTGAGCTACGTTTACTCACTAAGTGACGTCATAGCTTCGCTTACCTGGAGTATATCTCAATATCTCTGCTGGGTCTATAGGCGGAGCATACCAGGGTCTCCGCGAGTAGACCTTCTTGCTGTTAACCGTCCGTTCGCTCTCGTCAACCTTGCGTTGATAACTCGACGGTGACAAGTTTAACATCTCTAAACATCTGATGATACCTGTAACAAGATATTTTATTTAAGGAAATTGATGGCGTCATTGTTTTATTATACCTTTTTTTTTAGTTGTCTCTCGCAGTTAGCTCAGGGAGCTTTTACTGCTCAACCGGGCAAATAGCGAGACCAGAAGGGCAAAATGTTTTATTCACCGCAAGCGCTTAGCTAATATAAGCCGTGCGACAGCATTTTTTCGTCATGACAAAACAAGATAATGTATTTATAAATTTATGTCCCAAAAGGGTAATGCGACGGCTTAATTATTTATTTATTTAAACTTAAATGTACAGTACATAAGGGGACGTAATGCTTGGGGCATTCTCTGCCAGTCAACGTTTGGCGAAAAGTTAATTTAGATAATAGATTATGTTGAAATATGTAGCGGCACTCATTGCCCGAGTCTTCCAACAAAGAAAGAAAAGTTCGTACATGGTGAATCTGACATCATTTCTTTTATTTATTTGACATGCTCACATTAAGAAAACATTAGACAACTGACTCAATCCATCCATCGCATCAGATTGGATTAAAATGAGTTTTAGCCTGTTTAACCTCATTCTGATCTAATTCAATAGCTAGGATAGAAGACGCCGGTGACACCTCGATGCAACCGTTGAAAAGTAGGCTACATCTATTTCTAGTCTACCCCAAGAGCTAGATGTAGGCGTCTATATCTATATACTAAGTTTAGCCACACTTCGGTTTGAACAACGGCTTTTATCTGGCTGAAATATAATAAAACACAAGACTGAATTCTATTCACGAACGTTCGAATATTCTTCGAAATATATTTTACTGGAAAAGCCCACAGCCCACACAGTGCTGCATAGAGTTGAATAAAAAATCAAATAGTCCTTCATTCAATCTAATATTAGTCAGAATTGCAAATATTCGAAATATGATATCTTTAGATACTGGGGAAAATATATTTTTATTTTCTTACAATTGAAATGTATATTCGATTTGCCTTTTTTGCTAGGAGCAATACCTACTGATCAAGAAATATGGCACAAAGTAGGCACTTACAATAGACGTAAAATATTGTTATCCTATTTGCAGGTCTACAGGATGATTTAGGCATCGGACTGGACTGTTTTTTTACTGATTATTATTAAATTATCATCACATGAGCATAACTTTAACGGTACTTAATGGGCTAAACTATACAGCGTGCTCCAAAAATTCTTGTTTTTTTTTTTATCTTAGTTATTGCATACATAAACTATAAAAACCAAAGTTCTTTAAAAAAATTGTTCATTACCGAATGTCACATAGCGTATTACATAGCTCCACATTTTTGTCGAGGCACTAAAAGTACCCAGTAATAACTCAGAGTGTACCTTTTTATGAGCGCTGACAAAACTTTGACGGGTCTTATTAGGTGGAAGGCTTACTTCTTATCTCACAGTTTTATATCACAAAGTTATGACGTAAGAGCAAAGTTATAAAAAATAAATAACGGAAGGAAAATTATTTCGTAAAGATCACAATGTTCTGACATATTCAGTGTAACAGGATAATAACATGTGCCAAAAGCAATACCGGCTCAACTGGTGAGATTCCTAAATAAATTCAAATAACGTATCTGTCTCACGATTTGAATCTGTTATAGAACAAGGAAAAACAAAAAGGTTGAATATTTACAAATTTATTTTGTCCCACAATAACCTTTTTGTCGGTATTCAGGGAAATCGAATCAAATTATCACGCAAATAGTTTTATTACATCTTGTTATTATTTATTTAGAAACAAATATACATACAGCGACATAGAATTAGGGTTTCGAAGAATTTGTTTATTTACACTTGCTTATTGGTTGCAAGCACAGCTGAGCGTGAGGTCCTGAGTTGAATAAAGTATTATTAGAATTTTGTCCGATAGATGGCGCGCCCGGCGCCTATTACAATAATACAATAACAGCAAGGACAGAATGTCTCTGCCTATACCTTCGTGGAATATAGGCGAGATGTCACGTAATACGTATGTTTTGTAATTCTTTATAACAATAAGCTCTTAATAACAATAAGTAAATTCCTACTTGCTAATTACTTTTTGTACTCACAACTCACTAATTAGGAAGGTACCTATTTATTAATAAACATTCAGATGTAATTACAGGACCTCATGGCGCACGAACAAAGCAAAAAGGAAACAAAACATTATGCAAAATTTTCTCTATAATGAAAATAAATTGCTTTTATGATGTAATATTTTTCCCTTTTGCAGTTTTCCAGCCCAGTATTGTTGTTTCGCGTTCACAATTTTTACACAAGCTCAAAGGATTATAAACTCATTCGTAACATCCTTAATGCCCTGCAGACTTCTGATGCAACTGACGGGGTTGATACGTGGACGGGGCGTATGAAAAAATGGGTAATATACAAATGTCTGCCCGATATCGGTTTCCGTTGACTACGTCCAATCTTTTCGTAATTTAGTTACCATATAATGGTAGGTAGGTAGTCCCTGAATCACGTCAAAAAATGTTATAACATGTTTCATTCAAATGAATGTTAAATTCCCGCACGTCGATTTAACGTTTCAGGTAAGACATTGTCGCAATATTTGATATAAGATAGTGATGTACTCAACGCTTACCTTCCAGGTTAGGTAAGGTTCTTAAACGTACGTTAATATAGCACGTGTAAATCGTTTATTCAAAACGAATAGGTAACTCTATGAATGAAAATGCAGGAAAACTTTAAAAGCGTCTCTATCGAGTAACCTTTTGTACCCAGAATGTGTAAGATACCGGTTCAGCCGAATAGACATCGTTACTCTTTGAAAGCAACTCGAATAGAAATACTAAAATGCGACCTGGCCTTTCAGATATTGGCAGCTTTTAGCCATTATTTTGACTATCGTTTTGGCAAAGAACTTAGGTCCTTTTTATACACGTATGCTTACATTTTGCAGACTCGGATTTTAAGGTACCTAGCTAAAATGGAATCTTTATCATAAGATTTGTCGACATGATAACACCGACAACCTTTATAGTTAAAGTCGATAAGCCATCATTGCTTATTTATTGTAATCTTACGTATCACCTTCATCCGGTGATTACAACTGGACCTTTCCTTAAAATCCCTAGTTCAACTCAAATGTAACTAAAGTATTGTGACACCTTTTTCTTTAGTGGGCGACAAAGAATAGCTTGTGTCCGCCCGTTTCCACTTGGTGAGGCAGTAAACAAGAATTACTTTGACTGGCTACTTCTTAATGCCCAGGCTTTATTAAAAGAAGGTAGGAATGCGGTTTAATTAGAGCTATTTTCCGTTACCAAATAGATTTCTTTTTATTCGACTATAATTTGAAAATATAACGTGTACGTAAGTAATATAGTACTTATTGTAGGTACTTTTAGATATTCAAAGGGCATCTACTTAAGATCCCAGCTATCCTTAACCAGTCAAATCACGATCAGATCCAGCAAGTCCTCTTTTGTCTGTCCCCCAGCAACGCCTTAAGCCGAGGTTCGAGTCCCACCATGGGACACCCTTAGCAGTGTTGCTTAATATTATTTAATTTGCTCGACTGGAGGCCCTTCTGGTCTTGCCACATGCCCGGTTAAGCAGTAAAAGCTCCCTGAGCTAACTGCGAGCGACAACTCATAAAATAAAAAAAAATAACCAATGAAAAATAATAGAATCGAGGCCTACTGCCCAGAATGCACACCATGCCTTAACACTGATAAATTATTAAAATTCAATATTGCCTGATTCTCTACTTATCTGATTATTAAAACTACCCAGGAATTATAAATAATATCATCATTAATTACTTGGTCCTCAACTCATATAGGTAATACCTAATATTATGTAGTACATCCCATCATCCTTCTCTAGAAAAGGAAGTAAAATGAAGAAAGAAAAAAAAATTAATTCACTGCATGTCCGTTACTCTCATTAGAAATTTATGTACCGTGGAAGTGGCTTAGCAGAGGAATAATTAAGGACAATCGACCGAGTGCAACTCTGTCAAGAATTCTCATTACTCTGAGCGGCTAACTTTGCGTTCGTAAAATAATTCGATATACCTATTTGCAGTGATAATTTAACGGTTTAATGAGCTTCCAATTTAGCAGAAGGGTCTGAGTTCAAACCTCTGACTTGTTGTAACCAATGTGCGGATCAGAATTTGAGATTGTATAGGGCACGGGCCTCTAATCAGAATGACCAGGGTTAGGCCTTATTCTACCAAAGTGGCTTGGTGCGGGTTGTTGAAAAACACACACTATCGTTAACTTTATAGAGCTCTGTCAGGTGCAGGGTACCTCACGATGTATTTTTTTATTCGTCTCCCCCTCTAATATTTATCACTAGAAATAAATTAACATACATTCACCTACACAAATATTCACATGCACAAACAACCAAACCCGGAACAACTATCTGTAGGTTATACAAATATTTGTACCGTGCGGGATTTAAACCCGCGGGATCAAAGCGTTTATGATAATGCACTTAAATGTTATTGCGCCTGATTTTATACGGTTATTGGCAACTAACAACAAACACGGGACGTGTGGTCTGGTTTATTGGAAGTTGCGACCACACGGCAATATTCATACACCGCAGCAAACACCGCATGTAATTGGACGAAATATAGCGACGAAATAAAGGGCAAAGGCAACTGATTTACATTATCATTTTTTATTACGCTCTTTTTCTTTTAATATTAAGAAAGCAACCTAATGGAGTCCTTGTGAAGTCTGAAAACAATATCTCATTGCGACTTCGTAATATAATTTACAACTTTCATCAACCTAGCTTTTTCTCAACTAACTCTGGATTAGCTAGTGGAACGAAGTACGGCAGTAAAAAAATATTTTAAAAAGTGACTGCCATTTTATTTTAAAGGCATGCCAGTATTTCCCTGCTTCGTGGATAGAGTTTACAAACTGACTGACATGGACTCTCTAACCCACTACCCAGAACTACTATCCGTAAATCATACAAACATTTCACCCGTGACACGTAACACATAACTCACAAAGCCAGTCGCATATCCTAGTTAGCCACTGCGCCAATTGTGCCGTCACACACACCCCTACTATTTGAGGATATCGACAATCTTTAGTTAGGGCGGTTGTCAGCCTTTTGGAGTTTTGAATGTCTGTACCACAGACAAGACCAACGGCTTGTTCACAAAACTTCGTGCAGCTTAACTTTTATAAAAAATTGACTACTTATAGGCAAGAAAACAAAAAGATTTCAAGTAGGTATTTTGAACATTTTAATTAAATAAATAAATTCAGCCCATCACTGTCCCACTGCTGGGCAAGGGCACGATGTTTCACGATGTTTTCCTTCACCGTTAATGCAAATGATAATCAAATTCTGATCCACACATGATTCCGAAAAGTCAGAGGTGCGGGCCGGGTTTGAACTCGACCCCTCTCGCATGGAAGGCAAGCGTTCAACCACTAGGCTATCACTGCTTTTTAATTAAAAATCTTAATAATTTAATGTTTTAGAGTTTACAATTGAATTAAATATTCCAATTTAAATTATCTTGATTCTTTGTACATATTTTATAACTCAATTCTTTTTATAATGGCTATTGTTTTAAAATTCTGTACTTGTACCGTTGCTAAACAAGTTTACACTCTTTATTTGTTTAGTGTAGTAGCCGCTAGAGCTGCCAAAAAAGTCGCTCATGAATATAGAAAGGTAAACTAAAGGATACTGAGGCACAGTAGTCCGCACTTCAGCCTGTATAACGTGAAATCAACAGCCAGATAAACATACGACAAGAAAACCCCAAGATAAGGACAGATGGTAGTTAATGCAAGCGCCCTTCGTTCAAAGATAGAACGCCCCTTAGATTTTAAAATATGTGATTTATACTGAACAATAGTAAGTATATTTATATTGTATGTTATTTAAGCTTTTCCATTTTATTAATCTGATTTTCCTATTAAAATAAACTTTTATTGTTTATTTCATTTAACATAGAATAATCACTTACACACAGTGAAACTTAAAACATGATTCCTTTGTAAGTTACCTTAAAATAATATTGAAAGAAACCGTTTAGAATTCTATTGAATTATAACAAACAGAGTTTGTTATTTTCTCGCAGAGTATTGCAATGTGCGCAATGCACACCGGGGACGCAGTATTATCTCTACAAAAGACGTGACTCGGTAAATCGTTTGTGGCAGTTCTTCTATGATTAAAAATATTAAATTGCTTTGTGTCAACCCGACTAAATACGGATTGAAAGAATATGGAAGGTTTTGTGAAACGTGTAAAACGATATTTTGTTTATTTAAGTGCAGCTGCTGAGGGCAGATGGTCCTGGATTCCAACCTGGGGTCAGGCAAAGGGTTATTGTGTTTTCTCTGTTAGAAAATTCTTACATAATTGAAGCCCAGAGTTTTTAATAGTTTCTGGTAGCAGCAAGAGGCTTGCCACCCATTATATGGAACTTGAAGTGAAAATGAAATGAATGATGAAATCAGCCAAACCAAATTTTAGTTATCTGCCTAAACCTTTGGAAATACAGGCATTATGCTATGACTGAGTAGAACTTTCTCCTTCTCCCTAATGTGTTGAACTACGCGAAACGGGCCTCTTCTAGCAATACTAATACAATACTTCTTGGGTAACTTTTCCACAAACTTCAATCTACTATTTTTTTCTTTTTTGTATGTAGGCTGGCTTTGTAAATAAATTATTGGAAACAAATCTCATTTCTAAACCACTTCTACTATTTTCTAGGACGAAATATGATAGACGACACGGTTGGCGCAGTGGCTAAGTGATTAGCTTTTTGCGCTAAGTCTCGCGAGTTCGATTCCCGCACGGAACAAATATTTGTATGATCTACAGATAGTTGTTCTGGGTCTGATTGTGTGTGTATGTGACATGTATGTTTGTAAACTGTACTCACAACACAGGAGAAATCCTAGTGTAAAAACAAAATAAGGTCACGCCTTTTTCTCATGGGGGTAGGCAAAAACTACGAAACGCCATGTGCTACGATCCTTACATAACCCTTTCTCTATAATAATGTTCATGATAAAATTCAGTCCATTACTATCCCACTGCTGAACGAGGGCCTCTTCTCAATCTTCTCAGAATTAAGATTAGGCCTTAGTCCGCCATACTGGACTGGTACGGGTTGACTACACACACCATTCTAAACTTAATGAAAACCCTCTCAGGTGATCAAGATTAACGACAAGGTTCTTGTATAACGAAAAGGTGTTCTTCAAAAAAAAAACTGATTTGCACATGAATTCGAACAGACAAGCGTTCAACCACGCTATAAAATGGCACTTAAATATTTGACATTATCTCTACTAAGTTCGCCGAAATAGATTTTCACGTAAGTGTACACTCAATAGAAATAACACAGCTTAGTAATGGACTGTGTGGTCTCGGCCTCAAATAAAATACTCCATCAAATCCCGAAGGGGTTGTAAAGGGTATTTTAAGAGATTGAATGTAAAGGCTGAAAAACAGCAACCAAATGTATTCAATATGGGACAAACATACACTGAAGCCGAATACAATATTCCTACTAGTTTCATTTTTATTCTACCACCCACTCATTGAATGCGCATGTATTCCCCCGACGAGTTAGACACAGGTATTAAACACCCAAATTTCGCCTAAAACATTACCAAGTGTGCAATTGCCATCTACCAGGCAATTCCAAACTGTGGCTTGCTATTAAGATTTTTTCTGATAGAACCAACCACCAACAGACAAATGAGGTTTTATTTTACCAATCATATTTTATAAATGACTAACTGTTGTCCGCAACTTATTCTGCATTAATTTTGTATTATCTATTAGTTTTGCTGCAATTGTAAAATTAAACCTATCCCAAGACCCAGGCTACCTGTTAGTTAAATATACTTACGATCGAACCAATGGTTTTGTCGTAATGAAGTAACAAACAGAGAGACAGAGTTACTTTCACATTTATAATAGTGTGGATATATTGATTTGAAGATTAGTAAAACTTAATATTATCGTGTAGTTCTTAATACCCTGAGTGAATCCATCTACACGTCTAGAACTCAAGTGATGTTCTTTTCGTGAACAATAGTTCCAAGTAATCTCTTAAGGATCATTGTATGCCCAAGAATAATCCCCGTTACTTTGTCAAATGAATCGGAGCTGGGTTCAGGGATAAAAGAATTAAGTTCCAATTTTGAACGATGAGAAAAGTTAAATTATAAAAGAAGATAATACTTTGAAAGTTTTTGAAATAAATAACGCTGTGGTATTATTTTCTGAGTATATAAACACAATAGAGACTATAGACGTATATTTTAAGTACATTGATGTACACAAAGAGCACTTATCTGTATGCTTAAGAACCTAATTGAGATATAAAATTATAATGAACTCAATGACAAAATAATTTCTAGTGCATTAATTAATCACTATAATTTATATTAACTTTATTATATAGATAAAACATTTTTTGTTTTCAAAACAATACTGTAATTAAAAGTTCAATGATTTAGCTTGTTGTCATAACAATGTAAAGAGATAACGTTTCAACTCGTATTGAGTTTTATAAACACAGAACAAAACAAAAATAGTAGAAATCATACAGAGTGGAATTTATAAAATGTAAACAAGTGAATAAAAAAAAAAAAAATCGTAACACTCAACTCAAAAAACGCCATTAACTTTCTGAAAAAGAAACAAAAGAAACTTGATTTCATAGAACGAGCGATACTGTATTCGGTACTTGAAGTACATAAAATATATTTATCTGATTGCACATAAAAGCAAATTTTGATATAAAACCGAGTGTGGTGATTGTTTAAATTTCCATTCGATTGATCTCAAATATTTTACACATACATACATAGTCGTATTTTGAACCCGGATTAAACAATTTTGGAAATGTAACATTGAACCATGTAATCAACTGGTTGGAACAAAAAGACAAAAACAAAGAATAATAAACTGAAAATTTAAACATAATATTGCATAACGTATTATTTCCCCAAAGTGTTAGGCAGAAATTTACGTTGTACAACCATATTTCGTAAAAGCCGTTTAAACGTCATATGTCACCGAGCGCTAGCCTATTGCGTTATCTAAATAGAAAATGTGAATTACGCTTTTCACGATCTGGGAATCGTAGCTTGCACCTTAAGCTCTGCAGCTAGCGTCCACAAGATCTATAAGGCTGTTCAAGAAAAAATAAGAATAATTATAAACAGCACGGTTGGCGCATTAGTTAAGTAATCGACTGCTACGCTACGTGTCGCGCGTTCGATTCCCACACGTTATACATATTTTTACGACCTACAGACAGTTGTTCCAGGTCTGGATGTTTATGCATGTGAATAGTTGTATTTGTAAAAATACACCCACTATACAGGAATTTAACTAAAATTATATTGGTTTTCAATGCAAAAACGCGAAGCAAAATCAAGCTTATGTTTTTTTTTAATTTTCATCAGCAGCTTTGTACTGCAAACTTGTGGGTAGAAACGCAATTAGTTTAAATGTTTAAATTAAACATAGTCCTTTGTCAGCTATTAGATAGTTATATTAATAATATAAAGCTGCCTTTTCTCTTTAGTCTAGTCACATTCATTTATATGTAAAAATAACTTAATTTTTAAACAAAAACTTTATCATTATTTTTAAATTTTTACTATTATAATTTTTATGACGTAATAATACTTAATTAGATTATTTATTTTATTAAGAGTTTTCGTAAAAACGTTGCCCTACACAGTACTTCTCCTTTATCGTGGATACGTTTACAAACTATTTGTAGATCATACAAATATCTGAGGCCCTAGTGTAAGTTTCTTTCGACAAATTCGATTTACTACATCGAACGCGTTCGGTACTCCGATTGTTGGAGAGCACGAAACGGACCAATCGGAGTGCCGAACGCGTTCCATGTAGTAAATCGAATTAGTCGAAACAAACTTACACTAGGGCCTCTGTTCCGAACGGGAATTGAAAACGGGACACGTAGCGCAAAAAGCTTAACCTTTAACTATCTTCGTAAACATAACAATATCATAACAAAATATCTAAGTGATCAAATAGCATTTCTTTCCGCTGTTACAACTTTTATCTTGAGAAAACTTTCTTTCTTTACATACGGGATTTTACTTTTTGTGTTACTTAAAGTTCTTTTAAAGGCAGTTAAGCGGCGTCGAAATCTTCGAGCATGAAAGTTTCTTTTTTTATGTTGAAAAGTGAAACGAACGATTTCTTTAGAAATGTGTTCACATGTTTGTGTAATGTCTTCACAGAAATAGGTTTACTTTTTGTATCATTTGTCGTTAGATCCTATCATGTTTGTGTATTACCATTTGAACGGGTAAATAGAATGAGTGTTTTAAATTCCACGCGAAAATGATCCCAAACGGATGCTATCTTTTAAGTATTACAGTCGTATATATTTTTAAAAGGCTTTAAAGTCTAAATTAGCTTAGCTCGCGCTAAAGTGCTCAATGTTATTAGAAACATTCCAAACATATCGGATACAAAACACAGAGACTACGAACAAACCCGTACAAGGCATCTAGATAGGTATCGTACATGCATACCATCACGCCTGTAATCCCTGAAGGGATAGGCTGAGATATATGTATTATTAAACACTCATATTTCGCCGATACCGTTATTAGATTATTTTTTTTTTCCTAAAAAAAAAAACATTGCCCCACACTAGGATTCCTCCTGTATCGTGGGTACAGTTTACAAACATACATGTCACATGCACAAACAACCAGACCCGAAACAACTATCTGTAGATCATACAAATATTTGTTCCGTGCGGGGATCGAACCCGCGACACGTAGCGCAGAAAGATAATCACTTAGCCACTGCGCCAACCGTGTCGTCGATAGTCGATAGTCGTGTCGTCGTAGATATATTATAATA
This sequence comes from Shargacucullia verbasci, assembly GCA_947562105.1. NCBI lineage: Eukaryota > Metazoa > Arthropoda > Insecta > Lepidoptera > Noctuidae > Shargacucullia > Shargacucullia verbasci. The sequence continues at coordinate 6,561,612 of OX387296.1, forward strand.
ATGGCCTATTCCCATCTACTGTACAAAATCCTAAACTGGCAAACTACCGAGAATTTTTTAACAGGAAATTACAGTTTGCCCTAACCAGGGATCCAACCTAGGAGCTCACACTCAGGAGTCACGCTTGGAAACACTACAATGAGGTAGTAGGTATATTAATATTATTAGCACATTGGTCTTGTGCTCAGCGCGATATGTAAATAGGTCTACCCCTATTTCCCGCTTCCCGAATCAAAAGGTTAACAGAAAAAGGATACATACATAGCATCACACCTGTATTCCCCGAAAGATTAGGCAGAGGGGTACTATTTAATTGTACACCCACATGTCGCCAATGCTGTTATTAAGTCACATGTAATGTAATAGGGGACGAGCCTATTGCCATTTTCTGGGCACAGTTCCAGACTTCGTGCTGCTACTGAGAATTTTCATATAGAAAAACCCGATAACACTTTGCCAGACCCGGGAATCGAACCCAGGGCCTCACGCTCAGCAGTCGCGCTGGAGACCACTAGACTAATGTGGTAGTAAGTCAGAAACAGGATCTGTCGTTAGCGAAACACGCCAATATAAGTAAAGTAATATATTCACACAACATTGTATCATTTACTTGATATTTACATTTCCCTTTTTACATGAGCAAATTTTACTTACTAACTTTTTCTTTACCCAAAGGTGTCGTCAAAACGTTTATTAACACAAATTTCATCTTTTTATTGGCAAAGGGCGATTTTGATTGGCCTCTGACTCAATTATGTGACTGAGGCTCTTGCGGTTAGGAAAGGTGCTTTGGCAATAAACACCTACCTCCCTACGGGACACGGTTAACTTTACCTATGTAATCTATTTATCCTATGATCCCATTCAAAGTGAAATATATTCGCATAACCTAAGCTTGTTGGCAATATTAACCGTTCGGCTTGCGGTTATAAAAGTGAGGTTTTGTTTGCATACTGAATTCTGAAGGCGATCTCGAGATTAAAGAAAAACATCTAGTGTAGACACATTCTCCTTATGTTGTGTATTCGACCGCAAGTAGCTTAGTTTAATATAGTGAACATTATTATGGTAGTATACTAAAATAATATAGTAAAACAGACTAGGTTTGATGATAAGTTTTCATTACAAAATGGGTTCTCCTTGTCTATTTGTAACTGAGCTCGGTAGACGGCAACAGGATTGCCCTTATTACATATCACTAAATAATCAACGAAATATGGGTGTAAAACAGTACGATAATACGGGAATGTAACTAGCTATGATATAATGTGTTGTGTTGTATTGTGCTGTATTGTGTTGTGTTATTATAAACATGTATCAATATAAAGGTGCATTTAGAAATATCTATCCAATCACAGCCAATACGTTGAGTGAGCTAGCTTAATAGGCTGATATGATATTTGTACTAAACTATGATGCAAATCGCATTGAACTATTTTAATTCACACAATATCTTTTTTGACAAAAAACATTGAAAGAGGATGTAGTATATTTTGAACTGTCACTATCTATGCCTTTGCCATTAAAAAAAAAAAAGACCCGATTAATGGCCATGGCGACTAAATTCACATTACAAATGGACTAATTTGAGCGGACTAAATTATCTTCCATCCTTATCTCGCTTCTTTTGTTAGAAAGAGTAGTCAACAGAATCAGCGCCACTGATAAATTACATTGTAGGCATAAACTTAATATACTAGCAGTTGTAAGACTTTATAAGTATTATATCAACAGCAATTTTATACAAAGACTACAGCTTATTTCTCTACAAATAATCTAAAATGAATAATGGCATAGAAGCTGTACAAAAAAAAAAGAAAATTAACTTTGTTCAGTTTTTAAAAAGATAGACTACGTATTCGTATTACTCTAATAGGGTGAAGCTTACCGATTACCTAGAAATATACATTATTAAGATATTCCAAGGAAGGGATCGACGTACACCGCATAAAATTTTCAATGAACTGGAAGCCATATTGAAGACAGTTTAAAGAAAAGCATAAAATTAAATTACTACAAATTTCAATCTTACAATGTCTGTGGTAAGTACCAAGTACTCGGAAACGAATTTAAAAAAGAAAAATGCACCTTTGAGTTTATAAATTTAGTGAGAAACCCAAGATAGACAACTAGACCCCTGCTTCACGGTTGTTGAAGAGTGACGGTGGGAATTTAAAAAATTCTATCTTAACGCTTCAAAAGTAAAATTTGGAACAATATATGTGTATCTATTGTTCCAATTTCCCTTTCTATATGCAGTGGTTTACACTGTGTATTGTAATCACCATATAGTATTTATTAAACGTTACCACACTCTTAATTGTTCCTGTTTTGTGGATGCGTTTACATACACAAATATTCACATGCATTAGCAACCTATTTACTTGCATGGAGACTATACAAACATTAATGGAATCAGGCGTTACTTTGCGAAATCCATGTTATACTAAATAACTAAATATTCTAGTTGTGTATCTTGTATAAACAAACATGTTGAGTCAAGATTGTATTCGTAGAACTAGATAAGGAAATATTAACTGTGCCGCCCTTAACTCAGGAATAATGCTTTGTCAGGTCGCGCATGTAATTAAGACCTGAGATAAAATAAAAATAAAAATATTAAACAACCCCGACACAAAAAACCTTATAATTAAAAAAAATCGAGAGAATTATTTTTCTTTTTAAATTTTCCTAAAATTAAATTTCACTAAAAGAACCTATTAATATTTTTAAGATGAGTCGCCGCGTCGGGGGACCGTTAAGTAAATAGAGTAGGTCTTTGTATTATCCATACTTAATCATCATCAATATTCTTTTTATTTGTATTCTGGTTTTATTTTATTTACTGAACGGTCCCCCGACGCGGCATCGCATCCTAATCAGTCTATTCATTTAGGAGCTACGATGCCACAGACAGACACGTCAAACTTATAACACCTCTTTTTGCGTCGGGGGTTAAAAAGAAAGTCAAAGGGTCGTTGGATTGCTGATTGCAATTGTTATTGTAACACAGAAGGACGCTTTCCATTCCTCAATCATACCATTGACGCTGTGACTAAGCGATTGGCTTTCTGTACGACAGATCGCGAGTTCTATTCCTGCATGAATCGATACGATTTGTATGATCTACAGAGGCTTGTTCCGGAAGACGTATTCTGTTCAACAGTGACAATACAATATCTATTGTTTACCGGCAACCGTTCGCAGTTTAATATCAATCACCGTTTACGCTATCCACGGGTGGAGCAAGGCCAAAAAACAACACCATCTAAAAACAAAATGTTTTCTTGAACAACGTAAACTACTCGAGAATTCATGGAACTACGGATGGCTCTCGCGCGTCCTTGTTTTTCCCTTTAGGCGGTCAGACAACATTGGTATTGGCAAAGCAGCTTTGTGAAATTACACAAACCGTGTGACAGGTTCTCTTTTTTCTTTTGTTTTTAATATGGCAGCATAATAAAAATAAAAGAAAAAAGGGAACACATACATACATACATACATAAAGTCACGCCTTTTTCCCATGGGGGTAGGCAGAAACTACGGAACGCCACGTGCTACGATCCTTACATAACCCTTTTGCTTCATCTACATTCATGCATCGTTTCATACATGAACACCGGTTGTGGGTACTGCGCACCTGACCTTTTTGAAGGACATCACCGATAAGGTCCGTATACGTCCTTCTAGGGCGTCCCCTCCTGGCGTTTCCACTAACAACTGCGTTATAAATCTTTTTCGTTAATCGCCTTTCATCCATCCTCTCTACATGACCAAACCAACGAAGCATACTTTTCTCTATCCTTGTCACTACATCTTCTTTCAGACCGCAACGATCTCTTATCACGCTATTTCTTAATCTGTCATTCAAAGTTACACCGCACATACTTCGCAAGAAACGCATTTCCACTGCATTATTTCTACTTTCATGCCTCTTCTGCCACACCCAACATTCACTTCCATACATAAGCGTTGGTACCAGCACCCCATTGTGGACAGCCAGCCGTCCGTCTTTTGACATAGACTTGCTGGCCACAACGGCATGCAGGGCGCCGTTCACTTTATTTCCCGCGTTCACTCTCCTTTCCACATCTTTATCAATTTTCCCATCTTTCGTAAACATACTTCAAAGGAACACAAAGCTGCTTTAACTCGTTACTCTAGTAAAGAGGACAAAAGAGATCAGTATGCAGGCAACATGGTTTTGCGTGGCATGATTTGTGCATAAAAGTTACTTTACACCTGCATAACACTTCGGGGAATACATACGTCATGCTATGTATGTATGTAAATCCACTCAATCTTGTTAGACAGTGCCGACACCTTAAAGGTCAGCCGTCAAATCATTGCCACATCGAGACCAATTCCATCAGTTTCCTGATTGGATATGCTATTTCTCTTTTGGAATATTCCTCAAAACGCATTCCAGTATAGAGCTATACGGTTTCGCCTCTGCGGGTATGGTCAAAAAGGGACAGCTCATATTTAGCGTTATAGGTGCCCACCTCATTGGTTTAGTGGTCGTATGCGCGAATGCTGATGGAGCCGTTCTGGATAAAATTCCCGGATCGAGCAAAATGTTAACGGGTTTTTTTCTCAAAAACTTTCTTTTGGTAGAAAATTCTCCTCGGGGTTTGGAATTCTACCCGAAAGATGGACTAGCTTGCTCACATGGGACTGAATAATGGCATCGAGGAAAATACGTAAGTCTACATTACACCTCTGCATAACCCTAGGGTAAAACAACTGATGGAACGAGTATTCCAATTTATCAGATGCCTATTACCGACCATGGAGTGCGAAGGTTGATTAAAGAATAATTTAGGTACATCATTATTGACGTGAAGCATACAACTTAATTGAGTACTTTATGCTATATTCAGACTAAACCTAATAATAGTCGGAGAAGGTAAATGTACATAGGTTGGGTAAACAAAGCGCGTACAAGAAATTATACAAACATGCTCTGGCAATACTTCTGATACCAGATCCTAATATGAACTTAAACAAGAGAAAAAATGATAGTATGGAAGAACAAGGTATAGTGTTCCTCCATTGAAAAGGGAGGTCGATCAGACGAGGGGAAAATATATATTGCTGCTTTATTTTTTGCCATTTAGCTAGTAGTTGCTACAATGGTTTAGATTATGTTCCCACTCTAGGGCCCAGGCCTTCTCTTGTAGAAATTTATCCAAATTGCCAGTTTTCCTCAAACTTTGAGCTTCGTTTGCGTGAAGCCAAACATTCATGAAACTATGGTGAGTGCGCATTTCGGTGAACTTCTATCGAAAGCGCACGCGCATTGATAAACTAGGTATCGAGGTCGAGGTTTACTACGAATATGGCTACTGAAAGTACTTATTTAAATTGTTATTGTCATATTGAATTCATAGGAATATAATGCAGTGATGATTGGCCTTAAACTTAAAATCATTTTAACAATACAAAACTGTATCGACGACACGCAATTAGCTTTCTGCGCTAAGTGTCGTGGGTTCGATCCCCGCACCGAACAAATATTTGCATGATCTACAGATAGTTGTTTCGGGTCTGGTTGTGTGTGCATATGACATGTATGTTTGTAAACTGTACTCACGATGAGAACTAGAAATACAAGAGTGGGACAACAGTTTTTAAAAACAAAAAATATCAAATAACCGTAAATAAGCTTGTACGTAATCGTGAAAATTCTTAGTAAAACATTATTAAGTACAAAACGTTCATAAATACAAACAAAGAAAATATTTAAGGGCAACCTTTTGTTTCGTTATTAATCATTAATATTAATGTCTTCATTACCTTCTGCTATATAAATAACCTTCCATGCTATTTTAGGATCCTGAACAAAATTTTACAAAAATGTTCACTACAAATTCTTTATATTTTGAAGTTAAAACGGGTAACGGTAACATGTAAAACAAAAGGAGAATTCATAATTCGGGTTCATTAGTATTCTTGATAATTTGAAATTAACATTACCTAAATCCGTAAAAAGGGACCAAATATATTTATATACTGAAACAAAAGACCAAATTCCACTGAAAACTCCTTTCTGTGTATGCAAGCTATTTCAATTTAAATTAAATGAAGATTGTGAAACTCAAATGAGTTTTTATTATTTTTTTAATTTTCCCATTCTGTGCTTTTATAATGTTAAGTCCTATTTTTAAATGAAACAGTTTTACGTATTATTGCTTTTTTAATGAATAGGTTATGTACCGTAGGCGTGTCCCGGCGTACCTAACTCTAATCCAATTTCCCTATACACTTTCAACATTTCATGGCAGATATGGTGACACGATAAAGGCATCCTTACTACCTAAAAAATAAGCTTTAAATTTAGCATCGTTTCTAAAATAGGCATTCAACTCAAAATATTACGTGCAATCAATTCTGATATTAAAGTCACAAAATAAATAACACAAAAGTGGGCACTATGAACTTTATTCGGCTAAGTATTCATGCAATCTCGTAAATAGCTTAAAGTGACCTTTTAAGAACTACTTCAGTCACACAATACAGTTAATGAAAGTGCACAGGAATTCATCTCCAAAATATGCTACAATCAATTATGAAATCAAAAGCTACACCATATTCCGGCACTCTAGCAAATGACTCAGTGATGAAGTCATAATTAACGACTTCAGCTTAATATATAAACAGTAATAAAGTTTCATCTCCAAAATATTTGGTATCTACATAACATAGCATCACGCCTGTAGTTCCATATAAGTTAAACAGAGTTGTACCATATAATTGGGGACGAGCTTATTGCCATCTATCTGGCACTATTCCGAACTCCGGGTTGCTATGGTGAATTTACTATCAAATATAACTAAATTTCATTTTCCCAACCTTACCTAAGACCAGGCGTAGTATCGTAGTTGCGACCACTGGCCGGTAATTTATGAAATCAAAAGCCAACATTTACATACAAAAGTAAACGCAATGAACTCCTGCCGACTAAGTCGACTCATCCGTAGAATAAAGTCCGATCTGCAAAATTGATGGTTTTCAGTAGAGGCTAAAGAAGTTTTTGACTTGTGTAACTCTTAAACGGTAAGACTTGACATTTCGATTTTTTGGTATGTTGTAACAATGCCCCAGCCTAGTTAAATGCTATGTAGTATATATTTCTTATCCTTTTATTTCATGAGATAGTGAGTTCCATATCAACATAGGACGTTTTATGTCGGAAGAGCGTGGGTCCGTAGTGAACATTATACATTGTTTTATGGAGACGTTTGAATTAAGTGACGTTCTGTTTTAACATGGGTCATTTTTTATTGGAATTACCCATTCCTTATCGAGTCCTTTGTGAATAACCTTATAATATTTGAACATAATGTTAGCCATATTATGACTACCCTCCCATATAACTAAATAAAAAATGAAATTATTATTTAAAATCTCAAAATAGATACCTAACAAAACCATTAGATGGCATCATTTTGAACAGCAATCACATCACAGGTAGGTATGGGTTTAACATTAGCTTAGTCTAAAACTTACAGATTTATGTACCTATCAGAACAATGCAGGAGACGCGCATGAAGAAATTTAAACTTCACATTAATTATAAAATCAAAAATAACAATTTTTTTTTTTCAAAAAGTCTTTATAATTTTACCAATCAAAAGCATAGTGGCCTACATAAGGTTCTATACTTAACAACAATTAAACTGTACGTATACCTAAAACTGCCCTGGTGGCGTAATAGTTAAAGCTTAAAATAGTAATTAAATGGCATATCGTATCACAGCATGGTAACTAGGTAACCTACACGACTACGGCACGGACTTAAATTGGCAGTCTTAAACTTATAAATGTACGTAAATATTTATCATAACAACGGAAAATATGTATATGAAGATATTTAAACTTTGTATTAGTTACTTAATTCAAAATAAATCATATAACAACCAACCTTCATAATATTATCAATCAGTCTTACATCGTGACCTAGACGTGGGTGCACATACTTAATAGCAATGAAAATGTACGTAGAAAAATTACTTACATTAAATTATTTAGTTGAGTACTTATTATAATATGCATTGTTTCGCTAAATCAGTAGGAAGAATTCAGGCATAAAAAGAAGCAGCAAGAAAGAAAAAAAAAATCTAAAATATTTCTTATTCCGACAGGTCATCATCCGATTCTTCAGAAACATCAACAGTGATGTGATATGGCAAAGAGTTAAATTATGGATGATACTCTAAGGGAATTACTTCTGAGCGGCACATATCCATTAAGTTTTTATATTTAGCAGCAGGAACCATAATAGGTTCAGAATATGCAGATTTTAGTCCAGTTTGTACCGAGTTCCTCGTGTTATCGTGAATCACTAAAATATTATAATCAAGTTGAGTCAAGTCATATTTAAAAAAAACAATTTGTTGGGATCACTACCGTCTGCATGAACTTCTCAAATGTTACTCCAGTTAATCTTTTTGCTCTTAATGTCCTCCAGTGAACGTTACTATAAACAAGACATTCAAAGTCAAACACGTCATTCTGGGTTACGTTGCGGACAACATAGGGTTCTCCTTCATTCTTGGCCCATCTTACTAATAAACGCCATTCATGAGGGGTATATATAGTTTTGGTTTGAGAAGCTCTCTCGATGACAAAGTGGACTCTCATTTTGGGTGTGTCCCTTCTGTAATATGTTGAACTTTTTTGCGGCGTAAACGTACAATGAAAATACAAAGCGGTTACGATTTTGGCCAGCACAATTGTCTGACCAAAAGCGAAACTCTTTGGCGCCTTGGTCAACATTAACCTGGATAAAATCTAAGAGGCAACAGCTAACCTCATTTGCGCCACGTTTTGCCACAGATTCATCCCACATATAGCAAACGGCTTTCCTTTTACCCATGTCAAAAACCGTGAAGTTAAAAGAAGATAGCTTTCTCTTATAGTAAAAATATGTTCATATTGCCATGAGGACACTGCAATACTTTTTCAAAATCAAACACAGCAGTAACCATGTTTCCAAGAAGAGTATTAATAAACATAGTTTGGCATACTTCAGTTTTCTCGCAGTGAGATTCACTAGAACCTGTGATCAGCGGCAGATAATACTTAAAAGTATGTTTCCTATTATTAGGAGTATATTGATTCAGGCATCTTTTCTTCTTCATTTTATCGGAATATTTGATGATGAAATTCCACTGCATAGCTCGATCTCCCAATTGCCAAAGTTTTGTGAAGCAGTCCAATCGCTGTTGGTGAGATATTTTATCAGGGCATTTGTAACGGCATTTGCATGATGGCCCCATCGTTTTTTCGTCTACGGCTTTTCCATTTTTCGTTACATATTTCTTACCTAAGTTCTTAAGGCATTTGCGTTTAAGGTCTGTCCATTATTTTGGGCGCCTCTGTTGTTTTCTAGTCATTTTTGGGAGTCACGGTGCGATCGCTTGTGAAATGCGAAGTAGCAGGCGAATTCGTGGTGCTCAATTAAGACGAAGAAATCACAGAGAAAATGTCCACATGATTAGGACAGAATGTGCCATCGTAGATCGAATGGACATTAGTAGGAGACGGTATAGATAGATCTGTGGTGAGAAACTTTTAACAGCTCTTCAAGCTGTATTAATGGTGAATTATCGAAACTGGAAGGCACTTCCAAAGAAAATTTACTAGGTTGATTGCTGGGTAACATCCTCGGCAGACAGACATGACATTCGGTGTTGAGCTGTCGCAGGTAATTTCTTTGGTCCCACCGTCTCCATGCCGAACTTCTTCCCATATATCAGCTAGTTCCTGACTGATTTCTTCTGCACCAGGAGGCAAAAATGACATTTGTTGTGTCATGCAGTTGTCATCAACATTCACAACTCAAATAAAAAAAAAACTGTATATTATTATAGGTATTCATAAAATACTGTTTATATTGCAACACAAATGTACCTAGCAATTAATTAAACAAATCTTAAATAAAAAATCTTTATATTTAACGATATTTTTTAAATGAACAACGTTCTAATTGATTTCATTATCCCAGTAACAACGTCCCATCTTAATATCGAACCGACAAATCGTATCATAGATTCCGTAGAAAAACGTCCTATATTCACATGAAACGCTTAGAAGTTCAATAATGTTCGTATAAAATCATCCTAATATGTCATAAGACTTCTACTTTTTACTGTTTATTATTACAGAAAAAATGATTACCCTGTGAATATGCATTACGCCAATCGTATTTTCAAACTAAAAATACGTTTCTATACCTTTCCGTCAAAAAACGTCCTATATAAAAAACGATCGCCCACAACTGTTTACTGAGACAAAAAAGCAATATAGACATAATGTTTATTAATTTAAGAACTTAATAGTGTTTATCACGAAATAATACAACTGAAATCGTCTACTTACTGCATTTACACTTTTCTTCATATAAACAGCAGGAAAATTTGAAAATAATGAACTAAGCTCAGGCCTTTCTGCATCTTTTTTAAGTATATCTGACATTTTCCGTGATCGTGATATCTTTAAAAATATGTATTTTCATGTAAAACACTTGATAAATTATTATTTTCATCAAACCGAAGAAAAGCTAAGCGCATGACACAAAAAAGCTCTCCTTCCAACAAACAGCGGCCGGACTGACGAACGGACGGGGCGCCCGCGCCTACCCCGCTGCCCGCGCGCCGTCGCTTGATCACTCCGTGCGTTTTTATACGGAGCTAATGTCAGATTGAACGTTATTCGTTTCTATATTTCCAAAACTAAATAAGATATAAAAAATCTAAAAACGTACGTCTGTAGAGTTCGTATTCCTTATCTCGTCTCGCTATTTAACTCGTTTTTGCTCCATGATCACATCGGACTCTGTTCTACGGATAAGTCGAAGTATTCATGCACTCTCGCAAATGACTGACCGATGTATTATTAAGCACTTGAGCTTAATACGCAGCTAATGAACTACCCGCAGGTAAAACATACTGTAGTAGGCATTAAACTTGCATGATGTACTAAACTATTTGAGATGATTAATTTTATTAAACAAGACTTAAGTGATTCCTCATTGCCTCATTGGTCTAGTGTTTGCAAGCGCGACTGCTTAGCGAGAGATCCTGGGTTCGATTCGGTCGCGCAGTGTGATTGGATTTTCTTGTATGGAAATTCTCAGTAGCAGCGCGGGGACTATGCCCGGTAGATGGCAATAGATACACCCGCTATTACATGGGAATCAATAACGGCATTGGCGACATGTGAGGGTACATAGTACACTTCTGCCCTACCTTTTGGGGAATACAGGCGTTATGCTATGTTATGTTATGTTAAGAATTAAGTGATTTTTTAATTTCGGTTCACAGCTGCCATATTAGTTAAATTATGTTTAGTCAGAACAAGAATCTGTTTTGTATGACGAACCCGCGACACGTAGCGCAGAAAACTAACCGCTTAACCACTACGCTGATCGTCTTGATTGACGTCACATAAGCGTATTGTGTGCAGTAATATTGTCTTGATTTAAATGTTAGCATGAACTACTTATAAAATGAATTGAAAATTATGCAAATCCAGGTCTGAGCCCAAGGGACGGATGCTTTGGAATTAAAATTGTAATGTTTAGGCCTGCCCCATATGTATGAAAACTGACCCAATTTACTAATACAGGCTAAAAATATTCATGTCATTGGCTGCTTTCTTTTTGATGCGTTTTGTTTTGCCTAAGAGCTGACAAAATATCCGACAGTTATGAATTAAAAAATCTTGAAAAATTATTAATTAAGTCATAGTCAGTATAAACGGTATGTATAGGTATAAAATATTTGTTTATATACATATAAACAAATATTTTATACCTATTTTATAACTGTAACCCTAAGTTGCTTTCTTGGTTTGGAAAACCGAGCGCTTATATAAAATAATACTCGTAAACATAGTGCCATGATAACCAGAAAAAACAACACAAGTATCAAATGAAAAACGACCGTTCACCAATATGAAAAAGTTCCCGTGAAACGGTTGTGTGTCCCTTTGTCATATTATTGTTGGTGAACAGTGAAATATAAGGATTTATTTTCTGTCGTATAAAGCTAACATACAAAGCTAAGATAAGGATAAATGTTTAGTAATTCTTTGACACTTTTTCCAGAAATATTATATGAAATTTGGCGACGAGAAGACACAGACATCTTTCACATGCACTTCATTCGAACTATAAGTAGATTGTCTGTTATTAGCTGAAAGGTTTTTTGCTTGGTAATGTAATTCTGAAAGCACCCCGATTGCCCTATTTACGAAAAACCCCACTTTCCGACATAGTATGTCAAACAAAATTGAGTGACTCGATTTGGGCGGCAAATACTCGATGTTCAGGTTATCGAGGTGAGTTTATCGAATAATATTGCCAACAAATATATTGACACAGGATTAATCGTATAATATTTTATGGTTAAGTTTAATAGAATATAAATCTGTGAGCGTCTGTAAAGTTCACAAAGAAAGCAATTTAAAACTTAAATCACCTAAAAATGTTGTGTCGGTTTTCACTTTACACTTTGAAGGCGTCGACAGTTTGTGAAAGTATTTTCTATTGACATTTTATCCATAAGGCGATTTCGCGGATTATATTTAACCAGTACTTTTAGTTAGGAAACTATTATTTTAAAAGGCGATACACCGATTCGATCACCAGACGATTCGATTTAAATATCCTTATTAATGCAAGCATTAAAAACAAAACAACAGCAAAAGAAAAAAGCTGAATTATAAACACGTCGGCCACCATATTTTGTGAGATTTTAGCGAACAATATAATCTTTTTAACATGGTCCCAACTTTATGAAGCTCTATTGTGAAATCAATCTCATAATTTGAACAAAAACTTCCTGAAGAGAAGTTCTGTTCAATTATACAATGGGCTTCTACCCCACCAACTGGACCCGTGAACAATCTTGACACACAATTTTGGGAGCTTATTGAAATACTGGCTGCAAGAGCGGATGTAAAAGTGAGGTCCTGTGTTTAATCCCCCGGTTATTTTAAAGTGTATACAAAGGACTTAATGATGGCATCGACGAAATATCGGTGTACAGTAGCACACCTAACACTTCAAGATGTAAATGCATGTTGCTGTTATTAAAAAAAAAAAAAAAAAAATACCGACCTACGTAGTTTTTTCCCGCTGTGCCACCCTGCCTCTAAGTATTTGCTAATTATATATAAATATATAATAAATGTATAATAAGAATGTAATATTAAAAGCATATTAAACCATTTACTGTATAATTAAGTATGAAAAGGTACATTAATTTCCACGCACGTAATAAATGCACATCCAAAAAAAAACATATTTATTAAAATTCTTCGCACCGCGTACAATGTGAATATTTTGGGACACGCAGAAACCATGGAAATTAACATAAAGTATGAGATGTGACCTTTATAATAACTTGCGTAGATATATATTTGGTACTGTACGCACTAACACAGTTTAATGTGATGTTAGTTGCAAAGCGGAACTAACGGATGCGGATGACTCACATCCGCCATCCTAGATTGTCATTTGAACTATATTTACTATACATAACATTAGAAAAATAAGTCATGTGGTGTTAAATAGAGTTTTAACTTACGTTGATTCAAAATCAAAGTGAAATATTTTTATTTTAAGTACCTAAGCCTTAGCAGGCTCTTTCAAAACTTTGTGATTCTAGGTGCACTATTAGGTGATTGAATAAAATGATTAATAAAAGCTTTATATTGTGTTGGATCCCTGTTGAAAGCTTATAAAAATAATATAGAATATAAAATATATTTTCTTTTGAAACTTAATATGCTACTTATTCGTTTTAGAATTAATGGACTTCGTTGTTCGTTGCTGCTGAGTGTGAGGTCTTGGTTCTGTTAAACTGTTAATGGGATATTCTATGAGAAAAATTGTAAAAGCCGGTCATAGTTTTGTATTGTGCTTGATAGATGGCAATAGGATCACGTAGACGAAATGTAAGTTCACGTTTATAGAAGGGTCAGGCAGAGGTGTCCACCTCTGCCTAACCCTTCTGGAAATACAGATATAGAAAAAAATATTTTCCTTGTTAAGAGTATTAATAAAATTAAGAATTCGTTATATTAAGGTTAAAGGTTCGAAAATAGTAATTAATGTCAGAAAATGTTTTTGACATTCTGATTAAAAAGATTTTGCTCCATCTTTATTTCTTTGTAAAATATTAAAAATAGAATCGCCAACCCTATTGCAAACTAAATTGCTTTCATCAATTTTTCAGCGCATATTCCAATAGATATTGGTTGCCTCACCGCACGCATCGTGTCATATGGCCACATATGTATTGTTCATATAATATGCTATGAAACACACTGCGATCTTATTATGCCAAATTGAATACATATATACCTGAATATCTTATTTTAGGAATAATATTCGAGGAGGTTTCATGTATTGAAAATTGAAAAAATAATATCGAATAATAATGTCGAAATATATAATTCTTATTCAAAATAAACTTAGACATTCACAAAGTTCATCGCTTGGTCAGTTAAAAGTTATTCCAACCTGGTATGTAGACTGTACACGGGATGCTTGCAAACAGCGAAAAGAAAGTCTATTTTCCTGACCCCTGGCGCTATATACAGGTCTTAAACAAAAGCCCATTGAGTACCGCTTTTTTGTTACCTAGAAACTTCCAGAGGCAGGAGGATAGATAGTACTTCAGTAAATTAGGCCGTAAAAAGAGACTAATAAATATGAGAGTTAAGATCAATTAGGCAAGACCTTTTAGACCAATACTTTAATCGAGTCGGCGAGATATATCACAAGGGAATCGCTCATACTGTAGGCAATGGACACTAGTCTGCAATGGCGGTATCAAAACTGACTGCCCAAGGTGCGCTAGACGATTTCTGGTTTCATCACTCTTGGATGGTCTTTCTGGCACCAATTATAGATTTGGTTAACAATCGCCTTAGTATTCGAAAGTTTTCTTCTACATTTTCTTTCGAAACAATTCTTTAGTCACATTCTTCGATGTACAGAAACACAAACTTTTATTTTTTTCCTGTAAACTGGAGTGACGTGAATAAATATTAATTTTCCCTAATTGCATCTAATACATTTTAATTGCGTAACGCAGCATTTACAGAACGAATATTTGTATCTAGGGCAACACGAAGAAATTGGGGCAAAGAGGCAAAAGTAGACAACTTTCAAGGGTAAGTAAGGGCTCTGGTAAGGATCAAGTAACAGGAAACAACGATACAATGGTATTCAAAATAAATCTCCCCTTGCAAAACATGACGCTCCCTGTTCCGCGGTAACTGAGGAAATTAATTGGTTTGTCCTTTGTCCTCAAAAAAGGTCGGTTTTGAATAATTTATTGTAATATGGGTATGATAACTACCACTATTATCGAACTGTTGTCTAGACAGGTTCATTATTGCGTATTTCGGTGTTACAAGGTTTCGGTCGTAAGTACCTACGTCATCGAACGTTAATACAAAATATTTTTGTTTTTCAATGAATTGTAATCTCCGACGATATATCAAGTTGTGTAGTAAGAAAAAGTAATTTTATTTATAATAGGAATTATAAAACAGCAAAAAAAAATATTTCCTAAAACCTTCGCTTATATTCCTTAAGATAACTCTGCTTAGGAATAAAGATTTTCACGAACATTTTTACATATTTATAGTGCCGTTAAGAAATGGAACTCTTGCCTCTCTTGACCCTCCATGTTTCTCTATAATTATACCGAGGGAATTTCCGAGTTTTGAATGATAATCGTTACTTCTAGGCAAGTGTGCACCATGGTCATTTGCATCATCGCTTATCATCAGGTGAAGACAGGGCATTGCTAAAACCTACTAAACATTTGTATCTAGTAAATACCTATTTTTATTGGACTTTTTACTAGAAATAGAAAGAACGAAAAAAAACTTAAAAATACGAGTTTAGAATCTACAATTTGTTATATACTAAACAGATGCAACGTCTTTTTCCCGGAATAGCTTTGGAATTCAGGGCGCTTTCATTGGATCTTCACTTGAGGTCGGTTACATTTGCAAGTCATGACGTAAATTGGCTTCGACGGGCGTCCGCTTACACTGAGACCAAATCATGCAACTCTTAACGTTCTAAATTAGAAGTTTTAAATAAGGTAAAATAAATAATTAATATCTGTAGGTATTATTTTTGGAACGAGGGCGAATCAAGGCTTCAATTATGAAAATTAAAATGCCTATTTCAATTCAAGTCACCCCGTGATCATGGCGCTTGTAAATATCCGGTACTCAAGCTATAATAAAAAAGGGAAATATCTCGCCTGTGACAATACAAACGCAAAAAGGCCAATTATTATTCTTAATAGGTACCAAATCTTGACCTGAACGGTAATTTAAACAACAAGCTATTGAAATTAATATTTATTGTACTTTCTTGTTTACGCGCCTCACCTATATTGAACGCTGCCCACCCAATATAAAATCGATCGTATTTTGTCAACGTAATTAACTAAAATCAGTACCGAACTGAATGTTTGTGTTCACGGAGAACAGAAATTCATCGAGACTGGTATTTAACTACCTTGATTTAATATATAGATATCTATGCATACGTACGTACCTATGTTATACTAAAGTTGTAAGACGTAAGTATTCCGATAACGTTGTAAATTTTAATTCGTCGTTTGCTTTATTTATTCATTCATGAAAGGACGGTCGGGTTCAAAAAATGCACCTACTCATTTATATTTTATGACGTGATAGGTAGATACCTATGGATAAAAGGGTTGGGTTTTACTATTTGCTACTCAGCTCCATTGTCTATGAATTTAAGAAAAGAGGTATGAAACATTTACTGATAGCATTAACAGCAATGTTACTTGCTTTTAAAACAACAAATCTACCTACCATTTAACCTAGTATCATTACCGCCAGTTATATAAAGAAATAGATAACAATTACTCACCTCAATTATAAAAGTAAAGTAAAAGCACTATAATAATAATACAGTATTTTTTTTAAATCCTAGCGCATTTTTATACATAAATCCTGAAAAAAGTTTGCATTTACAACATAAAAACCAACTCTAATCGTAACACAGGAAAGTTTTCACCTCAAATAGAAGATCACATAAAAAGTACCTATTTAGATAGATTACGGAAGTCTCATTTATCATGCAATTAACAAACTATTCATTCATTAAGCCTTGATTAGTAAATCACAGGGAACTACAGGTAACAATTACTTACCCTTGCACAAAAATCACAGGTACACCTAATTTTCAAGGGGAATTTTACTTTGAACTTTCTAAACACACATAGACATGCTTTTCTACTTTCTTAATAATGCTTACATAAAACACCGGGTGCTTTTACTTGGGGATATAAGTGCGAGCTATATTTCGCTCAGCTCAGTATACGTACGGAGGCCAAAAGTACCGCCAAGCCACTGGACGAAAACGCGCGGCCAAACTTGCCCGTGGTGTATACTGCGCATGTTCCTTTCATTAAGTAAAGTTGGAACTCGTACACATTATGTCAACTCTGAAAATAACGTGAACAGACTGTGTACATCGCATGTCGAAGTATCCTAGTCTGTAAATACAGCAAAAGCTGTTTTTTACGATTATATTTATAGGCTCACATTTAGTAGAATTGTGGCATTTCTATAGAACATCTGTGGTTGGGATAAGCTTTGGGAATAAGGGATGAAGTGGATAGAACAAACAAATTGTTGGGGCGGGTCAAATTAGACCCGTGTTTGAGTTTCCAAGTTTAATGTGAATGGAAGGGCCATAGGGCTAGTTCCGCATATAAACTTTATGTAACAAGATTAGTTGTGGTTCCAGAATATTAAAAGCATTGTTTGGAGGCCAGAGAACGCTTAATGAATACCTTTAATGGTAATAAAGATAAACGTAGGTTTAAAACAAAAAAAAATTTAAAGCGTGGTTTAGGCACTGCATACTGATTAACAATTCAAAAATATCTATATTCACAGAAACCTTTCATTCACTTTACCAGCGAGGTGAATGTGAATAACCCTTCCACATCTAGACAGGGTTATGTCCAATAATAAATATCCATCATCATCATCATTCTTAGTTTATGATATAAATTTACTCCAAATGATGAAAGTGGTCCAGTAATATCAAATTCTGGGTATTTTTTTTTTAATTTAACAAATGCATAGGTAAATGCCCCACACTTTGATTTACTCCTGTATCGTGGTTACAGTTTACAAACATACATGTGACATGCACACACAACCAGACCCGAAACAACTATCTGAAAATCATACAAATAAAGAAATAAACTAAAGAAATAAGTTTGTACTGATAGGAAAAATACCGATATGAGTACATATGTTACTAGTAAACATCGTTGTGGTGTTTTGATATATATAATATACGTTTGGGTATATATTTTTCTTTATCTTCACCACATTGCTTCCGCTTTTCAATTCCATTGCCTTTACAACAGAATTCTTTGCGAGGCTTTATGTATCCTACCATCTATAAGCTTTACCAAAAGTAAGTAAGGTTTGGAAGCGTAACTAATTCTTTTGGGCAGTTTACCTACTAAATATTTGAATATTCTCCCAGGGCTTGTAATAATAGTCCAAGTTTCGTAAACATGAAACCCGTCGCCAACAAACAAAGTTCCTGAATTTCATTTCTTGGTTGGCTTTTATTTTAATTAAGTCGGCAAAATTCCTTTGTTTTAATCAAATTGTAGATAGCGTTTTTCGTGAAATAGCTATCCGTCTTGTTTTGGTTTTTTTGTAGGTAAGTAAATAAGACTAATACTGCCGACTTTTAAGTGTGTGATCCTGGTTTGATAACTGGGCCCTTAAGCAAGGCTAAGTAACTAAGTAAGGATTAGTGGGGTGTGCTGTGTGAAAATTTTTGGTAGTAGCTCGGTGTTTGCTATTTTGGTTGATAGATGACGCTCATTCATTTCATCATTATCAGCCAGAAGACGTCCACTGCTGAACGAAGGCCTCTCTCAATGGGGGGTTTGCCATAATCCCCACGCTTGGCAGACGGCTTGGGGATCGCAGTGGCTCACCGATTAGTGAGAAGACGCTGCTGCCCGTCTTTCGGTGTCTGGCCGCAGTTTTAAGACGTACCCGGGTCAATGGAGATGACGCTCGCTCACTATTAAATCGGACTCAACTACGGCTTCGGCTAAAATGTGGATGTAAAATAATACTCTTCTGCCTTACTTCGAAAAATATAGATGCTATGTTATATACAAAAATTACTAGTAAATAAAACGGTATCATTCCAAATTAGTTAATTGACATGGCGCTACACTTCATATAATATTTGAGGTCCTAATATTTCCATGTGTATTTCATTTAACAATATTTATGATTCTTTCAATCAACTCCAACTCTGGTACAAAAGCTCCATTTCGCAGAACATACTTAAAATTAGGTAGGTATTTAATATATTAAAATGTGGTTAATTATAAAATTTATCATTTACAAAATATGAAGTACGTGCCATAGCAAATACAATCCAAGTATCAATTATGTATTAACAAAAAAAAACTTTATTGATTATTCTCTCACATTTCTTTATAATAAAGTAATGTTGCTTTAAACAATGCTAAGTTAGTTAAGAAATTGTAAACCCAACTTAAAAGGTCCCGTCTCGGTTGTTATAACTTTAACGTTAACTAATTTAACAGTGATTAATTGATGTAAAACAAATACACAATACAAAAGTTTGTCCAATTTGACAGCTCTATAAACATGACTTTGTAGAATTTTAATTAACTGTATATTTCCTTTTATATCTATAAAAAAAAATTAAGCTGTTATGACACTTGTCGACCCCGTATCGTTTCGGTGCAATCAAACTCTGTGTGTCTGTTTTTTACCTAATCACGATTAAACTATTGAACCGACCCTTATGATTTACAAAGTGGTTACCTGGAACCTGGATGTTTATAGGCTTATTTTAACTACTGTAGCAAAATAAATACCATACACCCAGGCAAAATCGCAACACGTAGTTTTTATGTAAAACTTTTCGCCTTCTTAACCAATTTGTCTTTGGTTAGTGCGGAATTTTGAAATTAATTAGCCGCGTAGCAAACCAATATTTATAAAATTAATAATATTCAGACTATGCTCCGATTTATCACGTGTACTTTTATAAATTATATAGTAAGAAATAAATAATGCTCAATTTAAAATATATCACAATAACAGCCGTTTGAGTTAATTTAGCTAAACAAAGCACTATTTTCGTCTCACTACTGAAATATCACTGTAATTACTATAATAATTGTCAGCTAACACGTTGGATAAAACGCCGACCGATTAAAAAAAATTGACTTCAGTTACGATTCATATTTAAAAGTTTATTTATTCTAGGCCATAATACTCAATTTCATATATCAAAGCGTGTTCCATAAGAGTTTATATTTTTTCAAAGCAGCACTTATTTCAACTATACCAATGAGGTAATAAGTCCCTTCATTTTATTACGTACTAGCAATTGTCCGGAACTTCATCTGCGTATATTTTGTTCTTATTATATAATTAGTGTTTTGTTACAGAAGTCAAAATAAGCCTTTGTCCTTCTCAAGGTTCCAAGGTTCAATGGTTTAGTCATGAAGAGGTAACAAACTGACAGACAGAGGTCTGCCTGTTGGTTATAATATTGTGTATTATGGATTAAGAGACTATGTTACACCTCTATCTAGTTTTCAGAGTTAAATTACAAGTGAGAGCAATTTAATATGACAAGGATACTAACATTACCAACACACTAGCCTCAAGCTACCTTAGACATCGCTTTGATGCATAAGTACTTAAGTAGAAACTGTAAACTCGAAGTTCTAGTCTACAAGCACTGTGCTTATCTTACTTAACCTACACTTATCAAACGTTGAATAATGGTATGCTTATAGTTATAAAATATATCGTTATATTACCGATAATTTTATGATATTACTTTATTCTGCGATTAGGTAATAATGAAATTGGAACGTGTATAGAGAGTCGATACGTTCCTTCAGTTAATTACCTACTACACAGAGAAAAATTATGTTTTATTAAGCTAGTAAAACTACAAAAATCCTTTCGAACAAAAAAAGAGAATCCTTGAGATAATTTTAGCTTAAAGCTATATTTCTTACGCACGTTTGCACAAAAATTCTTAAAACAATTAAAAAAAATATGTATTCTATTAAAGATAATTGTGCAATATATACTCAAATTTTAAATCTATATCCACACATTTTACTAACTACTTATGCTAATGTTTTAATTAAACCTTATTAAAATCAAAAATGAAAACACATCCTAAACGAATATTTAGGCGTCAAAGTACTCCTCCACATCGCTGTCTACTAGTAGCGTGCCCAAAAGGCTGGCAGCATTGCCACGTTGAATGCTTATTAGACCAAAGAATAGGCCAGCCTTCTGGTCATGTGTACTGTCGACCAAGCGTTTAGCAAGGTCTCTAAAAAAGAGACGTGCATTCGGACCTCATGAAGTTAATATTTACTACATATCGAGTAGGTGAATCCTGAAATTGCTATGCCGAGACCTCAGTGTTGTTTGGTGTTTTGTCTACTCTTTGATAATCCAGACACGAAATATAATATCAAAATATATTTTAGTTTGTGAATCAGATATCTTTTCACTTAAATTAAATAATTTTGTGTTGTTTATAGTACCTATATTTATGATATTTAAACTTTTTTTTTACAAAACAGAAAACATATTTCATGATTACATTTTACACACTAAATATATATTAAAAAAGCTCAAATTGGTACGTTTATTAATTTTATATGTTTTAATCAGATAGCTAGCATTTTGTTTATATGTAATTAAATCTTGTTTGTCCGTCTTAACCAGACTTGAACTTTTTACAAAATAGTAATTCATTTTTTTTAAATACATTAAACAACTTGAAATGGTATTACAACTACAACTTAAAGCCTCCTTTTTGAAGTCGATCAACAACCAAACCATTATACCCTAAGTGAATCATCGACAAGATAAATCGCTACCTGGCATCCATTAAATGTATTATACACCCTAATAAATCCCAAGTAATAGCTATGCAGTAATGAATACGTAAGTAATTAAGTGACGCTTTTACAATCAATTAATATCAGACCTCCTTGGGAACAAGTCCAAAATTACATTACGAGCTTTTAATGTGTACTTAAATTTAAGATTTAGAATTGAATAAACCAGCCTTTTAATGCTTCTGAAACGAAGGCCTCGACTCCGATCTGCAATATATTTACGAGTAAATACAATTAAGCGAGAAGAAAGTAGGTTAATAAAAGGCAGACCCGTACTCACCAAAATTGCTTGCGATGAAACAATATCGGATATTTGAACAGAAAACGCAAAAAGCTTTGTTAGCTTTTGTAATTATTAATTCGTTAAGACAGAAGGCGCCAAGGACTATAATAATAATAATAATATAATAATAATTGTTTATTAAGAAAAAGTCCAATACAGTTTACAATAAGTATCTTACAATTAAAATAAAGCTAAGTTGCATATTTGCCTGAACTAGGTTGAACCTGTGTTTCAGGCTAGAAAGTGCATACATGCAGTTTTATAAATTAACAATAAAAATTATAAACTTATTATAGCAAGGTAACATAATTATTAATTATAATTTAGGTCAGCGTTATAGTAATAATCTAAGAAATTTATTTGCCTACTACAAGTAAGTCTTCCGTCTGTTCGTATGAAATACTTTGTAAAAATTTACATAATATTTTTTTACAGCTAAAATAATCTAACTTATAAATACTTAGTTCTCTATTTAATCTATTATACAGAAACGGGCCTAGGAACGTAAAAAATCTGTTTATAAACACGTGTTTTGAGGTTGAATTTGAACTGCAGACTATATCATTCCGTCTCTTATTTGTAATGTCAGCATTATAGGTAAGCGTTGTATGCTGTTTTAGTATTATGTGCATAATGAAAAGTTGTCGAACAGTCAGCACATTGCAGGATTTATATAATTGTTGTGTAGGATAGATAAAGGGAAGGAAGTTAGCTACCTTTAAAATTGCTCTCTGAGCTCGTTCAATAGGTAGTATATTAGTTTTTGGTGCTCCACCCCATGAGGTAATACAATAATTTATTATAGATTGGCCTAAAGCCAAATATATTTGGGTGATTAATTTTGAATCTGCGATTATACGTAGGTTTTTAAATACATATATTAATTTACGCAATCTTTTAACCAGACTGGCAATATGTAATTTAAAGGAGAGTGTTTCGTCGATTATAACCCCGAGATATTTTATGTTGCTAGTTTTGAGGATAGTTGGACAGTTACACATGTTGACTGAACGATCTTCACATTGATGTGCGTATAGATGGTAGTTAGTAAAGTTAAGTTGAGGCTTGCGCATACAGAAGTGAATATATTTTGTCTTGTCAGCATTTAATGTTAGTAAGTTAGTCTGAAGCCAATTATTCACAATATTAAAACCTAGTTGGGCGTTCTCATAAAGTTCGCTGCTAGTTTTAGCGGTAAATATTAACGCCGTGTCGTCAGCGTACGATATGATCTTGCCGTGTTTAATATTAAGATTATACAAGTCATTAATATAAATTAGGAAGAGTGTAGGGCCCAGAATGCTTCCCTGTGGAACACCAAAACCAGTATTTTTCTGATCGTCGCTCGTAATATTATCAATTCTAACACATTGATATCGATCATTTAAGTAGTCAACAAGGAGTTTCAGGGGCGTACCTCTTATACCTAGAGTCTCTAATTTGTTCAAAAGTATAGAAACAGGCACAGCATCAAAAGCTTTGGCTAAATCAAGGAAAATTCCCAGGGATTGATTTCCTTTGCCAAGTTCTTCAGTGACATAATTAGTCAGGCTAAGTACCGCATCGGCTGTTGACAATTTGGCTCTAAAACCAAATTGTGCAGGTGAAAGGAAATTATTTTTTTCAAGGTAGTTAACGAGTCTAATATTTATAATTTTCTCTAGTATTTTTGATATCGAGGGAAGTAACGATATTGGTCTATAATTGTTAACTACATCTTTGCTTCCTGATTTAAAGATAGGTATTACCACTGCCTTTTTTAAACATTTAGGAAAAGTTCCTTTAGATAAACAAAGTCGAAATATATGCGTTAAATGAGGTACCAAAATATGCTTGAAAAGTTTTAGGATCTTATTACTTATGCTATCCCATCCTACAGCACAATCATCCTTTAGTCCTGAGATAATTTGAGCTATTTCGTACTCATCAGTGTCAAGCATAGCAAACGATTTCAGACTACAGCTATTGTTTAGTTTTTGGGAAGGAATAAGTGGTTGGGTACAGGATTGTTTCGGAATCTGTTGGGCAAGGTTTTTTCCTACATTCACAAAAAAGTTGTTAACGTTGTTTGCCGACGCAAGCAGTGAGGTATTAGTAAGCAGTAAACTCGAATTTGATTCACGCTGTTTTGTGATATATGTGACGTTTTTAATATGCTTCCAAAGTAGCTTACTATTGTTACCTGCTCTATTTAATTCATTTTTATCGTAGTTAATTTTTACTTTCTTCAGAAGATTGTTGCAGAAATTTCTGTACCTTTTGTAAGTTATTTGAAGTATTAGATTGTCAGGATATCTCTTTGTTCTCTGATGAAGTTTATCTCTGTGCCTTATACAACGTATAAGTCCAGGGGTAATCCACGGTTTAATATTATAAAGTTTCTTATTCACTGTAATTACTGACGTGTTATGTAATATTGCTTGTTGGACGTGTTTTATTACGTACGATAAAGATATATTAGCGTCAGCAGTATTGTAAACTGGGGTAAAATCAATATTGCATAAATCATATTCGAGTTTGTTGATGTTTAATTTAGACTTTGTCTGGGGACGATTTAGCTTAGGCAGCGTTAAATTTACGATTAGTAATACAGCGTGGTGGTCAGTAATTGTTGAATTAGTAACAAGTGTAATATATGATAATCTGGATTTGATCATCATGTGATCGAGGCAGGAACCGCTCTGATGTGTAGGCAAAGTATGAGCGGGGAGAAGGCCATGATATGAACACAGATTAAGGTAGTCTTGGGTTCCTGCATCGAGACTTTCAGAACCAATATTTATATTTATGTCACCCGTTAGTACAATATTTTTAAAAGGGCTTAATGCTTGAAAAGTCTGGTTCAAAGAGTTGTGAAAAGAATCTAAGTTTCTAACGGAAGGGGATCTATACATAGCAATTATCGCTGTGGTTGTACCAAGTTTAATAACTAAACAATTACTCGTGCAGTCTTGTAGAGATGGTTCTTCGACTGAGACCTTTAATGATTCCTTGGCATACACTACCACACCATCATTTTGGTTGTGGTTTTCCCTGCTATAGAACAAGTTGTAACCCGGCAATACTGGGAGGTTATCACCACGCTTAGTTAGCCAGCACTCGGTTAGTATTATTATATCACAATTAAAGTTAAGTCTGTGTACAATAACGTTAAAGCTGTCTATATTCTTATAAATACTACGAATGTTTTGGGTTAGTATGGTTAATGAATTTTGATATTCGGATAGATATTGTCTGCATTCCTCTACCTCGCATGAAATTGACTTTGTTACAAATGTATTATCTATTTCAGTGATTAAATTACAATCCATACTATTGGCAATAACTATATTAGATTTAAGTCTTAAATATAAATGAATATGTGACGCTCTTAGGCGCCTACATAATCGATAGAGTTAATGTACCTGTATTCTGCAGCTTTTTTTGCTGGGCATTCGGGGTCTCCCGTCTTGTGGTCGGCTTGTTTTTTGAAGCGCAAGCATGTTGCACATTTTGGCGCATTTGCTTTCTTTGGGCAGTCTTGCAATGAGTGCCCTTCTTCACCGCAATGTCCGCATGTAGGCGCCGCGGTTTTGCACGTCTTGGCCGCGTGACCGTATTGTTGACACTTGTAACATCTAGTTACTAGGGTGAAGTCTCGTACAGGACAGGACGTCCAGTTGATATATACTCTGTCCTGTGTTATGAGAGCCTTACGGATGACTGCTGGTACTTCTATAATATAATTACAATTCTCAGCATCTTTCTTGCCAGATTTGTGGCTAAGTTTTATTGAGGTCATAAAGGTATCTCGGGACATGCTTGGTAATTTTTCGGCTAAGTTTTGTTCATAAATACATTTATAAACCTCATTTTCTGACATTGATGCCGGAATTAGAAGCAATAGAAGTTCTTTCGTTTCTGGAGTGTCTACTTTGCGTAACTTGATGATTTAAACTGTTTAAAGGATTGATACTGCAAAATACTGTTCAACAGGTTTCCACAGCCTGTCCCAATTTATTAGAGGGCATTAAACTCTCCCAAAAAGAAAAATTTTATGATGTCTTCACAATAATAAATATGTCGATAATGGCAGAAAAATAATCCATCAACATGATCCTAAGCACATTTTTAAGCTGCATCGACACCAAGGTTAGCGCAGTGACTAAGCGAGTGGCTTTCTGCACTACGACTCATAGGTTCAATTTCCACATGGAACATATATTTTTTTAATCGATGGAGACTTGTTCCCGCTATTTGTGCATACAGCGTGTGTATGTGAAATTTAATAACTGTAAACTGTACCCACAATGCAGAAATGAAATTGTTTATTTTGCAATTAGGATTTTTCAATCACTTTTACATGTATTTTTATAAACTAGTACAGAAAAATAAGTACTAAAGAATTTTTTGAAATAGTTGCAGTCAGATGCTGATTTTAAAAAAGCTTAGGTATAGGAAATATTGCTATGTAACAAACTTGCAACCGTGACTATCCTGCAGTCAAAAATATGTGTTTCGAATATTAAATACTACATAATACTCAGACTTGAGGCTACTGCATTTAATTACCTAAAACCATGTCGGTCACTCCAACGTTCATTGATGACGAACTTAAGATTGTCTCTCATTGTTACCCAATAATGTCGCTTAAGTCTCTAGTAACGAAACCACATGAAATTAATAAATCGAAATCACCGTAAGATTATTTTTACTGGTACTGGAGTAAAAATACTTAATTTAGACCTAATTATTTCCTTGCAGGACGTTTGCAGCACAAAATCTATAACGATCGTGCAAGTATACTAACCAAACCAACTTGTCAGCAGTGTTTAAAGCGACAGCAAATACATTTATATATATATATATTTGTCATA
The DNA here is from genome assembly GCA_947562105.1 of Shargacucullia verbasci. Taxonomy (NCBI): domain Eukaryota; kingdom Metazoa; phylum Arthropoda; class Insecta; order Lepidoptera; family Noctuidae; genus Shargacucullia; species Shargacucullia verbasci. The sequence continues at coordinate 6,588,788 of OX387296.1, forward strand.
TATATATGACACAAAAATGACGTTTAACAGAAGCTGTCGCGTGATCTACGCCTATCACCAACTGATTCCTAAGGAAGAACTTCAAGCATTTTCATAAGAAGTGCGTCATTTGAAGTCACGCACACATACTAATAAAAAAACCGAGATCATAACTTTCTTACTCGTCTACCTCTTTATATAACATTGCCCACAGACCACGAGTAACTCGACACAATCTTGATTCTTACAAACTTGCGTGGGATAATAAGTAACTGATATACGAACTGCTTTCTCATTTCCCGTTCCTTTTTGAAAAAAAAAAGTTAATTATCAGATGCAATTTTCTTTATTAGCGAACAAAAAGCTTTTGAACAATGAAAATAAAGTGAGCAACGTAATTAATGTTCGTAGTATTTGTTTTTTCTGAACTGTACTTCGTGAACACTAGGATTTTTCCTGTATCGATCAGTTCACAGACATAAATATCTGATACACATACACTCTACATATTTACTTAATTTAATTAATATATCAGTATTAATCAATGAAACACGATGTCATATTTTGCAACACAAACAAACAAAGTTGGCGGAGTGGCTAAGCGAGTGGCTTTCTGCACCACGTATCTTGGGTTGGATCCCCGTATGAAGTAAATATTTGTATGGCCTACAGATAGTAAGTCCCTGTTAACCATAAATACACATGTTACTGCCTCATTGGTCTAGTGGTCGCGAGCGCGATTGCTAAGCGTGAGGTCCTGAGTTCGATTCCCGGGTCAGGTTAAGTGCTATTGAGTTTTAATGGACATTCTCAATAGCAGCACGGAGTCTGGAACTGTGCCCAGCAGATGGCAATAGCGAGCCTATTATATGGGATTCAATAACAGCATCGGTGAAATGTGGGTGTACATATTGTATATAGTACACCTCTGCCTAACCCTTCGGGGAATACAGGCGTGATGCTATGTTATGTTATGTTACATATGTTTCTAAGATGAAAATCAAAGTATGAACATAATCCAATATTCAAGCGCAAACCGCTAGCAGAATGGAATTTAAGTTCATATTACAAAGTCAACGCTTAGTTAGTTTTGCATAACGTTCTTTAAGTTAGGAATATGCTTTCACGAGATTAGATACTAAAGTTGCAGCTAAAGTAGAAGTAATTCTTTCTTAATCCTCGACCTTCAGTGCAAAGGAGCTATCTCTAAACCCTGCCGTAACAAAGTAGGTCGAGGAGTAGGTACCTACCCAAAAAACGAGTGATTTTTATTTTAACAATAGATGAAATAATAAAAAGTTTGTTAAAAACAGCGAGAAAAATAATTTTATACCCACGTCCTGGCATCATACATAATAACACACTGTTTACTTTAAACGGGTACCTAGCTAAGCTATTTTCACATGTGTTCGTTTTAAACTCGCACCTTTTTGCGTTCACGAGCTTTTTCGTGAAACGACATCGTATTACGTAAGGGTAGGTAGGTACCTAAATGTGTTATTTTATTTTCATAAATTAAAAATGTTAAATAGCTATGGGTTTTTATTTATTAAAGAATGTGACCATCTACCGCATTGGTCTAGCTGCAAGCATCTGCTGACCTGGGTTCGATACTCAGATTAGTCTTATTGAGTTTTTGGGTGCAATATGATATGAAGGAGACATTATATTTGATAGGTTCTAACTTCAACGCTTACAAAACATTATTAACGTAACAAATTAATAATATGGATACGGTCGACAATTTAAACATCAAAGGACGCTGCTTTTAGTCTAATGGATGACATAAGTGATATCATATTAATATTATTACTGTTATTGTAAATTGTTAGATATAATATTATCACTAGCGATACTCACGAGTCCATCCACAAAGACTTAACACACTCGGATTTTGATTTTGAAAATACGGGTTTCCAAGTATTATAATATTGTTTATTATAGTTGTAGTAGTATTGTGGTTACTTACAATAAATCTTCTTTGTTCCATTTAGATATATGTAGCGTGATATTTTATCATAAATTTTAAACCCCTCTATAATTTATTTATACTACACATTTCATACATATCACAGAAATATTAACATATTAACACAGAAAATGTTGCACTGTTCAGTGTTGTACTTCAAAAGGACCTTTTTTTTTGAGTTGTCTCTCGCTGTTAGCTCAAGGAGCTTTTACTGCTTATCCGGGCAAAAGGCGAGAACAGAAGGGCCTAAAGCCGAGTTCAAAAGGACCTAATTAAAAAAAAAACCTTTACAGTTCCATTCGAACCGGTTTATTCTATCTATCTATACAAAAAATGTTGCACTGCTCAGATCCTATACGAAATAGTGTGATGAAATATATTAAATATCGGTTTCAACCTATTTACGCTACAATAAAAGTTTCATCAAAATCCGTTCACTGGTTCATATGTTAATTTAACGAAATACGAGTACAGACAGACAGACAATGTTTCCGATGTCGTCTGCATCGAAAATATGTAGTACAGAAAAATATTTTACTACGTACAGAAATAATTCTTCTATATTTTTATTAGATTTAATATTTATAACATTTATTTATTTATTTACTTTAATTATAACGGTTGTACACCAATATTACATTAAAATATTACATCAGTACTTACTTAGTTAATTTCAGTACAAAACAGACTGTGTTAATGAAATAGAATAATTTATTTCGCAACAAAATTAAAATAACTTTAATTAAGAAGTTCTCTTCACAGACGTGTCTGTAATATAATTCATAATAGCTAATGTATTATTAGAAATGCACGTTAAATACAATGTACGTTAGGTTTAACCTTTATAGGACAAATATTTTTTTATATGATTATTTTCGTACTGTCAACTTCCAAAGATGGTGAATGGAACTGTTTAATAATAATAATAATGCTTTTATTTAATGACTACAATGGTCCAATGGTTAGTATCTTATCAACTTTCGAGTGCGACTGCAACAGACGAATGGCCTTTGAGGCAAGATACATCTGCTTACCGTTCATCCTTCAAGCCTGTTCTAGGATTGGCAATAACTATAATGTATTTTATAATCTAATTAGGTGTAATGTTAAAGTTATATTTTTAACATAAATATATGTTCATAACAAGGGCCAAATACTTGTTGTCAAACCTTCAATTTTCCCGTTGTTTAAGCAGTAAGTAAGCAGCCACGTACCTGTCTAATACGCAACAATGCTATAACCACTATTTCTATTTACCGATCACAATTTCGAACTTCGAACTGAAAATGTACATAGAAAAAAACCCAAAAACACTTTGTCCGACCTCAAAATTGAAGCTAAGACCTCTCTCTCAGCACTCGCGCTTACAGCACCAGACCGATGCGACAGCCGCATAATAACACATGAGAAAGTGATTAGCTTATAGGTTCATTAGCATTGTAATTTACTTCACCTATGTATGCTAAAGAATATTTTCTACAAAAACTATTTTCCATGTATCGTAATGACGCATTATTAATATTTTTTCCCGGAGAATCACCCACCTGATTATAATATGAACGTCATTTGCAATCTAGCCGCGTTCAACGTTTAGGCTACATTGATAGGCTAAAGGTTGAAAGCCTGCCTGCTTTGCAGAAAAGTCTGAGTTGGATCTCTGAATATTGCAATTTTTGTGCGTTGAAATGATATGATTATCACATTATTGTACAATGTGAATGTGGGCCTAAAAGATTCGCTGAGCCCAAGTAGAAACAAGAAATCCGTGCCCAATAGTAGGATAGTAATAGACGAAACTTTTATTTATATTTGTATCAAATCACAAAAAAAATATAAAAAGTCTTTCTTGTTATCATTAAATATATTTTCAAACTACAATTGTATTCAACAGATTCTCTCCCGAAGAACATCTGATTCATCCTGATCTTTACAAGATGGCGATTAACCGCCTACGCAACATCTGTATCTGGAAGAATTATTGTTATCTCCTTACAAAAGCGACCTTTACCCAGTTCTCTCATTTATCAGCCGATCAATCTTTTCAAACGATCCTTTTGCGAAGGACGAAAGCGTTTTTCTTTCGTAGACGTTTGATGTTTTCAATGTTAGCGATTGTTATCTCGGTAGTATCAAAGTATTCATATTTCGGTCAAAAAACATCCTTCTCTCCTGTAAAACGTTGTAAATGATGAAATGAATTATTATATCGAGAAAATGAGAGTACAATTCCTCACGAGCGCTTATTGCTTTTGGGTTGTATAGGCGGCAAAGTTCGATAGTAACTGCGACAGTCAAACATTTATTGGTTCTATTATAAAATTTGGGTCCTAGAATTAGTAGTCAGAATCTTAACGTAGAGGTAGGTACTACGTCAAGGTGCTGACTCTACAAGTAATTGATAACACAATAAAAAAAAAAGTTTTGGTCGATCGATGGTTTCGTAAATTCGTATTTTCAGTTCCTATGATCCATAATTTCGGAATCAAATCTTATCACAGTCTGTTTCATCTTTGTAGGAAAACTAAAATCCATGTTTTGACATGCAACTGCATACAGGTTAATCTCAGACATTAATATAAATTGTATCCGTCAGTGCACAATTCTATAGGGAAATTTCCGACACGAAAGCCGTTGTTAAACCGTGCAATTGGATTATCAAATAACTTGTAGTATGTGAATAGCCATATAATGCCTTGTGGCAAAGTTTGGCGAAACTTGGTCGGGTTTGAAGAGCCTTCAGGCTTCTAAGAATAACTAATATCTAGGGCATATTAATGTGGCGCAATATATGTATTATAAAGTTATAGTCATAGATTTTCTGTTTCACAAACATTATATATAGCTTTGGATTAGCAATTTCTTACAAAAACGTTACCTAAAACTCCGACAAAAAAATATTATTTCTGTATTTTATTTCTTACAGTCAGAATATGTACAGTATAAAAAATATGTATACACTTAGCGAAATTCAAACGCTTATTCTTGGAAAACTATTGGTTAAAATCATAAAATTTAAACGACTATGTTTTTTTTAATGTATCCGCAGATACTATGTATGTTTAAAATTGGACAAGATTTCAATCACCATTTCCTCTTAAAATCACTTTTGAATTTTATTAAGTGTACTACAGTTTTTTGATGCTGAATTTACGTATTTGTTTACTCGTCGTACCGGATTTCCTGAAACATACATAAGTAGCACTCCACGTTAATTGTACCTACGCATTTCTCGTAAGAAGTAATGGTAAAAGTTCGTAATGAGCCCCAGAGGCAACAACACCAAACCTACAAGTTTGCTGTAAAAGCATCACTATATTATCCTATAAGGATTAATTAAACTTGATACCTTCTATAGGAATTAAAAGTATCTTATTAATTGTTTCACTACTTCCAGGCTTTATCGAGAGCGTTAAATATGTAAAACGCGTGTTGTCTACCGCTTGCTTGCTCAGCATAAAGGTGATCATACAGTTTTCTGTTGCCTATCTTCTTGACATTGGCTCTAAAATATGATTCTAAGTTAGGCAGACTGCTGGCGCAATGCCAACAATAGATCGTCCGAAGGCATTTCATTTCATTCACATTACTGGAAACCAGTAGTGTAGCTGAAGTGCACCGCCACAGTTTGCAGTCTGCCATGGAACTTGGTGCACTTTTATGACACCTAAGGAAGCCGACACACGTGAGATACTTTTTTCTTTGCCGGGATGGAAGCGGTAAACTTTTTTAGACTAAAATACCTACCGATATTGTCGAAAACACAGGGTTAGGGATAAGGAATGGTGTCCGATAAAATAGGTAGAGTGGGGACGCACAAGAAACTTATAACATCCTAGATCAGTATTGTAAAGCAAAGATAAACCAACACAGTATAGAATGTAAATGAACCACGCGCTAAATATATTGGTCGCTAAACCATCCGTAAATACACCAGCTATTTTATTACATTCGATTTTTAAAACACACACACTAACAGACCTAATTTATATATTTTTGGTTGACTAATATTACATGCGTGGTTACTTTATATTTTTTACAGTGTCGGATAGTTTTATAAATTGGCACTATTACGCCTACACGCGACTTCGGTCCCGAAACTATAAATCACCATCCCGGGGCAAAATAATATTTTCACAACCTTTGGTGGTAACGATTTTTTTATTTTTCATTTGGTGCTAATAAAAAAGATCGATTTAATACAAAAATAAAAATAAAAATAACATATGTTTTGTTACGCAAAATTAGCATAAATCAGTACAACTTGAATTAAGAATAAAACATAACCGAACATGGTCAAGTGCTACGATTTAAATCTGTCCAAATTTTTAAACGCTGTTTAACTAATCCGTTGGAGTTACAATTCATTATCTTTTTTACTAAAACAGATAGTGTTTTGTAATTGTTAAATCTAATCTCAAAGAAAAACTAGAGCATTAGGAGCTAACACCATCTGAGGCGTTAAGTATGAAATACTGGTGCAACGTGGATACAAAGTTTAAACAAAGCTGCTTGAACTTTATGAGCTTTTGTTGTTTGAAACATAAATAAAGTCACGCTTAAACCGCTAAGCAGATGTTACAACTGAGACGTCGTACTTATGTAAGAGTATTGTAAAAAGTCTTCAAGGAGACCTCGTGCTATTGATTTAGGTTCTGATCGACTTCACAGAAGAATTAATTTCATGGCCTGCTGATTGTTGTTCTGGGTCTAAGTGTTTGTATTTAAATCCATGATCCAAATGAATTGAATGGCCATAAAATTTAGCAAAGATTTTTATTATATATAAACTTAGTTTTTTATTTTTTTAAACATTGCCCCCCACTAGTATTTCTGCAGTATCGTGGGTACAGTTAACAAACATACATGTCACATGTACACACAACCAGACCTGAAACAACTATCTGTAGATCATACAAATATTTGTTCCGTGCGGGGATCGAAGCCGCGGCAGATAGCGCAGAAAGCTAATCGCTTAGCCACTGCACCAACCGTGTCATCGTTTAGCGCAGTGACCGTTTTAATGGGGATATACAAATAAATTCTTTCACTTTTTATCGCTCAGTATAGTCGAATAATGTACCTATTTTTTCATTATGAATTATTTCGTATTAAGAGGATTGAAACAAGAGCAAAATAATGTTATTTATGGGAAAATGTAACTATTCCATCAACATATCGACTGTGAACTTGCAACTGGTATTATCTCATTTTTGACAACATTACAGGATTAAGAAGAAACTATCGACCACGTTGTGCAAACAACGAGGTCGATGTTAGTACAAATTGAATGAATTCGATTTTAGCGTCTAATTTTGATTGAAGTAAAATATGCTTTTTGCAGCACTGCCGGGTATGAAATAGTTTAGAAATGTATAACCAATTAAAAACTTCATAAAATCGAGATAGGACATGTTGCCAATCCACAATCGATGTATAATTTCAGACCACAAAATAAACCAAATTTTATAAACTAACAGCAACGCGAATTGACATAATTTTACACCACGTTAAAGGACTGTTTTTCATAGTCGGAAACATCAGGTGTTTATTTGTACTACCTTCATTGAAGAGTTTACGCCTACGTGCCCATACCCTAATCCCAGGTTTGTATAAATTGTACAATGAATTGTCCTAAATTCTGTTTAATTAAGGCATAGTGCTAAATATAGATTCTGCGGAGATGTTGTGGTTAAACATAAGCAATAAAAACATGTAAATATCGTTATCAAATCTGTGCAAACAAAAAAAAATGGTCAGTACTTTTTTTATGTGCCGGTGTAATTAGATATCTCTTGTCTTCCCGCGGGTACGGTCAAATCTGACTATAAAATGAAATTATGTTTAGAAACTGAGATTTTCAAAAATTCTCATTAGCAGCCCGATGTTTGAAACTGCGTCAGGTATATGGCAGTAGGGTCACCTCATTCCATGGGGTTTTATGACGGCATCGACAAAATGTGTGTCTTCAGTACACCAAAGTAGGATAAGCTATTTATTTATTTATTCAAATTTGCACATACAAGATTACAGTATACACCAATACGTTGCACAGTTCAAAATAAAAGTAATAAAAAATAGTAAAACCTACGCCATGCATACTATGTCTTGTGTGTGTAAATTTAAGACAGTGCAGAAAGGGCCGTGAGTGACTGGGTTTGAGTAAAAACAGACGTTACAGGGAAGCATAATGTATTACTAGTATTGTATTATATATACGAAGCATCTGGCGGTATAAAATAACGGCTTTATAAAAATAACTCCCAAAAATTCTTTATCGCAGCTAATATTATAAAAGGTGAAAAACATTAGGTATAATATAATGTATTGGTGTATAAAACACATGGGACCCTAAACATTATCAAAATAAAACCACTGTTTACAAGTCTGAGTAAATTTGTTTTTAGTTACTTATATAAATACTAGAAAAATAATTGAGTCATCCGTTTTCTCTTTTTTTATATATTTTTATAGATAAACTAGCTTTTGCCCGCGATTTCCTCCGCGTAACCTACGTGCAATATATAATTTATAACCTATAGCACTCAGGAATAATGTAGCTTTCTACCAGTGAAAGATTTTTTTAAATCAGATCATTAATTCCGAAGATTACCTCCTACATACAAACAAATATCTCTATAATATTAGTATAGATGTGGCAACCGTGTCTTTAAATAGTTAAGTAATAATCGTGGTATTTTACTATTCAAACATTTTTATTTATTTTTATTTTACATAATTCTAGTATACAAACTTTATAACCTTCTGGAAACTGAATTTAAAAATTAAATCCTATATTTCCTTAGACAATTAAAAAATATATTTTTCTAGCAAAAAGATTGGCAACCCTAAACATTACACACGTGTTAGCATTAGTCAAGAAATAGTCTCCCGCATGTAAGTCCATTACCTTCCAATCCCGGTCCCAATTACACTACGGAACCCATTGCAATGGGCTTCCTCCCAATGTAAACCCACACACTATCCGTTTTACTTACAGTAACTTTCTTAGTTTACAACATAAATAGCTTCGTGACTTTGTGGTCTAGTTATCGCAAGCGTTGCTGCTGTGCGTGACGTCATGAGTTCGATTCCGTCTGACAAAGTGTTATTGAGTTTTGCTCGGAATCGGAAATACTCCATAGCAGCCTGGAGTTTGGCATTGTACCCGATAGATGGCAATAAGCTCGCTCACTTTTTCTCGAGACTTAAGAACAGTACCTACCTATAAAATATAGGGGTACAATTTTTCCCCTCTGTCTAACTTTTCAGGAAATACAGGATGCAATGATATGTTTTAAATAACTTAGTAATTCAACGCTGAATTTGTTCACAAAACTTTACATTATGTGCGTCTTAAACAGCAATATATGTCTTAACAGTTGCAGACAAATGCATCGCGTTAAAATAGCGTTGGAAGTCATCTATTGGTTCATTTCCTTTCTTCGAGACTAATTATTTCCCTGTTGGCTTGTGGAATGTTGAAGTTTTCTGTATTTAACATAAAACGAAACTTTTCCTCACAAAATTAAGGCCTACTGATGGTTTTCTACGATTTTCCCGGAAAAATCCTTCCAAGACATATTTTAGAGCTGAATTTACCTACGCTAAATTCAATGAAGTGTATAGTGTAAATGTATAGAGACTTTTTATAGACAGAATATATAACATACGTAGTGACTCTAAAAACTACGTACCGTACAATAAAATTGAAGAATATAGTCGCTTCGGTAAGCTTTTTGATTATTAGATAGTCATATAAAAAGGATCATATGGCTTTTCAAGAAGAAGGATGGAAATTGAATAAGAGTTATTGTACTCGATAAAAGTATGTATAAAGCCTACAAATCCACCAGTCACTTTTTGCAGAACAAACACGTGTTTACGCATGCGTAGCGTTATCCTTATATAAAGTGAACTATCAATGCGATAATACTCTTTTCTGCTTCAAAAATCCAGTCTTAAGTTGGCTTTACTATAATTATTGATGGTGGTTCATTTTATTATATAAATAAACAAATAAACGTTTGTTCTAGCAGAGATTGGACACTGTATTGTTTTTATGAAGTTAGGGATCCAAGAAAAGAGCGTCCACATATGTCGATACTTGAGTTCGTCTGGCGCACCTTGGTCAGCCTCGCTAACACCATTGTTGACTAGCTAATCTTTCCACCACGGTATGAGTGATTCCAATGTGATAACTCTTGTCAACATAACGCGTGGGCCAATTTTCTCTATATACCTATTTTTATTAAAACAGAAGCAGGTTATATTTGAAAAATACACACCAACAATCACCTGAATTTATTGTCTCATTATTTCAAACATAACTAAAATTGTTAATCCTAATAATTGTACCTAAACTATATATAAATCAATGGCGATGAGCTAAATGTATATATAGAATAGACTAGCAAAATTACTTGGCACCGAGAAAACACAATCAATGAGGTAGAGAGACGTCCACCGTTGTCGACCGTCGATCCAAAAGTCAGTGTGCGTGCTGTCACCCGTCGATTCCTACGTCACCGGCTAATTACGTAAAAAAGCGATAGCAACGCGACAGCCATGCGACAGCAATCTCACTGTCAGCCAATACATTATATGACACAAAAATGACGTACTACGCCGCTACATCGGTAATTAGGCTGCGGATATGCGCCCCACTCGTTCGTTTCGTAACCCTTGGAAGTGACGTGCTTTTTATTCTTCCAACATTATATTATATGTATACTCGTACTTAGGCTTATTTTATAATTTAATAAAAATGTAAATACGTAAAAATATCCATTCTAATGTTCCCCGCAGTTAAAATTACAATGTCGGATGCCATTTTCCTCGATCCTATATCTGTCGTAGACAGGCTAACGATAACAAAACACAATAGATGTTAAAGATAGGTACTTGAACACTTTGTGCTTAAGTTTTATTTTTTCCATCCCCCAGTTTATATATTTCATCTAAATGACAGTCGTTGACGTCATATTGACGTAGGATAATGATTTTATTATTTATCGCGCATATAGCTATGAACTATTTTTGTTCTTATCAAGTAGGTACTTACAATTTTAATGAGCACAAGCAAAATGTGGGCGTCAACAGATATGAAATATTTATTGATTTTACTGCTCGTTGCTTTGATCGACGCTGAAATAATTATATTTATTGTTTAAAATGACAATGCTTCTTCGACGGGTATTTTTTTACGTTATCTCTGTTACCTAAAAACGGACTGCCTCATTGGACTAGCGGTCGCAAATGCGACTGCTGAACGTGAGGTCCTGGTCCCAGGTCTGACAAAGTGTAATTGGGTTTTTCTCTACTAATGGAAATTTGCAGTTGCAGCATGGAGTCTGGAACTGTGCCCCATAGATTGCAGGCTCGTCCCCCTATTACATGGGACTCAACAACGGCATCGGCTAAATATGGATATACAATAGTATTCCTCTAACTAATCCTTCGGAGAATACAGGTCTGATGCCATGTTACATTATACCTAAAAATAAACCCCTCAATCTCCAGTCTATCCATTAAATAAGGTAACATGTGTACTTTCCCGAAAACTTCACTCGGCGATTAGATAACAACTAAAAAGTCACATTGGATTGTCGGATCACATTGGAAGTCACATGAAGTCACATTGGATCACATTGGATTGGATTGAAAATGATTATCATCCAACGTACCGGTAGGTTAAAGTTTTTAAGATCTCTTATCAGAAGTCTAGTCAAACTTACTTAAAAAAACATTTGATTTAGAGTAGTACATATGTAGGTATTTATATCGACTGCGGTTACCATGAAATCAAAAATAATAAAAATAGGTAGTTTGCGCGCGTTCTCAATTAACGTTCACTCAAATGACTCCGTTGGCGCAGTAGCTACGCGATTAGCTTTCTGCGCTAAGTGTCGAGGGTTCAATTCCCCGCACGAAACTATTATTCGTGTGATCTACAGATAGTTGTTTCGGGTCTGGTTGTGTGTGCATGTAACATGTATGTTTGTATTTTTTTCTCACGATACAAGAGAAAGGCTAGAAAGGGCAATGTTAAAAAAAATGGGCGGACATTGTTTTCATATTTTTTAGGTTGAAGTTATCTATGGTCGATAACGAAGAAAATTTACACTTAGGATAATGTAAGGTACTTTAGAAATTATCAAGAGGTTATACGCTCACCACAGGCCATCATTTTGCAACGTTGCATTTTCCGACTGTAAAGAAAATCTTATCTATATTATTTAACGCTAAGCTATGTCAATTTCGCAGCGATAATAATATTCTTAGTAAGATACCTACCTATGTAGAGACATTTTCAGATTTCACTTTTTTGACATAAGATTCCCCTAGTTTATGCAAGATAAATAATTTGAGTAATTTGTATTTGTATTTTTTTGGTCCCTAGACTACCTTGAAAATAAGCAACTAAAAAAGCTTTTACGAGTAAAAAAGAGTAATTCTATTACCTACGTGAGCACGAGACGTGAAATGGTTTCGGTGTCGGGTTATAATGGGCGTCCTGATTAGGGCACATAATTATCCTTTATGTAAATAACTTCTGTTACAAGACCTTCACTGGCTTAGCGAATGTAATAAAATTGTTCTCTGATTCCTATTTCAGTGTACATTAACTTGCCTTAAGAAAATATATTTCATTTTGTCCTTAAATGGTTTCTAGGAACGATCTTGCTAAGTATTATTGTTTATTTAAGCATTTGTCGTAGGACAGAAATTATCTGGAAAAGTTTAAGAAAATATAAACATAATCATTATGCTTTGTTGTATTGTAATAATTTTGGAGTTTATAACTCCTGTTTATTTATTTATTCAATACATTTATGTATTGTCTACTGTTTAATGCACATTGAGTAATGTATGATGTATTTGTGTTGATAGATTTGTTTTATTTTTATATAACACAGGTATAAAATATAAAAGATTTTCAATTGTAAGCCATCTTTTGTGAAAATAGTATCCATGGACTTTCTTGCCAGTCTCTTCTCCATCGGACTAATTCACTTTTAGAACCGTGCACCTAGAGTCTCGACTTTTTAAAAGAGCATGCTAAGAGCCAGTTGAAATACAAAAATGACTTTGACTTAGACTTTGATGAGTGTATTTTTTTTTCTAAACTTTTTAATCAAAGCAAATAAAACAAAATGAAAAAATCTTTTACGCGATCGAATGTTTATGGCTAGAGTGGAATGGCCAGATTGCAGGATTGTTAACGAATATTTATCAATATCATTTTAATAATTATCGCTTGCTTCTCGTATATTTTATATTTTACCTTTTTTACAGCCATAAATATTCTAAAATTAAACCGTTTAGTTTAAGTGCTTGGGTTAAAATATGAACGAGCACACCTGAACACTAATAATAACAAAATGAACATATGCTCGAAGCAAAACCGATAGGCAAATGTGGCTGATAAGAGAACGAACATTGACCTTTAACGCTATCACTTAATGTTTGAGAAAGTAAATTTCCAACTATAATTACATTTATCTTTGTTTTTATAGGCGCCGATATTAATACACTAATAATAGATAATTTATATTTCAATCAGTAATTTACTTTTAAATATTTATGAACTTATAAAATAGTGACAGCACAATGGTTGCGCCTTCCATAGTCTGAGTTCGATTCCAGCCAAGATCTCTGACTTTAGGTTTTCAGGTAGCGAACGGAATACAATAAACTGCCTAAAACTGTGGTTACTGCATCCACACAGAAATCATTGGAATAAAATATAGTCTTCGACCTTCATGATATGCATATCAGCTTATTAAAACTGCTAGTGTCCTAAATAATAATGACTAATTGGTCGAACATTGATGGAAAACTGAGAGGAAACCTGCATTGCGCATACCTGAAAGGTCTCCAAAACGATAGGAATGGTGTGTATATATAATCCATCAACCAGTATTAGGTCAGTGACTACAGTCAAATTCTTCTCATTGTGAGGAAATGCCCGTCCCGACCTGTGGCACAATAACAGGCTGAACTATGATTATATATGATGATATGAGTAAATATGACTGCCTCATTGGTCTAGTGGTCGCAAGCGCGACTGCACAGCGTGAGGTCCTGGGTTCGATTCCCAGGTGGAGCAAAGTGTTATTGGGTTTTTCTGTACGGAAATTTTCAGTAGCAGCACGGAGTCTGGAACTGTGCCCGGCAGATGACAATAGGCTCACCCCCTATTACATGGGACTTAATAACGTCATGGGCGAAATGTGGGTGTACAATAGTACACCTCTGCCTAACCCTTAGGGGAATACAGGCGTGATGCTATGTTATGTTTCGTTATGTTATGATTATATAAATTCCTGGTTATTGCCCGCAACTTCTTGATTAAATGGTCTTTTATATATAACCGCTATACATTGTAGATGTGAGTGAGATCTAGGCTGAACGCTCTTAATTTCATGAATTCTCACGATGACTGATCTATGCTTGCCCTCTCTTGCGACAGGTCAGCTCAAATAGCTATGGCACTTCCTTCAAAAGGCCATTCCACCCTATCTCTCTGTCTATCAATCTGTCTGGACTTTAAAATAGACCTTGACCCCTGAGTTTTTTTCGGAGTTTCTTTTCAGGGACAGTCATAGGAAATGCCGACACCATCTAGTTTAAAAAAGACGTGTAAAAGTGATTGAAATATTCTAATTGCAATTTAAATAATTTCATTTTATTGGGTATATTTATTATCTAATGAGCTTTTTGTTACAATATTAAAAATAAGCATTTGTCCTTCGGTTCAGTTGTTTAGTTGTGACGGGGTTACAAACAGACGGAGTTACTTTCGTATTTATAATAATGTGGATATACATATTACCTATAGTGTGGATTATATTACTTTTCGTCTGGTATGTTGTCGTATTTACAGCTTAATGCCTTTTCAGTCTGTCAATTGTATGTTGCAAACGACAGTTGAGAAGTTAGGTACCTATAGAGTTGGCACAAGTTGGCACGTACGCTTATCCCGTCTCATGATCGACCGATGGCAGCTTACTTACCCAATGAGGATGTTAAATTTTAAAATGGGTAAAATCTAGAATAGTTTTGATTCTAAAAACAAATACGTGTCAAAATATTCTGAAATTGAATATCAATATTTATAGTCTGGCAATCACTATTTATAGTCAGCAGCAATATAGCAGAATATCAATATTTATAATTCACAGATTGACAAAAAAATAAAACCTTTATCAAAAAGTTTTTAACGCGAAAGAGTAGGTAAACATAGGTTGGTGAAATTAACTTTCCTATTTGTAACGATTCTGTTATGATTCATTTCGGATTCTATTATGAAAAATTCGGGTACATAATAAACAAAGTTGTTGGTACTCAGTCACCTTTGTGGAAGTTTGCGGATTGAAATTGTTTGAAAGGTCATTATTAGAGACTTTTAATGACTTCGTATACCGCCTACGTAAAATATAGAAAAATAGGCCTTATATAGTTGTAGGTACTGTTGTATATGGTGTAGTGGTTATAACATATTTTTTTAATTATTTGACTAAGGTTGACAAACCACACAAAATCGGGGATATTAAATCTTTTTATATAATATTCTCCAAATACGCTTGACGATTTAATTTATGAGCCGAGTTTTCAATAGCTGAATATACTTCAGATAATTTATTCCTCTTATGAATCCATACAAAACCTCCAATTATAAATTAACAGCGAGATAGCTTATATCTGGCCATTGAAAAATGGAGTGTTTCAATATATATATATATTTTAAATGCTATGTTGGAATGAGGTGGTTAATGCCGACACCCGAGACAACTGAGGTGGTTAATATTCATCCAATTTCAATGAGTTTTACTTCTGTAAATATCCGAAAATTTCCAGACAAATGTGCCTCTAGTGAACACTGGCATAAATACAATAGCGACCGCCTGTATATGGAATTATAGTTTCTAACTAGTTATAGAAATGCTATCAAATGAAAATGTTTTTGTTTCGTTCCGATTAATTCACTCTTATAATCAATATTGCATTCTTTTAATAATATATTATTAAAAAATTAGGCTTTTATTAGTTTCGTTGATAATGGTAACAAGCGCGACTTTTAAGCTGATCCTTGGTTCGATTATCGGGTGAGAGAAAGTATTATTGGGTTTTTCTCTACGTTTATTTTCAATAGAAATTTGTGCCCGGTACCTACATAATATTATGCCCACCCGAATATCATGTACCAGGCACAAATTGCTATTGTTATTGCTCGCCCTATTACCTAGGATGATGGGGCTCAATAACGGCATCGGTAAAATATGGATGTACAACAGTACACCCCTGCCTAACCCTTCAAAGAATACAGCCGCAATGCCATGTAGATGCTATAATATTATTTAAAACTAGCTTCCGCGCCCGGCTGCGCCCGCATGGTTTACGAACCCGTACATTTTTCCGGAATAAAAGTAGCCTATGTGCTTTCCAGATTATAATCTATCTCTGTGTCAAATTTCATCCAGATCCGTTCAATAGTTTTTGCGTGAAAGGGTAACAAAGATCCATCCATCCATCCATCCTCACAAACTTTCACATTTATAATAGTAGTAGGATTTATTTATCTATGTTAGGGCGGGGCTCTAATTAGATAATTCTTCTTTTTACAAGTAATATAAAAAAATACCAGCCCTACATTTAATCCCTCGAGAAAAATAGACGAAGTAGAAACATGGAGTTCATTTGAGACTACATTTGGAGTAAAGAAAAAAAAGGATGAACGTTTTCATACCCTTGAGTATAACAGTTTCGTAAATGTTGTTTTCAAACATAGTCTTAAATTGTCTCCAAATTAAATTAATCTGTCTATCTTACTGACTTAGTCGACTACCTAAATTATCTAGAGGTGCAAGCGTGACTGTTGCACGGTATGGTGTAGGTAGATTCGATTCCTGTGTGAAAAAACCGGTATATGGCAGAACTGCCTTTCTGATACCTTTCTGAAATATGCTTACGCGTGATGCTATAGGTATCTCTTTTTTAAATACATTATCTTCAGTTCAGTCTTCAGTTTGAATGCCATATTGGTTTAATGGCCGAAAGCACAACTGCTGAGCGTAAGGACCTGGGTTCGATTCCCGTGTCGACCAAAGTGTTATTAAGTTTTACTGTATGGAAATTTATAGTAGCTGCATATCTGCAATTGTGCCCCGTATATGGCAATTTAATAGGCTCGCTAGTACATGGAACTCAATAACGACATCGGTGAAATGTGGGTGTACAATACCAAACCACTGCATAACCCTTCGGGGAATACAGGCGTGAGGTATTTGTATGTATGTAATTGTATGTTATGTTACTATCTTCAGTGTTTACATAGCAACCCCTTTCGTTTTATATCTCACGTCGAAACTATCAAAGTTTACCAATACAATTGATAAGTGATATGACGTGCTGTCGAAGTAAGATGATTGTGTTACGAGACTTACGTCATGTTGTAATATAATATATTTATGTAGCGACACCTGTGTCTCTGTTATCTCTTCTCTCGAATCATGTGTTGGGGCGTACCTACTAAAGTTTGTGTTATGTGTGAACAAAATTTTGTGCACAAACAAAACTATTATTTTTACTGGGTATCTATTTCAGTTTTTTATTAAATTGATATGACTTTTGTCAATTAGAACTAAAATGGCTTAGGTCGCTTCGCCGCCTCAAAATGTTAGGTGTGTCCGCACTAGGTAATAGCATAAAATAGTCACGTTTCTTATTAACTTTACAAATTCACTGCTTTTTTGGCTGTCAATGTGTTTGACAGGTACAAATAACTCATAAAATGACTTGGAATCAGTGCAAAGCGTAATTAATATAATTTCCTCTCTTTCAGGTTTTCACCCCTAAGTATCATGAGTATATATTCTCCTTCTATATAATGAGGGGACATATTATATACTTATATTCCGATCGTGAATTGAACCCGCGAGAAAATCCCAGTGCCAACGCAAAGCAATAAAATAGTGCACTTGGAACACGATGCCTTACATAGTTTTAAATCGATACAAAATAATGTAACTCTTAAACTGAATAAAATAAATCTGAAATGCGCTTGAAATCCTTCTGACTTCACTTGCATTTAATTACTTAGTTGATGACACCACTTGCAGCCACGTGTTCATTGCACACTGTGACAGGCTTCTAGTCCATTCCATCCATTACAAACTGCAATAATCCATCTGCGTCAGTTGTCCTTTAGAAAATACATGAGAAGCAACTAAAACAACCCAAGTGTTTTATATTTGCCATCTCAATTTCATTTACTATTACTAGTAAAAAAACAAAATGATAAAAGTGCCTTTCATGTTTATTTGAAAAATAAGTTCTGTAATAGGATTTGTACATAAAGATTCTCTTCGAAAAAACACTTTGTTCTGCATATTATTTCAAAGAACGTTTAGGTGAACCCTAGGGAGAAACTGAAAAACTCAGGCAATGTTTGTACAAAGATTAGTAATTTTACGATTCCAACGCGGTAGAGTATTATAAAACAAACCTTTAAAGTTTGAAATAAAACAGATAAAGCAATGAGGTATCGTTTTATAAAAATAAGAGGTTTTAACTTCTCATAAAATAATGTTTAAATTTTAATCTTCTTTTGCCGTCGAGCCATTCCATGGAAAGCACTTATAGTGGAAAGATTATCCAATCAGCAATGTCCCACACGATCAATGAAATTAATTGCACCTTCTGTATGTGCATATATTTGCAGGCGAAAGGGCGTTAGTGGGATTAAAAACTAAAAATTCTAATTGCATATCTTATAAAACACGTCCCGTTAAAGGCCACTATTCCACTAAGGGTTACACAAAGGTCGTGTCTGTATTATACCCACATTTAATTAAGCTTATTAAGTACAATGCGGGCGATCCTATTGTCATTAACTCGGAGCAATTAAATACTCTGAACTGCTACTTAGATATTCCTAACAACAAGACGTAATGAGAACATTGCTCGGCAGTACATTTTGAAGAATGCAAGCTCTTTGGTCATCTTTTCATTATTATTTTACTAGCTTCCGCCCGCAGCTTCGCTCGCGTGGTTTACAAACCCGTACATTTTTTCAGGATAAAAAGTAGCCTAGGTAGCTATTCCAGACTATAATCTATCTCTGTGCCAAATTTCATCCAGATCCGTTCAGCCTTTCTGGCGTGATTGAGTAACAAATATCCATCCATCCTCACAAACTTTCACATTTACAATATTAGTAGGATTTCAAGTAACTTTCTTGTATCTTTCAGTGTCTCAGCAAGAGACTGGGTTAACATAAAATAGATAAATACAATATAAACAAATGATACTATATTCGTACGTACGAGTATACAGTAAAATTGATTACTGTCCCAAGATACTAAGCAATGGGCACATAAAACACACTCCACAATATTGCGAAAGCCTAGACCACAATAAATATAAATATACTATGTAATTTGTATGTCTTCTCAAATTTGTCATTGCTTCTTAATATTTACCTATCCAGCTGGTATCTAATGAATATAACTTTTATTTATTTTATCGTTAATAAGTTGGCCTTCAATTTTGTATTCTTGTATGCAATTTTCTTGTTCCTAACGTTTTGTATCTGGTGTTTGTAAACGCAGCCACGATAGCGGAATAATTCCAATAAGGAGCAACGTTCTTAAAAAATAAAAACATTCTAAGAAGAGATACGTGTCTAGCAATATTTTTAGTAAAATATATAATAATATACTCCATTATCATTAGTATCTGTGTCATTAGTAAGGTATTGGTTACATAGATAATTTCCTCGTCGCTAGATTGCGTAAGGGATGTGCGGTATCTTGTTCAAGCGATCTGAGTGGCAATTAGATCTCTAAGACACATTAATTGAATTGGCTATTTCTCTTGCGGTGGTGCATGGATGGAGTCCAAGTCAGTACTATATTTGATTTGTACGAGCACAAAATTTCTCGTGTACACAAGATATAGCAAAATTAGTAACCTTTCTAGATGTGATACATATATGATATTGAAAATCTGGTTCTTGCTAGGAAATTGAAGGAAACTGTTTGTATGCTTCCTAAGTCAACTAATTTGTGAAATAAGAAGCTAAAGTTCATACGGTCAACTTTCTACGAATCTTGAAATTTGTTTACAAAGTATTCAGTTTTACAGTAAAAGTAGAATACTTTATTGAATGTTTTTCACAGGCTACTCCGTGCTGCTACTGAAAATGTCCATACAGAAAAATCTAATAACACTTTGGCCGACTAGGGAATCGGACCCACGTCCTTACGCTTAGCTGTCGCGCTTACGACCACTAGACCAATGAGGTAGTCAATAACAATATTATAAAATTGTAAAATAAAAAATCACAGCCTTAATTACGAAAAACCACAAAATTAAATTACCTAACTGATAATATTAAGTTAACATCCATTGGGAATACACAATAAATTAGATACTATACTATGTCTATACTATTATTATGAAAAATTAAGAAAATAATTACCTACTAATTATTTATTTATTCGCCCTTAAAACTATCCTAACAGGTTAATACCCAATGCGATAGCGTGGCGTTTATATAAAAACTTATATATACACAATATTAAACTTACAAGGAACATATATTCTTTTTTATTATTGAAATTAACGCTAGCAATTAGCTATATAGCTTCTTCCTTTTTTAGTTTTCGATTTATTACGTCCTACAACTGGAATCGTCACAGTAATTGTATGTATGGTTCTTATTAATGTCACCAAAATACATAATTATAGCCAAAGACGACACGGTTGGTGCAGTGGCTAAGCGATTAGCTTTCCGCGCTACGTGTCGCGGGTTCGATCTCCGCACGGAACAAATATTTGTATGATATATAGATATGTAGTTGTTTCGGGTCTGGTTGTTTGTGCATGTGACATGTATGTTTGTAAACTGTACCCACGATACAGGAGAAATCCTAGTGTGGAGAAAGGTTCTTTAAAAAAAAAGTAGAGCAAGAGTAATATTTGGTAGTATCAAGTTGACCATATTGTGACCATTTCATTTCAAAGAAATATAACCCAGTCATTAAGCTCGTGTTTCAGCGTTTAAAATGTTTTAAAATTGTGATTTTCAAAAGTAAGTATAAGTTTTGATAAATGTTTTTAAAAGTTTCTTAGTAGTTTTAAGTAAAACCCATTTATTTTTAAGAAAAGATGAAAAGGGAAGATTGTATTACATTATTCTCATAAAAACAGAACTTTTAACCACGCTGTGCCTTTATCAAATTTTTGTGAAATTATAACATAGATAGTAATAATTTTGAAGCCGCAGGCTCCAATTAGATAAAACCGAAATTTATCAAAGATTATTCATTGGTCCGATATTATTTGTATTTTTTTTTAAATCTACTGACTACGCTTTGCCCGTGACTCATTATTAGTTTGACGATCTGTTTTGAAGTATTTATCGTCATTATCTTGTCTTTATACAAGGTGGAACTGACAATATGACTAATAAATAATAAGTACAACGTGTTCTATAATTCGTTATAAGACCATACAAAAATGAAACTAACCACCTTGTATTCCCTCTTTTTCCAATTTAAACTGATTACACATAAAAGGAGAACATTTTTACCTCCGCAACCCAACTACTTATAGTATTCTGCTAGAACATTCATTCAAATTTAATTGAATATTAGAAATTCTACGACAGGCTACCTGCCCATAAAATATCCGCAAGGCAGTCTATGACGATGATTTTCTATTGATAAAAGCAATATACTTACATAATTTATTAGATAAAGATAAGATGACTATGTTTTAATTAATTCGTTGGATTTGAACCGACGTGTAATAATATAATTAATTATTTGTTTCGTAGTTTGGAATTTCAAAGTGAAAAAAGTATCATTTATAATGATGTTACATCACAAAACTAAGCGAATTACGTACATACAAACACGTAGATGTACGAGTTTTGATCCCTGTTTTAATATTCTGCAGCACTCTCAGGTTCTCTCAAGAGAGACAGGGGTGACTCGTAAAAGCCGTGAAGCTTTCTATAAAGAATTAATGACTCGACACACTTAACACATTTGACGCCACCTCGCTGATGCACATTGGCCGTTCCCAATATTCAACTCGTCGCAATAGAATACAGCCAATGAGCGCGGGTTATTTACGTTGCTTGGTGTAACGTGTTACAAGTTTTTTCCCAGCTTTAGATATACTTTGCTCTAACGTTACGTAGAGTATTTCCACTATTTCGTTGCTATTAAATCTTAAAGTCTCTTCGTTCATAGAACTAGAAATAGTGCTTTATAATTTAATGTAAGCAGCTGATCTATGTAAAGTTTCCACGCTTTATTTCATGATATTTTTTTAAAATCCAGAATGAAAAAGCCTATTCAAAAAATACCACAGACGATAAACAAAAACTGAATGAAGATTCAGAAAATCATTTATGTATATGAAAATTAAAATTCTGAATGAACTTATATACTTATTAAAATCTAGAATCATAATTATTCAATTAATAGCGAAAAAGAAACTAATGCAAATGTTCTAAGTTTCACTCATAACTTTCACAATCACGTGCGTCAGAAATAATCTTAAATGAATACAAACATGTATTTGTTAATGTCAGTATCAACCATAAAAATAAAGCTTATAATTGTTGATAACCTCTGCTTTTATTACTTTGTGTCCTTTGCCCTTTAAAATATCAGGTGAGTGAATGACACATTGGCAGATTATAGTACCTAATCAATTTTATATAAAAAGGGGAGCAAGCTTAGTTGGAGCACAGTTGAACTCACACCGAGGCGACTCCACGATGAGAGCTGTCCTGTTACTAGTTGTGAGCCTGGCCGCCATGGCCATGGCGAGGCCGGAGACTGACGACACCACACTCGGTAAGCACTTTTAGCCATTTAATCCTTAGCATAACTACTTACTCACTTAAATATTTTTGTAATTCACATACTTATTTTAATTTACTGTACTATTTTACACCCACATGTCACGGATGCCGTTATTGAGTACCATGTAACAGGGGGTGAGCCTATTGCCACCTACCGGGCACAATTCCAAACTCCGTACTGCTACTGAAAATTCCCATACAGAGCACCCCAATAACACTCGACCCGAAAATTGAAACCTGGACCTAATCCTCAGAACTAGCCTAATGAGGCAGTCATATACTTGTAGACTATATTAAGACTGATAAAGTTGAGGTGTACATATATCTTTGACGTTTTCTAAAATACAGGGATAAACGAAATTCGTACTGAGTTAATTTCTGGTAAACGTGCGTACTAATTATAATTATTTATTTACTTTCAGTAACGATGGACATCAAGCAACGGCAATTGGTTATCCTGAAATTACTGAACCATGTGCTGGAGCCCCTAATGTACAAGGACCTTGAAGACATTGGCAAGAACTTCAAAATCGAAGAAAACATGGAGTTATTCACGGTTCGTTTAAATTTAATATCAAATACCATATTCAGTTTCTAATTGTTAACTCGTCTTGTATAACAAGCTAACAATCTATTATTTGCGACATTAATTATTATCTAATAAACTTTTCTTTTACAAATTGCGCCGTGGGCTAGAATTATTACTTTGATATTTTTATTTAGTTTCCAGGAAAGGTTTTTGTTATTTAAAACCTTGCAAAAAGTACTCAAAATAAAATACCAATATTTCTTTCAGAAAACCGATGTTGTGAAAGAATTCGTCAGAATGGTCAAAGTTGGACACTTGCCGCGAGGCGAGATCTTCACTCTGCACATTGACCGCCAAATGAAAGAAGTTGTCACCATGTTCCACATGCTGTACTACGCAAAGGACTTCACCACCTTCATCAAAACCGCCTGTTGGATGCGCCTTCACCTTAATGAAGGCATGTTCGTATACGCTCTCACCGTGGCAGTCAGACACCGTGAGGACTGCAGGGGCATCATCCTGCCTCCTCCCTATGAAATCTACCCATACTACTTCATGCGCGCCGATGTCATCCAGAAAGCTTACTTACTGAAAATGAGGAAGGGACTTTTGGACCTGAAACTGTGTGATTTCTATGGAATCAAGAAGACTGACAAGGACGTATACATAATCGACGAGAACGTCTATGACAAACGCGTGTACCTTAACGATGAGGACAAACTTCGCTACTTCACTGAAGACATTGATCTTAACACCTACTACTACTACTTCCACGTTGATTATCCATTCTGGATGAAGGACAGATTCCTCGACAAACTGAAGATTAGGCGTTTCGAGCTTACTGTATACATGTACCAACAGATTCTGGCCAGATATTACTTGGAGCGTTTGTCCAACGGATTAGGTATGATTAAGGACCTATCTTGGCACATGCCCATCAAGAAGGGATACTGGCCTTGGATGAAGCTGCATAATGGAGTAGAGCTCCCCGTAAGGTTTAACAACTATGTCATTGCTCGCGATGACAACCTTGACGTCATCCGTCTATGCGACCAGTATGAGAAGATAATTAAGGAAGCTATTCTCAAAGGATACATCGAAGTAAGTATTCCAAAGAAAGTGCATTGTTAGATAAAGTCATAAAAAATCTAGATTCTAGTTTTAGTGAGCAGTGATCCCCTAGCGTTTCATATTTTGCTCATATTTTGGAGGGTGTGAGTTTAAACCCGGCCCGTTTATACATATAAAATCGTAGGGAAACCTGCACATCTCAAAGGGCTCCTGAAAATTCTTGATTGTGTTTGTAGTCCGCTAACCCGTACCAGGCTAGCGTGGTACACTAAGTTTTAACCCTTCTCATTCTAATAGAAAGCTCTCGCTCAGCCGTAGGACAATTATAAGCTGAATTTATTATTTATATTTATTTGTTTAGATCAACGGCATGAGGCTAGAATTGACCAAAGCTGAAGATATGGAAGTCCTAGGAAAACTGATCTTTGGTAAAATCGACAAGGTTGATGTTGATAGAACTGCCGTTGACTCTTACCGCTACATGCTGATCGTCATGAAGGCCGCTCTTGGACTCAACACTTTCCATACTGACAAGTAAGAACCCATGAATCCTAATCAATGTACCTAGACTTTAAAAAATATAATTAGTAATGTGAATTGAATCTCAGCATTTTCTCAAAATAACACTTCGTATATTTTTCCAGATACTTTGTTGTGCCTTCCATCCTGGACCAATACCAGACGGCTCTCCGTGACCCAGTATTCTACATGCTGCAGAAACGCATCATCAATCTCGTGTTCTTGTTCAAACTGCGTCTGCCTAGCTACACAAAGGAGGACCTTTACTTCCCCGGAGTGAAAATCGACAATGTTGCTACTGACAAGCTTGTCACTTACTTTGATGACTATCTCATGGACATGACCAACGCCGTGTACTTGACCGAGGACGAGATCAAGAAGACCAAATCTGACATGACCTTCATGGTTCGCAAGCGCCGCCTCAATCATGAGCCCTTCAAAGTCACTCTTGATGTTTTATCCGACAAATCTGTCGACTGCGTAGTGAGGATATTCCTTGGCCCGAAGAAGGACCATTTCGGCCGCCTCATTGATATTAATATGAACCGTCTTAACTTCGTCGAACTGGACACCTTCCTGTACAAGCTGACCAATGGCAAGAACACGATCGTCAGGAACTCTCATGACATGCACAACCTTGTCCGTGACCGTATGATGACCCGTGACTTGATGAAGAAGGTTGAGTCTATCACCGACATGAGGGACTTCTTGATCAAGGACTTGAGAAACTATCACACGGGTTTCCCAACCAGGCTTCTACTTCCTAAGGGTTTCGTTGGAGGTATGCACATGATGCTCTACGTTATTGTGACACCATTGAAACTGGTCGACAACATTGACATTAACATCATGGACACCAACCGCAAAAACTTAATCCGCGACTTCAGGTCTACCGTCTTGCTGGACAAGATGCCTCTTGGTTTCCCCTTCGATCGCCGTATTGATGTTGGCAACTTCTTCACACCTAATATGAAGTTTGTTGATGTAACCATCTTCCACAAGAAGATGATGTGTGACATGAAAGCCAGGTGGAACCGCTGGGTGCTAAAGAACTACAACATGGTCGACAGGACACCCATTGAGTCGGACACATACTTCGTGGACACCGATCTCAACATGAAAGTGGACCGCAACGTTAACCTGGTTGACATGTAAACCAAAGACTGATAATTGTGTTAATATGATCAAAGATGTAAATGCAATTTAAAAATGTAAAAAAATAAATCTCAATTATTTTTTATAACATTCTGTCTCTTTTTTCTAAGATTTCTTGAACATGGCTTTCAACGAATAACCATCATACACACTCAGGCTTTCAGTTCACTGTAAGACGCTATGTCTCACGCTATAAAAAAGGTATGCAGCACGCTATATGTGCAGCATTTTTATATCGATCAAAACCAGTATATCTTTTGACTACTGCTGAATTTTTACTCAACTATACATGGATAGATAAAGTAGCGAAAAATATTGATCATGTCAAATTTTATATCATATATTTATAAAGCCGCCATAAATTCATTCAGTCATAAATTCATCAGTATCACAATAAAAAAAATACATATCACAAGAGCCTTACGTAGCCTTACATTGTCGAATTAAATTGCCGTCAAATTAGGTATAATAAATCCCAACTTAATAGCATAGTAAGCGCAGTCAAAGTCAAAGTCAAAGTCAAAGTTTTTTATTTCAAATGGGCCTTTGCAGGCACTTTTAAAACGTTATGAATCTAGGCGCACGGTTCCAAAGTGGGTGGGTCCTATGGAGAAGAGACCGGCAAGAAACTCCATGGATACTCTTTTAAAAATATTGGTTTACAATGAGTTGAAGCAATTTATAATAACAAAATAAAATAGAAAATACTCTTACAATGCAATGTTACATTACATGACATACAAGGACTAATATATAAAATAATAAAATCAAATAAATTAACATTTTCAAAATAAAATGTTCAAGTATTTGTTTGTTAAACAAAAATGTATAACAATGTTAAGTAAAAAAAAGAAGAAAAAAAAAATGTAATACAATAAAATAAGATAAAGTACACATAAGATACAAATGTCTAGTCATGCAGAAAACACCACAACTAGATTGTGGGGATTAGAAACAACTAGTCACCAGGGAAGCCACATGTGCAGAAGGTAATTAACGCCATACGTTTCTATCATCAACGTAGTCATTGACTTTATAATAGGCTTTCTTTATTAGAATGGATTTAACATAAGATTTAAACTTGTTACCAGTGAGATCGGTGATAGTTTTAGGTAACTTGTTATAGAAGCGCACGCTGTTACCTAGAAACGACTTATTAGTTTTAGACAATCTAAATTTAGGTTCCACTATTTTGTGTTTATTCCTAGTATTAAAGTTGTGGAGGTCACTGTTGACGTTAAACAGTTGCAGGTTTTTCCGGACATACATGATATTTTCTAGAATGTATAGTGACGGCAGTGTCAGAATGTCTATATCACTAAAGAAGTCTCGTAAAGACTCGCGGGGGCCCATGTTGTAGATTGCACGAATTGCTCTCTTCTGTAAAAGTGTGGATCAGTGATGGAGTAATTGACTGCTGCATTACCTGTCATAGGTTCGATTCAGGCACGGAACAAATTTGTATGACATACAGATAGTTGTTTCTGATTTCGGTATTTGAGCATGTAAATATTTGTTTTTAAACGCACCCACGATACAGGAATTATACCTACACTAGGTATAATTCTTGTGGTGCAGTCTTTAAAAAGAAAAAAAATCATTAAACAATTTGGAAAATGTTTAATGAAATAAAAGTTATGAGAAAAAAAAGTATACATTAAAATGTAAGATAAGTATACAATAAATTACTGTTGATATTGACTGCCACCTATGTTTCGCCGCTTGTTATAGAGTCCCATGTGTGTCAATAAGGTGTGTTCCAGTATCTGGCAATGTGCCAGATACTAACGAAAGTTTTACACATCAATATAAATTGTATTTAAACTACACGACATCTGGTAAATCAAATCATATCCAAAATCTTATGTTTAAGGAAAGCCTTCAACCGTACCTACCGTTGAAAAAATTGTGCGCGCACATTTGAGTGAACCTCTTTTGTAAACGCATGCACATTGGTTTCATACATTATTGGCTTACGTTATCTATAGTCGGACAGAATACTCGAACGAGATCTCTGAATACTGACTGCTAAGACCGACGGATATATTTATACCGGCTATTCGGTTGATTTGATGCCGTAAGTATCCGGCAGCTCACACTTCATGCAGTGAGGCTAAATAAACAGATTACTCTTTCATGATGCAGGCTATTCCTGCAGTTTTGATCTACTAATACAAATAAATGGTCTGTTCAAGTATACACAGTGCCGGGTTAACCACGTGGCAAGAATGGCAATTGCTACGGGCCCCGTGCAAACGGGGGTCCGTGTATCCAAACTCGCCCACCTCCTCCTGAACGTAATTTTTTGAGTGAAACTTATTAAAAAGTGGTATATTGAATTAACTTGATGTCACAAAAACGTGCAAGTTCTACAAAGTTTATACTTAAGAGCCCATAGCAGATCAAGGGATAGAATTTGCTACGGGCCTCACGCTTGCATTATGCGGCACTACACATAAAAAATATATAAACATTCGGGTGCCTGGAAGAGATCACAGATTGCGATAAGGCCGCCATTGTATGTACATGCTAACTGTAATTTTTATACATATAATTTTTAATACTATGTCGTGTGCAATAAAGCGTATATATGTCTATCTATGTATCCCATATTACCGGTTTGGTCTGGTGGAGAGTACTTTTACAATGTGTAAACTAATTACTTAACTAAAATGGCTGTGTGGAAAGATCTCCGAGTAGCGTTAACGCCGCCAATTTCTATACTTATCAACATATACACATATATTATGTACCAAAATTTGTGATTTGATCTTACAATGAAGTGAATTTGTATTTATACTTGTTGATGGAATGGCATCCGATCCCTTGTAGTCATCCCAATTCAGACAGCATAATTTAAACAAGGTTACACATAATAAAACAAGTATTGTTATTTCTATCGTACGTTAATACTTCCCAGATTGGTTCAACAAACTCACGTTTATGCCTAATTAAATAGTAACACAATATTCTAAGTTCTAAGATTAGAGTTATGCCTTATAAAAGCAACGTCCCGCCGAATGTGCCTCGACTCCGGTAGAGGATATGACACGCGTTAGTACATCGACCCCTAAACGTGCTTACGCTGCTATTGCTGCCGCAAACAAACCTGCTACAATGCAAGTTAAGCAGCAAAAAGGGGGAAAGCAGGACCGCCGTGAATTCATTCACCGGGATCTGCCATCGCAGGGTATAGAAAAAGGCCAGTGTGACAAGGAGGGCTTTATCAAGGTAGAGAAGAAGAGAAAGCCCACTTGTCGGAACCAGTGCGGTACCGCACCGACCGGACCGAATCACCTGCTGCGTCCTGCTGTGCCAGCGACGCTGTTATACGTGTCCCGGCTGCATTACTCTACAAAGGCCGAAGAGATTGTAGAGTACATCCGCATCAAAGCCAAATTCACCTTGAGGGTCGAACGGTTGGAGTCTCGTCGCAATGCGAATTTTAATTCCTTTGTGGTGAGAGCGCCGACCGAACATCTGTCGATACTCATGAAGGAAGAATTTTGGCCGAAAGGTGTCAAGTTCCGGCGATTCCGAGGCCGGCTACCGGACACCGCGCAACACACGACGCCAGCTACTCGTGTAAATTAGTGTTTATATTATTATTGTTTATGTATAGTATTTTTATATTAGGCATATAATGTATTGTTTTATTGGATTTATATGGGCCTTGATGCCTGAATTAAATAAATAAAAAAAAAAAAAAAAAAAAAAAAAGGACTCACCAAATAATCGCTTCCAGTGAATTCCCTCGCTTCCCGTGTACCCATGTCTCAGTCTAAACAAATGCGCCTCAATCACTTTGCACACCAATGCACACACCTTTATTCCTCTTACTTTCATTTTACCATTAGTCTGTAACTCGATTCTGGCCAACTGACTCTAGTTTATGAATAAAAAAATAAAAACCAGTTTTTTGTTCATAAACTACCCGCTCATTTTTTGTTTTTCCTTTCACTCATACTTATCACTATTACTTTTCGTTGGGCAAAGATCCTCAATGACATAATTATAATAGTTAAAAATGTGAAAAAAAAATACCATAAATTCGCAAGGCTATTACAAAATATGATCTACTTTGATGTAACTTTATGTCATACAATTTACAACTGATTTCATGGATGTCGTAAAAGGCGACCAAGAGATTATAGGAATATAAAAGAGGGTCAGCAGCAGTCTCGCATTTTTTTAAATATTGCAATCGATTGTATTTAATCCAGATTCATCGTAACCATTTTTTTTTTTTCTTAATTCAAATATCAATCTTAACCATGTACGGTGTTTTATAAAACGAAAACCTAATCATAAAGAAGCTTAAAGGCCTTAAGAAAATCACAAATTAATCTTTATTAAACATACCTACATAATTATGACAGTTATCTTACTACTGAATGTATAATGCTTGCCATGAAAATGACGAGTGCTGACATCTATCGTCGCTGAACAAAATATTTTTACCAAACATCCCAATGGTTCACAAAATTGCTACCAAGTGGCGCTATAGGTAGATTTTAAAATTTATAATAACTATAATTGTAATTACAAGGTATTTTACATAACAACATTAAACCTACTTTATTAAATTTGTAGGAAGATCGATATTCGTTGCCTTGGCCTTCTTTTTTTTTTTTTTTTTTCAAAATCATTTTGTATTTGTTCTCGTCTGGGGCAACTTAGACACTGGACAATCGTAATTTTTATGGCATGAGCGAATCTTATTAACATAATGCCGATTCCTAAAACACATTTTCACCCAAAACTTGATGGTTGGTCTAAAATTCACGAGATGACAGTAGGTGGATTTTTATTCCTTTATTACGGTAAAAAGTAAGGGAAGAGGCCGTATACCCCAAAGGTTTGTGCCAGCGGTCTCGAATGAGTCTAGTAGGTACGTAGCAATATAGCAGTGATAGCCTAGCGGTTGAACGCTTGCCTTCCATGCAGGAGGGTCCGCGTTCAAACCCGGCCCGCACCTCTGACTTTTCGGAATCATGTGCGGATCAGAATTTGATTATCACTTGCATTTACGGTGAAGGAAAAACATCGTGAGGAAACCTGCACACC
Source organism: Shargacucullia verbasci (assembly GCA_947562105.1). Taxonomy (NCBI): domain Eukaryota; kingdom Metazoa; phylum Arthropoda; class Insecta; order Lepidoptera; family Noctuidae; genus Shargacucullia; species Shargacucullia verbasci. The sequence continues at coordinate 6,619,961 of OX387296.1, forward strand.
TGAGAGGGCTCCATAAAGTTCTCGACGGTGTGTGTAGTCCGCCAACCCGCACCGGGCCAGCGTGGTGGACTAAGGCCTACCCCTACTCATTCTGAGAAGAGACCCTTGCCCAGCAGTGGGACAGTAATGGGTTGAATTTATTAATATAGATTACACTTATTGATTATGATAGTGATAACTGAATTACAGATGTCATTATTTTCATCAAAAATCTTAATTATGTAATAAATAATATTCTGTATAGTATTATTTATATCATTTCTCACTGTGAGAGGGTGCCGTGAAAAGTGACAAAGTATTATTCCTAGAGCATGGATATCGGCATTCTCCTAGAAACAAGTACCATTGACGACAGTCTGACTTACTGTTAGCAACTATCTATTTTCTGAACATTGCAATAATTCTGTAATGACGATTTGCTAAAGAGAACAACAAGGAAGAAAATGATCAGAATTCAATTTTGTTTTCTAATACTATTAAACGAATTCCAATTGTGTCTCGCGTGGATTTGCGTACCAGCAGCTGATGGCTTAATTCTGTCTTCCTTAAACTTTTCCACTGCTGGACATAGACAACTTCTTAGAATAGGCAAAATTAAGTCTTATTAGGTGCATCACGCTGGCCTGGTGCAAGGTGGAATTACACACACCATCGAGAACTTTACAAATCCTTTCAGGTTTGAAGGTTTCCCAACTGTCTATGTATTCCTTAACCCAGGCGTTCCCAAAGTGTGTGCCGCGTCGCCCTGGTGCGCCGTAGAGAGTAAAGAGAGGCGCGCCGTAAACAAACATTAGATTGATTAATTTGCCGTTGTAATTTATTACATATTTTCTTAAATAATGATTTTATCAATGTGTCAATCTAAATATAAAAGCTCAACTTCATATTGTGGATGTTTTCATTTTTGTACCTATCCATTTAGTACCATTGTACCCTATTTCGACTAGCTAGGGTGCCGAGACAAAATACTAAACCTGTTAGTGCGCCGTGAACTGAAAAGATTGGAACCCCTGGTTTAACCGTTTACGCAAATAATAATCAAATTTGTGAATGATTTTGAATATTCAGAGGTGTGGAGTGAGTTCAAACTAGGACTCTCCTGTATGGGAGCAAGCGTTCAACCGCTAGACTATCACAATATTGTTTTTTATTAACGTTGATAACCTTTGCTTTCATTACATTGTAATGCCCTATAAAGAATATAAGGTATGAATGAATGACACATTGGCATATTATTGTACCTAATCGATTTTGTATAAAAAGGGGTGCAAGCTTAGTTGGAGCACAGTTGAACTCACACCGAGGCGACTCCACGATGAGAGCTGTCCTGTTAATAGTTGTGGGCCTGGCCGCCATGGCCATGGCGAGGCCGGAGACTGACGACACCACGCTCGGTAAGGACTTTTACTCCTTAGAGCTACTTTGCCTATTTAGTATCTATTTAGCATAATCGTGAAGCACGCAATTACCTGTTATTTTATTGTTGTGTAAATTGTATCCCAGTGAGTGTACTAATTATTTCTTTTCTTTTTAATAAGTTTTGAAAACTTTATATGAACCAAATTTAACGTCCAAGTAAAGAATTTCCATTTATCTTTCTGACACTTCACATATAATATTATTATGTACGAATAGATAGCCGTGTAAGTCTATTCAATATGTTTCAAAAACTAGTTGTAATAGGGGGAGAGCCTATTGTCATCTACCGGGCACAGTTCGCGACTCCGTGCTGTTATTGAGAATTTCCATACAGAGAAACTTAATAACACTTTCCCCGAACCGGAATCTAACCCAGTACTTCTCGCTCAGCAGACGCGCTTGCGACCACTAGACCAATGAGGCAGACGATGTAATAATAAGATATTGAAAACCGGAATATATGAAACTTGTTAATATCCACAGCCATAAGTCTCACACAAAGTTAACTATTTTGTTCTAGTGACTATGGACATCAAACAACGGCAACTGGTCATCCTAAAATTACTGAACCATGTGTTGGAGCCCCTGATGTACAAGGACCTTGAGGATATTGGCAAGAACTTCAAAATCGAAGAAAACATGGAGCTTTTCACTGTTCGTTAAATTTTGTATTTCAGAAAATAGTTCAGATATATATTTCAGATAATTCAGATATAATAGTTCAGTTTAGTTAGATTCAGTTTCGAATAATTCACAATTTTTATGTGAGAACAACAAAATTAATTGCCAAAATGAGATTTTAAAGTAATGATATAATATTATATATTTGATATCTTTATTTTGGTTGCTAGGAAAACCTTCTTCCAAAAATTAAACTCGTAAATTAAGTACCTTCCTAATATAAAATGCCATTCCAATACTTATTTCAGAAAACTGATGTTGTGAAAGAATTCGTCAGAATGGTCAAAGTTGGACACTTGCCGCGAGGCGAGATCTTCACACTGCACATTGACCGCCAAATGAAAGAAGTTGTCACCATGTTCCACATGCTGTACTACGCTAAGGACTTCACCACCTTCATCAAAACCGCCTGCTGGATGCGCCTTCACCTTAATGAAGGCATGTTCGTATACGCTCTCACCGTGGCAGTCAGACACCGTGAGGACTGCAGGGGCATCATCCTGCCTCCTCCTTATGAGATCTACCCTTACTACTTCGTGCGCGCCGATGTCATCCAGAAGGCTTACTTACTGAAAATGAGGAAGGGACTTTTGGACCTGAAACTGTGTGACTTCTATGGAATCAAGAAGACTGACAAAGACGTATACATAATCGACGAGAACGTCTATGACAAACGCGTGTACCTTAACGATGAGGACAAACTTCGCTACTTCACTGAAGACATTGATCTTAACACCTACTACTTCTACTTCCACGTTGATTATCCATTCTGGATGAAGGACAGATTCCTCGACAAACTGAAGACTCGGCGTTTCGAGCTTACTGTATACATGTACCAACAGATTCTGGCCAGATATCACTTGGAGCGTTTGTCCAACGGATTAGGTAAGATTAAGGACTTATCTTGGCACATGCCCATCAAGAAGGGATACTGGCCTTGGATGAAACTACACAATGGAGTACAACTCCCCGTAAGGTTTGACAACTATGTTATTGCTCGTGATGACAACCTTGATGTCATCCGTCTATGCGACCAGTATGAGAAGATAATTAAGGAGGCTATTCTCAAAGGATACATAGAAGTAAGTATTTCACTAAAGAAAGTGCATTGTTGGTTACAGTCAGAAAACGCGTATTCAAATAATATTTTTATTTATTTTTTAGATCAACGGTGTGAGGCTGGAGTTGACAAAATCTGAAGATATGGAAATTCTAGGAAAACTGATCTTTGGTAAAATAGACAAGGTTGATGTTGATAGGACTGTCGTTGACTCTTACCGCTACATGCTGATCGTCATGAAGGCCGCTCTTGGACTCAACACCTTCAATTCCGACAAGTAAGTCAATCGTACCTTTTTTATTTTACGAAATAAGTAAGAATCATTATTTTTTCTCCATGATTGCATTGAGATCTCTCTTTCACTTCTGCTCACATTGAAAAACGACCCCAACGTTTCGTGGTCTCACTGGAGCCCATTAGTATGACTACGCAGAGGCAGAGACCTCCCACTTTGTGCTCTGCTGACCCTGTGATCCCTGAGACACTCAACCTACCTAAATCATAAAAGGTGTTATCGACAACATGAGTTCAATCTGTTAGCTTATTTTCAAATCATCATCCGTCTAGTCTTTTACCATGTAGTTACATTGGGGTCGGCTTCCAGTCTATCCGGTTGCAGCGATGGCACTCACTCTGTAAAATATTTTTTACAGAGTGAGTGCCATCTGACTTCCGCCCCTCGATTACTGGGACACACCAGTCTTCGAACGTTAGACTGGTTTTCAACCTTACCCATCCAAAGACTTACCGCAGCAAGCGCTGCTTAACCTCGCCTGATCTGCGTGGTAACTAGGTAACAACGAGCCATTTTCACATTTTCTCAAAATATCACTTCGTGTATTGTTTCAGATACTTCGTTGTGCCTTCCATTCTGGACCAATACCAGACGGCTCTCCGTGACCCAGTATTCTACATGCTGCAGAAGCGTATCATAAATCTCGTGGTCTTGTTCAAACTGCGTCTGCCTAGCTACGCAAAGGAAGACCTTTACTTCCACGGAGTGAAAATCGACAATGTTGCTGTTGACAAGCTCGTCACTTACTTTGATGACTATCTCATGGACATGACCAACGCCGTGTTCTTGACCGAGGACGAGATCAAGAAGACCAAATCTGACATGACCTTCATGGTTCGCAAGCGCCGCCTCAATCATCAGCCCTTCAAAGTCACACTTGATATCGTATCTGACAAATCTGTTGATTGTGTAGTGAGGATATTCCTTGGGCCTAAGAAGGACAATTTCGGCCGCCTTATCGATATCAACCTGAACCGTCTTAACTTCGTCGAACTGGACTCCTTCTTATACAAGCTGACCAGTGGCAAGAACACAATCGTCAGGAACTCTCATGACATGCACAACCTTGTCCATGACCGTATGATGACCCGTGACTTGATGAAGAAGGTTGAGTCTATCACCGACTTGAGGGACTTATTGATCAAAGACTTGAGAAACTACCACACCGGTTTCCCAAGCAGGCTTCTGCTTCCTAAAGGTTTCGTTGGAGGAATGGACATGGTTCTCTACGTTATTGTTACACCATTGAAACTGGTCAACAACATTGACATTAACATCTTGGACACTAACCGCAAGGACTTATTCCGTGACTTCAGGTCTACCGTCTTGTTGGACAAGATGCCTCTTGGTTTCCCCTTCGATCGCCGTATTGATGTTGGCAACTTCTTCACACCTAATATGAAGTTTATTGATGTAACCATCTTCCACAAGAAGATGATGTGTGACATGAAAACCAGGTGGAACCGCTGGGTGCTGAAGAACTACAACATGGTCGACAGGACACCTATGGAGTCGGACACGTACTTCGTGGACACCGATCTCAACATTAAAGTGGACCGCAATGTTAATCTAATTGATATGTAAACGAAGACTGATAAATTATACCGATATGACCAAAGCTATAATAAATGCAATTTAAAAATGTAAAAAATAAAACATATTTTTTTATGATTTTTTTAAATTTTATTTCTACATGTTCTAGTATTTAGAATTTGTAGGACGCTCTAAGAATACCTACTTATATTAGAATGTTATAGTTTTAATGAGTTAAAACACTTTGTTGTTATTTAAATACCACTGGCCATTTAGTCAGTTCAGGGCGCCTGTCCTGAAAAAAGATTCACCACGCTGAGAAAATATTCAAATATTCACATGATTATTTAAGAACAATTTCATACTTACTCAAAACTCAAACAACAAACAACTACAAACTCAAAACTTCATTGATCGGTAGTTGCGAAAAATATTGAAAATATTCAAGTAAAGTAGAATATTAATTTTAGATTACACAATTTTAAATCAAAAATAAAATTCACGATATACATGAATTTAAACATAGACATATCACCCATCATGCCCAAAGGGGGGTTGCTAAATAGTGTTGTTTAGTTTTTAAAATTAGTACATATTAACGTGTAAATGTTTTGATTGATTTAAACCATTTATTTTGTCACACAACAAGATACATTAAAAAATATATCAGATAGGATAGATATTTACAGCAAGCTCAGTATTTGATTTTCAGCTGGTCCCAGCCATTTGCACAACATTATCAATGCGCGGTTTGCACACACAACTTCACACAACGTAACAAAACATTAGAATAAAAAATTGGTAATATATCACTAATTGTCAATAGCAGCATAGTATACAAATGAGAAAATTAAAAATGAATACAAACAAAAGTATCCCAATACTCTCTAAAGCAAAACATACATTGATACTTTCATACAAACACTCGTCGATTACATTGATCTTCTTTTTTCTTTTAAACAAAACTTTAATTACTGGGTACATGTTTTTTCTTTTTTTTTTTTCAATCTGAAGATTACGTACCGACATCTATCGTCGCTAATGTAGTTTCTTTACCAGAGTCAAATACTTCACAAAACATCTACTGGATGGCGCTAACGGTAGATATTACAAGATGTTTCGTTTATACTTTAAAGTAAGAAGGTTCTAAAGGCAAGGTAAATATGAAGACATCATTATTAGCCTCATAAGTAGGCAGAATGTAGATATGTTCTAAATAACGTTCTGGATAGGTACTCACAGGACTTTCTAACATTCGTTCCATACTCTGTTTGTCCTCCATCGAGAAAACAGTTTCCAGACATAAATGTCGCGTGCACATATACCAATAGTAACAAATATCTGTGTAGGCCATATAAATAAATCGTTCCGTGCAGGGATCGAACCCGTAACATTTAGCGTAGTAAGCCACTTCATCAATCGTGTCTTCACCTTAGAGGCAACCGAAAAGGTAAATCGATAGATTATTATGTTAAGAAAACTAGTATGAGCAACTAAGCGTAGGTACCTACGTTAATTACCTATTAACAAATCATTCCAATCCGCAATCTATTTTCCGATGATTGTAATTTATTTCTTCATGTCCATCGTCATAGAGAACTACAAGGAGCTCCATGATCAGCCCAATACTGCACTGTGTCCCCACGTTTATAGTAACGAAAATAGATTTAAAAAATTATCTGTAGTGACTGTACCTGCTCGAAACGAGGTCTTAGTCCAAAATAACGAAGAGAATTTTAGAGACTTGTGTCTGCCAAGCCCTTCCATGATTTAGTAGCTCTCGTACTCTTGCCAAAGGATGTTGGGCGAGGACTCTTGTATCCGGCATTCAACAGCGAGGCCACACGCCGCGATGTCCGCCCGGACAACACCATCTTTACGATAAATAAGTTTTCCCTTACATGTTTTTGTTCGCATTTGCATGTAATGAATGGGTGACCTAAATCTTGTAGAAATATGATGCAAAACCCTATTAAAAGAATTGTTTTTATGTAATGAAAAACTACGTGGAATCGTTTCAAAGCAAGGTTGCAATGCTAAGAGATTATATTATTAGCCGTTATCTTCTCACTGCAAGGCGACTCCCTATTACCTTCCACTCCTATCGGGCCAAAGATTCCTAAGGTGAAACTTTGAAAAGATTCGAATTCATATTTTCTACAAAAAAATCAAAACAATGGTAGGCTCGTAGCATTTAGCATTCCTTAGTTTCTGCCTCACCTCATGGAAAAAAAGCGTGACATTATATATGTAAACAAAAATATTTGTATACACTCTAATAAAGAAGCATCCAGATAGCTGATAGCTGGATGCTTCTGCAAGTATAAAGAAGAGATAAGTAGCGAAAAAAATCACTGTTATAACGTGATAAATGTTTATTTATTTTTTAGATAACTGCGTGACCGCATAGTTTTTTGTACAGTCATGGTCTACTTTCGCAATGTGACCGCATATAAATATTAGATAACTTTTAACTTATCAATCATACATTTCGTAAACATTTTGCCCCCAAGTTTTTTATTTTTAGTATCAAAGTATAAATACTGAAGAAAGTGATAGCCTCATTGGTTAAAGTTAAAGTTGATCGTTTAATCGTCCTAGACACGATTCCGAGGTCGGGCAGTGTTATTCAATTTTTTACTGTTAAGGATTTCGCAGTATCAACCCGGAGTTTAGAAGTGCGGCAATATGTCAAAAGGCTCGCCTCCTATTAAATGGGACTCAATAACTCGAAATTAAAATTGAATTTGGATGTAAGAGTTCAAAGTTGCGGTCTGCCTAACCCTTTGAGAAAAAGAGAAGATGCTATATAGGTACGCATGTACGTCAAAGAAAAAACAAAACACAAGCTATTTTACTTAACTTAGGGCTGATTTTTCAATAGCTTTTTTGTGTCCTAATCGTCAGTTGCATTGTCCGTGAACTTAGGCCGTAGTGAATAAAACGTAATTAAAATTATAAAATATCATAACACAACAGCATCACGCCTATATCACCGAAGGGTTAGGCAGAGGTGTAATATCGTGCTGATGTCATTATTAATTTCCATGTAATAGGGGGCGAGCCTACTGTCGTATATACCGTGCATAGTTCCATACTTCGAGCTGATGCTGAGAATTTCTATACAGAAAAACCCAATAACAATTTGCCCGACCCAGGAATTGAACCCACGCTCCTCACGCTCAGCAGCCGCACTTGCGACCACTAGAGGCAGTCTCAATTTATGTTAATACTAACTTATTATTAGAATAACCTGCCTATGCGCCTTTCTCAAGTTCATTCTTCCAGTGCTCGACGGATATTTTCTGTAGTTTCACGAATCTCGGCCTAAATAATAAATAGTTTGGTACTTTAAATATAGGATCACTGGCCTCTTTCTTTAGAAAAAACAAAATCGAAATCTTGAGTATAGTTTACAAACACACATCTTACAATCACACATATCCAGACAGTTATTTAATTGTTGACCATACAAATATTTGTTCCAAACGGCATCACCCTCCATCAGTATTATATTAACGTTTTTATTACCTAATTATTATTATTTATAACCCCACACTAGCATTTCTCCTGTGTCGTTGGTACATTTTTGCAAACATACATGTCACATACACACACAACCAGACCCGAAACAACTATCTGTAGATCATACAAATATTTGTTCCGTGCGGCAATCGAACCCGCGAGACTTAGCGCAGAAAGCTAATCACTTAGCCAATGCGCCAATTGTGCAGTCACACACTGAAAAAAAAATCATAATACGCAATTCATTATTATGTCTGTAAATTAGATAAACTTTGTTACCTAAGATTGAGCAACATTCTGAAGTTCAACGTGATTATTAACCTTGGTTTTGACATAGGTCAGTTTAGCCAAACATTCCTCCAACACTGATTAAGTTGTTTTGAATAAAAATCGCAAGTTTTTTATCGTGTATTTTTATTATTTTGTAACAAGTGAATTGGATCATAAAAAAAATAAAAGTCATAATATTATCTTAACCTAACAATTAAAATTCAATCAACACAATGTTGAAAACGATTCCAAACAAAAAACAAAGGAACTGTTTGCAGTCAACAATCAACAGCATTCCGCAAAATAATCAGGCTAGTTCCGTCTCGTGGCTTTCACACTTACACTGTGGAACTACTGTATGTGAATTTAAAGTCTGGAAAGGAAACGATGACGCAGTTAGCGCAGTGGGTAAGCGATTAGCTTTCATACGTGTCTCAGGTTCGAGCCCGCACGGAACAAATATTTGTATGATCTACAGATAGTTCTTTCGGGTTTAGTTGTGTATGCATATGACATGTATGTTTGTAAACTGTTCCCACGATACAGAAGTCCTAGTGTGGGGAAACATTAAAATAAAATAAAAAAACAAAGAAAAAAAAATGGAATACAGAATTTAAGGGACAAATCGAAGTTCTGGACCAACACCTCAATAGAAATAATTTAAACTCGAATGTATGACTTGAATAAGACAATTATCTCATTTGTTTAGTAGTCGCAAGTGCGACTGCTGAGCGTGAAGTCCTGTGTTCAATTCCTGGGTCGAGCAGTGTTATTATGTTTTTCTGTAAACAAATTCTGATTATATGTATATATAGGCTCGCCCCCTATTACATAGAACTTATTAACAGCATCGACAAAATCTGGGTGCACAATACCTGTGTTTAATCCTTCAAGGAAACAGGCGTGATGCTATGATATCTTTTGTTATGGATAAGACTTTTTAATTAGAACGTAAATTACTTCTAAGACTAAGATCAAATGTCAGTATGCTTAGAGTTATACTGTCATAAAAGGGATACAAATCTAATCCAGACAATTACAGTTACGAAATTTGGAACTATTCGGACTAACTGGAGCTGTTGGCTGAACTCGGTGCCTGGAGGTATCGCCAGCGTCAGATAATTAATTAGTGTCCAAAAGATCAAAACATGTGTCAGGTACCAACATATTTTCTTCAACAAAACAGAATAATTTAAACATTCACAGTAGAACAAGTGTCATAATCATAATTATTATCCGATTAGTGAAATATTGAATAAAATAATGCTAGATTCAAATCACTTTGATGAAGACATAACTCACATAACTGACGACATTTGAAACTAGTCTACTAACTTACATTATACTTGAAATGTCCTATTAGTATTGAAGATTGGGCCCCACAGCCTAATTACCGATGTAGCAATCAGTTTGCGACAGGCGTAGATCACGCGATATCTAATGTCAAACGTAATTTTTGTGTCATAATACGTATTGACTGACAATGAGGCTTTTTATTTTTAACAGAATTTATTCGACAAAACCTACATTGGTCTCTCATACTTCTTCCACATTATATACATAGTTGTTAAAAGAGACTTTAAAAGAGTATCCATGGAGTTTCTTGCTTGTTCTTCTTCATAGGACCAACTTTTTAGAACCGTGCAGGTATAGTCCTTTAACGTTTCATAAGTGTCTGTATTAGGTTTATTTGAAATAAAAACAATTCTATCTATCTTCTATCTAACTGCCGTCACGTGGTTTTACGTAATTAGACTGCCGGTCCCGTTCATGGTTTTCCTCTGTACTTTCCATTCTTTCGCCTTATCTTCAAACGCCTTGTCGGTGGCAGCAGCAAGGTGCAGTGTGTGCAGGACAGTACCTCGAAAATGTGGATAGTGATCATTCCATGAAATCTGTGTATAGCACATATACGAATATCCGACATCAATCGTCGGGCTTCGGCCCGCCAGGCTAACCACTTTGCCTGGTCGGAGGATCCTCCCTTTTCAATGGAGGTACACCATACCTCATTCCTCCATATAATCATAGGTAATGAGAGAACTGCGCCCAGAAACAACACGAATGTCTACGTTTAAATACTTGACGGGTTAAAAAGGTGATGATTACACCATAACCACCTCATTAGTCTAGTTGTCGCTAGCGCCTCCTGAGCGTGAGGTTCTGTGTTCGGTACCCGGATCGGGGAAAGTGTTATTGCACTTTTCTGTATATAAATTATCAGTAGCAGCACGGAATTTGAAACTGTGTCCGATGGATGGCAATAGGCTCGCCCTATTACCTATGTATATGTGGTAGCACAATACTACACCTCTGTTTAACCCTTCGCCGATACAAGCATGATGCTATATTACACCATAATCAGCTGTTGCACAACTAAGTGAGTAATTAACGTTAGAGCTTTAGACCAATGAACTGTAAATATGTTATTTACCATATTGCATTAACACTCGTAACCCTTAGTGCATTCAACTATTGTTATCATATTATTGGAAACAAAATGTCTATGAACTTTGAAATTTCTTCTATAAATTCGTGAGATTTGTACACAAAATCACAGTCAGTAAGACAAAATGAAGACGTTAACAGTGGTATTAGTAGTTACTGTTTTAGTAATTCATATATCAGGGTATCTTATACAGGTACCTACCGCAACTATTGTACAGCCTATAGAAACAGGTAAGTTTTTTTAAAACATTTTTTTTTTATTCTAGCTTTATTTAAAGGGACATTTACGCATAACGTATGTCAGTCGTACCCTTAACCAACTTCATAAACACTATTTTTAAATATTGGCCATAAATTAGAACTAATCTTTCGCCCAAAAAACATACTTTATGTACGAACATTTTTGATATCAATGCTATCAATACTAATATTATTGTTGACAATATAATACCAGTCTTCGGATTTTCTCGAGTCTTATTTCTTTTTTTTTTTTCTTTTATAAAAACGTGCCGAAACAACTATTTGGTCATACAAATATTTGTTCAGTGTGGGAATCAAACCCGCGACACGTAGCGCAGCAGTCGATCGCTCAACTACTACGCCAGTCGTGTCGTGGAATATTCCGTTCAATCAAGTGTTGTCGATTCCTTACAAATTTGTATAGTTTTTTTAACAACCTGCTTGTAATTATAGTCCTATATAAAAAGTGCTTAGGTATACTTACTAAATAAAGCACGGCTGCTGAGCGTGAGATCCTGGGTTCGATTCCTTAGTCAGGCAAAGTGTTATTGATATTTTCTGATGGCAATAGGTTCGCCCCCTATTACATGGGTGTACAAAAAAGTACACCTCTGCCTAGCCCTTCGGGAAATACAGACGTGATATTATGTTCTGAGTATCAAGATATTTATTATGAAAGCCCACTTAAAACGAAATAAGCGTAAAAATAATTATAATAAGAGTCATGATGGCTGATGGCTCTAAGAATATCTGATATTCTTAGGAGAACCATCAAGATAAATGCTGGCACTCAATATATTATCCTCAACGTTAATAGCTCGCGTCAAAGGTGACACTACTAACTGTTATCGCTGAACATCACTAATGAATCTCTGGTCATTATAAATGTGTTCCCAAGTAGATATTTTAGTGGATAAAAATATTTTAGACAACTTTTTATTTAATGAAAATAATTTCAACCCAATCCTCTCTTTAGTTTTCACTGTCACTTTGGTGCAATATTATAAAACTTGCCATATTGCTAAAGCGTTTAGAAATAGAATCTATAAAAATAAATAAAATTGAAGTGTCTGTTTGTAGTGTCAAAATAACAGCTTTTTACTAAATGCATATGAAAGTATATTGGGTATTTATAACAAAAACTTTATTTTTCAATTTCGTCCGTCTATCTGTTTGTTCCGGCTAAGCTTCGAAACGTCAAGACCGATTTTGAACGGAGTTTCACTGGCAGATAGCTGATGTTATATAGAGTAACTTAAGCTACTTTATTTTATAGCTCCAGTAAAATGGCTGCACGTCCAGAAACTGATGATTCCGTTATTCGAAAATGTCTGCGAAGTTAGCAATAATCCAATCGTACGCAGATTATCTCAAGAATTTGCCTTTAACCCGGAGGATTACTTGGTAAATATTTTTATTGTAACTTTTCCTGATTGATTAACTACCTCATTGGTCTAGTGGTCGCTAGCATGACTGCTGAGTGTGAAGTCCTGGGTTCGATTCTCGGATCGAGCAAAATTTTATTGAGTTTTTCTGTATAAAAATTCTCAGTAGCAGCACGGAGTTCGGAACTATGCCCAGTTGATGGGAATAGGCTCGCTACTTATTAGATGGGACTTAATAATCGGATCGGCGAAATATGAGTGCACAATAGTACACCTCTGTCTTACTTTCGGGAATACAGGCGTGATGCTGTGTTATGTTATGTTTCTTAATTAATTAGCCTACCTCATCATTGGTGAGAACAAAGTATATTGTGATGATTTTTTATGTAATTTCAGAAAACAGAAGTCATTACAACTTTACAAAAGCTTGTGACGGCTGGTCTATTACCCAAAGGAGAAATTTTTAGTGAATATGATCCTGAGCACATGAAACAATTGGAAATAATATACGATGTTTTGTACAACGCTAAAGATTTTGATGCATTTTACAAATCAGCCGCTTGGGCGCGTCAAAATTTGAACTGTGGACTATACGTGAATGCGATTTATATGGCTGTTCAAAAAAGAAAAGACCTCGAAAGAATATCTATCCCTGCACCATATGAGCTGATACCAAATTATTTTGTAAACAAAGATGTAATAGTTCAAGCTTCAACCATTCTTGCTGGGCAAGAAATCACGCCCACAGAAGGTGTTCGAGACGAAGGAAATGCATACTACATAGACGCTAATTATACTTCAATGTTTTATGATAATGATGATGACTCGAAGTTAGCATATTTCCGTGAAGATATTGGCTTGAACTCTTACTATTATTTAAGGAAGCTAAGAGCAGCGCCGTGGTTTAACGACGATATTAATAGCAGATATGGAGAAGATATGTATCAAATGATGAAACAATTTATGGCGAGATATAATTTAGAAAGATACGCTAATGACTTACCGGAGATAGATGGCATAAACTGGAATTCGTTGCCTGATATTCCTTACGATCCTATGTTGATTTATTCAGATGGATATGAATTTGTTCACAGAACTTCGCCTCTAGAATTACCATTAAATGAAGAGTTATCATTATTACAAACTATAGAAAATAACATTGTAACCGTTGTCAGTCACATGGTGAGTATTTATATAGTTTTGAACTTAATACCGTTCAATGATTCAGTATACGCTTATATTTCGTTATTCAAATAACCCTGACAAATAAATTTATTGAAGGAAAATTTCTTTCAGCGGCAGAGTGGGTATAATAAAACACAAATATTGAATCACTTAATGGAAATCCTTGTCACGGGAGACAGGAGTTATGAGACATTGGCTCGCCAGCTCCTTGGCAGAGATCGCACCAACAACGGGTAATTTAATCACTGATTAATTTGTATTTGATGATGGCTTTATAAATTATTACATAATATTTATGACATACATAACAATTTCAGACACGTCTCTGTAATGGAACATTACATGACTTCTCTGCGAGATCCGATGTTTTGGAAAATAAACAAAAAGATAGTTGACCTTGTTGATAGTGCCCTCAAAACGTTGCCGACTTACTCAAGAAACGAATTGTACTTCCCTGGAGTGGAAGTCGTAAATATTGACGTTAAAAAGATGATGACAGCGTTCGATTACTTTGAGTTCGATGTTACCGACGCACTAAAAATAGAGGATAGCAACTCAACGTTCAACATTAAAATAGGTCAACCTAGATTGAACCATAAACCGTTTACCATTCGAATTAACATCTCGTCGTTAGTTTCTAAAAAAGGATTGGTAAAGATTTATTTGGGACCTAAAATGATGCCAGGTGAACTAGCTACTAAAAAGAATCTCTTTACACTACTTGACATATTTGAAGTTAATCTCAAAATAGGATCAAATATAGTGTCTAGAACCTCAGATGACATGAAACACTTTGCTACAGACTTTATGTCACTCAGAACTATTCGTAAGAAAGTGGAAGATGCTGAATTCGGATTAGATTCTTTGCCGCAAAAACTGATTGAGTCACAGATTGGATATCCATCAAGGCTTATTTTGCCAAAAGGTTCATCACAAGGTCTACCTCTCCAAATATTTGTTTTTGTTGCGCCATTTACTAAAGCTAGTCTCGGCGAGTCATACTCTATAAATAGCATGGAATTCAATTCTGCAATTTTATCACCTGGATACCCACTTGACTTGATGATAGAAAACAGACAATTATTTGCTTTACCAAATGCGATGATTAAATATGTCACAATTACACAAAAAGGGGACAGTAAAGTGGAGAATTATGGAGGACCTGGTGTAACCAAAAAATGGTACGGCACTAGTAGTTACGATCCATCTTCTCGACCGAATTATTCTGCCAATAAGGAATCATTTGACTATATTTCAAAGAAAGGACCATATGAAAATAAAGATGACTACTCCGCTAAAGTAAATGAGTATAATTTTGCCTCACAAGATATAGTTTCTGATGAAAAGAATGAAGATGAATTGCCCCATTTATTAAATTCAGCAAAATTTGATTATACTTCTAAATCTAAAGGAAAGGAACCATTTGACTATAAATCAAAGAAGGCTCAGTTTGACAAGAAAGACTATTATACTAAAAAAGAAGATAATCTTATATTGAAAGATGAAGTCACGGATCTTGGTGAAAAAAGTCAAGACGACACATTCATAAACATACCTCATCTGTTACCTACTCAGGAATTGAATGAAGAATCGTTTGAATTCAAAACCAATAAAGCGAAGTTCGACAAAAAAGAAAACAATATCTTTTCCAATAAAAGCAATCAAGAAAATACAGTTGTTGACATACCTCGTCTACTAAAATCTTCATTTGATTATTCCACTAAATCTAAAAGACCAGAACCTTTTGACTACAAATCGAAAAAAAATCAGTTTGACAAAAAAGACTATTCCGCTAAAAGAGGAGACTACACCAAATATCGAACAGTGAAGCCAAAAGAAGAAGAAATCACTACCATATCTACCGTTACGTCGTCTGAATCTGAAGATGAATTTTCGAGAGTAATACTTAATAAAGGTATCAATAATTTCGACATAGTAAGCGAAATAAAAGAAAACAACATTAATACAGGAGAGCGCGAGAACAGTATACAAGATGATGATTTTACACGAAACAATGAGATTGAAGATGACGAAATCTATATGAAAAGAAAACGTACTCCTACGGTGTATGACTTTTTGTTTCACACATTAGATTTTGAAGACAGTCCAGAAATTAAAGTTTACGAATAGATCCATTTTATTTAAAAATCAGGGTTTTTTTTGTCATTGTTATACTTATGTAAAATTGTTAATAAATCATGTTATTTTATTTAAAATATCTTAATATTTTTTCACCTTTAATTTTAAGCATCATACTATATTTATTATTGTTTGTTCTGTTTATAATATTTATATTTCAAAAGTTCGTAGCCAAAGTAAAATTTAAATCATAAGCAGAAATGCCAATAAATTGTCAACAAGACCACGAACGGTTCAGCTATTCAGTGTAATGTAGTAAACACCATTACCTGTACGAGGGCTCATAACTTTAATATACATTACATTAACGATATAACTAATAAAACTCTTTGATCGCGGCACATCATCTGGTTGATTTTCATTGATCATTAAAACAATCTCAACGTTATATATAACAAGGCGAACGAATGCACATTATTGCTATTTCGCGAGGTTTTCTATCATTATTTTTGGACGAGTTCCAAACATTTTACAACGACGTTACGCTTTCCCTATTTTCATCGCGGAAAATTTAAAAACCATCGGTCACTACTGTGACAACAGCTAGAATACAAATAGAAAATACTTTTACAGTCGATTACAAAGTTTTACAAAGCAAATGATACGAAATCCATATTAATACCGATTCAAGCTAAATGTAAAACATTAAATTTCGTGCACACGTAGGTATTGGTTTAGAAATAGAAGTGAATGTATATTAAATATTTTGATCGCAACAGGTATACAATATTGATTACATTTGGTGTAAACACAAATAAAACTTTATGATGTATCGTTAAAGTCAAACTGTGTAGATACATTTTCCCGACGCACAAATACATAAATTCTAGCAAATCATATTTCCTCGTTACATAGGAAGAATTGCTGTAATAAATTAAAATAATACGTAACGAAGCATAATACTGTTTTCTATTTTGCGTGCATTGAAACTTCAAACATATGTATAGCAAAGCTTAAACAATATACAAGTAGATAACTCTACGATATCGAAATAGTACAAAATATAATTCAACTAACCTTTAAAATAAACAGATATCTAATGTTTTTTTTTTTTTAAATAAACAAGAAGTCACAATCTTACCTGACAGACAAGAATTTACAAAATTATCAATGTAATATTCCCTTCGCAACTCGAACATCAAATAAATGTATTGCAGTCGTTATTCGAACATATCGAAAATAGAAAGACTAATGAGACGCAAAAATGCAATTAAAAGACATACTACCTGTAAACTATTTCAAGAATTATTTACATCTGGCGTTTGGATATCAGCCGATGGATTCTGCAAGGAAAATGCTATGTTCCGTGCCAAAATGAAGTTATATTTCCACTCCATTGACGCTGATGATTCAGGGTGCGGTGCCGGCAACTCTGTCCGTACTTTTGGCTGTGATTACCAATTATTTTGATTATGGAATGCTACGAATAAGTCTGTGTAAATTAGTCACATGTCGGTTACGGATCGGCAAATAAATTTAATAAGTCCGTACGGTTGCAACCGAGTCGCTGGCTGTAAAATTATTAGCGCATTTATATACGATACCTCATTTCCTGCTGTTTGTCTTATATTCATCTTAATATATGTACTTTGTCTTTAATTATTCATCAATATTCTCATAATACATCGCGACGTCAAATTAAAGACGAAAAAACCATTTCTTTTATTGCATCTTAAAAGTTCGCTTGTCTGTACAATGTACATAGAATATATAAAATTAATAATTCACCTATTTTTTGTGTGCAAACAGTAATAACTCACATTTTATTATTTTGTAAACGACAAAAATGTGTTCTTATTAAATAAATAAGACAGAGAATAATAAAATGTTATGATCCTATAAACTTGAAACACTTTTGAAAATGATGCCATAGTCTACAAGATGATCGTTTCATTGATGGATGTACTCTGTTATAAATAAATCTTCACAAATAATAGTTTTTGGAAGCCTGAATTCAAGGTTCGACTAATCGCGTATATCCCTATTACAATGCAAACAAAAAATAGAAAGAGAAAACACACTTTATCTATATATAAACTGGTGCAAATATTCGAGTGAAAATGTCACAATCTGCGTAGGAAATTATAAAATATATGTGAAATTAACGTACCGACAGCGTGAATTATTTAACGATGTACTAAATGAACTGTGTTACATAACACAATGACTATCTTGTCTCATTTGTTTTCATTATTCCGAATACTTCGTAGTATTACAAAGACCACAAGTCTTGATTGAGTACGAAAATAACTCAAGTGTAGTGTTTCATAAAATTAATATTAAAAATGGTTACAATATAATTACTATTAGTTGAATAGTTTAATTACTAATTTTTGAATATTATATATGGTCTTAATATATAAATTTTTCACTGGTATAACAATACGCTCTAAAAGTTGAAGTTACAAAAATTGAATAATCTATTTGCAAAACGTGAAACGCTCAAAACCTGACGATTTTGTCACAAAGGTGTTCATAAAATCCCCCATATATTGCTCACACTGCTACATATTGAAAACAAAAATGTCAACGACTGGTTTAAGTACTTTCTAGGAATGCGTTGACCAAAAATAACGTCACAATATTACCAAGTGTTTTAAAAATAACCTTGTAACCTGACCTAATTTCAGCGTGTATTGTTGTTTTAAGACTACACGTGGTCGACACGTAAAGCGCTACTCAGATTAGATGTTTCTCTCATTGTGGCATTCACATGAGAACACAAAAATTATAGCCGATCACCGACAGTCTATATCTGCGCCGGCGCCGCAGTATAACCCGTTTCACGCGCCAGTGGTCGCCAATCATCGGCTTTTTGAACATTAGGTGCTATACTCGATGTTTTCAAATATTTACGTTCACGCTATTGATCATTATATCGAAATTTTAGTACTATCATAATTCGTTATATAACCCTCACATCGTAAATCAATCATGTCATGATTGATAGTTTAGCACATGGTATAAACGGCTTATGATGATAATGTTTTTAAATGTGTTATTACCTTAATACGTATAAAACATTTAAATTACATTACTATAATTAGTAAATATTATAAAAGTAAATATTTGGGATTCCAAAAACTCAAAATATGTTTAAATTAAAGGATTGTTACCAATCAGTCGTAAAAAAATCATGGTAGGTGGTACTTAATTTCAATAAAAAAAGTTGATAACTCCTGAAAGTGACGTCGCTACACGTAATATTCTCGTTGGGATTGTTGTGAATCGGCGGCCGCATCAAAGGAATTTCCTGTTCTTAATCAAGGAACAACTTTATATGCGTAAGAGTTTCTGCTATGCTTTAAACTGGACGTTTCAGAGATGTTCAGTTTCACACATTGCAATCCAGAACTCGGATGCCTAATTCATGTATAAAACATCCCTCCTTATACAGGATATCCATAAATACCCCCTTCAGACCTGACAATATTTACCAAACTTTATACACGATAAAGTAATGTACACATTTTCGAGAAAACGAGGCTTGCGCTTGAGATCACAAATTATGTTTATAAAATATCAGGAAGTTTACATGACTTATGTGCCTAAAAAAAGTCTAGGAGAAGTCGAAGATACTTACCTCTACAATTTTGCAGCTGTTACGATAAATGTAGCAGTAATCTTTTTAAATCGGATAAACAACCATTAATAAATTTGAAGGCACGTAATAAACAAAAACGTCATTGTTCTGCAAAAGCAAAACGGATCTGGAATTATGCTATTCGGAAGCTTCGTCAACAACTATCATAATTCTATAAATGGAACGCATGATCCATGTTTCTACGTGTATGTCGATGTCGATTAGTTTATATAAATCTGACAGCTCACTTCCTGCTGAATGCAGGTTTTGCTGAACATTCTCACCATCTGACGTAGTTATAATTCACGCTGACGAAGAACTCAATAACAACGTCACTATTCTGAACGTACGGTGGAGAGAGAGACAGAAGGTTTTTCACTTATTTTTGTATTCCAGTCTGAGGAGGAAGGAATGCTATAAATAAGGGTGCCACACCGACGTAAAATCTAGTGTAACAACACTCGCACTCGGATTCGGTTCTTGTTACAACTGCCAACCCTACACAAACACCATGGTGAGGATCCCAAGGATTTTAAGTTTACATGGACGTGAATGTGATAGTTAATAGTGGCAAAATATTTAAAAGTGATAAAAAATTAAACACGTATTACTTGCTATGCTGTTGAAAATTCTTACATAATTTCAAAGCAAAGCTATACAAACTTTCATAAAAACCTTTTTTACGGCATGCAAAGGTTTCACTACATAAGTTCTAGTAAACTACATTTGATTTGATACACATGCTTTAACTGCAGCTAAATTGTTCATATTGCAATTACGAACAACGTTTCTTGTTCTTTATTTAACATCTAAATGGAACATGTTCTTACATTCAGTATTCTTCCTTAGGACCCTGATGACGATCAGAAAATGGCCATGCTCCGCAAGGCTTTCCAGATGTTCGACACCACCAAGTCGGGATACATCGATGTCCTGAAGATCTCAACCATCCTTAACACCATGGGCCAGCTTTTCGATGACTCCGAACTGCAGGCTCTCATCGATGAGAACGACCCAGAAAGTGAGTTTTATTTTAAATAGAAATATCATTATAACTTCATAACATACATATTATAGCAGTCGGTTGCCAGCTTTTTAATTCAAAATTATTTTCATGAACTTCATTTTAAAATATATTGTCTTCACACCCTATTAATAACCAGTTGAGCGCAATGAAAACGAAATTTGTTTACGATTGAAACTTTTCTTCCAGACGAGGATCTTTAAAACCAATAAACACTTAAATCTTTATAAACATAATTAGTTCGATCTGGTGTCAAGGGTCAATCCTGGGATACACAATATGTGCGAATATTGTGTATTACACATTCGTATTTCATGTTATATTCCATAATTGCCCGCTTTTTGATGGTTAAGGTAAATTCAATATTTACATCAGTATCAAATGCGTTTATATACAAAAACCACTATTGATAATTTATGTGAAACTAATTTTGTTTTCAACTTTCTTGGTCCTCTATGTTCACTGAGACAAAATTGTGATATTTCATGATGTTGTTGTATAGTATGAGTTGCCAAATGTAAATGTAAGAGCATATTCAAAAAAAATAGCTAGAAAATCAACTATTTTGTAAACAGCTGCAAACATCTCTAGTTAAAAAGAGATCAATCATCGGAATACGCTAACAAGAATTCACACGTACCGAGGCTATGACACCTTTTCGAATATATTCTCGAATATTTTTACTCGTCGCGGGAACTAATGAAGCTATTTCCGTACGGTAGTTCTCTTCGAGCTTCCAGTCCCTTTGAAAGATGCATGTCTCTGTTTCCAAAGTTTATTTATCTAGTCTGTTTTCAATGAAAGAAATAGAGCGCTCAAGGTTTAGAGCAGTTCTGGTTTTAGTCTCGAATTAATTATTATTTTTATTTTATTTAAGACTCCGGCAAAATCAACTTCGATGGCTTCTGCAACATCGCTTCTCACTTCTTGGAGGAGGAAGACGCCGAGGCTATGCAACAGGAACTGAAGGAAGCTTTCAGGTTAGTCAAGGCTTATTTTAAAACGAAAACCGTCCAAATTATGTAGTATTTGTAATGCGCATTGTCATTTTGCCCACAATGACTAAACACTAATGTGAATAAATTTCCAGGTTGTACGATCGTGAAGGTAACGGTTACATCACTACTTCCACCCTGAAGGAGATCCTGGCTGCCCTTGATGACAAGCTCAGCTCGAGCGACTTGGACGGCATCATCGCTGAAATTGACACTGACGGATCCGGAACCGTCGACTTCGATGGTAAATATTATTTTCTAATTTCTATAGTTTCTTATGAACTCATTTCTTTCTATATCTACGTTACTAAATCTCTTCAATGTTCAAAATTAATATTGGAATATTGGGTTGGAGGTCGGCCCACATTTTGTCTCTTAGCCAAGACAGGCCTCCGCAGTTAACACGCAGTTACCTGATGCCGGCGACAGAAATGTCAAAAGCGTGAACATAACAATTTGGCCACGTATCAACCCACGCCGGTCATTTTAGGAATACATTATAAAAACGACTAAAACGTATGTTCGACCAAAACAAAATCCCGTTTCATGTCGATTACTAACTCGATGCCGCAGCAGCTGCTTTTGAAGATAAACTATGGCATAAATTTTCGCGAGAGCTATATATATGTGTAAACAGTACACTCATACTAACGCCCAAATATTACAAGCGCAGCGTTAAGGCGGGCGGTATGCGACGGTCAAAATTTATGTTGTTTTACACTCAAATTGCAATATTAATTCATTGATACTAATCTACTCCGCTTGTTTTGGATTGAGATCAAAGAATTTGATGGAATGTCTTATGACAAAAACCTCTAAGTGGTTTCGTATCAAAGTTCTTTGACTTATTCATTGAATTACATAAATGCCTGGAATTCACTAGTTTATTAAAGACGTTTCATAATTTATCTAATTTATGATAAGTTTTGATAAATACAGATTTCGTGTCTATTGTGTCATTTGCATCACTCGACAAGTAAAATTAACACATAAAAGGATGACCTTAATCGTTGTTTAATCATTTACCCAACATCATTCACATACATATTTATTTTTCAATTAACAATTTCTTACCAATATTCTTGTTTGTTTCAGAATTCATGGAGATGATGACTGGAGACTAAGCAATACATCTGTCACTATTATATTATAGTATTATTATATTTAGATGTTATTTTTATTGTATTTTAAAAAGTTAAGACTTTGACACTAGTACAAAACCAAATGCGGTATTAGCATGGTTGTTTAATTAATTTGCACAATTTACTCTATCTTATAGATAGGCACTTGTTAATAATAATAAATAGCCTACAAGGGTAGGCCAGGAATCTCATTGAGTTCGTTCCAAAAAATTATTTCCGGAATAATTTACACGTAACGAATTCTCAAACAATTATATGCTAATATTTATAACGCATTGCACTTTATTTTGAGACTACTCTTTAAATATCATCATTATTATAACATCAATACACAAACTGACAGTCTTTTACTCTAGTTTCAATTGGTGTATTGTTATGTCCTTGACCTGATATTCCTTCAAATATTCTCATAGTTCGCCACTACTCTCTGTAGTGGGCACACTAGTTTTGTTGATCAAAGGAACAAAAATACCACAGTGTAGTACCAGTAGTGTCTAGTGATTTATTATGATTTATACATTCCGACCGGCAGCTATGTTACCATGGAGTTATAAATATTTCCAGAAACATATTCTATATTTCTGTTTTATACGGTAATTGCGTTGGAGAGTGAAGAATTGCCTGTTGACCAAAATTAGCCGAGTTCCAAGTCGCGCAATTGAAAAATTGTCCAATTGCATTTTGTTTCCTGTGGGTACTGTACAATCGAGGACACTATAAGGAGCAAGCAGTCTTTCTACTACTTATAGCATGAAACACTATCTTAATTATATTTTTGTCATTTTTTATGCATGATTCGTTCGTAAATAGGTCATATTAATAGAGTAGTTACCGTCAAAACAAAAATATAAAACAAGAGTGTACGTACGTTTTCGGTAGAAGTTCACTAAAATGCGCGGCACGTTGATATCCTACGTTTTTGGCTTGACGATAACCACGGACGAGGAAAACCGAATTTAGAGTTACTGACTGAAGTAGAATTGGCAGCACATGTTATTATCAATAATGATTTCTCATGTGTGCAAAAGGCCGCAGCTACACACGATCGTCGTATTAGACAAATGCAGAAAATAGTCGTGACTGCACATTGCCATAATCTCCACACCTGCTTCACAGATGGGTGACTAAATGGTGCACTATGGTGCTCTCAAATCTTAACGAAGACTTAATTAATAATCCCGCGGGAACAAAAGGAGGTTCACTATTCCTTATCAAGATGCACATTGCCACGGAAAAGAAGGGCGATAGCATTAAATAGTAATTTGTACTATTTAGAGATTTAATCAATCGTATTTATGGCTCGCCTCTGTTTGATAAGTGGGAGTAGTAGGTACACCAAATCAGTACTCCTCAAATATTTTGGGAACCACGCTTCGTCTCCGAAAGAAATAAGATTCTACACTAATTACCAATACAAGGTGTGAAGATCTTAACAAAATGTGACCACAAGTGTACGATGAAAATTGTACCTATTAAAGCGACCCTCAGGATCTCAATTGGATCAGTAGAAATACAGTTATGAATTCTCGCGTGCATATAAGCCATGTTTAACTATTTACGACACTAGTTGACTGCAGTGTAAGCTATTGTGATGTATCGACTTACCATCTTACTATGGCTACTTTCCGTGGGGATTTCCATGTCAACAGCTACGGATGAGTTCCGTAGTTTCGTCAACGAAGGAGGTACGTCTTTTAGTATTTTAAATAAAGTGAGTCCTATGAATAAAATGACGCAAATGTCAAGATCAATACTATTGCTCTAATAAGGTTAGTGGTTTCATGACATTGACCGTGACGTAGGTCAATGTCATGAAACCACCTTTTATTTCTAGTGACGCCTTGTATGTAGCAACCGTCGAAATTAGTTGAATTCTTGAATTTAACTTTTAACTTTATTTATTTTTAAACTGAAAGGGCATAGTTAGAAATAATTCCTGAATCGTAACGCGTTTACAAACAAAAATACTCACATGCACAAATACTCAGACCCGAAACAACTATATGTAGGTCATAAAAATGTTTGATCCGTGCGGAAATCGAACCCGTGACAGGTATCGTAGCAGTTGATCGCTCAACCACTACGCCAATAGTGCTTGTATTATAAAATTCAATTTTTAAAATAAAAGGAATACCTATTGGTAGCAATATCAATGACGACAAAGTTATTGAAAATAGATTGAAAATATTTGATCGAATAGTGGTAAAAAAACTTTGTCATTAAATAACTTAGGTAAAGCGTTACAAAATGTTGTTTACAGAGCTCTCCATGAGCGATGATGGCCCACTCATGGGCATTATTCCAGGTGGATACTCACCTCATGCATCACTGAGGAAAGGAAACATATATAACGTGGATTTTTTAGAGGTAAATTCTCAACCTACTTTCTACTACACTTAATATCACTATTACTAATATCCATGTATAAAAAAGATCCCAAGATTATATTTTCTCTTTCTTTCTAAAAACAACTAAGTAAAATATACAAAAAAATATATATATGAAAATTTCAAATCATTTTGTGGGAATATTATATGCTTACATAATTGTTATGATAATCAAGTTTAATTGAAATTAATTCCAGTACAATGAGTATTACAAGATATTTAAAAACTATGTGAAGAAAGGTACTACGATGAAAGGCCTTGTATTTAACATATACAATGAAGATATGAAAGAAGCAGCAAGCAGTTTATTTCAGCTTATACACAACGCAGAAATTGCAGGCTACAATGGGGAAAAACTGTTAAATTTTAATGATTTTAATGATGATTTAGTAACATATGCGTTCCACCTCAATATGTTATATAGAGACAAGCATCTTGGAAAAGCGTCATTTCTACCACCGTTCATAACAAATCCTAACTTCTTTGTTAATAGCGAGACGATAATGAAAGCTTTAAAACTCAGTAATTCCGTGAATTTTGATATACACAACACAGACGAAGCACACATCGGTCAGTACTACAAAATGTATGACACCATTATAATAAATACTAATTACTCTGGTTGGAACCTGCCCCACAATGGAGGTGAAGAGGAACTGAATTATTTCCGCGAGGACATCTCTTTGAACAGTTACTATTATGGTGTACATTTAATGCATCCATATTGGATGTTTGGCCATAAATTATATTCAATTAATCCTAGACATGATGAACATTACTATTTTATACATCAACAACTATCGTCTCGCCTTAATCTTGAAAAGCAGCACATAATACAAGAAAATCGTACAGAAGAGAAGCCTCACTACTCCAACTTTAATCCGTACCTTATTCACGAAAATGGATTACCTTTCCCTACTAGATCGAATTTTTTCGGTGAATGGTGCGATGAAAAAGCTAAAATTAAAGCAATCGATATTGCCATTAAAGAGTGCACGTCTAGAGGACTGATAATGATAGTGAGTTAATTGCCTATATCTTAATAAAAATAATTAACATACTCATCTTAAAATTAAATTATTGGTAGAATGAAATCGCAAATTATGGTAACTTTTAATAGTTTATCTTAAATAGTTATTATTTTAGTTACTGAATAGACATATCTTAGTATAAACATTAAATAAGCTTTTATGCAGTAAAATACTCATTACAGAATAATTCGAGTCCCGTGAAAATGACAGAAGAAAACTACGTTTCCTTATTAACCAAATTGATTCGTGCCAATTTCGAAGTGGGAAGTACCGCAAAAATTGCCAGGTCATTGTTTGGATACGGTCGTAGTGGATACTCCACTAATGCGTAAGTATTTAAATTAGTGAATAGATATTACAGGGTATGTGCCGCAAATATTTTACTGTGATCATACCTCAGTTATGATTTAAGGAAAACAACATCAAAACAAATCCGTGACATAAGCACCAAATGCTCAAATCGAGCACTAAACGAAACGTCAGGTCAACTCAAAAAGTGTAACGCCGCGATTAATTGCAGTCACTCATGTATTAATTGTATTTGCAGTAGAGATGTGTAGGTCCGAGGATATTTCGGAGTCGGGTCCGGATGTACATCCAGCTCTAAAGATCTACATCCAGGTCCCGTGTCCGTCGGACCCATATGGGTCCGGCGCGGCAGCGGCCCAACCAAACCGTGTTCAGCGGATGGCGGAGTGCGAGAATGGAATGCAAACGTCTTGATACCGATAGTTTGGGTTCCTTATTTATTTATGTACACACCAGAAAAACACGATGATATAAATGTAAAAATGAAACATGAGCACAAAGGAACTATTTACCTATTTCTTAAGAAATTTAATTCCTTAATCAGTGTTATTGATCATTATTTTTTCATTTTGATTAATTAATTATAATAATATAGGAAAATAAAATAATATGGCTCCTAGTTATTATTTACGATTAATATTTATTAAAATTAATATGGCTCGAAATCAGTCATAATTTATAAGTAGGTACTTACTAAGTACGTACAATTATGGTTATAATAAATAATATTACGCTTAGAGCGAGCTGCGCGCCACAGTTCAAAACGTCCAATCAGATCGCGTTCCGTTCCCCCGTACGTTTCACTCCAACCCGCCGTCCCCGGTCCGCTATTCTCGATTCAGTTCCGTTGTTACCGCTCCGGTCAGTACCACAGAAAATGTAATTCTACTATACTACTGTCAACTGTGACTACACTGGTACTGGCGGATGGGTGTCTCGAATTCGGTTGGATGTACATCCATCTTTAAAACGAGTGATGCGGGTCCGGGATTCGTATCCATCCGGACCTACACATCTCTAAATTCTACTATACTACTGTCAACTGTGACTACACTGGTACTGGCGGATGGGTGTCTCGAATTCGGTTGGATGTACATCCATCTTTAAAACGAGTGATGCGGGTCCGGGATTCGTATCCATCCGGACCTACACATCTCTAATTTGCAGTAGGGCAATGCGGTCCCATATTTTAAAAAATCTATAAAGTTTTATCATGGTGACGTATCGCATATAGCTACATTTTTTTCTCTTAAAAAAGTTTAGTTTGTAAGTCAAAATTTTCTGTAATATGACAGCTACTTTATAACATATGTACATGTCATTTTGATATAAGAAAGAGGTTCATTTTAGCAGGGTAAATTCGCTAACTTTATTTTTTATTTATGTCTTTTAAGTAAGGACTGATATCTTTTTTTACAGATACGATCCGGCACCAACATTACTGCACCATCCCCAAACATCTTTGAGAGATCCCATATACTGGTTCATAATGCAATATGTTCTTACCTACTTTGTTGGCTATGAGGATTCCATTGATCCATTTTATCTACGACAGTACGAAAGCAAACAGTTTCAAATACTTGATGCAGAAATTCCAAAAATAACTACGTACTTCGACTATTATCAATTCAACATAAATAGAGCTATAAGTAAAAATGATGTTTCACAAGTTACAATTACGCCTTTTACAGTAACTGCTCGCCAAAAGAGGTTAAAGCATTCAAAATTTGAGTTTAACTTTACAGTCGATTGTTATATCGCTACAAAGGGCATAGTAAGATTATTCCTTGGACCACCATGTCCTAACACTTGCTGGGACCAATACACCCAATTTTTCGAACTTGATACGTTTACATATTCTTTCGAACAGGGACTCAACATTGTCACCTGGTCACCGGAGACTTCAAATAGGTTCTCAAATGATGATTATTACAATATGGAACGCTTCGCATCGAAAGATAGAAAAAATAATTACAATATGTTTAAGTTTCCAGAAAATTTAGTAATTCCTCGAGGCTCAGAGAAAGGTCTAAACCTAACACTATTTATAATGATAACACCGCCAGATGATGATGAAGTTTTTGAAGATTCCATTCCTTTAAATAACTTATATGCAGATATTAATCATGTAGAAGATAAAAAACCTCTAGGATTTCCTTTTCATAGATCAGCTCGTGCTTACGACGAAGATGCTCCCAATTACAAATTTTACAACATTACAATTTATCATAAGCAGAATAATTCTGGAAAAAATGGTTATTTTTCACCTCATTTGTATTAATTATTATTAAACGTTGGTTAATTGGTTCACCTTGAGCCATTTCACTGATTTTAATAATTATAATTATGTATTAAGTTTCACGTTTTACAGGTTTCGTTATTAATATTTGTTTTCTGTTATTTCGTTTCTTCTATAATAATATATTACTTTATTTGTTCATTATTCAGTCCTACATTTTCTATCCTTCTTAAGGGCGTCCCAGGTACTGTTGAGTGCAACGTATGTTCGTTCAAACAACACTGCTTTAAAACCGTTGATCACAATAAGAATGAATCAATAAATTCTCCTCTATCGCTGATGCAGTTTAGAGCCTACATCTTACAGGCACAATTGCTCAACGTCAGATCCGGAACAGCTTACTGTAAGGCAAAGAATAAAATATTTTCTTTGACTCAAAAGATAGGACAAATAGAAACACTATGTAGCGTACTTACAGGATAGAGGTAATGCTACTAAAATATGAGTAAGAAGGTAATAGGACTATAGTGGCTTTCGCAATAATCACTGTGGAAATTCTTTATTAATTTTTTAATGTATCAAATTAAAATATCCTGTTATACAACAGCATATGTTTATTATACACGAATTTAAATGTCCAGTTAGAGTAACGAGTACCAAAGGACACAAGTAGCTTTCAGGACGTTCTAGTTAAAAAGTAACATCAGTCAACTCACAAAGAAGTAATTAGATTTTCATCATGAGTTAGTTAAAATAATGAATGATCTTTATTAGACTATTTATGCTCTACTTTATATGAGCAACATCTTCAAAAAAATAACGTCATCGTTTGTGACAAGGATAATGTTCAAAAGGGATTTTAAGAAATTGAACAAATAAATATGTCATGAAAACAAATTGCTAAATTTATAATAATATATTTTATATTATACATACATAATATATATATATATATTGACCTAAGATAAAATAATTCTACAAGGCTGATAAGAACTATTTAATATCTTACATCTTCTTCTGAGTGAAATAAGTGGGGACATTAAGCTGGTATGGGAAAAATTCGTCCTTGTGGTAAACTTCAACATCCTCGAAGAACATGTTGGGCTGTCTGAAGTAAGCCTCACGCACGGGACGGTCGAGTGGGTAACCGAATGGTTTGTTGTCTGTGATGTAGTTCTTCAGGGCTTCCTCGTCCTTGGTAACGCCGTTGTATGGGTATACTACCACGAACATCTGGAACGGATATCCACCGGGGGTACCCTTGGGCAGCATCAACCTCCTGGGCATGTTGTCGGGTACAACGGACATGTCATAAGGCACCTTGCCTTGGTCTAACCACTTGTAAATCTCGGTGATTGGAACGGAGTCGTCCTTGAAGAACATAAACTCGCTGGATTTGCGCACAACCTTGTTCTCGCCAGGGGCGAGTTTCTGGACAAACCAGTCCAGTTCGTAGAATTTCATCCAGTCTTCCTCGATGTTAACTGGGTATCCTTCGCTGTCGTACTTAGGTCCGATGAACACTTTAAAGACGGCGTCAGATGCGACATCTGACTTAACGTCAATTTCGACAGTAAATGGCTCATGGTTCAAGCGAGGCTGACGGATCATGTAGCCAGTAGGGTAAGATTTAAGCTCTTCCTGGCTGAAGAACACGCTGTTTGTGACATTGAAGTCGAAGAAGTCGAAGTAAGTGACCAGTTTGCTGACTTTCACGTCATTGATCTTGACACCGACGAAATGGAGATCATCATGAGTGTAAGGCTTCACGTATTCCTTGTAATCAATAAGGTACTTGACGATTCTTTGGTAAAGCTGGTAGAACGCAGGGTCACGCAGGGAAGTCTGGTAGAAGTCGAGAGCGCTCGGCATGAAAGTGTACCTGAAAGCAACAATTAGCTTTATATAACTGCGATTTAAGTAATAAAAGTAGCAAACACTACAAATAAAATCAATTTGTTTGTTTTGTGCAGAGCTTATGGCACATTTGTTGAGACTACTTACTTGTCAATAGGTTTGGGACTCGCGCCGAGCACTTGACGGGCGATGATTTCATAAGAGTACTGGTGTAAGTCCTTGTTGGCCTTCTCAGAGTACAAGTCTGTGTTCATGTGCCAGTAGTTGCCGATGTAGTTGATTTCCTTCTCAGCCTGTAAATATATAAGTCATGAATTAGGGTAACTAACTATGTAATTATACGACATCTAGGCACTTTGTTCGATCGATCGATACTTACAGTCTTGAAGTCACCCTTCTGCAAGAATTGGAAGAATGTCTTCTCATAGGTATCCAGGAAGCGGATGAATTCGTAGTTCCTCTCAGTGTGGACGTCGAAGTTGTTGCTCCTTTGAGTGTATGGCAGATAATTGCCGGTCAGTTGGGGATAGTATCCTGTTTTGAATTGGGAGTACCAAGAGAATTCGGGAATTTCGCCCAAACCGTTAGAAAGACGCTCCAAGTAGTAACGGGCCAGCAGTTTTTGGTAGTAGTAGAAGAAGACTTCTCCGAGACGGTCCTTCAATGTGCTGAGTTTATTGGTCTTCCACCAGAAAGGCATGTATGAGTGGAAGTAGTAGTAGTAAGAGTTCAGACCAACGTCTTCAGTGAAGTATGACAGTTTCTGTTCCTCATTGGGGTAAGTCAGGGAGGAGGAGTAGTTGGTGTAGTATACGTAATAGTCGTTCTCTTTCAGAACGCCGTATTGTTCGGCAAGTTTGGGATCAAGTATACCGTTTTGCATTTTGGTGCGGTACATCCTCAAGAGAGCCTCCTTGTTGAAGAAGAACTGCGGGTACACTTCATAAGGCGCCGGGAGGACGATGCCATTAGTGTCAGACCTCTGAAGAACGGCAATGTAGAACGCGTATAAGAACTGTTCTTCGTTCAGGTAAACCTTAGCCCAGGCCGCTGTTTTGTAGAAGGTGTCGAAGTCCTTAGCGTAGTACATAGCGTGGAAAAGAGCAATAGCCTCATCCCTCATCCTTTCGTAGAAAATTGAGAACTTGTGGTATTTCGGCATGAATCCAGTTCTGTAGAGAGCCAAGAATTCTTCGACAGCCTGCTTGTTCTGTAAATATGAAAATAATCTTCCATAAGCCATCATTCAAGCAGTCATTCCTTTGATGAGATGTGAAAAATAACGAATAAAATACTCACGCTGTACATGTCGATGTTAGCTTCAATGTTGTATTCCTTGCCAATTTTGTAGTACTCGGAATTTAAGTCGAGTTGTTCGGAATGTTCGAAAAGCGCCAGAATCTTCTTCTGGTACTTAACGAAATGAACATCAACTGTAAAAAATAAAACTGTTGTTGACAAACGATTTGAACAAAGACACATTAAAAGAACAGTAAAGTTTTTAAAAATTATAATTAGCATCAAAGTAAGTTTAGTTAGTTAAGCTGACTATAAAGTTAGCTGGATCAGTTTTCTTGCTCTATTGTATACAAAATCATTAATGATCTGCAAAACCAGCCATTTTGGTATCGCTTTGTATTCATAGCAGAAACAAGTGACACATTTTAAACTCTTGTAACATCAAGATGAACCTTTTAAGTACGAAGTCTAGAAGCTACAGATTAGACAATTAAGGTTTGAGAAAAAAATAAAAAATGTTCCTTTAAGAAATTTAGTGCTTTTTATGTATAAATTACTAGGAGAACCCGGTAGACGTTGTTCTACAGGTGTATATTGCAGCGCCATCTACAGGCTAGTTAAAGCAAAGTAGATCGCACAAAAACCCTCTTGATTATAAAACACTCAGATTTGCCAACTTTCACGGTGATCAGTTAAAGGGAGTTGCATTTTATCAATCTCATATACATATTATACCAACATCCATTTTTATGTTAATACTTGCTGGTAACCGGCGCATTGTTGCCGCAGAAGAAATAAATTCGCTTTTTCAAATACATTTGCTGATACGACACGTGCGCCACCTAGGTACTGTAAGTTAATTTTACTATGCCTATAACCTTCGCGCAAGTGCAAGCAATATCGCAATCAGATGAACAGTATGGCAGCGCTTAAAATACGAACAAACAGACATTGATTTTTATACGAGTATATTATATTAAGATATAAGTTCCATTTATATATACATATATGTAAATTTCTACAATAGATTCATGATTATTATCGACATCAAAAACAGACGCAGATCTAGAATTTTTTTAAAGGAGACTTTAGCAGTACCAGTAATCACGTTGCTTGTGAGTTTTTGGACTGCACAGAAAGTACCTGGTATTGCAGATGCTGCTATTCGTCCTCGACCAAAGATGTTCAAGTTGTCAAAAATGTTTGTACTACGAATTTGAAACACGAAACAGAATTTGAAAGAAAATCAAGTTCTTACCAGGCTTCAGTTTGATGTCATGGTGAGTAGGGATGGCTACGCCCATCGCCAGGGCGATCAGCCCCGAGAGGATCAAGACAGTCTTCATCGTTCCGACAACTGCTGGCAACTGTGCCTTACTGCTTGTTGATTGGCATTTTATAGGATCTTATATCGATGGTAGGTACAAGTATCGAGCATTTCATATCATAAAAATATTATGCTTTCTTTATCGTTATTCGTCATGACCTTTAATCTCAATGCGACAGTTTTTCGTATCATCTATCAATCCGAAACAGCTTCAGCGAAATCTGTGTCATATTCTTGTCCTACCGTAAGCTTTAACTTTAGAAACATCTTATAAAAGAAAAATATCCTCAATGTTCATTTTATTTTTCTTCATAACGAGAAAACAATAATAATTAGAAAGGCAATTTAGGCTATATTGTTTGCATTTCCAGTTATTTTATATGGTACCTATATAAAATCGAGAAGAATACCTTGCAGATCCTACAACAGGACAATATAAAATTCCACCATCCCATGAAATACCACCGCACACAAGTATTAATGTAGTGTACGAGTACAAGTAGTTCTACCAGGTCAGGGTTCGTGTGTATGTGCGATGTATGTTTGTCAACTGTACACATAATACCGATGAAATACTAGTGATGGGTGATATTAAAAAAAAAACACTCGTTGCAAACCAAGTTCTATCAACGAGCGAAAATCGAGGGTGGAGATACTATGCTTCTGTCTCTAATTTCACTATCTATAGTTCTCTTCAAACCAAAATATGACAATACAGGTGTTATTGCAGCAAAAATATTCAGTGAGGCGATAAGTTGTGATATATTACTATTCATATAGACCATATACAGATAATTAAGAATAATCGGACTCTAGGTGCCACGTTCCACAGAGTTTTGTATTTCTATGGAAAAGAGCGGGCTAGAAACTCCATGGTAACTTAAAAATAAAATCATGCATATTTTTTTTTTAATTTGCCCCCACTAGGATTTCTCTGTATCGTGGGTACCGTTAACAAACATACAATATGTCACATGGACATACAACCAGTACCTCTATTATGAGATTTTTACTATTTACTTTCATAGTAAATGTAAATTTTCATGCAAGCGATTTTAGTTCTTAACTTGATTATATTAGGGATTAGAGTCGCTAACATGACATCTCTATAATATAGTAAATAGTAAATCAAAACTTAAACATGACACATATGTATGTCACATAAGCGACTCTAATCCCTAATGTAACCAAAGGCCGGCAACGCACTTGTGACTCCTCCGGTGTTGCGGTTGTCCATGGGCGACGTTAATCGCTTACCATCAGGCGATCCGTCTGTTAGTTTGCCGCCTATGCCATAAAAAAAAATTAAAACTAAAACCGCTATCAAGAAAATTTACTTTACTTTGATAGTAAATAGTAAGAAAACTCGTGATAGCGGTACAGATTCAAAGCAACTATCTGTAAATCATACAAATATTTGTCCCGCGCGGGAATTGAGCCCACGACACATAGCGCAGAAAGATAATCCCCATAGCCACTGCCCCAATCGTTTATGTTTATAAAGATACATTGTTCTTGAAAAGTTATATGATTGCCATGGCAGCTATGAGTTACTAGTCTCAACAGATGGCACTCGTTCACTGGTATGTCAACTCTATATACCAATCCAAATGGGCCCAAGCCGTTTTATTTTATAAAACGTTCGTATTGAAAGGTGTCTCTATAATCTAGAACTCGTATTTGTATCTGTTTCTCAGCTGTTTTGTATTGCTTACCTATATAACAGTACACATAAGTCCATGGGAATACAGGATGCTGAGAAAGTCACCTGCACTACCTAAATTATTCGAAAAATTATGCGATTATGCATTAAGCTATTGGTACATCGCGAAGGGCGAATTGAAATGAGATGAAATTGTTTATTTTGCAATAAGGATTTTTCAATCAAACTGAAAGTCAATCAAATCAATCAAATTTTCAATCAAAGTGAAAGTCAGCAATCTGATGACTTACTTTAACTTCTTCGAATTCAATATAACCAGCTTAAAAGCTAGTTATATCATCCGGCTAGCCTTTTCCTAACTAAATTAGGGTTGACCGGTTGCAGCTGAATATCAGTATTTTACACAGACCGACTACCATCTGATCTCCGTCGAGACACTGATACTCTAAGGTTATGCTGGTTGTCAGACTATTGGGGCTGCTGACACCAGTAACAACTTTCATAAGTTTTCGTATGACTGCTTAACATGGTTTCCGAGACACGGAGGAGCCTTAGTGTGTTAAAAATTGTTACCCATTCAAGGAATCACCGAAGCAAGCGTTGTTTAACCTCGCAGATAGACCGGTCTCCAAAGTTAGGGTAAGTAGCTATGTGGTTAAGAGCCTCTATTAGGCCACATTACACACATACATCTCAGTTCTGTATTCTGCATCGCTTCACCGTTGCAAGCAATTGCCTGAAGTAATGTCATAATTATGTTATACAAGACAAGCAATAATGAACGCTGATGAAGGCGCCACTAGGGTGGCAACATAACACATATTTTTATTCATATGGAGTAGTTATAGAACCAAACCAGAAAGGCAAATTTTAATTTAAAAAAAAACATTTTATATGCCAGTTGTCTGGCGGAACATCCAGTACCTCTACTATGAGTTTTTTACTATTTACTTTCATAGTAAATGTAAATTTGCATGCAAGCGATTTTAGTTCTTAACTTAGTTACATTAGGGATTAGAGTCGCTAACATGACATCTCTATAAAATAGTAAATCAAATCTTTACTATGATATTAAATAGTAAGAAAACTCGTGATAGTGGTACAGGACTATACCTTTTCTACCACCATATGTAACATGTTTAGTGCAAATAAACATTTAATTTTATTCCATTTCATAACTTATACTATATAGTCAGAATCTCTATCTTCTTCATAAGAAAACACTATTTTGGCACGTGGCAACTCAAGGGAAAAAAACTCCATTATTATTCTTTTAAATTCAAGTTAATTTCATACTTATAAATACATTGTTTTCTCAAAGTTCGTACTATTCAACTGACCTTTTAAGGCATTTTGTAATTAAATGTTTTAAACTTATATGTTTTATAACTTGTTATTTATTGACATTACGTGTTTTAAAGTGTCATCTAATTATTTTATCATCGTCCTTCAGTACCCCATATTAGTATCCCATATCGCGCCAAATAATTGCATTCAGGTTTTAATGTTTTTCTACCATCGGCACTCCTTATTTGCAAAGTACTTGAGAAATAACAATAAGTTAAATAAATAAATATATGACAGTGAATAGTGACATAAAATAAATAGATTCAAGTAATACTTTACTGATGTATTTATTATGATTTGTGAGCGACAAGTTCAAAAAAGTAACTTCATATTTGGAGAATGTGTTAAAAAGGAGTGATTTGTGAAAATTGAAAAGAATATCATATAATTATAAAAAATAATATTTTATTTTATACATACATATATACATAAATTTCAACCTAAGATAAAATAATTCTACAAGGCTGATAAGAACTATTTAATATCTTACATCTTCTTCTGAGTGAAATAAGTGGGAACATTAAGCTGGTATGGGAAAAATTCGTCCTTGTGGTAAACTTCAACATCCTCGAAGAACATATTGGGCTGTCTGAAGTAAGCCTCACGCACGGGACGGTCGAGTGGGTAACCGAAGGGTTTGTTGTCTGTGATGTAGTTCTTCAGGGCTTCCTCGTCCTTGGTAACGCCGTTGTATGGGTATACTACCACGAACATCTGGAACGGATATCCACCGGGGGTACCCTTGGGCAGCATCAACCTCC
Source organism: Shargacucullia verbasci (assembly GCA_947562105.1). Lineage (NCBI taxonomy): Eukaryota > Metazoa > Arthropoda > Insecta > Lepidoptera > Noctuidae > Shargacucullia > Shargacucullia verbasci. Next base: position 6,657,045 of record OX387296.1, read on the forward strand.
TGGGCATGTTGTCGGGTACAACGGACATGTCATAAGGCACCTTGCCTTGGTCTAACCACTTGTAAATCTCGGTGATAGGAACGGAGTCGTCCTTGAAGAACATAAACTCGCTGGATTTGCGCACAACCTTGTTGTCGCCAGGGACAAGTTTCTGGACAAACCAGTCTAGTTCGTAGAATTTCATCCAGTCTTCCTCGATGTTAACTGGGTATCCTTCGCTGTCGTACTTAGGTCCGATAAACACCTTGAAGACGGCGTCAGATGCGACATCTGACTTAACGTCAACTTCGACAGTAAATGGCTCATGGTTCAAGCGAGGCTGACGGATCATGTAGCCAGTAGGGTAAGATTTAAGCTCTTCCTGGCTGAAGAACACGCTGTTTGTGACATTGAAGTCGAAGAAGTCGAAGTAAGTGACCAGTTTGCTGACTTTGACGTCATTGATCTTGACACCGACGAAATGGAGATCATCATGAGTGTAAGGCTTCACGTATTCCTTGTAATCAATGAGGTACTTGACGATTCTTTGGTAAAGCTGGTAGAACGCAGGGTCACGCAGGGAAGTCTGATAGAAGTCGAGAGCACTCGGCATGAAAGTGTACCTGAAAGCAACAATTAGCTTTATGTAACTGCGATTTAAGTAATAAAAGTAGCAAACACTTTACAAATATAATCAATTTGTTTGTTTTGTGCAGAGCTTATGGCATATTTGTTGAGACTACTTACTTGTCAATAGGTTTGGGACTCGCGCCGAGCACTTGACGGGCGATGATTTCATAAGAGTACTGGTGTAAGTCCTTGTTGGCTTTCTCAGAGTACAAGTCTGTGTTCATGTGCCAGTAGTTGCCAATGTAGTTGATTTCCTTCTCAGCCTGTTAATATATAAGTCATGAATTAGGGTAACTAACTACGTAATGATACGACATGTAGGCACATTGTTCGATCGATCGATACTTACACTCTTGAAGTCACCCTTCTGCAAGAATTGGAAGAATGTCTTCTCATAGGTATCCAGAAAGCGGATGAATTCGTAGTTCCTCTCAGTGTGGACGTCGAAGTTGTTGCTCCTTTGAGCGTATGGCAGATAATTGCCGGTCAGTTGGGGATAGTATCCTGTTTTGAATTGGGAGTACCAAGAAAATTCGGGAATTTCGCCCAAACCGTTGGAAAGACGCTCCAAATAGTAACGAGCCAGCAGGTTTTGGTAGTAATAGAAGAAAACTTCTCCGAGACGGTCCTTCAATATGCTGAGTTTGTTGGTCTTCCACCAGAAAGGCATGTATGAGTGGAAGTAGTAGTAGTAAGAGTTCAGACCAACGTCTTCAGTGAAGTATGACAGTTTCTGTTCCTCGTTAGGGTAAGTCAGGGAGGAGGAGTAGTTGGTGTAGTATACGTAATAGTCGTTCTCTTTCAGAACTCCGTATTGTTCGGCAAGTTTGGGATCGAGTATACCGTTTTGCATTTTGGTGCGGTACATCCTCAAGAGAACCTCCTTGTTGAAGAAGAACTGCGGGTACACTTCATAAGGCGCTGGGAGGACGATGCCATTAGTGTCAGACCTCTGAAGCACGGCAATGTAGAACGCGTATAAGAACTGTTCTTCGTTCAGGTAAACCTTAGCCCAAGCCGCTGTTTTGTAGAAGGTGTCGAAGTCCTTAGCGTAGTACATAACGTGGAAAAGAGCAATAGCCTCATCCCTCATCCTTTCGTAGAAAATTGAGAACTTGTGGTATTTCGGCATGAATCCAGTTCTGTAGAGAGCCAAGAATTCTTCGACAGCCTGTTTGTTCTGTAAATATGAAAATAATCTTCCATAAGCCATCATTCAAGGAGCCATTCCTTTGATGAGATGTGAAAAATAACTAACAAAATACTCACGCTGTACATGTCGATGTTAGCTTCAATGTTGTATTCCTTGCCAATTTTGTAGTACTCGGAGTGTAAGTCAAGTTGTTCAGAATGTTCGAAAAGCGCCAGAATCTTCTTCTGGTACTCGACGAAATGAGCATCAACTGTAAAAAATAATTAGTTATTGAAAAATTACCTGAACAGAGACTATTTGGATTTCTTGAAATTTGAATACGACATAACATAACATCACGCCTGTATGCCCCAAAGGGTTAAGGAGAGGTGTACGGTTGTACACCCATATTTAGCCGATGCCGATATTAAGTCCCAGATCGAGCCTTTTGCATTTTACTGGGCACAGTTCCAGACCCCGTGATGAAATTGAGAATTTCGATCCAGAAAAACCCAATAAATCTTTACCTGACCTGGGATTCGAACCCAGAACATCACGCCACACCACGTGACCACTAGACCAGTGAGATAGTCATTCAAGAATTCGGAAATACTCAATTGAAATTGATACCTCTAAGCCATCTACATATATTAATAGTCACCTGTGACATTTTTGCTTTATTGCACCCAAGAGCATTAATCTCTGGCCTAGCCAGTGAGCTATGTTAGGACTGTTTTTAGTCTTACGAAATACAAGTGGAACGGCGAAAAGTTTTAGCTACACTTGATCTATTTTATCATTTATAACTTAATTATAAATAGCGGTCTCTTTAAGAATATAAGTGCTTTCCATGTGATAACAATATTCTTAAGCTCATGATTGTTATCAATTTCAAAAACCTGTTGCAATAATACTAAATATAAATTTAAATCAAATAAAGTTCTTACCAGGCTTCAGTTTGATGTCATGGTGAGTAGGGATGGCTACGCCCATCGCCAGGGCGATCATCCCCGAGAGGATCAAGACAGTCTTCATTGTTCCGACAACTGCTGGCAACTGTGCCTTACTGCTAGTTGATTGCCATTTTATACTATCATCTGTCGGTTCACCAGGTATGATAAATTTGATGTCATTAAAATGTTATGCTTTCTATATCGTTATCAGTCACCTTTGACTCAATGCGACCATTTTTCAAAACAAAATAACTTTTACAAAATCTGTGAAGTAATCTTATCTTAGTGTGAGTTTCAGTTTTAAAAGAATCTTATTGACAAAGGTCAATATATTTTGCGTTGGTAAAGAGTATTTTTTCATTAATGTTTTGGTAGATTTTGGCAGATGACGTTAGCTCTTAACCTAGTATAAACGCACTACTCATTTTATCAATGAATGATTCCCAATAGCGTTCCAAGAGTAACAAATTAAACAACCAGGTTAGGACGCAATAGATGCATATCTCAAATGCACGGAACAACTACATAATATATCTCAGACCTCTTTTATTTTAATGATAGCTCAGATGCTTTGACTTTAATTCCATATATGAACCATATTTCAGGATCAGGTGTTAGTGATCAGACTGCAACACTATAGTCTAAATTGTTTATAAATATTAATATTCAATCACGTCACATTCTCAACTTAGCAATTCAGGTAAACGCTCATAATTTCTGTCTCATAATGATGTCTTAAACATATTCGCAAATCACTTCTTCCTGAAAGCGATTGTGATCAAATTGTAGCCGTTATATTCAGGAATTAACAAACAAACAAACAAGGCTGATAGGTAGCTGTAGATTTGTCATGTAACACCATCTATAAAACACGAAGTAATTTCTTAGTGAACAGAAATTCTTTGTGATTGCTCTTATCTACATAATATATTTCGTAATAGCAGAAAAAAAACCTCTTAACTACGTAACTTTACGTATTCGTCATAACTAAATGACGAATATGTATACCTATGTATATAACATTTTGAAATTATTATTGATAAGAAACTTGACGCAAAGTTGGAGTCCTCAGATAGCCTGAATATATCACATAACGCAAAAAAGAAACACAAACAATAGAAAAAAAATCTCGTTATACAACATTGATTTTAGCTGTTTGCAGTTTTGTTGTTACTGCAAGCATACTGTTATCGTGAAGAGAACATCTGTATCAATTATTTTCTGGCGTTATTTGGAGAAGAGACAATGTCTGTGCTTTTAATCGCTCGTCATCACATGACCATACCATGACAATCAATTACTTTTAAAGCATTTTTTTTCTCTCAACGCTGCCGTACGCTAACAAAGAATAAGTGATGATTTTTTTTATGAGAATATTAAACCTCTTTATTACACACATTATCATCATCCGCCTAGCCTTTTCCCAACTGCATTGGGGTTGGCTTTCAATCTAACCGATTGCGGCCGAATATCAGTATTTTACACGGAGCGACTGCCAGCTGACCTCCGTCGAGACACTGATAAATAATCTAGGGTTAGATTGCTAATCAGTCGTTTTGGGCTGATGATACTCGTAACGACTGTCATAGGTTTTTGTATAACACCGAGGATCAACTGCTTAACATGTTTTTCGAGGTATGGAAGGGAGTTTATCTCTAAAAAATCGTCACTCATCCAAGGGCTGACCGCGGCAAGCGCTACTTAACTTTGCAGATCGACTGATCTGCACTGTGGCTACGTAGCTACGAGTCCCTCTTAGACACATCTCAATTCCGCATTCCGAATCACATCTCTGTTGCATGCAATTGCCGAAGTAATGTAATACATATGTAGGTACCTACCTAAATCATGTAATATTAAAGTAGTTATCTAATTGTGTCCATGAACTTAAAGTTACCCTGAACAAATCATAGATTGTGACAGTTGTGTTTTTTTACTTTGCTTTTTCTTTTTTTTTAATAAAACGTTGGAACCCTTGGAATAATTTATGTATCGTGGGTGCGTTTACAAATACTCATATGCACTAACGCCCAAACCTAGTACAACTATCTGTATGCCACACAAATATTTAGGAATATAAGGGAATCTAACCTGTGACGCCAATTGCACCGTTTTCATTTAAAACGTTTTCCGTAAGCCGTTATGCGACACATAGTAGACAATAGAAAATCCTTTGTCTGCGTGCGTTGGCAAGCATTTGCAGCTTATTGAAATAAATGTTTTACAAGTAAACATTTGAAGATAAATTAAATAAACAAATTTAGCTCGGGATTTTAAAGCTGAGTTTTCAATAGCTGGATAACTAAGGTTTTCCTCTAATGGATCTATACAAAAACTGTTCTTATTCCAAATTAAAAACTAGATAACGGATAGAATACGGGAATAAAATTTAGCGTTGAAAACCCGGACCTACGCACGAATGCAAGTTATCTAGTTGTTAATTTGAATTAAGAAGAGATTTTGTATGGACGTATCTAAGCTTTATCCAGCTTTTGAAGAAATAACCATATCGTTGTTAAAGTTCTAACACCACGTAAGGCATTTTTTGGCGGTTTCGACATTTTGATCGTATTTGCTAGAGAATCTAAAGACGCGTTGTTTCAATCAATCAGAAACAAGCATCGTCCAATAGAAACTCGTAAAATGAAATGAATATAATATGGTATCGTACTGGTGTCTATGTAAAATTATGCAGTTTTTTCACTCTCCTGAAAAGTTGCTTTGACTTTCGTGGTTTTAGAACTTCAACGACGATATGTAAACTAACAATAAATTATTATATATAAACAAATATCTGTTGTTTCCGAAGTCCCAGGCTTATTTTAAATTAAGTGCGATAAACGGCAATTTGGGTGCATCTCGATAATTCCACAAGTCGAGCGGGTATCTCATGGTTTGATAAAATAATTTAAACAAAAGTTCTTATTGATAAAACTTATATAACAAAGTAGAGTGCAGTGAAAATAGCATGAGGAATACTGACGCGATAACAGCATCCGTGTCACTGTCATCAAAATTAATGAACTTTACTGGTTTTGGTGATATGCTTACATATTATTATAATAGGTATTATCCATCATCTGTCTGGCTTTTTCCCAACTACATTAGTTCGCGGCCATCTACCAGGCACAGTTCCATGCGTGCAGGCGTGCTGCTAATGAGAATTTCCATACAGAAAAACTCAATAACGCTTTGCCCGACCCGGGAATCGAACCCAGAATCTCACGCTCAGCAATTGTGCTTGCGACCCTTAGACCAATGAATATGATAATGATAATTTTAGTATTTTATTAATAGTACCATCAAAAATGATAATGAGGATTATAAAAGAAGCAGTTATATCGACGGTGGAAAGGAAAAAAATACCAAGCGACATTTTGATTCTAATTATATATATAACTCAATATCGACCAAATTGTCGCTTGGTAAATTTTTCCTTTCCACCGTCAATGTATAGACAAAGTATGGATATTATTTAAAAATCATAGTTCGATTTGTAAATTGTAAAACTAGCTAACAATGTAAGTCCTATTTTTGAAAAATGACATACATGTAAAATATTAAAGTTAATATGCATTGGAGTAGCTTATAAACAGGTTATCATTTGTCGGTTCTGAATCCATACAAACAAACCCTATTTGTATGGAATTAGAAGTAATACACGGAGGAGTAATCCATGGTTAAGAAAGGTATTCTCCCTTTTATAGAGCCGCCGCCGCCGGCCGGCTGGCTATGAAAGGGCTTTTTAAATATAACTTTTTGTAAGCATCGACCACTCAATGTAAATTGGTTGGGTTTTCCTAGAACTTGCGCACTGTTATAGAAACAGTTCTGTTACGATTACATAATTGACATAGTTCATTTTGGCAAATTCGTTCAGGTTTTTTCATGATAATCAGGGGTAAATGTCATAATGAACATCAGTCATCAATAAAAAGGTCTCCTTCATTCTTTCAATCTACCTACTTTATCCATTTCAAATTGGTATAGATCAAATAAGTATTCGGTTACCCTATGGATTATGTAACCTCTTGGTCGTGTAAACCCTTTCCTAACACCAGTGATAGGGTAACCCTTTCAATGAATAACCAGTTGCAAGGGGTTACCCCTTCTTTTGAGATACCCAATTGAAGAGGTTATTCTCTTGAAGGGGTTTTTCAGGGTAACCGTATGGTTATTCTTTTAAGAGGCCGCATAGAGGAGGCATACATTTTGAATGCTAGTGTGTGCGTGCAGGCACTGGTCACTTTAGTGTGTATTTTACTGTGCAGTGTTTGCGTGCGTAGGTATTTGTTTGCTAAATCGTTTGTAATATTCCGGACTCTACGGACCTTTGACGGATTTGAATTGAATAACCTAGTACATTCTTAAGACTTTTGTTTTGTTTACGGTTTGGTTGGGTGTTTGACATGGACTCATGAAATTAAATTAGTTATTATTGCAGTTAGGATTTTTCAATCACTTACAGGTCATGTTAGGATATAATCTCACAGTTAGCTAACTATACATGTGCTTGTACATGCTAAGCATAAAATACAAAAAAAAAATTTAACTCGAGTGTTATGTACAATTCTTGCAATTCAAGATCGTGCATCATTTTACACTTATATCATTGTGATAAGGTATAAATTGGAATGATTGACGTGCGTTCATGAAATACGACATCTACCCGATCTACCCATAGGTACAGCGTAAGCCGACTATGGGCCGCGCGTCCCATATTACGTCATTCAAAAATAACTTATTGTCCAATACTTAAGGTTCACAAGATCTGTCATTGTTGCTAACCTTGAAGCCAAAATATTATAATAAATATTATTTTTCAACACATTTACTCGTAAAGTGGCTCTTATTGCACTGCTTTTAAGTCGCATTATGCAACTTATGAAACAACGTGCTTTGTATACCTACCTGCTTGTATGTCCTTTCAAATGATCTAGAAAAGATTACAAATTCCTTTGCGTTTCAATAATACCTACATCGTACCTATATTGCGAACGGCGTAGCAAAATCTTTATACCTATCACCAAACCGTGTCGTCGCGTCGCTTTCGCTATTTATGGATGGCGCGTTTTTGGTCTGCCTCATTGGTCTAGTGGTTGCAAGCGCGACTGCTGAGCGTGATGTTCTGAGTTCGATTCCCGGGTCGGTCAAAGTATTATTGGGTTTTTCTGTATGGAAGTTCTCAGTAGCAGCATGGAGTCTAGATCTGTGCCCGGTAGATGGTATGGCTCGCCCCTATTTAATTTTCATCGGACTCAATAATGCCATCGAGTGCTTTATATATTAGAAAAAGGCACGAATATCTACCAAAGCTTTATTTAATTGTGTGAACAAACTTGTGAACTTACATCAAGTTTGGAGGGATTTGCAAAAAAGGTCACAAAAAACGCAAGAAGTATTGAAGGGCTGTCCGAGCTATTTATAATTTTGGTCGAAGGGTGTCGCTGAGACACAGATTTAAGGAAATTAATATTCTAACTGTAGCGTCACAATATATATTTGAAAATTTAATATATGTTTATAAAAATATTTCCAACTTTGTCAAACTGTCTGATACTCATTCTTTGAACACTAGGAATAAACACAACCTTGCCACAGTATAAGTATTCCAACAGTAGGCTGACGCCTTTGATGTCGGGCGATGCCGCCGCCTGTGTAGGGATTTACGCAACTGCGGAAGGGTTGTCACAAATTGAAAAAGATACATATATACCTAATCATTAATATCATGTTTTTTAAGTCTTAGTTTTTTAAGTCGTCAGCACCCCAAGAAACCTTGAAAACGATACCCATATCTATACTTTTCAAAAATGCATATCCGCCATCTTGGATTTCAAAATGGATGCCATATTCAAAATCAGCACCCCAAGAAACCTTGAAAACGATACCCATATCTATATGTTTCAAAAAATGCATGACCGCCATTTTGGATTTCAAAATGAATGTTCTATAAGTTTCATTTCGTGTGACAGCACCCTGAGAGACCTCAAAACATTCGATCTTATAAAAACAAAACGTTTCGGGGTGTGCAATATACTCGGTATTTTTACGAACGCCATTTTGTTTACGTTCGCACATGCACGCAGTGGCGATCCGAGGGGGAGGTTCGTGGGATTGATGACCCCCCCTCCCCCCAATAGCACACGTCAAATTGACAAACCTAAAAATAGACAATTTACTAAAATTTTAAACAAATCGTTAAATTCTTGCCTAAAGTCTAAACAATTAAATCAAAAACAGGTAGATTTTTTTTTAATTTATAAATCAAACCCACGATCCTATGCCAACCCCCCAGTCCAATGACAGCACATGTCGTATGCACCATATTAATAATAAATTGATATATCTAAAATATCAAATACTGGATAGCCCTCAAAGTCGTGTCCCAAGCTACTAAGTGCGGTGAAGTATGCAGCTGGGGCTCGCCTCACCCGCGTCTCACCCCTCACACCCCGCACGATTGCTCTGTCTAGACGTCTTCGTCGACTGACTGAAGGGTTTATAGACTGTGACCTTGCTGTACATGCTACGCGCCTCCACAGAATAAGCAACTCGTTCATGGGACAATGTATACGCTTTTACAGTAAACTTCCCAATGATATACGTAATTTAACATTAAAGAAGTTCAAAATTGTAATTAAATCTAAACTTTGTAAAAAAGGATACTATAAAATTTCGGACTATTTAGATGACAAAAACGCTTGGGATTGAACCGCTCTTTAGCCTTTCCTTTTTTTTTATATACAATTTTTGCCATTAATTATTATATTATTTACTTCATTATTTTGATATTGTAATGTCGTTTAAATTGAAATGATTTCTTATATATAACCGCTATACATTGTAAATGTGAGTGAGATCTAGGCTGAGCGCTCTTCATTTCATTAATTCTCACGATAACTGATGCATGCTTGCACTCTGTTGCGACAGGTTAGCTCAAATAGTTATGGCACTTTCTTCAAAAGGCTATTCCACCCTATATTTGTCTCACATAAACCTTTACATAATTACAATCTGTCTGGACTTTAAAATAGACTTTGACCTCTGAGTTTGTTTCGGCGTTTCTTCTCAGGGATAGTCATAGGAAATGCCGACGCCATCTAGTTTAAAAAAGACGTGTAAAAGTGATTGAAAAATCCTAATTGCAAAATAAATAATTTCATTTCATTTCATTTCATTACCGGTAACTTTTTTATGGTTAAATCAATATTATAATTTTTTTACATTACTAGAATATGTCCTTAACAATATGGCAAAAAAAAAATATTCAAAAATGTAATAAACTATTTTTAAAAGACTTTTTGAAAGTACCATATAAACTGACCCGCAACTCGGCGCGAGATCAGTGCCAGCCGAGGCTTTCTAAGCTAAGGATGTGTCGCTCTGCGCTCCGTTTTTTCGAAGAAAATATTACGATTCTGAATCAATAAATTGGAATAAATCTAGTCCAAAACATATTGATACTTTGGGTAGAGAAGTAAACAGATGAATTATTTTTGACGACTTTTTATGAAAATTTGTACAATAATTGTTCATAGTCCTCTTATACTTCTTAGTAAGGAGCCATGATGGTGGAGCCGATGGCATCGAAGACCTGATTATGGATCCTGAAGGTTACAGGAACTCGGTAACTGTTTATAGTAGAATCAGCGTGTTCAGGCTTGTTTCATTTGTCTCGATCGGTACTTTTATCCTAACTAGTGCTGATGCCCTGATGATGCTTACGATGATGGGAAGTGTTTACAGGAACTCGGTTACTGTTTATAATAGAACGATCGTCTTAAGGCTTGTTTCATTCGTCTCCATAGGTACTTCTATCCTATTGCTAATGACCCGATGATGATAATGATGATGATGATGAAAGGTGATTACAGGAACTCGGTTACTGTTTATAGTAGAACCACCGTGTTTAGACTTGTTTAATTTGTCTGGATAGGTACTTTTATCCTAACTAGTGCCGATGACCTGATGATAATGATGATAATGGGAGGTGTTTACAAGAACTCGGTTACTGTTTATAGTAGAACCATCGTGTTTAGGCTTATTTCATTTGTCTCGATAGGTACTTTTATCCTAACTAATGCTGATGACCTGATAATGATGATGATGATGATGGGAGGTGTTTACAGAAACACTGTTACTATTCATAATAGAACCACCGTGTATAAGCTTGTATCTTTTGTCTCGATAGGTACTCTTATCCTAACTGTTGTCGACCTGATTATTTGTTGATGACCTGATGATGGTGGGAGGTGATTACAGGACCTCGGCTATTGTTTACAGTAGAACCACGGTTTTTAGGTTTATTTGATTTAGTATAATGCCGATTACCTGATGATGAGGTGTTTGAGTTTAGGAATTTGTATTAATTTAATCAGGTCTGGGAAACAAAGAGCTTTTTGTTTATTCGGGAAAATAAATAAAATAATAAGTAATTTACACAATATGTATCTTGATTATTGATATAATAATTCGCCACCGGAAATATGAATTACTGTAAGCGACAAAATGCAAGTTTTAGGAAATCGCAAAAAACTTAATTTTTTTTTGGATATAACCTTGTATTTCTTTCAACTTCAATGGTATCATAATAGTAAATATACCATTATTCTTATATTTTTGCGCTCTATTTTTCCTATAAAACAGGATTTCGATAACTCTTTTAGTTTCAGATATAGCCATTACTGTAAGGGAAAAATTATTTTCAACAGTTATTAAGGCAATTTATTATCATAAAAATCTTTAAGTCAAAATATAATGTAAAGGCCATTAAGTTTTGTAATTATTTAGGGTATAATAAACTAAAAAATATCAAAAAGGCAAAAAAGATCAACCTCGCCAGCGCGCGCTTTAAGCATTGCCTCCTCACAATCCGTACGCACACACACAAGCGGGCGAACGGTCGCGCGCTGTAAATACCTAATTTCGCTCGCCACCGCGCGGCGTAAACGCTCTTAAGAACTATTTCACATCTTACATCTTCTTTTGGGTGAAATAAGAGGGAACATTAAGCTGGTATGGGAAAAATTCGTCCTTGTGGTAAATCTCAACGTCCTCGAAGAACATGTTGGGCTTTTTGAAGAAAGCCTCACGCACGGGACGGTCGAGTGGGTACCCGAAGGGTTTGTTGTCTGTGACGTAGTTCTTCAGGACTTCCTCGTCCTTGGTAACGCCGTTGTATGGGTATACTATCACGAACATCTGAAACGGATATCCACCGGGGGTACCCTTGGGCAGCATCAACCTCCTGGGCATGTTGTCGGGCACAACGGACATGTCATAAGGCACCTTGCCTTGGTCTAACCACTTGTTAATCTCGATGATGGGAATGGAGTCGTCCTTGAAGAATATAAACTCGCTGGATTTGCGCACAACCTTGTTCTCGCCAGGGGCGAGTTTCTGGACAAACCAGTCCAGTTCGTAGAATTTCATCCAGTCTTCCTCAATGTTAACTGGGTATCCTTCGCTGTCGTATTTAGGTCCGATGAACACTTTGAAGACGGCGTCAGATGCGACATCTGACTTAACGTCAACTGTAACAGTGAATGGCTCGTGGTTCAGACGAGGCTGACGGATCACGTAGCCAGTAGGGTAAGATTTAAGTTCTTCCTGGCTGAAGAACACGCTGTTTGTTACACTGAAGTCAAAGAAGTCGAAGTAAGTAACCAGTTTGCTGACTTTCACATCGTTGATCTTGACACCGACGTAATGGAGATCATCGTGAGTGTAAGGCTTCACGTATTCCTTGTAATCAATAAAATACTTGACGAGTCTTTGGTAAAGCTGGTAGAACGCAGGGTCACGCAGGGAAGTCTGGTAGAAGTCGAGAGCGCTCGGCATGAAAGTATACCTAAAAGCAACAATTAGCTTTATGTAACTGCGATTTAAGTGCTTAAAGTAGCACTTTACAAAATATAATCGTTTTTCTCGTTTTGCGCAAAGCTTATGGCAAATTTGTTGAGACTATTTACTTGTCAATCGGTTTGGGACTCGCGCCGAGCACTTGACGGGCGATGATTTCATAAGAGTACTGGTGTAAGTCCTTGTTGGCCTTCTCAGAGTACAAGTCTGTGTTCATGAGCCAGTAGTTTCCGATATAGTTGACTTCCTTCTCAGCCTGTAAATATATAATTCATGAATTAGGGTAACTAACTATGTAATGATACGACATGTAGGCACTTTGTTCGATCGGTCGATACTTACAGTCTTGAAGTCACCCTTCTGCAAGAATTGGAAGAATGTCTTCTCATAGGTATCCAGGAAGCGGATGAATTCGTAGTTCCTCTCAGTGTGGACGTCGAAGTTGTTGCTCCTTTGAGTGTATGGCAGATAATTGCCGGTCAGTTGGGGATAGTATCCTGTTTTGAATTGGGAGTACCAAGAAAATTCGGGAATTTCGCCCAAACCGTTAGAAAGACGCTCCAAGTAGTAACGGGCCAGCAGTCTTTGGTAGTAGTCGAAGAAGACTTCTCCGAGACGGTCCTTCAATATGCTGAGTTTGTTGGTCTTCCACCAGAAAGGCATGTATGAGTGGAAGTAGTAGTAGTAAGAGTTCAGACCAACGTCTTCAGTTAAGTATGACAGTTTCTGTTCTTCATTGGGGTAAGTCAGGGAGGAGGAGTAGTTGGTGTAGTATACGTAATAGTCGTTCTCTTTCATAATGCCGTATTCTTCGGCAAGTTTGGGATCGAGTATGCCGTTTTGCATTTTTGTACGATACATCCTCAAGAGAGCCTCCTTGTTGAAGAAGAACTGCGGGTACACTTCATAAGGTGCCGGGAGGACGATGCCGTTAGTGTCAGATCTCTGAAGCACGGCAATGTAGAACGCATATAAGAATTGTTCTTCGTTCAGGTCAACCTTAGCCCAGGCTGCGGTTTTGTAGAAGGTGTCGAAGTCCTTAGCGTAATACATTACGTGGAATAGAGCAATAGCCTCATCCCTCATCCTTTCGTAGAAAATTGAGAACTTGTGGTATTTCGGCATGAATCCAGTTCTGTAGAGAACCAAGAATTCTTCGACAGCCTGCTTGTTCTGTAAATATGAAAATAATCCTTCCATGAGCTATCATTCAAGGAGCCATTCCTTTGATGAGATGAGAAAAATAACTAATAAAATACTCACGCTGTACATGTCGATGTTAGCTTCAACGTTGTATTCCTTGCCAATTTTGTAGTAGTCGGAGTGGAAGTCAAGTTGTTCGGAATGTTCGAAAAGCGCCAGAATCTTCTTCTGGTACTCGACGAAATGAGCATCAACTGTAAAAAATAATTAGTTATTGAAAAAATACCTGAACAGAGACTATTGGGATTTCTTGAAATTTAAACATAACGTAGCATCACGCCTGTATACGTATGTACGTTTGTACACCCACATTTAGCCGATGCCATTTTTAAGTCACAGTTCCAGACCCCGTGCTGATGCTGAGAATTTCGATCCAGAAAAACCCAATAAAACTTTACTTGACCTGGAATTCGATCCCCATGCCAGAACATGACGCTCATCAGTTGGCCAATTTTATTCTTACTATACATAAATAAAATCATTGAAATAACAAATCATAAATGCATATTATTTGCTGATGATATATCTATTGTTGTATCATCCAATAAAAAAATTCATTGAATTAATGACCATGAAAATGATATAAACAATACAGTTGACATCCTAATTAACTGGCTTAACATAAACAATTTGAAAATAAATCTGATCTGAAAAATCCGTATATATACAGTTTAACTAATTTTATAATCACAAATACAATATAAAACTAAATATACCTAAAATTAAATCCGTAACACACACTAACTTTCTAGGAGTTACTATATATGAAGACTTAAACTGGAAAATGCATGTAGATAATGTGTCAGGCAAAATAAATAGATTTGTCTATGCGCTCAAAACAGTAAAAAACGTAACAAACTTAAAAACAGCTTTATTATCTTACCACGCATATGTTGAATCAATACTACGTTATGGAGTTGTAGTGTGGGGCAACAGTACCGAACAAAATAGAACACTTGTTGCTCAAAAAAAATGCATCAGAGCCATATACGGGCTTCAACCCGAAGAATCGTGTCAACCAGTATTTAAACTTGGTTTGTTACCGCTACATTGCCTATGAAATAAGCATGTTCATATGGAAACACAAAGAGTTATTTAAAACAGCAAATGAGGTAAACCCTCGAAATTGGCGAGATCCGCACAGGCTCGTACTAAGCGACGCTCCTAGGCTTATTAAAATATAATAAAACCTGCTTGGCTGTGTGCGTGCGTATTTATAACAAATTATATAGTAACCTCAAAACGTTAAAAATAAGATATTCTTTTAAAACTAAATTAAGAGAATGGTTAAATGAAAATAACTTCGATAGTGTAAAAGAATTACTTGAAAAGAAATAATGTTTATTGTTTCTATAAAAGAAAAATTTGCATGCTATGTTTAATCTTAGCAAAACATGTTTGCTCTGTCATGTATTGTAAGACCTTTTTATACCATGTTTTATGCAAATAAATATTACTATTATTATCTTCTTTATTCCTTTAAATATACATATTAATTACATTTTTAAATATTTGTATAAAGAATATAAAAACATTTAAAAATATAAAAAATAGTAGCCCACCGGTATCTGGAACAGGGTCCAAGCTACCGGCGGTCAGGGCTCCAGAGAGAGGAACCTCCTAACAATGCGAGCCGTGTCAAGAAGTACCGCCCTCTGAATCAGGCCCTTGACCTAGCCGCCCAACGAGAGCCTCCTCAGGTGCTGGTCGATGCTCTTGGCTATCAAGCCATTATTATTATTATTCCACTTGTGACCACTAGACCAATGAGGTAGTCATTTGAGAATTTAGAATACGTACATAAATATAAAATTGATATCTCTAAGCCATCTATACTCCATTTATAAGCATTAGAAAAAAGAATCTCAAAGTTAAGTTAAAACAATTTTAACGTCATGTCATCAAAATCATCATGTTTTCATGTGCTTCCGTTAACGAGAGGGAGATTGCAGACGATCTTTTGTGTTGTACTCTTTGAGTATATTGTACTAATACAGTGGCCCGAGATACGCCTATAAGAAAATATAACATATATTTTCAATGCATGTTACTTTCAAATATTTTTATTGTGATAATTTTATGACTCATCCTTACCGGCAACTACTGCGGTTTTCTTTATCATCTCAGTCTTATAACAAGGAGTACCTGCAGGCCAGGATTCCTTAAATTGTGTAAAAAGATTGATAACAGTTTGTTTTTCTACAGCATGAAGTGGAGTTTGCTTCATCCTCTTTTTTTTTTTGTTTTTGGGAGACATTCTATGTCACGACTTATGAAAAGATTAGGTAAATTTTAGTTTAGTATTAAATTTGGTAGAATTATTGTGAAACGAAAAACGTTCCCGGTATTGTTCAACCCCGCTTTTTTTAGGTTTTTAGCATTGCCGCTGTAATTTTAAATTAGAATAACTAAATGAACTAATACTAAATACTACAACTAAATGAAAGCCACTTAATTTCATAAGATAAATAGTTACAATTAAGTTGACAGCTGCCGTATAAATAGATTATAATTAATTCAGTGTCTATCGTAACTGTAACATGTTTATTGTACTTTTGAAGCAAAGTGTGCATTAAAAATAACCTTTTTTAACTTCTGTCTATTGCTATTATAAATGGAGTATTTATATATTAATATTTACCTAGGAAATATTTGCTTTATTGCACCCAAGAGCATTCATCTCTGGCCTAGCCAGTGAGCTATGTGTATTGTTTTTACTCTTACGAAATACAAGTGGTACGGCAGAACCAATTGCCTGATTTTTTGTTTCAATATCATGATGATATTCACTAGTTAATATCTAAATGTTTTAGCTACACTATTTATTTATAACTAAATTATATATAGCGGTCTCTTTAAGAACATAAGTGCACATAGGAACATGTGATAACAATATTCTTAAATTCATGATTGTTATCAACTTCATAAACCTGTTGCAATACTAATATAAATTTAAATCAAATAAAGTTCTTACCAGGCTTCAGTTTGATGTCATGGTGAGTAGGCATGGCTACGCCCATCGCCAGGGCGATCAGCCCCGAGAGGATCAAGACAGTCTTCATCGTTCCTACAACTGCTGGCAACTGTGCCTTACTGCTTGTTGATCGCCATTTTATATCATCAGTCGATGCACCACGTATGATGAATTTGATGTCATAAAAATGTTATGCTTTCTATATCGTTATCTGTCATCTGCCTTTGATCAATGCGACCATTTTTCAAAACAAAATAACTTTTACAAAATCTGTGAAGTAATCTTATTTTAATGTCAGGTGCAGTTTTAAAATGATCTTATTGACAAAGGTCAGTATGTTTTGAGTTGGTTGGTTGGTTGGTTGGTTGGTTGGTTGGTTGCATGCAATTGCCGAAGTAATGTAATACATATGTAGGTACCTACCTAAATCATGTAATATTAAAGTAGTTATATAATTGGGTCCATTACCTTAAATTTGCCCTGAACGTGAAGTTACATCCTCAAGATTTAATTATTATAATGCAGTTTCACTTCTCAATGTAATAGGCGTCGCACATAATTTTTAGAGCTATTTAAATAAAAATCAATGTATAAAATTCAAAATCTGTCAACATCCGCCGACCGCAGCGCCCTCTCCGCGCTCATTCATTTTTAGAGCAACTTTATGGGTTTGGGAGGGACTTTAAATCTCTTCGGATGTATCATCACTTAAGGTAAATTCGTTTAACCATTAATTATACTTACGACGTTACATCCTCAAGATCTAATTACTACAATGTAGATGTTTAGCGCTTTCATTCAAACGAGATTGTTAAGGATTTTTAAAGAAGAATGAACAGGATAATATAATTGACATTTATTAACACACGCAGTGTATAAAAATACAATGACCATAAATATAACAAACAAAAATTGCATCCTCTGCATAATGTGACCATTATATTATTTAATGTTAGGTTAGGTTAGACCTGTACACAAGACTGGTTCGAAAAGTAGCGTGGAGAACTATCGTCCTACTTCCATTCTGTCCACCATGTCTAAGGTTTTTGAGAAACTCGTTCACAACGAAATATATTCTTTGTTACACCATACCATCATACAGCAACAACATGGTCTCGTAAAACAGCGATCCTCCACTACAAACTTTCCTTCCTTTTCTTGCTTTTTGTTTGATAACATTAGTGATGGCCTACAAGTGGATACGGTATACACAGATTTTTGCAAGGCCTTTGACAAGGCGAAATTTTTTTCATTATACTAAGTTCCTTTTGTATACCGACGATCTGAAAGTCTACAAATCTGTCAAAACTGCTGATGATTGCATTCTTTTCCAACAAGACCTGAACAGACTAACTGACTATTGTTGCAGTAATAAGCTAAAGTTAAGTCTACCTAAATGCAATTGCCTCACTTTCACCAAAAACAAGCATATCATTAACTTCAAGTATACTCGATATCGCGTGCCTCTTATTAAAGTGAACTCAACACGCGATCTTGGTGTTATACTCGATTTTAAACTTTGCCTAGACTCACATATCCACAAAATTGTAAATAAAGCTTACCAGTTGTACACTAGGTGTACAGTGTGGATCGCATAATAAATCGGTACAATTGGTAAGCTTTATTTACAATTTTACTTACACTAGGGCCTCTGGACTTCAAACAACCTTCGTCATAATTATGCTTATATAAAGCCCTAGTTCGTTCTCAATTAGAGTACGCCGTGTCTGTATGGAACCCCTTCTACAAAATATATGCAGAAAGGATTGACAACGTACAATACAAATTTCTACGTGCCTTGCATTACGGATGCTACAGATCTCATCTAACTTATGCCCAGTTACTTAGCAAGTACAAGCTTTTACCCCTAAGCTCTCGAAGAAAATACATCGAAGCCATTACATTATATAAAATAGTTAGAAACCAACTCAACTGTATATACCTGAATAACATGATTTGTTACGCAGTACCCAGTACCTTTCACAGGCGACAGATGCGCGCAGGCACACTTTTTGCAACGAACGCTTGCCGAACAAATACTCGCCTGCGCTCACCTGTCCACCGTATAGTCGACTCATATAATAAAACATTTGAAAATATTGATATCTTCAACTGTACGATAAGCAGATTCAAAAGCCTTATCCACCGCTCTTTGTTAAATTAATTCTTGCTTGTGTATCTATTATTCTATTCTTCATAATACTCCTTTCTTTACTAAGATTATATACCTTGTAAGTACATTTTAATGCTCTCATACCACTATTGATGTAACTGTTATCTGTTCCAATTAATAAAAAAAAAATGGGTATGTCATAAACTAGTTAATCATTTTATTTACATTAAATTAACAATTATAAGTTGCCTCCGCAAAAGCGTTGTCCTCATCCACTGTAATAGGATGATTATAGAATTTAGCGAAGGTTAGAGTCCCCTGGCCAACCTGCGGTTCTTTTGATTATGTCTACTGAAACTTGCAGCCGAGTGGCGGGTGCTATGAACAGTAAAAATACCACTGTATCAATACCACTTTCAGTCAATACATCTCTAATCCATTTACTTATAGTTGCGGCACTAGCGTTATGGATTTTTTTCTTGGTAGTAACAATAAGTTTTTCTATCAGTGATAAGCTCCTATAATTCTTGGTAGCTTCAATATACGCGGACAATGTTTTTGCTCCAGCAAACTGACGAAGAAGTCTTGTTGTCCATTACAGAAATAGGGTATAATTAAATGAAACGCCGATCTATTGGGAGCCGAAGTTTTGATTAACTATACTCGCACTACTTACTTCAACACTAGATAAACGTATAAGCGATAGCGTCTGCACACGTTGCACGTTGTGCAATTGACAATGCGAGCAGAGCTACTAATTTTTTGGATAGAGAGGCAAGGGTTTGGTTCTCATATGGATAAAACTTTGAAAGGTGATCTAATACAAGATTAGGGTCCCGTGTAGATATATATCTAGGGAAGGAAGGTTTGGTTCTATAGACTCCTTTCATAAACCTTATAAGTCGATCATCTTGACTTATACATTTACCCAGTATTAATGTAAGTGCAGAAAGACAGGTGTTAAGGGTTGAATAATTTGCGCCTAAATGATATTCGTTAACTAAAAATTCAAGAATATTTGGAATATTGTTATCGAAGATATTTATCTTTTTAGTACAAATAACCACCATTTTCTTACAACTACATTATACTGTTTGAGAGTGCTGTCAGCTAAAGATGACATTATTATTTATATACATTATCTGGTAACGATTTTTTTACGTACGATTGCTTGATAATACTGACGACAACAGGGTA
This sequence comes from Shargacucullia verbasci, assembly GCA_947562105.1. Lineage (NCBI taxonomy): Eukaryota > Metazoa > Arthropoda > Insecta > Lepidoptera > Noctuidae > Shargacucullia > Shargacucullia verbasci. Next base: position 6,677,090 of record OX387296.1, read on the forward strand.
AGTCCTTTCCAAAGTGGGTGTGGTGTCCTGAAAAGTGATAAAAGCAATGAGGGACTCGGATCCAAATAAATAAACTGCTTAAGAGAAAAAGATAAAAACGGTGGGTACCATAGCTGACTAGGCCAATAAGGTACAACTACAATTCCAGTGGCTTTATCTGTAACTATTTTTCTAAGTATTTAAGAATCAGTGAGAACGGGGGAAACGCGTAGAAAAAATAAGGTGACCAGTATAGACTGGTCACCTTATTTTCCTTCCTTTCCTTCAGCCTATAACATAGATACGTTTACAATAGTGTAAACGTATCTATGTTATAGGCTGAAGGATCTCGTTTCCACGTAATGTATTTTTTACATTTCGCGTTCAATCGTGAGGCAAACAGATCTATTTGTGGGTTCCCAAAAGTGGTTGTGTTTTTATCAAAAGCAGATTCTATGTCACTCCAAAAACCATGGGCACGTACTCCATTACAATATATACCCCAACCTGTAAGGGATGAATCTGAGAAGATTTCCAGATCATACCTGCCACTACGTATTGGATTTTTTGATGTTAAAATAATATTTTGCCACCAGGAAAACTCTGATTTAAGATTGGGCGAAAGGTTCATGACACAATCGTAACTACCTTTAGAATAACGCAAATGTTTCACGTTCGAAACGTTTCGTATACAACTACCCACACAAAATTGCTGGGCAAACCGAGCAGAGTAACCCTCGGTACTTTGCAAAATCTCTAATTGTCAAAGACGTCCTTTTAGCCATTCGTTTTGTTTGGTCGAGTATTTTTTGACGTTTCATATCTAGCAGCATTAGACACACATCTTGTGAATTTATTTAGAAACCTAGAAACTTTTGAATTTGTTTTGGTATCAACCTACTTTTTTCTTTATTAATGATAAAGCCTAATCTCTCCAGAACAAGTACGGCAGCTGCTGTACTTTCTAGGCAACTATTAAAAGATTTATGCATAGCAAGTCATCTAAGTAAACAACTAGGAGTAACTCCTGGTTTTTAAGGTGAGCTATTACTGGCTTCATTCATTTCGTCAAATCAAAAGGTGCTATAGACAAGCTAAAAGGGAGACACTGAAATTCAAATGTAGAACCTTGAAATCTAAAACGCAGATATTTTTTACTATAATTGTGAATAGGCATTAAAAAATATGCTTCCTGCAAATTCATAGTTGTCATGAAACAATCTTTGCTAATTAATTTAATAGCAGTACGAATGTCTTCCATTTTACTTTTCTCCGGCGTGATAAATTTGTTGAGGCATTTTAAACTTAAAATGAAACTAAACGACCCATCGCTTTTGGGAATCAATAAAATATTAGAAATAAACTGCCCGGGTACGTCATAGCATTTTTTAATAGAATTTTTTTGAAGACAATAATTTTGTAATAGATAGCTTTAAATGTTTAAGCTCTGTTTTACTAAACCTTGGGTTAGATGGCTCGAGATTTTGAAAAGGAAGCTCCTCAAAAGGAATTTTTAAACCCTTAACATAGTTTAAAACTATCGGGTCTTTAGTTATTACCCGCCAGTAGCTTATATAATAGCGCAATCTACCAGCATGAACTGTTACCTCTAGTGGTTCCTGCGAGTCTTGTACTCCGTCTTCTGGACAGGAGGGGCTCGATTCGCAGCTGGCTGCCTTCGACCTTGTTGTGTCGAGTGTCCTTGATTGGACGTGTACCTCGGCTTCTGCCTATCCCGTTTGGTACCCTTGGTTGATTGAAACCTGGGTGGGCCTCTCCAATTTCCCTGTTGTCTGGATGTGGAAGGAACGCTTACATTACTGCGCTTTATTTGAAAATCTGATTTTTCTGCTGTTTTTGTGGTCTTGTTTATTTCTCCAAAGTCCACTCCGAACAGAAATGAATCCTGTTTTAAATCAGTTATTGTAGTGGTAAATTTTTTATCTAGTGCAAAAGTTATCAACTTTCTCCTATGTTGTGAGCTCTCGTAGCGTAAACTGACTTCTAACAGTTTTTTCATGATTTCCATCCTTGGCTGGTCATCTTTAATCAGAGACTAAGCCAGATTACTAAGGCCAGCAATGCCCAACCCAAGTTGGTTCTGAGCTTTTTCGGGGAGTTTATCCCGATGTTTAATGCTATCACTTATGATGGCAGAAATTTCTAAGTTAACTTTTGGCGCTTTCGATAAATTGAAGTTCTCGGGCGTTAAAGTTGTATTTGCAGTCGCTTCCTCCGCCTCTTTAGTCAACCCTTCTACTAGAATTCTACCCCAACGTTTAAAATCTCCTCATTTATAATCGGACCCAAGACCTCCTCTTTGCCTGCTGGATCTCCAAGCGCCTCTTATATTTCAGATGGTAAAACCTCGGAGTCAGCTATTAGGATATCATTTGAGCTAAGACCAGGGTCCTGAGGGAGTAAATTAGGTGCATCACTAGTATGCGGTGAACTCCAGATCTAATAGGAATATTACCTTCTGATTCATCGGAATACAACAACAACCGCCGTGAGTCTCGTGTAAGCAACCTTGAGTGATAACGGTCATGTTCTGTAAGTTAGTTAAAAGACAAAGAACAACTGTTGTAGTTGACGCAGTGTTGTTTTTTAGTCTTTGCACACAGTACGCCATTCGACTGTTTATTTGACAAGCTGCTGCATGTAGTGTGTATACATTTTAAAGTCATTGTACGTATTCTCGATATGTCACTAGACTAATTAGTTATTAGCCGTGCTCACGTCACGGAGTATAACACATATCGATGCAAGAACTCAATGAATTTATGATCGTATTAGACCGTATACACTTACATGTCGAATGTAACAAAAAGTAACACCAAACAAACGAATCGAATCCTTTTTATGAACGTGTTAAGCAAAAGACGATTTTCAATTAAAGAATTAAAAAGTTACCATACATGAAGGTCGAAAAATCGCAAAACGATCGAACAAACAATCAAGTATATTTAGGAAAACTCGTTCATAGTTAATAATTATGATTATTAGAAACACTTTGGCAATAATTAAACTATATTTTTGCAACACACGCGTTGTTACAACGCCCGCACATAAAAAAATAATGAAGTTACGCGGAGAGGGCGCTGCGGTCGGCGGATGTTGACAGATTTTGAATTTTATACTTTGATTTTTATTTCCACAGCTCTAAAAGTTATGTGCGACGCCTAGTACATTGAGAACCGAAACTACATTGTAATAATTAAATCTTGAGTATGTAATGTCGTAAGTATAATTGAATGATCTACAGATAGTTGTTTCGGATCTGGGTGTGTGGCATGTTGGTAAATTGTATCCACGATACACTAGAAAACCTAGATCTACTTAAGCTACGTTATAAAAAAGAAAAAAAAGCCAGTCGGAGCTTTAACCGCCGCTGAAGAGAACTGGCACGATCTATTCATACAAAAAAAATGAAAAAATGAAAGTATTTTCTTTTAAATAAATAATAGGTATATGTTTATTTAACATAACATAGCATTACGCCTGTATTTCCCGAAGGGGAAGGCAGAGGCGTACTATGTTCACCCACATTTCACCGATGCTGTTATTAAGTCCCATGTAGTAGGGGGCGAGCCTATTGCCATCTACCGGGCACAGTTCCAGACTCCGTGTTGCTAATGATAATTTCCATACAGAAAAACCCAATACATTTTGCCCGACCCGGAAATCGAACCCAGGACCTCACGCTCAGCAATCGCGCTTGCGACTACTAGACCAATGAGGCAGTCCACTGTTTATTTAAAAGACCGTACAATGGTTTTATTTAGTTATTTACATGATTAAATACTCAAATTAATTAGTACATATGCGGCATGTCACAATAATTTTAGTATTTTATTAATATTACCATCAAAAATGATGATGAGGTTTATAAAAGAAGCAGTCATGTATAGACAAAGTGTGGACATTATTTTAAAATCTTAGTTCGATTTGTAAATTGCGTATACTAGCTTGCAATGAAAAGTTAATATGCATTCGGGTAGCTTAGAAACATGTTAACATTTGTTGGTTCTGAATCAATACAAACAAACCCTGTTTGTATCGAAATTTAATCAAAGCTTTAATTAAAGTAGTAATACTAATATGTTAAGAAAGGTATTGTCCCTAAGTGGATATTCTCCCTTTGATATGGCCGGCTGTCTATGCTTTTTAAATATGACTTTTTGTAGGCTTCGACCGCTCGATGTAAATTGGTTGGGTTTTCTGAGAACTTGCGTACTGTTATAGAAACAGTTCTGTTATGTTTAGGTAATTAATTTTGGATTCGTACAGGTTTTTTAATCAGGGGTTAATGTCATAACGAACATCAGTCATCAGTATATTATTTATCCTTCATATTTTCAATCTGCGAACTTATTCATTTCAAATTATCAAGAAGTTTACGTAAAGATTGACAGCTCCTTGAGCACCCCCAGCTTTTTGAGTGCACAGAGCGTATCTATAGACATCGATGGACCCACCCCTCAATAGAAATAACTTATACACCAATGGATATGACTTTTAAGTAGAAGTAGTTAGTTCTTCGACTAAGGTCAAATGTTATAAAAGTATATACCGAGTGATACTGTCATAAAAGTGTCCTAATCTAACCTAGAGTTACAGGTAAAAACAAAATCGCAATTAAAATGTTAATAGTACCACGACCACTAAGTTCAGAAATTGGTGTATATCTAGTCGTGCACTACCTGGATCTACCTACAGCCAGCGTTAATTACAATAAAACAACTATTGTCCAAAGAAAAGTTCATACTTATATTATCTTCGACACAGCAAAAGTATTCAAAAACATATACTTAGTAGAACAAGTGCCGTCATTAATAAGTTTATGAGTTTTTCTGCCAGAAAAATCTCAAAAACAGCACCTCTAAATAACCTTTTGGAGAATTCAGGCGTCCGCGTTAAGCCATGCTAAGATTTAACAAATCTCATCTTCAAGAAAAACAGGGGTCGATTGTTTTGAATCATAAAAATACCTAAAATAATATTAGACTAAGATTTTTTTGATGACGACAAAACTCTGAATACAGTTAACCTTAGTCATAGTTGTAACACTTGAAACGCCCTATCTATTGGTATGTTAACTTACTGGTGAAAAGTGTACCCTTTAGGCTACAATATATGGTCATTGTTTTCGCATTGTACTTTCGTTTTAGCAATGTTGTTTACCTACTCTTATAATTATGTTCCCCATAGACTGAAAATTTAACTCTCTGTCTCTATTAGATCAGATGTCTGTCCTCAAAAATGAAACTATAATTACTGTATTATTGAATGTAAATTAATAATCTGAATAATCCAGAATTTAATTTTTAAACTTTTTCGTAGGCATACACTCAAGGTTATTATTGCGTAACGTGTTTTTTTTTATGAGCTGTCTCTCTCTGTTAGCTCAGGGAGCTTTTACTGCTTAACTGGGCAAATGGCGAGACCAGAAAGCCAGCCGAGCAAATTAAATAATACTAACAACACTGCTATGGGTGTCCCATAGTGGGACTCGAACCTAAGCTTAGGGCGTTGCTGGGGGGCAGACAAAAGAGGACTTGCTGGATCTGATTGTGATTATTAAGGGACATTAGATTTATTACTACTGGCTCAGCGCGGGCTGGCTCGAGCAAGGGTCGGAGTGGATTTGCGTAACATGAAGCCATGCCTTGTAGGAAGTATTAAAAACCTAAGATCTTTCCGCAGAAATGTAATTTATATTCAGAAATGAATAAGTAAATATTAGGAATCCCTTATCAAAACAAATTACAAAATATACATATATATATATTATTTTATTGTACTCGTATTTCATACATTTCCACCTAAGATAAAATAATTCTAAAAAAAACTGTTAAGAACTATTTCACATCTTACATCTTCTTTTGGGTAAAATAAGAGGGAACATTAAGCTGGTATGGGAAAAATTCGTCCTTGTGGTAAACCTCAACGTCCTCAAAGAACATGTTGGGCTGTCTGAAGTAAGCCTCACGCACGGGACGGTCGAGTGGGTAACCGAAGGGTTTGTTGTCTGTGATGTAGTTTTTCAGGGCTTCCTCGTCCTTGGTAACGCCGTTGTATGGGTATACAACCACGAACATCTGGAACGGATATCCACCGGGGGTACCCTTGGGCAGCATCAACCTCCTGGGCATGTTGTCGGGTACAACGGACATGTCATAAGGCACCTTGCCTTGGTCTAACCACTTGTAAATCTCGGTGATGGGAACGGAGTCGTCCTTGAAGAACATAAACTCGCTGGATTTGCGCACAACCTTGTTCTCGCCAGGGGCAAGTTTCTGGACAAACCAGTCCAGTTCGTAGAATTTCATCCAGTCTTCCTCGATGTTAACTGGGTATCCTTCGCTGTCGTACTTAGGTCCGATGAACACCTTGAAGACGGCGTCAGATGCGACATCTGACTTAACGTCAACTTCGACAGTAAATGACTCATGGTTCAAGCGAGGCTGACGAATGATGTAGCCAGTAGGGTAAGATTTAAGCTCTTCCTGGCTGAAGAACACGCTGTTTGTGACATTGAAGTCGAAGAAGTCGAAGTAAGTGACCAGTTTGCTGACTTTCACGTCGTTGATCTTGACACCGACGAAATGGAGATCATCATGAGTGTAAGGCTTCACGTATTCCTTGTAATCAATAAGGTACTTGACGATTCTTTGGTAAAGCTGGTAGAACGCAGGGTCACGCAGGGAAGTCTGGTAGAAGTCGAGAGCGCTCGGCATGAAAGTGTACCTGAAAGCAACAATTAGCTTTATGTAACTGCGATTTAAGTAATAAAAGTAGCAAACACTACAAATATAATCAATTTGCTTGTTTTGTGCAGAGCTTATGGCACGTTTGTTGAGACTACTTACTTGTCAATAGGTTTGGGACTTGCGCCGAGCACTTGACGGGCGATGATTTCATAAGAGTACTGGTGTAAGTCCTTGTTGGCCTTCTCAGAGTACAAGTCCGTGTTCATGTGCCAGTAGTTGCCGATGTAGTTGACTTCCTTCTCAGCCTGTAAATATATAATTCATGAATTTGTGTAACTACGTAATGATACGACATGTAGGCACTTTGTTCGATCGGTCGATACTTACAGTCTTGAAGTCACCCTTCTGCAAGAATTGGAAGAATGTCTTCTCATAGGTATCCAAGAAGCGGATGAATTCGTAGTTTCTCTCAGTGTGGACGTCGAAGTTGTTGCTCCTTTGAGTGTATGGTAGATAATTGCCGGTCAATTGGGGATAGTATCCTGTCTTGAATTTGGAGTACCAAGAGAACTCGGGAATTTCGCCTAAACCGTTTGATAGACGCTCCAAGTAGTAACGGGCCAGCAGTTTTTGGTAGTAGTAGAAGAAGACTTCTCCGAGACGGTCCTTCAATATGCTGAGTTTGTTGGTCTTCCACCAGAAGGGCATGTATGAGTGGAAGTAGTAGTAGTAAGAGTTCAGTCCAACGTCTTCAGTGAAGTATGACAGTTTCTGTTCCTCGTTAGGGTAAGTCAGAGAGGAGGAGTAGTTGGTGTAGTATACGTAATAGTCGTTCTCTTTCAGAACGCCGTATTGTTCGGCAAGTTTGGGATCGAGTATGCCGTTTTGCATTTTGGTACGGTACATTCTCAAGAGAGCCTCCTTGTTGAAGAAGAACTGCGGGTAGACTTCATAAGGCGCCGGGAGAACGATGCCGGTAGTGTCAGACCTCTGAAGCACGGCAATGTAAAACGCGTATAAGAACTGTTCTTCGTTCAGGTAAACCTTAGCCCATGCTGCGGTTTTGTAGAAGGTGTCGAAGTCCGTAGCGTAGTACATAACGTGGAATAGAGCAATAGCCTCATCCCGCATCCTTTCGTAGAAAATTGAGAACTTGTGGTATTTCGGCATGAATCCAGTTCTATAGAGAGCCAAGAATTCTTCGACAGCCTGCTTGTTCTGTAAATATGAAAATAATATTCCATGAGCAGTCATTCAAGGAGTCATTCCTTTGATGAGATGTGAAAAATAACGAATAAAATACTCACGTTGTACATGTTGATGTTAGCTTCAATGTTGTATTCCTTGCCAATTTTGTAGTACTCGGAGTGCAAATCAAGTTGTTCCGAATGTTCGAAGAGCGCCAGAATCTTCTTCTGGTACTCGACGAAATGAACATCAACTGTAAAAAAAGAATATTCATTAAATTGTTTTCCTAGTCATCTTCTACACCTGGTACATCTTTATTGGAAGAATCAAATCCAAAAAGAGGTGATCAGACAAAGAATGGTAATCTTAATTACTTAGAGAATAAACAAGATGACATGACAATGTAGACTTATTCTTGAGACTGCCAACTGGCAAACTTAGAGTAGGATGCTCTCAAGCTAGATGAAGAAACGATAATTTGTACGAAATGTATTTGTATTTAGTGGTCACAAGCGTAACTGCTGAGCGTGAGGTTCTGGGTTCTATTCTCGGGTAGGGAAAAGTATTATTGGGTTTTTCTGTAATTAATAATAGTTCCCAGTAGTAGCACGGAGTCTGGAACTGTGCTCAGTAGATGGCAATAGACTCGCCCCCTATTACATGTGACTCAATAACGGCATTGGCAAAATCTGAATGTACAATAGTACACCTCTGCCTAATCCTTCAATAAATACAGGCGTAATGCTATTTTGATGTTATGTATGATATATGACCAAAAAAATCTTCTTCTTACCAGACTTCAGCTTGATGTCATGGTGGGTAGGGACGGCTACGCCCATCGCCAGGGCGATGAGCCCAGAGAGGATCACGACAGTCTTCATCGTTGTCACAGCCGCTGGGAACTGTGCCTCACCACACAATTGCTCCAGTATTTATACTTCGTTCCATCCCGTTACTCTATGCATTTAATTTTGTTATCTTATTAAAAATATTATACTTTCTTTATCAGTATCTCGTATGACCTCTGGAGTATAGTGGTAATTTTTGTAGCATGAATGTTGAATAGCTTATAGAAAGTCTGATAAGAAATCAGTCTTTCTAAAAGGCAACACTGAGCTTAAACTATATTAATTAATATTAACCATTTCAACCCGGCAGATTCATTAAAACGTGTTCTGTTGTTTTAAAATGTTTTAAGTATATATTTAACTATAAAAGTTGCAGGTGGATTCTACTAAATATTAGATGCGACTGTGACATGCGATTTTGTAGATTGAGATGTACCACTTAATACTTTTTATTTCTGTTTCAGCAATCGTTTTTATCTGTTACTAGCGACCCGCCCCGGCTTCGCACGGGTAGCAGAGTATATACGCCTTAATATTTTTATGTGTCGTTGTATTGTTGTTTTTGTTGTGTCGACCTGTTACGTCGAGAATTTACTCGGCACACGTCAGTAAAGCTCCCAGTCAGCATGATTTTTCCGACATCTTCAACTATAATCGTCATATTTCAACCAATTTACACAAAACTAACTAACTAATCTAACCTAAACTTTCCTCATTAATCATTTTGTCTATTGGTGAAAACCGCATAAAAGTCTGTTAAGTAGTTTTTGAGTTTATCGCGAACAGACAGACAGACTTGGCGGGTAACTTTGTTTTATAATATGTAGTGATTGTTTTTTTGCCGACAAAATATACGCTCTAAAAATATATATTAGGTACCAAAATATTTAGAGTACCTAATGGAATGGAATGGAGTACTAAATGTATTGGTGCAAGTCGGAAGTCTGATGTCACAATATTTGCATGATCTACAGATTGTTCCGGATCTGACTGTATATCCATGAAATATTTACCTTAAAAATATTACTTAAAATAATATAAGTCCAAGCTCATTTCTACCAAGTTCATTAGTAAAAAACAACACACTCTGTTATTAGGATGTCTTATTGAAGCAAAGTTGATGAATTCATGTTAAAAAGAATTTGTTGATCACAGGCGAAAACTTCAACATTCATTCATTCATTATTATAGTTTCGTTTGTTTATCTCACCGAATACCGACTTTAGACTTAGCATTTTGCCTATTTATCCATACCGGAATATTTGATCGACACTGACATCAACGAACGGAAATTAATGGATTATTGATGCTATTTCCTCTGATCTTGATTTGCCATCAATTAGTAAAATTTATACTTCTCTCGTCAAACTGAACTTACGTTATAATCATATCAATAGATTTTGGTGGAGATTTAAGTCCATTGGCTTAAAATATCTATGTACTTCCGGAATCTAGTCATTCGGAGTGTTATGTAGGTAATGTTATTTTGTCAATAACATTTTATATTGTAAGCCCTATTAAAAAGCGTAACATTTGTAAGGCAAAAGGTAATTGTTGGCAGTGTTGCAGCAACACCATTGTCTATCTCATTTGAAGCCCCAAAGATAATGTGGGACCCGCCTCTGACTAGGTCTTCAAGTTGCCTAGATGCTCCAAAAAGGCCCGTGACCTCAACTCTGAGTAGACCTTCAAGACGGGGTCATAAAAATTAATAATGGTAAAATTTATTTATGCAACATACATAATAAATTATAAATATACAAGCAATCAACGGTCTCATTTCGTATTCTTTATCTATTACCAAATAAACCTTTACATACATAACTTTAGGCTATTACTGTACCGTTACTGGTCAAAAGCGTCTTCTCAAGTTGAGTAGGGTTAGGCCCTAATACACCACTCTGGCTTTGTACAAGTTGGCAGACTATTGAGAATTTAATGGATCCTTCTCGCAGGTTTCCTTACGACGTTTTCCTTCACCGTTAACGCAAGTGCAATCAAATTCTGATTCGCACCCGATTTTGAAAATTCAGAGCTAGGTACGAGCCGAGTTTGAACTCAGACCCTGCTGCATGGAAGACAAACGTTCAACCGCTAGGATTTCACGGGTATAAAATAAATAGATCGATACCCATTCTAGAAAAATTACACTAGACATTTTTGATAAGTTTTGAGTACCAAAGTAATGATATTGTATAATCAAATGATGAGATGTTGTTCATTACCTAGCCGGATTACTGAATATAATGCAACGCGATAACCCGTAGGTACTATCACTAACAAACAAGTTATTAAAAGTGAAATAGTCTGATATCTGCTACGATAACTAAGTACCAAATATTCCTCAGTAACAAGTTCAAGGCTAAACTGAATTATTCGTGAAAATATTCCAGACTTTATCGCTGCTCACGGCGAAAACACTCCAGAGATTCGTATGTCTCTAGGTACCTATAGGTACTTATTCTGGATTTGGTGTCCAACGCCTGTTGGAAACAATGTTTAACGAGGGCTAATTTTAAATCATTCAATCATACGATTTTTTATTATTCCCACCGCGTGCAGCGTGCAGATAAACAACATGTCACCACAACATTTTCATTAAAGCTGTCTTAAAGGGCCTCTACGTGTTGGCTTCGGCCCCACGCACGCCTTCCAAAAGTCCGGGACTCTGTAGTCCCGTGCATGGAAAATACATACAAATAATAATAATAACTTGGACCGGTAGGTTGGACCCTGTTCCCAATGCCGGTTGGTCCCTATTTTTTTATATTTATAAATGTATTTTTTATTATTATTAATTATATTTATAAATTTAAATAATATTTATTAGTATAAATAAAGGAGATAATAATAATTTCTTTATTTTCTCACCACAATACAGTTTTACAAAGAATAATTGTTCAGGGTTCAGATGAAGGGCGCTACCCCAAAAAATATATACATATGTAGGTATAAATATTTATTTTGTGATAACCCGCTGGACACTTAAACCAACCTAATTATATGATGTACCTATATCTTTAGATAAGTCCAATAATCTCTAGTTATTTGGGCTGTTATGGGCAATATGTACATAGACAATTAATAGATATATCGAAGATGGGCAAGGCTAGCTACATGGCTGCCACGCAGATCGGTCGATTTGCGAGGTTTAGTAGCGCTTAACGCGGCCAGTCCTTGGATGGGTGACCATGTTTCACATATCGAGACCCTTCCGTGCCTCGAAAAGCACGTTAAGCAGTTGGTCTCGGGTGCCAACCTTAGAGTATCAGTGTCTCCCAGTAATTGGGTGACGGAGGTCAGAAGGCAGTTGCTCCGTGTAAAATTCTGATATTCAGCCGCAATCGGTTACATTGGAAGCAGACCCCAATATAATTGGGAAAAAGGCGAGGCAGATGATCGAAGATGGGCAAATTCGTATTATCATGTACTTATCCGGTCTTATAATCGTTATAATACAGAGACCTATGGGTACCTACAACATTGTAGTTCTAAGCAAATAAATAAAAATAATAAATTATGAATATCAATACTCTGTATTACCGGATATCTAATCACTTTCAAGAAAAATAATACCACTATTCGCAAAGGGTGTGTTGGCTGACAAGTTACTCAAGCAATGAAACCCTGTATTTTTATAGAGTGAGCAATGCTAGATAGCCCAGCAGAGGAACGTTAGCCTTCTGATCGGACGGAACAAACTTCTGGATTTTTTGTGCGGAACTGAATTTGATTATAAGTTATAACTTTCGTTAATGGTAGTAGAAAAGATCGTGAGGAACCCTGCACATCTGAGAGCCCTCCTTATGGTTCTTATCTTAATGGTATGCATTGACCTCCAAACCACACCAGGTAACTCTTCGTGGCTCGAGTGCCTCGTGGCCGGAGAGAGACATTATAATGATTAAATATACCATATTCATCTTTGATAAATTGTATAGAACTAGCTACAGTATATACCTATTGCACTAACGAATATAGTTTATATAGGTAAAAATTAATTATAAAATATAAACATGCTTATCAGTAAATAAACATGTACAAAGCAAATACCTAGTCTATTGTGATCAATTGTGTTTATTTCAATCAAAATAAGATTTTATAGCTAACTTCTAAATTAATAATAAAATACATAATATATTACTTTAAATAATTTGCTACACCTTGACAAGGGGTCTATGGGCAATATAATAATATAATATTTATTCAAAAAAATATTACAAGATAAAATTATACAGTGGTGCTTAAATGTTAATTATATTCCTAATTCTTACGTGCCGGAACTACGTGAATCCTGGCAATGTCTACATGTATTTAAGTTAGCTTAATTGTTTTCTGTAACAACAGTGCAGTCAATAAATAATAATCATATTGTCTCTTTGCATACAGGAATGAATCCACATATTAGGTTTTACTTAAAAGTAGGCAGCCAATAACTGTGTATGGCCCAGCATAATATAATGCAAGCTCTCCTGCATCAATTGAATTACTATTTAAAGGAAAGTTTTAATATATTTCTGTATCATAAAGTAACAGAAAGTTTGAGTTTATACGTATAGGGTGATAACATTTTTAATCAGTTTGCGTATCAATTATGGTCTTTTTGTGTCGTCTCGGCACAAGCTCCCACATGAGTATCGCTCATGCTATAACTGAAAGATCGCTAACCCAGGGCACAGATAATATAATACTAGTAGCTAGCCCAGGGTGAGCCATACGATCTCAGGGTACGTCACTCGCGGATCCGCGATAATTTTTTTATGGTAGGTATAAGTAAACGAAGTCGCATGATAGGTAACTACATAACCACTCAAAACTAAAGGATCACGGGATATAAAAATATCCATGAGATTTTTAAATAGGTACCGACTAACAAGAGTTTCATACTCAGAAGTTATTATGTAGTCTAAAGGTGTTTGTAAAACAAACCATCATGGTTTCCTATATCACTCATTCTTTCAAAGGACACAGGCAAAATATTATTAAAGTCTGATAGATTAATAATGAGGACAATTTTGCCTACTCACGAAGAGTACACTGATAATTATCAGTGTACAACTTGTCACGCTAGTGGATGTAATCGGCCGATGATAACCTGAGTAAATGCTGTTGGCAGATAAATTTACCTATATCTACTTAACTTTCTCGAAATGTAAGTATATCTATGTAGTATATCGCTATTAGCTCTAAGCAAATCATCCAAATTGTATTCAAATTAGTAAATTATAATTACTTTTGTATCCCCGAAGGACTAGAAAGAGATGTACTAATGTAGACCCACATTTCACCGATGACGTTATTAAATCCCACTTAATAGGGGGCGAGCCTATTGCCATCTACCGGGCACAGTTCCAGACTCCGTGCTGTTACTGAGAATTTCCATACAGAATAACTCAATAACACTTTGCCTGACCCGAAAATCTAGGCAGTCAAATTTGATAAATTATGACTGAGAAAACGATGTGCCCACGCTCTATACGATATCCCCTGTAACCTATATTTACCATGGTGCAATTACAGAAAAAAATCCAATTATACAAATAGACGCAGTCTGAAAAAAATGTTAAGGACAGACAAATATAAGTTCAATGTGATGATCGAATATGTGATGTAGGTACCTACAGCGCTTTGTCAACACATTTATTGGTTCATCAAAATAAAAATCCGAGGAAAAAAAGAGAGGAGAATCCTTATTCGGTCTTCCTAGGGTGCCATTCAAATAGGATTCATTCAAAACTTTACACGACCTTAAAATCAAACCCAGTACCTCATTCTAGACTAAACAGACCATTGAGGCAGTTCGTTAGTTTTTCAGATATTTTTACACAAAGATAATAAAAAGACTAATGAACAACCGCCGTTAATGGGTAAAAGAGTAAAATCTATTTGAATTTCGGACCAATACAATAGAAGGTATCAGCTTCTCTCGCCTCATTATGTGGGGGCTACAAATAAATCTATTATTAATATACTACAGTCACCCATGAACCGTCAGTATGAACAAAAGAGAGTATATTAAACCATAGACTTAAAATTTCGCTATTAAACTGCTTTGCTGTAAACAGGAAGAAGTAGATATCTATTATAGGACTGCTTGCTACACATCTGCCTAACCTTTAAACAATGAACCTTTCTTCGTTAATTTCTTAGATTTCTTTTTCAATGATTCGGTTTCAGTTTATCGTTCTTTGTTTTTGATTTTCACTTTCATTTCCGTTCTTCTTCCATTTAAAATAAATCTACGTAAATTTGGTTTAGTAAACGAGACTATAGCACCATCTTGTTTAATCATATAGAAACCCCAGCAACAGCTTGATACTTTCATCTTTTTATTCTTTGGACAGATGGCGCTGTATTCAAAATGTAGGATCGGGTGAACTTTTAAAATCTAAGTTTAGATGGCACTACCCATCACATGATGCAAAAGGAAACCACTAGCAAAATACATTATTTATGAAAACAATTAAAATAACTTTGTGACATAGTATCAGATATAGGCGGGGGTTTGTACCGTGTATGTACACTCAATTATCTGATGCTATAGCATAAACGAATATTTGCTATTTCGCCGGCATTTATCCAAATATGCTGCTTCTGAAAATTAACTAATAGAAAACCAAATAATAATTTACCCAACATAAGTACTGGGACGCTCGGTAGACGCGCTTTGTTGACTATCAAAATGAAATGAAATTATTTATTTTGCAATTAGGATTTTTCAATCACTTTTACACGTCTTTTTTAAACTAGATGGCGTCAGCATTTCCTATGACTACAAAATGTCTTTTACCCATTTCTTCAAGTTCCAGCACATCGTGATTCTTATTTAATCATTTATAAATCGTTGCCCCACACTAGAATTTCCCCTGTATCGTGGGTACAGTTTACAAACATACATGTCACATGCAGACAAACCAGACCCGAAACAACGAATGCAGTACAAGAATCAAACCTTCGACACGAAGCCGCAGAAAGCTAATCGCTTAGCCACTGCGCCAACCGTGCCGTCATTGGATGAAACTTTGACTGCAGTCTCATAAAAAACTTTATACTGTATTGAATCCCTTCTGGACATAAACACGATATTTTTTTCTATACATTACCTATAACTTATAGAATATACGTACGTAGAAATAACCAAAATAAGAAGCTTTCAATAGCTTACAATATTGAACAAGAAGTAAAATTTGACGATGAAACAGGGTTGTTGCTGTGACATAGGACGTGACGACCTCTCATACATATTGTGTGTGCTGGTAGGTGCTGTAGAAGTTTCATGTAAGAACTTTGATAAAAGAACAATTATTTGAAATAGTGTCAATGTTTGACGTAGTATAGTGATAGATCTGGAGAAGCAAAATTGTAAGTATTTGAATTTTTGATTGTGTCCGCTCGTTGAGAACAAAACAAAGATAATTGCAGTTTTATTCTAAAGTACTTCCAGTGTCCCACAGTACCTAAGTCCATTATGAACAACTTTAAAATTACCATAATTGCCCTAATCGTGGTATATCGTTTCATATAAATAGCTTTTATCGTCACAGAATGAATGCTTGTTTGCAAAATAAAATAATAATGTACTAGAACTACTTATCGCAATCACAAAAATATAAAATTTATATCATATATGCATAATATAGCATCATAGTTGTTTTCCCCAAAGGGTTTGACAGAGGTGTAGATATTGTTATGCAGCCACATTTTGCCAATGGCTTTATTGAGTCCCATGTAATATAGAGATATATTCGTTACTTATGCTTTGGCACTAATTTTGGTACCAATGGCGTTAATCAATCCCATGCAATATAGAGATCTAATCATTACTTATTCTTTGGCTCTAATTTTGCTTAAAACTATCGTAATTTTGTGAAAAAATAAAAGAAGGTTTTATCAATCCAAATACTGTATATTTATGATAATATTTTATTTATTACAATACATAACAAGATAAATATAAGTTTATGTGTGAATCTGAGATCTATCTAGCTGACTGAAAGAGTAACTGAGTCAATGTTAAAACTATAGATTTTCAAATGGCACAATACTTAACAAGAGGCTCTATGAACAGTTTTCGTCTTTGGTGGGCAATTACAATCACATAATCGATAATTATATTATACTATATTTCACTACATTATATACATACATTTGCAAATAAACATCAACAATAAATACATACACTAACATACATATATATTATAAGCATAACATTTAATAAATGCATATGTTTTTGACGCCAAGTTGCACAATCGGAAAAGTATGTAAACCCAAATTACTTCTCACATTGAAAAATAATAATTAACATTATTTGTGCGGTCATATGCACATGACTATTCAGTCCTTCTCATAAATTCAAGTTAGTTATTCATGGAGAAGCAACATTGTTTTACGCTGGCGTCAAAAACAGTTCGAGAATCGCTTACTCCATATGGGGAACTTCAATTTCGGGGGTATGCTTGTGGTGGATCAAAACATCCTGCAAGTACAAGTTCTTCACGCCTTCCACCTGCCAGGGGTGGAGGGGCCTGTTGACTGGGAAGCCGAATGGTTCGTCAGTCTGATGGCGAATGATGGAACTTAGACCAAGAGACCCAGTAGAGTCAATGGGCATAACCTTGGGCGCGCGATATTCGGAAATGTAGACCATCAAAACGAACGGCATACCACCAACGCGACCTGAAAATATAATAAATTATAAGGTAAGTTGATAAAACATTTATAAAATGTGAAATGTTTATAAAAACCACAAGAAAATATATACGAACCCTTAGGAAGCAGAAGGTGTTGGGTCAGTTTATCCATACCCTCGGTCTGCTCGACGAAGTATTGTCCCTTGCCTTGGATAGCATTTTGAGTGTTCTCGTAAACTTGGTGGGCTGTTGTCCAGTCCTTACCAGTTTTGTCAAGAGAGTCACGAGCTATGACACTTTCTCCTTCAGGTACTGAAATATTTAATATTTTAAATTAATTACTACGGCGAATGTAATGTACTGGGATACTACGGTATGTACATAGCTCATATTTCTCTAATAAGCTCCTTTTAGTTCTGCATATATTTGACCCTTTTCTTTCAGAGAGATATATCTTATAGGATATACTTACAGTCATGAACGAACTCATCCAACTGCATGAAGTTGTGGGTGTTAACGTGGAGAGGAATCTCATAGCCGTGGCTGTCGTATTTAGGCGCCAAGAAGAACTTGACGAGGACGGTCTTGGCAACTTCGCTCTTGACATGTACGCGGACTTGGAAACCTTTGTGGTTCAACCTCGGGTGTTGAACTAACACACTCACATGGTCGTACACTTTCTTGGCTGTTAAAAAAATATTTTAAATCAGAATCAATAGAAATCATTACCGTTACCTCCGGTGATATATATTATGTATATGCAAGCAAGGGCTAGTGGCAAATGTCTACCCCAGGATCGTAGGGTGAATTCGTCGTCTCAGTTATCATGCAAATATCAGTAAAAGTCGTTAGGAACATTCAGGGGCTCAAAAACTAATTCGAGGTATTGGTATCCCCACTACTTGGATTGCGGTCGTCAGATGAAAGTCATTACAACTTAGTCTTAAATCTGAGCCCATATTAACTTAGGAGAGTGGTATACTATAAAAAAGGCAATAAATATGTTACCTTCTTCCTCATTCATGTGCAGATGGGATGAAACGTTGATGTAGCTGTTTTCGAAGTAAGTTACTAGTTTGTCAGCATCAACTTTCTGGATAGCCACTTGAGGCAGAGCAAGGTCTTCACGCCTGTAGTGGGGGAGTTTCTCCTGCCATAACTGGAATAGTCCCAAGACACGCTTCCAAATCATGTAGAAAGCGGGGTCACGCAGAGCTGTTTGGTAGTGTTCCAGGACCGAGGGCACAACCAAGGGAATGTAGCTAGAAATAGAAAAAACTGTATAGGTACAAAATAATTAATTGTAAACCGACTCAATTAACTTTAAGAATGGTGGTAACTCACTGATGGTAGTACTGGTGCTCGTGAACAAGAGAATTGCCCAAAACCTTCTTCCAGATGCCGATGAAGTCTTTATAGTACTGCGCATTGGGAGAATCCACGTCAGACTCGATGGCACGACCCAAGATTTCAATAGCTTCCGGAGCACGAATATCGATGTGTTCACCAAGGTTCTGCAATGTTTAAGGAATAGTACAATAAAATTTCTACGACAACTATTATAAATTAAATGATATTTCTATAAAAAGATGCACTTACATTAAGTAAGTATCCCTGGTCGATGGCGTCACGAATACGGCGTTCGTAATTATAGATTTCTTCGAGTTCATTAACGAATTCGGGCTGGTCGAGGTGGAAGTAGTTTGGCCTGACTGGGAAGGGAACACCGTTGTGGTACAAGAGACCAGAGTTGTAACCTTCCTTTACAATCTCATGACCAAGTTCAGGGATTTCGCTAAGACCGTTAGACAGTCTCTCCATATAGTAACGGGCAATCAGTTGCTTGTGCATGAACCAGAACCATTCTCCACGTCTCTCTTTGTGAACTGGAAGAGCTTCGCTATGCAGCCAGGCGGGTTGAACCAGATGAACGTGGTAGTAGAATGCGTTTAGTCCGTAATCGTGTGTGAAGTAAGAAACGGGTGTGCTGTGGCTGTTGTAGTAAGGCCAGATTGTAGCATTCCATCTAATGACAAGATTGTCATTCCATTTGAAGGTTGAGGGGAAGTATTCAATCATGCGGTCTCCGTGGGTGTTTAACCTCTGAGCGGTCGTCATAATTTCGCCGTTGTTGAAGTATGAAGGGAAGATCTCATACAGGCGCGGGATGTAGATGCCTCGAGTGTCTGGACGGTTCACGATGACGATGCTCAGTACGTAAGCGAAGAGATTTTCGTTAACGCGATCCCTTGCGTACACGGCAGTTTTGTAGAACGTGTCGTAATCCTTAGCAGACCACAGCACATTGTATAAAGTGATTGCTTCAAACTTATGCTCTGACTCGAGGATAGAGAAGGGCACACCGCGAGGAAGTATCCACTGGTGCTCCAGCATTTCAATTAAAGTCTTCACAGCAGTCACATTCTGTAAAATATTATTTTATGAAGACAGCAAAAACAAGAAATTCTACTTCTTCTTCTTGATGTTATTACATTTAGAAGCTGACATTTCTTGCAGTAACTAAAATAGACACATTACTATACTTTATTTGTCTTACGCTGTAGTGTTCGATGTTCTTCTCGAGGGTCCAGGTTCTAGAGATGGTCTTGCCAGATTCAATATGATTCGGTTCATGTAAGTGGTAGTACAACTGCATCAATTCCAATTGGCGTTGTAGGAATACTGGGTCCGCTGCGAAAGAGAAATATACTTATTAGACTGTTGAACGAAGAACGATCTTAAGAGTATTCCATTTCATTTTGTCGATGTTTATTTGATACACAGAACAACATAACACGTCTAATTGGAAAGCCTATTTTTCTGGTTAGAACAAAGGTATACTTAAAATGCCAAGAGTATCATTAAGTTTCCATTAGCCGTTTGGTGATTTCTTATAAAGCTATCTTTAAGCTAAGTGTAATCCGTTATAGAGCTAAGTCCTTTCAAATTACGTGTTGGCCACTTTCTTCGAAAAGATAATGAGAGATGATGTTGCCCCGTATATGATAATTTAGTTGACTTTAACCATACCAATAAGAAGAGATGGGAAAGAAAAAAAGTCGACCATTACGTGGCAGGGTAACCAAGTCCAACTATGGGTTAGGCAGAGGTGTAACTATTGCACACCCACAATTTACCGATGCTGTTATTGATTACTATGTAATAGGGGGCGAGCCTATTACCATCACGGCGGGCACAGTTCCAGATTCCGTACTGCTACTGAGAATTTCCATACAGAAAAACCCAATAATACTGCCCGATCCGGGAATCCAACCGAGAACCTCACGCTTAGCAGTCACGCTTGCGACCAATAGACCAATAAGGCAGTCATCGAAGAGAAACCTATGTCCAATAATAAAAAATATTTTAAATAAATATAGAAATGTGAACTCACCAGGTTTCTGCGGAACATTTTTCCTGACGGGTTCCGAGAGAACCCCGGCCACTAGGAGAGCCAATGCACACAACACCAACCGAGCCATGTTCGCCAGTGCCAATGCATTTGCTGCACCACATATTTATAGGGACCTTTATCGCAGGTCACCTATTAATTGTCACTGTTATCAAAGAACACGTTGTAGTAAAAGTAAGATAAATTAGAGAGTAGGTGATGAACAAACGACTTTCATTCTATACTTTCAATGCCGATAAGGTCGGATCAATATCTTTTTCATCCTTCTGTCTATTAAGTATAGTTTGTTTGAGTCTGTTCGTTGTAGCACTTTGCTGGCTGTTTCACACAAACAATTCCTGGTTGATGGAGCTTGAGTCACGAACTTAAGCAATAAGGCTCAACAATAGGTGATTGACGACAACACTGATGGCGTTAACATTGATGTAAAAACAATGACTGGTAAGGTTTATTGAGTGCTAATTTTTCCTTGCTATTATTTTTGTAAATTTTTTATTTTATTTGATTTGACTTTTTTAGATTATGAGTGGTACTTATTTTAAAGATTACAACTATAACCTTTTACCCACCACCTATTGTTATGTAGTGTGCATTTATTCCACCCAAGTTTGTAAAATTTCAAGTTTAGATATCCGGATCATTATCGTTGCTAGTTAGTTAGATGTTTTTTTTGTTTTCGTTGTCTTACTATATTTGAACCAGAGCTTATTTAGTAAGAGCACCAACAGCATGATATGATTCCATAGAAATTCCATAATTAGGTACGAGAGCCGTGGATGAGCTTATTATTGAAGCCACTTCTTTTACAAACTTTTAGACTGCCTCATTGGTCTAGTGAGTGATGTAGTGGTGAGGTCCTGGGTTCGATTCCCGGGTTGGGCAAAGTGTTACTGGGTTTTCTGGATGGAAATTCTCAGTAGCAGCACGGAGTCTGGAACTGTGCCCGGTAGATGGCAATAGGCTCGCCCGCTATTGTATGGGACTCAATAACGGCATCGGCGAAATGTGGGTGTGTAATAGGAGGTACTCCTCTGCCTAACCCTTCAGGGAATACATGCATGATGCTGTCTTATGTTATGTTCTTTTACAAAAAATAATTAAATAGCTATTTATATCTCAGGAGTGTTTACACTAAGAATAATTGTCCTGTATCGTGGGTGCGTTTACGAACACATACCTATGTATATTCACATACACAAAGACCAAGACCTGAAACAACTATCTGTAGATCATACAAATATTTGTTCCGTGCGGGAATCGAACCCAAGATAGTTGGCGCAGCAGTCGATCTCTTAAAAACTGCGCCAACCGTGTCTGAGAATAAAATTTTCTATTACATAATATCAACATTAGAAAATAGTGATTGAGCAATAAAATACGATCATCTATTAGGAAAAATCCGATAATATCAGAGTCGAAGTCTAATTAGATTTGAAGCCAACCACAATAAAATTGGGAATAGTCTCTAGGTTAATGTTAAGACATTAGCCAAAATTATTATTTCGTTATCTGCTGAAGTTATGACTTGGAGGACGATAACGAAATAATCATTTGAGTCATGAGTCATACTGTTCAGTGAACCCATACAATTCAAAATACCTAGAACTAATTTGAACTTGACTATAATTTTTTCCATTATGTAAAAAAGTAAAGCGTGTATGTAGGATTTTTACCGTAATTTATACTTTATAACTACATACAGTGATCACAAATCGTTTTGTCGAACTCACACCGGGATTACCCGTTCGTTTTAGGTAATCCAATAGGATGCCTAGGTTCATCCGACATGATGACTTTATTATGTTAATTCGATTTTTACGATTGATGCTATTGTAGAAATTACAAAGAAACATTGATTTTTTATATGCGCGGGGTTTGAACCCTTTTAAACTATAGGTTTACCATATTTATAAAACCAATTAATTTCTATATAATAACTGCCTCATTGGTCTAGTGGTAGCGTGAGCGGCAGGTGAGTAAGAGGTCCTGGGTTCGATTCCCAGGTCGAGCAAAATTTTATCGGGATATTTTGAAATTCTCAGTAGCAGCTTGGAGCTTGAAATTTTGTCCGATAAATGGAAATAAGCTCGCGTCCTATTACATGGGACTTAATAATGGCATTGGCGTAATGTGGGTGTACACCTCTGCCGAACCCTTCAGGGGAATACAGCCGTGATGCTATGTTATGTCATCTAGATAGGTACAATATCATATATCTAGCCTTTTCATTTAATCTAATCGAATATCAGTACTTTCTGACTACTTACTGAGCGAATGCCACCTGACCTCCACCACCCAATTACTGGAGAGACACTCAGCGGCGTGCACAGAGTTTTTAGACAGGGTAGGCAGAAAATTTTAAAAGCTTACCCCCCAAAAATACCTACTACATGTTGGTATTGGTTCGTCGTCTTGTCGATTAATTAATGATTTGCCACCGCAAATATCTTATAAACCGCACGCCACTAGAGACACTAATATATATTATATATAATATTATTATATGTAAGACAGTCGGGACCAGCTCCTTATCATGTTTTCTAAGGCACGGTTTTTCACATATTGGGACCTCCCGATATGTGAAAAACGGACACCCATTCAAGGACTGACAACAGGAAAAGTATAAAAGTATAATGATGAATTTACTAAAATTTTGAAGCTTACTACGCTTAATTAAGCCCCTAACGAGCACTGACATTCAATGAAGATGCTCATCAATAAGATACTCATTTTTTTCCATTGTTTCCATGAAATCAATACAAGTTACACAAGACTTGTCTAAAGAGCTGTCGTAAATAATTGTGTTTACTAAAGAATTAAATGTCACTGAAATTATTATTAGTCCCTCGATAAGATGCACAAACAAAAATAATTATTTTTTTCCGTTCATTTATTGCTCAATAAATCGTTTACTGATAGTTTTATCACTTTTTATTTTAACAAACAATTACTCTGTAACATATAATCGTGTAGGTAGATATATGATACACTTTATATAATGTGTAATTCTACTAAAATAGGTGAACAAAATACTAGCATTCATTTGATAAATAACATTCCTAAGTACTAACATACAAAATTAATTATCCGACTCCGAGTTATTATCGAAAACCAATCAAAACATATTTACATGAGCAATTAATTACATAAAATCTTATATGGCTGAGTCCATAAAAACACAATAGTAGGTATGGTGTTGAAGTTTTTCAATACCTAAACATAATTGTTTTTTTAATTTGATAGATGGTAACAATAGGTATCATGTATTTAGATGTCTGCCAGGAAATAAGTCAAGAGCTTGAAATTGCAATAATATAAAAAATCACCAGGTATATATTTCATGTTTTTGCAATGGATTTAACACGTTTAATTTGTATTAATTGTATTCTCGGATTATCTTACGCATTGATAGAGTAATATTTAGTTGCATGACGTAAACGGAAAACTAATTTGATGAGTGAGTGAAAACAAAATACATTATTAAAAATAATAGATATCTATTATTAATTTTTTATACCTATTATATATTTTTATGTTTTTTGAGCATATCTGCAGTCACGATTAAATACAATGTTATTATCATCGCTTTTGATTAACACCTACCTAAATATATTACACAATACATTACGTCTCATATTAAGCTATCTATTTATGGACAGCGTGGCTGATAATAATTAATTTTGTTACTGACCACGACACTGAACGCGGCATGTCATTTTTGGTCTGTGACATCACTTACAAGATGTACTAGTGATAACATTTCAATCGAAAATATAAAAGTTACAGAGATAAACTGGTAAACGATTTCTCTAAATTTAAAAATGATATGATTGAGTGTATTTTCATCATCGTTCCTCAAGCACTCGAAACGATAAATACACGAATCTGCAGTGAATTAATTTGGAATCTCGAATTTTTCAACGCATTTATATATTGGTGTATGCTGCCAAATTTTTTTTTTTTTTTCAAATTCAAAATTCCAACTGTTTGCCTGCCTTATTTGTCTAGTCGTTGCAAGCGCGACTGCTGAGCATCAGGTCCTAGATTCCTGGGAATCGCGCAAAGTGTTATTGGATTTTTCTGTATGGAAATTGTCGGTAGCAGGACGGAGTCAGGAACTTTGCCCGGTGGATGGGAATGGGATCGTTCCCTATTACATGGGACTCAATAAGGGCATCGGCGATATATAGGTGTACAGTAGTACATATCTGCCTAACCGTTTGGGGAATACAGGCTTGTAGTTGAAGAACTATAAATATAGCTTTCGAAACGCTAAAAATATAATATTAAGGACATAACTAATTCGGTCGACCTTGACTTTATAGGTATGTATTTTAGCTTAGGAAGAAGAAATCCCCCAAAAAAGTGTTAAAAAACTCCCTAACTCTTACACTGTAGATTTGATAGGTTTTCTTGAGATCGGTAACAACAAAGAAGGGTTAGACCGGTTGAAATTTTTAAATCTGTAACCATATAGAAAATAGGAGTACTTCTCTCAAAGCAGCAACGGTCATCTATCTGTCGTATACCGTGGCCAGCGATCTATCAAGTAGATCTGTTGTACCTTTTGAATATATAAAAAAACAAACGAAGACTCTGACTGACATATCAACGTACAACCCAATCTGATGATACTAGAAAATAATTTTTTCTCCGAAATTCCTAATTATAATGTAGGCAAGCTTTAAAATTTTGGAAATTCACACTGGATTTTTTAAAACCCAGTGTCAAATTAGTACGGAAATCGATGCTGGCAACATCGGTGGTAAAACTTAGTATCAACATTATACAGAATATTATCTTATGCTCTACTTTTATTTCGCGATTCATAGCTTTTGCCGAAGTAATTATTACTCGACGCCTTTAACATCAAGCAAGCACGTTTGAAACCATCCGAGAATGTAATAAAGACTAGAACGCGGAAAAAGCTCACTGAAATATTGCTTCGTGTCATGAACTTGTTGCAAAGGATTGAAAAGCTCTAAAAGCTTTTGTAGAGCAGAGTAGAGCTTCAAAAAGTCAGTAAGCCATTGTTCACTTCAAATGTATAATATTCGTATGACGTAACTCGGATAACAATTAAGTTATGATTGTTTTACTGAACCACGGACTTTAGACTCGCAAATGATTAAAATGATGTTTATGTACACATTTTTTATCATAGTCACGTGGGCAGTTGAAATACATGCGGTATTTATTTACGAATTTCGAAAGACAGAGCATGGTTAAATAAAAAAAAACATATACGACTAAAATTTAAAGCATGATGGGCGATGCGGTCTTTTCTGCTTGTCTTTTCGCTTGAGTCTATTTTTTGGAATCCTGTAGGTATATTAAAATACAGAAATGACAGACTATCTGACTGATCTATCAACTTAATTAGACACAGGCCAATCATCTTTTGCACAGAGATCCTCTTAAAAAGGCAAGTAGTAAAAAGGGATTTTCGGAAATTCAACCCCTGTAGCATGAGTAGGAAATCCTTTCTCACTGCGGGGTGGAAAGTGTAAAAGGGGTGTCAAACTTAGTATAGAAATCCACAGAAACAAACGCACAGACAAGAGCTAGTCATAAATATAAATATAATCCGTTTACAAAAGTTAAAAGGCCTAAAATTAACAGCCGGGTGTCCCATTCTATAGTCTACGCCGACTCATTAGTAAAACGGTCCATCCATCCGAAATGAGCAATTTATTAATCGAGACTCATATTAAAATTGTTAGGAAAGGTAGTGCTGTGACAAGGGCCAATATATCACTCGGAGAGTCCGCGCCGCCCGACCACGTCCGAAGTTTTGACGTATGAGTAATTTATTGGCTAAAAAAATAAATTACCGGAGTGCCCACACATTTGTTGAGCCCAAGGTGGTTGATTCGGGTGCACCCGCAAAAAATGATCAACGCCCGAGGCGCGATATTAACTCGCTACTTGCGCCTAAAACAGCTCATAAAACGAGTCTGTTATGATGTCTACACATCAGAGTATAAGCAATTTTTAAACCAAAACATGAACTGTTACTCATCTTTTGTAGATTATTTTATTATATTGACATCTAGGTGCACTTGTTATTGTTACTTTTATATCAGCAACACAGTTTATAAATAACACTAACCAGATATCATAATTGCAATCGTCAATCGTCACCATTGCAATAGTATTTTAATTATCGTTATCTTCATGATTATCAAAACTTTACAGTAAATATTAGAGAACTACTAATTAACTTTACCTATTTGAAAACTGTAGGTAATAAACCCGAGAACCTATTTTATTACAAGAGTTTATACTTTATCTTACCAACGATCACTATACCTAAAAACCACTAGATGCAAAAACTATCAAAATTCAGATAAAAAATATACCTACAGTAATTCATAACGTAAGGTTAAATTGAAAATAGTTACATCACAGAATCTAAATGTTGCTACAGAAAAGTCATAAAAGTCACGCCTTTTTCCTATGGGGGTAAGCAGAACCTACGGAACGCCACGTTGTTACAAAAACTATTTTAAAATTCATAATATCAACCCATAAAACACACTTGCTGAGCTCTACTCAATTAGCTGTTATTACCCATTTTCAGCAATACAGTTTAACATAATAATAAAGTTATCTGCCCATTCCCTTGACATAATCTCATAATTTTACAGAATCACTCATTCCAAAATTCTTCATCAAATGCATTCCTGAAATATTCATTAGCACGAATGTTGCAAATTACAACTGCAGCTACCAAAATTCCATTTTCCTGTTCGCTACAACGCTCTGCAAGTTCCGTGCAAATAATGTGAGCTAAAATATGCAGTGACATTGTGAGAGCGTGAATATTTTGCGAGCCTTGCAAGTGCGCATGCGAACATATTAAGTGATACTCTACAAATGGTGCATAAAATCATGTTATATTTTCCTAGAATATAGTACCATTATAATGAGAAGAGAAGTTAAGCTCGAGCTTCATATTTTCTTTGAATGAAATTGCCTATTTATGTATTTTATAAGTCTCCACCTCCTACCTCTCGTCTCCACATCATCTTGCGCAGAATACTCACGATATTTATTGTAATAGAACAAGCAGTGAGAGCTTAGTGATTAAGCGCTTGCTTTCTGGTTTGAGTTCAAACGCAGCCCGCATCTTGTGACTTTTCGGAATTATATGCTGATTAGAACATGTGCTTATCCCTTGTGACAACGTTGTAGGAAAAAATCGTAAGAAAATGAAATGTATGTAGTCCGCTAACCTACACTACGCCAGCTTAGTCGAGTAATGCCTAGCCCTTCTCGTTCTGAGAAAAGTCCCTTGCCCAACAGTGAGACAATTAAGGTCTGAATTTATTATTTTATTTATTTATTATAATAATCCCGACAACGTGGACACCATCTAAAAATGGAACGCGCCTTTCTAGCTACATCACAATCAAACATGAACCCTATGATATTGAAAACCCGATAAATTCTTGAGCTAACGACAACAATATCTTGGCGGGAGATATATTGTCTCATTTAATATTCATATATTTGTTTTCGACGCCGTTTTGCCCGACACTTTACCGATGGCTATGTATTAATTATTCCATGCATGAGCACGCATTCATTGAACTCTGCACTCGTCACTGTCTATGTAAATAACGAGACCCTTGTTGTTTTGCGTATCATTATTACTTATAAGAGTGTAGTGGTAAATGTCTTTAGCGTGTCTATATATATGAACATAGCATCACGCCTGTATTCCCCGAAGGATTAGGCAGAGGTGGACTATTGTACGCCCACATTTCGCCGATGCCTTTACCAAGTCCCATGTAATAGGGGGCGAGCCTATTGCCATCTACCGGGCACAGTTCCAAACTCTGTGCTGTTACTGAGAATTTCCATATAGAAAAACCCAATAACACTGCCCGACCCGGGAATCGAACCCAGGACCTCGCGCTCAGCAGTGAGTGGTATTTCGCTTTTATATATACCTATTATAAAATCGAAATACAATCACTCTCGAAATAATCACGAAATCACAAGAAATATAAAGCCTACTAATTTAACATTTAGATTGCTTTTGGTATTAAGGTTAGAATTTCAACAATTCTACCCTTATGGGATGAAATACGGGTCTAAAGTTTCCTAGATAAATCTTAAACTATATACGTAGGTAGCGTATATGTCGGTTACTTCTGATTTCACATTCGTCGTGTAAGCTTTTACTATCTTATTTCATTTTCTTGGATCTTTAATATTTGTTTTGCCACAGAAACTATTCGTATGACATCTCATCTCTCATCTCATCAATGTTCTTGGGTGCCTTAATAAAAAATATGAATAGAAAAATGTATTATTTGGATATAGACGTCATCATTCCACTGTGATATATTAAAGACATATTGCGACTATACACACTAAATGTACACATTATATGTATAACTGATGTCTACAAGTTTTCAATTGTTTCTTTCTGTTTTATAATAATCTTCTTAATAATCTATACTTAAAAAAAAGGATGCCGAACACTAGAAATAATTACTGCATAGTGGGAGCATTTACAAACACCAATACCTATTCACATACAAATATTTGTTTTACATATTACGTGGTAATCGAACCCGTGATACGTAGCGCAGTAGTCGATCTCAATCATTGCGCCAACCGTGGCGTAGATACATATAATAATATCTAGTATAAATATATTAACAACAGATAATTCCATAGACTCCAACAAACTATTCAAGTAATCATTCATCAAGCTTTAAATATCGCCAAATATGGGTACCGTCAAGAGGATCAAACGGTCCTTTACGAAGAACATATTTCGTAGAAATCCACTCTCACTAACATTTCTATAACAAATCCTTTCATCCGAGCACTGTCAACAATGAGCCCGTCTAATCCCGTATAAAGAAAGAAAGATTAGTTGACAGCAAACAGGAATATCCGCAAAATATTTTGTCAATTTTGTGTCACAACTGGTGGTCTTATCGTAACTATCATTGTTGACACTTTCTTTTTCAATGTATATCTTGAGGGTGGTAAAGCGAAAATTAGAATGTCAACATGACGTATTTAAGTCGGATTATCCTGTTAACATCACAATATAATGTTGTTTTCTTAAGTATAGCTTTCACTTGAGTGGTTCGAAATAGGATTTGTGTGTTTGCTTGTGTTCTTTTCTATCATGTTCCGCCACAATGCACATATTTTGAACGGGTCTAAAATTAAATTAACTCAGTGTGTTATTTAGTCTTTTTTTTTTGACATGGTGGTACGTCTATTGGTTAAACGATTATTTAAGTAACTTGAAGGAATATACGAATCGAGCAAATTGGAATACTTAAATGCTAATTTTAACCTATCCTACTTTCCTACTTAATATTATAAATGTGAAAGTTTGTGAGGATGGATGGATGGATCTTTGTTACTTAATCACGCCAGAACGGCTGAACGGATCTCGATGAAATTTGGCACAGAGATAGATTATAGTCTGGAATAGCACATAGGCTTTTTATCCCGGAAAACTGTACGGATTCGTAATCCACGCGGGCGAAGCCGCGAGCGGAAGCTAGTTGTCCTATAAATGAACAATGCACTTGTATAAAAACAAAAACAATATAGACAAAAAGAACACATTTTTACATATTAATCCATATCTTATTCCCTTTATCAGTTTTTTTAATGTAATAATTATAGGTATTAAACCCGTATTATATTATAGACTAAATAAAATGTTAAGCATTCTAAAACTGGCTCATTGGTCTATCAATCGCAAGCGCGACCTCTAAGCGTGAGGTCCTGGGTTTGATACCCGGGTCAAGCATAGTTTATCAGTATGGAAATTCTCAGTAGCAGCACGGAGTCTAGAACTGTGCCTGGTTGATGACAATAGGCTCTCCCCCTATTACATGGGACTCAATAACGGCACCGGGGAAATGTAAGTGTAGGTATACTAGTATACCTCTGCCTAGTCCTTTGGAGAATACAGGCGTGATACTATGCATAATTCATTCATAATTTTAATAGCCAAAATCCTCCACAAATATCCTTAGAAGTTAGTTTTTATTAAGAATTCTGAATTAACACATAAACTGTTCCAAAACCCAGTCGTGTCGACCACACATTATGGTGGCCCATTAAATTAACGGGAACCATTCGGAACGATGGAACGCTACAAAGTTAGAATTTCGTGCTATATGACCATAACAATCCAACCTCGTTTACGACTCGAATTAAATAATTAAACTAAGAATCGGCCCATTGGTATAGTGGTCGCAAACCCGACTGCTGTGAGTTCGGAGTTCAATCCCTGACACAGGCAAAATTTAAAATTACTAATAATATTCCCTTATACAATATGTTTCAGTAACGAAACGAACGAAATGTCAACAGAACCTACACCTCTGCCTTACCTTTCGTGGAAAACTAGCGTAATGGTATGTTATATGAACGCATAACTCACAATTGTCTAGAAATAATAACACTTTATTTTATCGCCCTTCTCGGTCACCTCTCGGATCACTTAGCGATTGTTTCATCATTTGAAGAATAAAAACTCCCAGTCAGTGTGAAATGATAAGAAATAGGTATTAATGTAACAATTCGTTTACGTATCGGCTTAACTGCAGCGAAATAATGGTCAGTATTATAATTAACTGACCCGCGTGAACCTTATTGAGTTGGTTGCACAATGTGGCGTTAGTTAACTGTCGTTTAACAAGAACTTTTATAAAAACGATGACGCATACTTAAGGTATATCAGCTTAGCATTTATTTTGTATAAACTTTATGGGTGATTGAAATTTACAAAAACGCCAATTTCCTTTACGAGTTGCGTAATTACTTACGTAATTTAGATACAACAAAGAAATCTAAGAATTTTCACGGTTCGCATCGCATGAATAACTAGATAGCTAAGTAATAATTATACACATAATCCATGTTTCTTTTTATTAATAACGTCAATAGAACTTTTTCAACCACCCGTTAACATATCTTCAAGCTTCAAGGTAAAGCTAAAGTTATACAACTGATCCAGACATCGTAAAAATATTGTCTTTCTTGCCCGTGTCTTCTCCATAAGGCTGACCCATTTTGGAACCGTGCAACTAGAATCATAACGTATTAAAAGCGCCTGTGCAGTTGAATTAAAAATCTTTGACCTTTTAAAACCACCTATCACATGAAGGTAGGTGTAGCTTACGTTAACACATATAAAATCCTTTAAATCTAAACTGTGATTAATCAACTAATTACAGTCAACAGTATGTTGCGGTCGGCCGCCGGTCAGCGGGACCGCATCGGGCGCGCATCACACCTGTGCTGTCGGCATCAAACGCACCGCCCCCCACCACCCGCGCTCCCCCCACTCTGTATCATACGAGCCGCCTCGCATATTATACTCCCATGAGAACTAAAAAAGCGACCGCACTATTGTATAGACTGCCTAGATGAGGCAATAGCGTATTTACAGCGAAATTGAAAGCGCGGTTGAGAAGAGACGAATAAAAATTATAATTATCAAAGTAAATCTTCAACGATAATTTTACTTTTAACTGGTATGTTAATAAATTCTTGAAAAGCTTTAAATCAGTATTGAAATAAAAATATATATTTATTTACAGGTACAATCGTAGCCCGACAAGCCACAAAGTAGTATTAAAACATTGCGGAAGCATTTCTCAATCACAAACGTAAAAACAAATTTTACGTTGATTACATTTTGATCACTGAATTAAAGTCACATTTCATAATAATATATATAAAAAACGGTCAAACAAGGCGCTGCCACATCCAGCACATCTCTACATCGTTATGAATGTCCAACCAATATTATGGCCTTTTCTGATTTTATTGATTTGAAATACCTAATCGGCTGATTGATTTCTTTATTGCCCACCGATACTTCGACGCTATATTATGTTGATCCTATTGACGCTTGTCTAGGTATTAATTGAGTTAATTGCCCGTTAATTGGTGCCGTTTACGCGTGTCCGGGTTTTGGCACCTAATTAAGTCCTGTGGGAATACAATGGTTTGTTATGTAAGTTTCGTGAGAAAAAATGTTGATATTTAATAACTAGTGTGTAATAGGCATTGCGTTTTTACTTTTTTGTCTTTTATTGTTGTCTTAATAAGCGATTGTAATTTGAGGATTTTTAATACGTTACTGTGTATATACTTATTGCAAATGATGAAAGGAAATGTTATAGAATAATCTATGAAATGCTAGGAATATTCGATTGCAGTTGTAGCAAACGTGTCTGTGACGGGAAACTGTGGACAAGTGAAAACGAAACGTGCTCGAAACGAGAAGATGTAGAGAGGGCTGACGAGGTACATTTTATGTGTAAGGGACGGCTAATGCAGCGTAACTTTCAGGACTCGTTTATGCAGCAGTGAATTTGAATAGAGCTTCTTATTTCGTTTATAATGGGTTATTCTGTAAGCAGTGTAGCATATTCGGATGGATCGCTTTAGGCTGGAAAGCGTTTATGTGCTACCATAGCATTCATCATCAGCCAGAAGACGTCCACTGCTGAACGAAGGCCTCCCTCAAGGGGGGTTTGCCATAATCCCCACACTTGGCAGGCGGCTTGGGGATCGCAGTGACTCACCGATTAGTGAGAGGACGCTGCTGCCCGTCCTCCGGTGTCTGGCCGCAGTTTTAAGACGTACCCGGGTCAAGACGTACCCGGGTCAAGACGTACCCGGGTCATACCATACCATAGCATTATGCTTAATAAATTATTATGAAATTATGCAGCTACTTACTACATCTTTTAATAAATATTTTATTTTACCTGCGCGAATTTAAAATCCTTTGATGATGATCAGTTTCATGTAATGATATTTAAACAGTCTGCTAGCAGTCTAAGTGCCATACAAATAATATATTTAAGTATGACCACTCCCATATATTCCTTTTTCTTCTTTCAGCAATTCTGCATAAAGCTTAATTTACCTAAAGCTCCCAATTACGTAGGTACATCAAAGAGCGAATATATTTTGAACGATGTTTGAATGGAGTGTTGACTCAGGATTATGAGCAGACGTTGCTGCATAATCCCCTTTGCCATGCGGTTTTTCGTCTTCAAGGACAAATGAAACGTACCTACCCTCTTCACTAGCTACGTTTTTTGACCTTATATAGGTATTATTTTGTTTTCAGATTTGGGAGTCACATACTAGCTTCACACCTTCCCCGAAGTGAAACACAGTGCTGTACTATTTATTATACACACGTTCCGCCGGTGCTGCTGTTAAGTTCGTTTGTGCTGCAACGGAGAATTTTCAAACAGAAGAACCTAATACCACTTAGCTGGACCAAGGAATTGGATCACGCCCGCAGCAGCCGCACTTGCGACGGCGAGAAATCCAATAAGAGCAGTAAACAGTTCATGTATTCAAAATATTGAAAAAAGAGTATAATATTAGTATACTTTAACCATCCGCTGATTTTTTTTTTACTCTAAATTGATAAACTGTATAGAAATTTTTGTGACGCATTATTATCCCCGAGGCACCCACATAATTAGTCAATGAATATCTATCGGGATAGGGGATGAGCCTAAAGTTATTCATCACGCAAAACTTTTTATTTATATTTGAAAAACCGAGCCGAAGACGTCTGGTTTGATGTCCTAAATGTAGGTACTGCTGGAGTTAGTCCAGAAAGACAAAAAGCAGCTGCAGCGGTGAGAGACAGACGAGTGATAAGAGAGAAGAGGTCGCTGATGGCGAAGGTCAAGATATCCTTCTAGTTCACAGTTACTCAGCCAGCGAAGTAAATAAAGTTTCAGAAATTCCTCAACAAGAACTGGTCAACTATGCAAGAAACTTTACATTATGATGATACAATAGAAAGTTAGTCTATAGTATTCAGAACTAATGTTAGTCTAACCACCAACACAATGTTACTATTTTTACTTATTATATATTTAATGATGATGAGCAGTGATAGCCTAGCGGTTGAACGCTTGCCTTCCATGCAGGAGGCAAGGTCCGCGTACAAACCCGGCCCGCACCTCTGACTTTTCGGAATCATGTGTGGATCAGAATTTGATTATCACTTGCATTTACGGTGAAGGAAAAACATCGTGAGGAAACCTGCACACCTGAGAGGGCTCCATAAAGTTCTCGACGGTGTGTGTAGGCCGCCAACCCGCACCGGGCCAGCGTGGTGGATTAAAGCCTACTCCTTCTCATACTGAGAAGAGACCCTTGCCCAGCAGTGGGACAGTAATGGGTTGAATTTATTAATTTATTATATATTTAAGAAGTACAAGGGACACTCCATCTTTAAAAAAAAATGGTAACACATTAAGTAAGTTTTTAAAACAACAGGTTGTTGTTTTTATTTATTGCTCTTTAAGATAATGGTAATGATCTTCAAAATTTCGCAACTATGTAATTATCGTTTCACATCATAATGAGACGAGGATGGTAACGATCGTAAGCGTACCATTTAATGATGTGTATGATGACTTTATTACGGCGAGAATGGGAAAAAAGTTATAAACGCCGCCATTAATCGATTCTGTGTCTCATTTAAATTGTTACTGTATCAAAACCCTTTTCTTCGCGTTATTATAAGAATATTATTCTTAATTTTCATTTTCGAAAGTGTATATATTATTTTTTTTGTTTCTTAAAAAACTTTCAGGACTGGTTGTTCTCGATACAATAAACAACTTTTGAGTTTTGAACAACTTTTCTTCCAATAGAAACTTGTCAAGTTAATTTTGAAGGATAGGATCAGTTAGTTTTGCTTATTTCCGAAAGTCGTGGAGCAAAGTTGTTCGATATAAGTAGGAATAACCCTGGAAGTTTTGCTCGTCACAAAAAATCACGTTTTCACGTTTACACATCTATATTCCATGAAGGTTTAGGCAGAGTTGTACTTGGGCACCCAAATTTCGCCGATGCCGTTATTGAGTCCCACGTAATAGGTGCGTGCTAGTAGTCCGTGCTTCTACTGAGTATTTCAATACGGAAAAACCCAATAACACTTTGCCAGACCCGGGAATTTAATCCAGGACCTCACGCTCAGCAGTCGCGCTTTTGACCATTAGTCCAATGAGGCAGTGAAAAGTAGTTAGTGGATAATAAAGCAGCCCATGGTGACAGGCACCGCTCCTCTGAATTATGCGATTGATGCGTTAACGGTAAAGGAAAACAACGTGAGGAAGCGTGCACACCACGCCTCAATAAAGTTGTCAATGGTGAGAAGTTATACTCCGTGTGTATTATGGTCTGACTTATATTATGCTGACTGGATAGAAGAAGAGGACATAACATAACACATAACATAGCATCACGCCTGTATTCCCCGAAGGCTTAGGCAGAAATGTACTATTGTAAACCCACATTTCGCCAATGCTGTTATTGAGTCCCATGTAATAGGGGTCGAGCCTATTGCCATATACCGGGCATAGTTCCAGACTCCGTGCCGTTACTGCGAATTTCCATACCGAAAAACCCAATAACACTGCACGACCTGGGAAACGAACCAAGGACTTCACCCTCTGCAATCGCGCTTACGACCACTAGACCAATGAGGCAGTCAGAAGAAGAAGACTTAGGTATATTATGTCTCTATACAAGCATCATGAAAGAAAAAGCGTACCGTGCGCTCGCAATCGTGGAGGTACTTAGCTTGAGTAAAGCAACACTGAAAAAAAGCTAGGAAGATCAAGGTAGGTAACTAATTTGCTCTCGACCTCTTTCCATTTCAGTTGAGTTGTTTGTTTATTTTCCTGTATTATCGTCACACTAATTAGCGATATGGTTACTCGATGTACGCGCGATAACTACTGTCAAACGAAATTTTTGTGCCATATGTATGTATTGGCCAACAGTAAGACTGCTATCGTGTCACTGTTGCGTTGATATCCTTATTTTTACGTAATTAGGCTGCGGGAACTTATAATATGCAATCTATATTGCATCACCTGTAAACTGCCGAATAAAGACTTAGAAATAACCCCTGCAAAAAACGGTCACTTGCCATAATTGTCATTGCAGAGATTTGTTGATCGGAGTATGAAGCTGGCTATCCTTTTAACATGACTACAGGAGTCATCTTTTTGACATTCATGCATACGAGTCTATTTTATGGCAGGAATGTATAGCCTACAATGTATTGTACACATCAAAATAAATTGTTTGTGTACTGACATTTTGATGTCGAATATTTTTATAAAAATAACATCCCCTCACATAATCCCCCAGAACAACAAGAATGTATAAATGTGGAAAATTGGAGCACAGAAAGATTTTATATAAATGCTTTTTTCCTCATCTTTTTTATAAATGTACACATGAAATTGTATGTACCCATTTATGTTGTAATAGAAGATTTTCCATATAAAAGAGAACTCTTTATTGTAATCATTGTTTTGGTACAATGAGAATGATTAAACTTTTTTACAATGTAAGATCACGACGTCTTGTTAAAACAAAAAAAAAACTAGAAGGACCGATGAAGCAAATACAGTTAAAGAATATTAAAATTATAAAAGCTATTGCTTACAAGAGCTTTCGACAAATGAAGTGGTATTGTTACGAGTACTTTCAGTTGAACACTTGCCTTCCTGAATAAGAGGCTGAAATTTAACCCGCCTCCCACCTCTAACTTTTCGAATCAATGTGTACGTATCAGAATTTAATTATCACTTGCGTTAATGGTGAAGTAAAATATCGTCAGGAAACCACCATATCTGAGAAGGCTCTCTAAGGTTCTTGATGATGTGCGTCGTTTATCAAACCACAGCACACACTGTAGGCCTGCTTAAGGCACAATCTATCTCCTCCTTACGAAAAGCCTTGCCCAGCACTTGGACAGTAATTGGCTGAAAAATTATAATCTATTACTGAGATAATACCGAAATCTAGTTGGCAGACACTGTTATAGCTTCACAAACGAAAGCACGTAGCATGAAGGGCCCTCGATGTTTTAAGATACGTCAACCATACGAGGGATTCGTTCAGATTACATATCGATCTGCCTGGTAGCTAAATAGCTACGAGAGTCCTGCACAGCACGTTCGCCAAATGTGAATGACTATATCCCCGTAACAATGTAGATAAGTACTGCAATGTAAAACAAATGTTCAACTTTAGATATTTTATGTGTTCCCATAACACACATTGTGTTTTATATATGTATATACAGTAAGTACGGCTTCCCTACAGAACACAATAGTAAATAACCAGAAGTAAGTACGAATCTATTGCCATCTCCCGAACACAGTTCAAACCTCCGTGCTGCTTCTTAGAACTTCTATATAGAAAAATCCAATAAAACCGCCTGCCCCGGAATCGAACTCAACACCTCACGCTTAGCAGTTACATTTGCGACAAATAAGGCAGTCAGACTACCACTAAAAACAATCAATGGTTTTATGATTGTGTTGTCGGTACAATCTACTATAAGAGATTCCTTTACGCCGGTTTCCATTATTACGTGTAACCATGTATGAAACTTCGACACTTCAACGTCCGACCTTTGTACGACCATTTTAACCAGAACAATGTAAGTTGCAAGTTTAGTCAGCAGCCCTTCGGCAGGCCATAAAACGTTCCCGAACATGAACAAAGACATCAATCGGTTCACATTTCATCTCAAATTACACGTGTTTACTCATAATATGGACACATTTGTTGAAGTTCCAGCTACAGACGAACATTCACAACAGCGTAAGCAATATCAGGATTTAGTATTCCCCGAATTTTGCTTTAGGCAATCAATAAAATATGTCTCGAAAATTTCTTGTAAAATATTTCCATGAGCCTTCAATCCGTGGATGACTTAATAACCTCACGATATTTTACCACTAAAATGATTAAAAAGTGGCAAAACTTTCTTTTTGCATGACGGTGGACGGAGAAAACGTAATTTTTTCCTCACGACTTCCCCACGGACATTAACACCTGATCCCTGATATCGGAGCTGTGAATTCAGCACTATCCGTCCGTAGACAACCAATTATTCAAGCATTTCGCTCAGGTCGAGCAACAGGTTGGTAGTTTACCGTTTTCCTCCAGATATTCACTGCGAATTTCTTAAAAAAGCCGAGGTGTTACTAATGAGGTACTTACCTAGGTATAGTTTAAGCGGATAGATTTTTTACGCTTTTTACCAAAATTTGAGTTTAAAAATTCACTTGGCAATTTTCGTATTAAATTCGCCAGTTTAAGAAAAAATACCTTTGCATAAAGCTATTACAATTATAAATCTTTACATTTTGTCGATGTAACGAGAATAATTGATAAATTTATTGTTATAAAACTTCTGTTGAAAGCCCGAATCGATTTAACGTTTTAATTTATTGGCACTATTTGAAATGGAATCGTAATCGATGCCTTATCTATAATGGGCTGTTATTGAATTAGTGCAATAATAGATATATTTGGACTATTTGTAAAGAAGTTAGATCATTTATTGTACTTTCCCCTACCGTTTGTTACACTAGTTTTTGCTCAGATCTTTTCAGTTCATTAATTATTGATTTGTCAATGCTAAATTGAAATTTAGAATTTGATCGTTCGTGAATGCAATTTCTAACTTCAACCATGTAACTTTATACTCTTAATTATAGCATTTTATTCTTATTCTTACTCTCATAAAAAGTATTCGTACAAAATAATGACAGATTACGACAGTTTACATGAAAGAACATTAGATGTTAATCTTATGTTCTATCATTTAAACTGTCGTAATTTTTTACTAGTAAGTTATGCAATTAACATAAACACATATCATCACAGTATTTCCCGAAGGGTAAGGAAATGTTGTTGTGGCATTGTACACCCACATTTCGCTCATGCCGTTATTGAGTCCTATGTTATAAGAGCTGAGCCTATTGCTATCAACCGGGCACAATTCCAAGCTCCGTGAAGAATGAGAACTTCTGTACCACCAATCAATCGAACCCAAGGCCTCACGCAGCAGTCGCACTTGCTACCAGTAGAACAATTGAGACAACTTATTACGTACTTATATATTCAATTTCGTTTTACTAAACAGATTCAAAAATTAATTACTTAACCATTATTAAAGCTATCTCTAACGATTTTGATGCATTAATCTTTCTTCTGGTTTAGGTTTTTTTACACAAAAGAACTCTAGATGAAGTGAGAACTGTTGACTGTATCAATGTTAAACTACACTAAACACCGTTACTTATTTAATACAAAGGAACAAGTGTATTGAGTAGCAATACAAAAGAATAAACATACGTATTAAAACACCTTGGGCATTACACTGGCGAAGTATGTCCAAACCTGTTAACATGAAAGGCGCAGCTATTAATCACTATGAATTAACAGAACTGTAACACAATCAGTAATTAATAGTCCATATTTATTGGGCGCAACATAAATACCGTGTTCTATCGCATCAAGACAACAACTCAAAATAAAATACCCTTGAGAGAGGCAGACCTCCAGGTGTGAGTGCATAAATATAATACTCAGGCGACCCGCTGGCACGCTCATGCCCGCTGTCATATTAACTGTTACATTAAATTACGACCACGGAACTGATCGACCTTTCGTACTTATTATCTTGATAGCCTGCAAACTAAAATCAACTTTAAATAGAATCCATAAAACTCAATTTCAAAACAATATTCCTTCGAATATAAGACGTTTGAAGCTCGATAATTGAGATCCGGCAATGTAGTCAGCTCGCACATTGATTTCGGCTCTTTCGAAAAGCTATCTTTTTTGTTCATTTGTTTGTTTTAATAATATTTTATCCGTTGTGATGGAACGGGCGCATTTGTCAGCTCTGTGAAATATATCTACGTCCTGAGCGAAGCCAGGACTGGCTAATTAATTAGTCAGATTGTTACCTACATGCATGCTAATGAAGGAACTTCGTTAATGAGTTTGAAATATAAGTGGGTCTTAAATTGATTATATACTACATATGCAGCAGTATAAATTATTTCAGACCTTATGTTTTGATTGTCGAGGATTACTTGGTACTAAGTTGTAGGAAATGGGGCAAGAAGACGAAAAAAGAAACAGAAGGAAAAATATTGAGTGTGACATAAGTTACAGAGATAGATTACACCTACCTAAATCTTAAAGAATATTTTGAGTCACATAATAATTTTGTCTGTTAAATACAATATCAAGCAGAAAAGCACACTGCCAATATTTGTTATTAACAGATCTCAGATCTTAATATTTCAAAAGTAATAAAGTCCTATAAAGGAATTCAAAAGAAATGCCGAAATGAAAGAAACGTTCGAAAGCCTAATATTAAAGTAACGACTTGGACAATAAAACTAGTCTGATACCAACTGACCTTTCTTTGCCAATGTGTTTAATCTACTATGTACTTCCACCTACTTAGTTTATTTACTAATCTCTATCTATTTCGAGGAAAATAACGGACGCGTAGTTGGAATAGCCAGTTATCATTTAACGTAAACATAGCATCACAAATAGCGAGAAACGGCAACGTGACAGGCCCAAAAGAAGAAGGACTGATGAGCTGGACTTGCACCTGAAAGATTGGTCCCAAGTCGCAACAGACCGGGAAAAGTCGAAAGAAGGAAAGGAGGCCTTTGTCCTGCAGTGAGACTGTATAGGCTTATATTAATAATAATAGCATCACGCTTGGTTTGGCAGGTAGGTACACCCATGTTTCGCCGATGCTGTGTTGGGGGTTGTTGTGGGGGGGGGGGAGTCCTCACATCTTTCTAACATCTACCGCTCACAATTCCACACTCAGGGCTGCTCCTATGAATTTTCTAATAGAAAACCTCGATAACACTTTGCCCAACCGGGAATAGAACTCAGTATCACTTGCTCAAGGGTACCCAATACTAAACCAATAGAACAGTAGGTATTATTTATAAGTTTTCAATACATAATCTACTTTTGATATATTATCAGTATACTCTAGACGACATTCGATGACCAGAAGATTGCCTGGAAGATTGATTGACTGGCCTGGTGATACGACGTCGATCGTATTCGCGATGACTGCAAAAGATGGCGTTAGTAGTCTTTTCCTTGCATCATAATCTTTATGAAGGACTTTTTTCTAAGACATGGTTCACCATTAGCCATTTACCAATATTATTACGGTTCAGCCTTGTCTATCAGTGGGAATATTAAATAGGCTAATTCTTCTTTATTCTCATATCTATCTACTTACCACCAACTTTCATTAGACGCTCCTTTTCAATTTTCCCCTTTTGTACCGCATCGTAAAGTATATAGTCTATAGTATCTGATCAACAAAAGGTGTTGTACTTCATCCATCCTACAGATGGTTTTAAAACTCAATAGGTACACTTTTTTAGCACTTGGTTCTCTATACCTACTCCAAAATGTTCTTCAAAAGATTCGTAAATCGTTCAATATAATTGCATATATATCCAGTATCACCATCACACACGTATCTATTGAAACACGTTCGCAACCCATTACCTATGATCCATCGGTCAGTATCTAACAACGTGTAAGTCAAAATTCTTCGGTTTTAAAATTTCACTGTTTTCCGTACAGACTAGCGGTAGGTGTACGTTGCCTGTCTATAGAGCAAAAAAGATTTTATGAACAATATTGCTTCTTGTTGTAGCTTACGTCTAAAAGTGCGTCATAACAGTTAAAAATCTGCGAAGCACTTCTCAAGAATCTCTTAAGATCGAACGGGTTTCAAATTAAGAAAGATGTCTGAACTGTTTATTTTTGAAGATAGTTCGCTCTCTAGAAAAAACTGCAAATTACATTTTCTGACTTATGCGGGGTTCTAAGCTCACCGATTACCGCTAATGGTCCAAACGTTTGACGTCACACCAGAGGTCCCGTAAACGCAGCGTGGCGAATACGTTTCGGCGTCGGTTCGTTATGTGTCGTTTGCCTAACAACTTGTAATGGGAGACTGTCATTAACTAT
This sequence comes from Shargacucullia verbasci, assembly GCA_947562105.1. Taxonomy (NCBI): domain Eukaryota; kingdom Metazoa; phylum Arthropoda; class Insecta; order Lepidoptera; family Noctuidae; genus Shargacucullia; species Shargacucullia verbasci. The sequence goes on from OX387296.1 coordinate 6,719,754, forward strand.
ATTAACCCTAGTTCGTAATTCTAATGGCGAATATCGCAAGTCATTCGGCGGCTTTGTCACACGTCCCTTATGATACCACTTCCCGATTATGGGATAGATGCGTTGACTGATATCTTTTTTATTGACTTTTTAATGAACTCATATCAACGTTTTAAGGAGCCTACCTACCTATAATGCCTGTACATTATCAGTACTGAAGCTGCTGTAGCTCGTGGGTTTAAATCTATAGAGCCCGGTATTTTTCTAGGGAAAGTTTTAGGCTTTGAATCATTTAAGCCTATTTAAACACCCAAAACCACCTATACCTCGATGGGTGTTCTATTTAATACTACAATTTAGGCCACAGATTGCCTTGCCTGGTATAACTGGTGTTGGTTATTAAGACTTTAGTAGCACAATTTTTGTACGTTTATTAAGTAACAGTATGCTTCAGTACTTATATAAATTTGTGTGTACTTATATAAGTTGTGTATATATAGTATGTAGCTGTATGTTATGCACGTTGAAAGGGTTTTCATGCAACCCTTTAACACTAGAAAGACCGGCATTCGCACCCTACCTAAAAAGACCAATGTCGTCATTTTGACACTAGGATGTCCGTTAATGTTGATATGAAGTTATTATTAGGATAAATGCAGAGAAACACGATATTCTTTACTATATTATATTTATTTTAATCAGAGATACATTTAGTGCAAATTATTGTTTTTTGGTATGTTTTATACATTTCCCACAAACAGGTTTCTTACAACTGTCAAAAAAGCAAGATGTTTTATTTCTATTACATTTTGTATTTATTTTACAAGTTAATCTTTTGTTTGACCTAGTCTCTTCTACCATTTCATTTATATTTTCGCGATCGCAAAGTGGCCGAGCCGGGCATGGACAATTTTTTTGATGTTCTGCTCGTAACTCATAAACAAGTTGGGGGATGAAATTATGCCGAGAAATATTGCTATGAGTAATTTTTCTGTAAATAATCCATGAATTTATGACAGTTGTATCTAAAACATTATAAAATACATGCATAGGCTATCGACGAGTACCAGATCTTACTGAGTATTTCCTTGCCATTTGGTCCAAAATATCTCACCAAACTTTGTTGAATTATAAAATTCAACAGTTTCAGGAATTTTCTTCTCGCCTATGCCAATTGCAACACTTGGGTGTAGAGTACTGAGAATTAAAACATTTTTGTTTGGTTTCCCTTGATAAATTGTCAGGGAAGTATTAGTATCTGTTTTCAAAATATAGGAATCATAACGTGGGGTACGAATTGAAAAAATGAACTAAATATTTATAATCAATACAAATTTATCCAGCTAACACACCACTGAGAGTTTCAACACTGATGAACAATAAGAAAGCATAACGAAATATTTACTTTTATGTAATGTAAACAAATATTTCTAAGTACCCTCAAGTACGATGATTGAGTTCTTTGTATAGCGTCTTTTTGACGACTGTGGTCTTTGTAGATATGACTCATTGTATTTCGAAAACTAATTAAGATAACAACTTTGTATTTAAACGGGGACTATAAAACTACAAAATATTAAAAGTCAAAAAGTGTCATGTTCAAACAAGGCGTAACTTCAAAAATATGACCATTTTACTTCGCGAAATCGTCACTTTGACGACTGCGGTCTTTCTAGTGTTAAACTCCCATGATACCCGTTCTATATTTCAAGATATAGATTTTTTATTGCGTTTAATATACCTATATTTCTGACCAGAAAGTGATAAAATATTGTTATAAGTGCTGAGTATGACTGTTTGGCGTTTAAACGTATCAGTACAGTACATACCCAACCGTTGAACAGCAGAGTGAAAGTCATAAAATCCATTCGTTCGCAATAAAGATAAGTGTTGAAAAACAAATATATGCATATGTACGATAGAAAGATCTAAACATCATTTTAGTCACGACATACACGTACATATACAGTTTGAAAGTAACTATTATTCACGGCGTATACCCACAACTTAGAAATAAGTAGATACCTTATTTATATTTTTCTCCAAAAAAATCATTAATGTAGGTATTATCTATACACTTGTAATGGTTTGATTTTAATTCGGTATATAAATACAATGTTACTAACTACTTATTACTAACTACTAAAAACATTAAACAGATTAAAGGTGTAAAAAATATAAAAAAATTTAATTGCGAAATTTTAGCTAGCTAGTTGTTAACTTTGGCTATTCAAGCCAAAGATAATTTTTTTAAGAACTCTTTAATGAAATTAAATTAAATGAAATGAAATTATTTATTTTGCAATTAGGATTTTTCAATCACTTTTACACGTCTTTTTTAAACTAGATGGCGTCGGCATTCCATATGACTATCCCTGAGAAGAAACGCCGAAACAAACTCAGGGGTCAAGGTCTATTTTAAAGTCCAGACAGATTTTAATGATGTAAGGGTTTATGTGAGACAAATATAGGGTGGAATAGCCTTTTGAGCTAACCTGTCGTAACAGAGTGCAAGCATGGATCAGTTATCGTGAGAATTAATGAAATTAAGAGCGTTTAGCCTCCATCTTCTCACATTTACAATGTATAGCGGTTATATATAAGAAATCATTTCAATTTAAACGACATTACAATAACAAAATAATGAAGTAAATAATATAATAAATAATGGCAAAAATTGTATATAAAAAAGGAAAGGCTAAAAAGCGGCTCGATCCCAAGCGTTTTTGTCATCTAAATAGTCCGAAATTTTATAGTATCCTTTTTTAGAGAGATTAGATTTAATTACATTTTTGAACTTCTTTAATGTTAAATTACGTATATCATTAAGTGCTAAATATAATATAATATTGCATCATTTGGTCTCAAAATGTACACTTAATATAGTCGGGAGTATTGAGCAAAGTTACACAGTTGTATCAGTACCTATAGTTGAATAGTTGATTTTCTTTATGTATAACATTTCATTGATCGTGTACGAGTTGCTGAAAAGTTAAGCTTTTTTATCACAGCACTAGATTTTCACCGACATAGTGTATAAAAAAACTTATATTTTAATGTCTGCAAAGCCTGAAGTCAGCATATTAATAAATAAATAAAAACCTTCAGCGAATAGGTACCTACCTCCTTATATTTAATAAAGATACATCAGTGCGTTTGAAGCTAGAATCAATAATTGTATTTACTCGGAGGGTGTTTATTATGCAAAGGCGAAGGACTGAGTGGAGTATCTCCCTTGACCCACTTGCCATGCGAGGCCTCATAAACGCCCAGTGACGACACTACTTCCCGAGGATGCAGCCGAGCAAATGTTGAGCTTAGACAAAATCGCTTAGGAAGAAGCAGTGACTTGGAAATACTTGTTATTCCGCGAAGATGCAATCTTCTTCAGTCTTCTGTCTTCATACAAGTTATTTCACAGGCTGTTTCCTTGAAACAAATGATTTCACGATTTCGAATATAGTTACTGTATGCCGCAAAAGTATACCTCCAAAAAACAAATGGTGGTAGGTTAAATAAAAAATGCGTAATTAATTTTCTTCAGAATTATGTAATAAAAAAATAGAATTAAGTTAGAAATCAAAATAAAGGCATGGGACACCTCCTCAATATAATCTTACACATGAGGCCTCCGTTTGTATGTAACAAACGCAATTGTAACCATTTTGAAACCATTTAGTAAATTCTTCATAATTATGTAACAAATTAATGCAACTAATTAGATGAGCAGGACTAAATAGGAAATTGTATACAAATGCTTTGCATAAAACCTCTTGAAAACGCGACAAAAATACCTGTTTATTTTATTGTTTTGTTAACTATATACGGCATCGTATATTACCTGGACAAAGAACAGGTAATCAACATAAACGCTTAATGTTCATTATAATAAATGATACACCTACATAGCAAGAAGTTTAGACTTGTTGAAAGTGTGCTGCACCGTTAAGGGCCGGCGCAGGACGCATCACGTAACCGGTAAAAGGCGGGCGCGGAGTAAATAACAGCTTATTACCTTCAATTATATTATTATATTCACTTTAGCTTTGTCACGAGCCCCGTGTGACACGATCCGGTACTTAAGTGAATATTCATCACGGAATCAGACACACCACTTTGTGAATTCACGTTTTTATTCAAGACATACGAGAGAAATCGCCTGAAGACAGCAAAAACACTAATGTCAACGGCAATTATGCTAACAGCTCATTTAATGTCTATACAGTAAATTCTTTAGGAATATTTTCCTACTTACAACACGAAAACACACATCAGTCACAAAGCTTTTATCCTTTCTCCCTTCGAATTCTTGAACATCAACACACCACCCAAAGGCTTTTTACATAAATTCCCGACGCAACATTCTTCCTTCACAAACAAGCGCTCAAAGAACAAGCGATAAGTTTTATAGATGCATTGTTACCTTTTCTTACCAATGTCCTGACTGACTTCAAGGGAACAGAGCCCAATAACACATTGAAGGACTGCTTACAAATTTGTTTCACCTATTCGTGGATATTTGGGCGCGTTTCAAAGGGCACATCGACGTCAGACCACCAGCGCAACACATAAACTCGCCAATATATTAAAAGTAAACGTCGAGATGAAATGAAGGCGAGTATTTTGCATATGATTAGTAAGTCTGTTAGGAGTCAGCGAGTTCGTGGAGCAAGCAATATACACGTTACAGAGAAGCTTGAATACGTTATTGGATGTTCAATAAATAAACATTTATTGAATATTCCCAATACACTTGTATGCGGTCTATTCAAATAAATGTTCAATAGTGGGATTGAAGAGAAGACCTACTAGCTTATTGCGATATTTATTCATACATGACATTTTCCGTTCTTGTGTATCACTTGAGTGAATTTTATTGCTATATGCAACTTATCATAAATAAATACAATTGAAAATAAGTTGTGTTAGTAACAATTTTATGCAAATGCTCGAGTTGTTATTTCATTTACTGCGTTTAAAATTCTACCTCAGCCACACAAAAGATGTCCACGGTAAAAAAGGGGTAAAATAAAATAATCGAATTTGTGGTGACTTCTTTATTTAGAAATAGAAGCTCATAATTCGTAATGGTTATTATGAAAACCGGGTGCAATGACACTGCAACTTGCAATCGACGCCTGAAGGTAAATTAGCATATTTACTGAGCTGCAACATTTAATTATCTGGTTTACTTTTTGCGATAGCATATTAAAATAATGTTTAGTTTTATATTTTTCAGGTACTGTCTCATTGGTTTAGTGGTCGGAAAGCAGCTGTTGAAAGTGAGGTCCAAGGGTCGAACCCCGAGTCGGGCAAAGTGTTATTGATTTTTTTCTGGTCGAAAATTGTCAGTAGCCCGTAGTTTGGAATTTCGCCCGGTAGATGGTGGATAGGCTCCCTTCATATTATCATCACCCAATATCATCGTCGACGAAATGTGGTTCTACTTACAATAGTACACTTTGGGTGTCCACTCTCGGGCGTGATGCTATGTTTCTTATTTTATTTTTAAAAATCTTCTATCAATGTTAACATGGAAATATGCTCTGTTAATCAAAACTCGAAGATGTCAAGACAAACGCGAATATTCTAAGAATTTCAGTTTCAGAAATTCTAACAATGTCTTGCTGGACCTGAGTAGTTAACCCCGATCTTTAAGGTCTACAACTACTGTACCACTAAATCCACAACGCATACCTGCCTGAAAAATAAAATCGTTAGAAACGTTGACCCTCGATTTCGCTTTATTGAAGTCCAAAGTTTGCCAATAAAACTCAATTTCTGCAAATTAACTGAACTGTTTATAATCGTGAATTTAATTAGTCGCCAATCAAGTAATGGAATGTTCGAAACTGCATTTATTAGAATTTATGTACGCAGTTCGTAGACTAATACGAATATTAAACAAAATTCCTATTGGAAAATGTTGTTTCTAATATATATTAGGTTCTACAGACTAATGATTATTGTTATTCATCGGTTTCATTTAAGTTCGCGAGATTATTGACCCGTATTCAAATGAAAAGCAAGTTCTACAATGCAATCATTAGACCAATAAAAATCAACTATATCTACAGAGAATAAAAAGATATCATTCGCCATTATTGCTCCAATATTTAATTCAAACTTTCGTTCACCGCAAACAAGCGTAAAATAAATGTTGCAAAATGTTATGGGTCGCTTGTGAATGGACAAGTTTCATCTCTGCATACAGAACTATTTAGCAAATGATATGCACTACTTACTCGAAATACGAAATCCAAAGCTAGTAATTATTTTTTTATTACCTATTTTATAATCTTCGGCGGTCGTGAATCGCAAAATCGATTGCTCCGTCAGCCGAAGCCGTAATTTGCAAAAGAGAAAAAACAGTCATTTGTCAGAAACATACAAAAATAAACAACGAACCTTTCCCACGGTTTCGAAAAACGATAGATCCACCGAATAGAATATTATTAACAATCATTTTTGGCCAATAAGAAATCCTATGCTCAGCGTTAGGGGTCCACACGTAACTTGCGAAAATAAAATCTACGGGCCGCATCATGACATTTTCATTAAACGCTTTAATTGATATTTGGTAAATTAATATGTGATAGGATTGATCGTCTAAGAATATTATGGTAATTAAATAATGGACGCAAAAAAATATAATAAAAACTTATATTGTACAGAACCTGAAACAGACTCTCAATATTTATTATAATAACTATTTTTTACTTTGCTAACAATGGCTCTTCAAAATATATTTGTTTTCCACCCAACGCTGTTTTAATAAATTAGTTTAAATACACCAATTTAGCTATTAAAATTAACTTTTTGAGTAAGAATATGATAAACGTTGACATACATAGTTACCTATCGAATTGTGGTGGTAGATCACAAACGCAGAAAAATTAATTAATATAGTAATTAACAAGTTGATGAAGTTGACATAATGAACTTCATGCATCATGAATAGACACATATTCGATAATTACAAGGACGATTATAAAAACTTTGACCGTGTACCCGACTACTTATTGCCGACGCTATAAAAGACAATTTCACACTTCCCTAGAAATAATGCTCTTTAGGATCGTAAACGTGATCCATCAAATGCGAACATCTGCTGAAAATAATTTTAAAAATATATAAAAAGCACCCAGTCTTCTTAAATAGGAGTTTTCATTCAACTTTACAACAATAGCCCTTCCTTCATTGGCACACTGACGTTTGATTACTGCTTAGGTACCGTTAGTAAGAAAATTTTGCTATGACTTTTATATTTTAAATAATATATGTTTAGCGTTTCAGTTATATTTGCGACTATTATAGTAAGACTAAGAGTTGACATACACACTTAAATCTCTCTTAGAACTGATTTTATTTATTTTTAAATAAATACTTGTAAATCTGCGACCAGGATTGTGGGCGTCACAAGACACACCTTGCAATAAGGTTACATTGAATTTTTTTCAAAGTGATGACTATTCTGTATGTGATTGGTTTTTATTGTCTACATTCATAAATTGCTCATTCCACTCTCATCGTCACCAACATTTTCTCAGTCTAGATACTAGTGTAATTGGATTACTAGAGAATAATACTTAAAGATAAGGATATTCCTAAAAGAGACATAAAAATACCACATTTATTTTTAAACATTAAATTTAATCTTAATAAAATATACTACAGTATTTTCTTGCAAACCCTACTGACGCACACATCCGCACACACACATACACTACGTATAACTAGTTAATTTCCTTTGTGACAAAGCCCGGCTCGTCGGGGATGGATGCGTGGAAATCGCGATGCGACACGGTGATCCACGCACCGGCCGCTGCCGACGTGAACACCCGTGAACACCCGCTCACACCCGCTCACGTGGGACGCATCTAGTCACAATGCTAATAAAAGGTAAATATGAATCTTTCGAGCTCTTTTTTGATTCGTTAACAGCAATCAAGATTAGATTTTGTGCGACTAGACTTTGCTTTTCGTGACCTCCCTAAGCCAATTAGGGGAATACAATAACTATAGGGAGATACTCCGTTTTTGGAACAAATGCATTTTCAGTGGTGCTTTAGACTAGTTTTATCGTCCTTTTGTAATAGATTTTGTAGTAGATAGATAGATTAGAATATAATTCAATAAACTTTAATATTAATGTCCGATTTGTAACGCCTTTGACGTTGGTTGATTTAGTGCATTGTCTTGAAACTTTGCCTTAACTACCGAGATCGTGTTACAAACTTTATGTAGGTTTACATCAAGTCAAACAAAGTTACGAAGCCCTAGTTAGGGAAAGAAGCTTAGAAAGGACTTATTTGTAGATGCTTCCTTGTTACTTCCTAGAATATGTGCTAAGATATTTTGCAAACTATTGCTAGTATTGAGATTTTTAGCACATACTCGTATTACGTGTCGTCAGTCGCTCATTAATTTAAAATATCAAGTAGAAATAATACTGAATGAAATACAGCAATGTCTGATATTTCGTTATTATTTGCACATATGTGATTACCATTGGTCGAGGCAATACATAGTTACCTAACTTCACAAGTATTATGACATCAAACAATACCGGTATCCTCAAAAATAATACCAATCAGATCTCTGCTGATTTCATTACATTGAGGTACATTCGTCTTGCTTCCATGAATTTTTACTTAAATAAATAAATCTGCGCAGATTACATAACACGATGTAACCTAACGCTTGCTACTATTGTGAAACTGTACATAGGTTCACGTAATTATATTATGTAAGTTTAATTCTACATTGTTAACATAGAAGCGTTTAGCCGGTTCATATAAGAAGCCGGGGAGTCTGCACAGGCGCAGGACCTCCGCGCCGCGCCGGCGCGCGCGCATGCGCGACGTTCCCGGAATACGAGCGCGATTAATAGCGACACAAACTATTTCCGCTTAACCGAGACAAATCATAATTACTCCTTCGGGTTTGCTCTTACGCACCCCCTTTGATGTTTTTATTCCAAATCCCGGTTACGGCCAACTTAAAACAAATAGAACGGCTCACGACCGATTATACGTTTGCGTTAAAACGATTTGTAACGGTGATAGCTTTCGTGAATTTCGCCCATGTTTCTGTCCCTGTGTGGTCCCGCGCTCGTTTTGGATAATTACTTGTTTGCTTTTTGTTATTAGTTCGCCCGTCAATAATTTGACGTTTGAGTGATCAAACGGAACGGCTTCCTTATTTCCCACGAACGAAAATACGACTGTACACTGAAGAATTTTAATTAAGTGGCATTTTTACCTACAATAGTCACGTTTAGATATCAATTAACCAAGTCTCCAGGTTAACTTTAAAAAGTTCTTTGACCGCTACATAATTCTGGACACGCAATTTAGCTACACGATTTTACCTCTAACCGTAGTTACCAAGCACTCTGCGTGTAACTATTATAACCAATTACTTTATTGTATGTACGAGAATATCTGTACGCTTTTAATGTTGCTCTCACATGATTTCCCTTTACAGATCGCCGCGTATTTTGGGTGCAGACAAGCGGCGACCGTACAGTCGCGCGCAGATGCGACATCCGTCGGTCTCACGTGAAAATCGATTTTCCACGGTACGCCAGCTGGCGCGAGCGACAGCTATAAACCACGTACTCTTTGCTTTCTATAGCAAAAATAGTATACCTTATAGTTTGGAAAATAAAGTCGATAGTTGTGTAAACTGTTGTTTATCGTTCATCATATTAATTTGTTTCGGAGTATGTACTATGAAAGTCAAAAGTTCCTTTGTTGATATTTTTAATGTTTCGCACATTGTTCGTCAGCAAAACGGACCCACCGCGTTTGATCCGATTGCAGTAGTTATTTATGATTATTAGAATAGCGTGCCGATAGCGAATAATTAATTTTTACGTTCAATTCTTTATTGTTATGTCATGACGTTGATGATCCTGATATATTGGCTACAATCGTCTTTATTATACATTCAGGTTCACCAATGTAACTGACGTCATTTGCTAATATTAACAGCTTTTTTGTGTAGCTATCATTAGACATATTTCATTGTGCTCATAAAACATACAAGCATAGCTTATTAATGCATTTAAATGTATCTAAACAGGGGAAAGAAAATCCCCTAAATATGTAAGTACAATACTTAAATAGTTTAAAAATTTTAGTTTATCTCATCATTATCGTAAACTATAACAGGATAACCAAAACAAAGCAAATCAAAGGTATCTTACCTGTATACAGTCCTATATAAATGAAGCTTTATCTTCTTATGCAAAACGTAACTCATGAACTATGGACTAATCCACACTCTAAACAAACTTTACACGTATAAGTAACATTTCGCCGATGCTGTTATTAAGTTCCGCGTAATAAAAGGCAACCGGTACAATTAAAACTCCGAAATAAGTATAGGAATTTTCTCACAGAAAAACCCAATAAAACTTTGTCCGAGGATTGAACCCAGGATCTCACACTAAGCAGCCGCGCTTAGTCAAGTATCACGTTAAAATTTAAAAAAAATGCTTATCAATGTATAAACATTATTGAATATACGTTCTACAACGCAAATGTTGTCCTTCAATGTAACTAATATGCAGAATTTTAATTTATTTCCAGCATTAAAATAAAAAAGAGAAATAGCCAACATCAGAAACCACTCCGTATGATTGACGAGCCACAATATATTGAGCGCTCTGAAATGAAGAAAGACTGATTGCTACCACTTCGGCGATCTCAGAAACGTCAAAGTTTGATTGGTGATTCCCATGTGTAATACTAGTAGTCTCGTAGTAACAAAAGCGTAAGGCCTCTTTAAATGTCAATTCTTCGTTATAATGAAGCACAGCGAGCACCGAGATCCATCATTGTCCAGACAAGGCCGCACCCGCACAAAACAATACACAAAGATATTCGTCGAAAATAGTCGAAATAACTCGAATCTACAAAAAAAAATATGTCGCGTACCGCCGTATAAAGAGGTTGGTTCCAATCCTGTTAAGGCGAGACTATCGATTGAGCACACTTAAAATTAGTGTAATATAATTAGGCATATGACATGAATTCAACGGGTATCACAATGGAACAAACGAGCCATAGAATTGTGATATGACGGCGTGTCAGATGCGTGTCGGCCGTGCTCTATGGAGGAGATGTGACCACTCAATCGTGCACCACAGCCACTAAATACCTGAATCTAATCAGCATTTCTACACTCATTTTTAACACTTAATTTTACACGTATCTTAGCATTATACATTTGATTTTACGCGTGATCCGTATATAGTTCTATCATGTAATACGCGGTGCGCCCGCGCCGGCTGAAAGTATGCCTAATGAAATAACGCGTGCATGTTAATACTTACATGTTTACTTAGTATTACAAAATGCAGTTACTACGGTACTTAATGTTTTTAGTAACACTTTTCCGCTATGAGTTACAAGTTATTAACATTTGATATTTTAGTGGTAAGTACATGAAACAAACAAGTAGTCGTTTCTGTGTAATTTAATTTAACAAATGTGAAGGAAGGATGAAAATTAAATTTGTTTGAAATTAGCTTCCATAAGCGTGGTTGTTCCACGTTACTCAAGTACCTACACGTGGGTATGCGTAACATTTGCGTGAAAATTCATCCCTTATGTTAATTTAACACGGCTTAAAGAACATAAGTTTGTGAAACATTAGCAGGTGGAACGTTCGCTTAAAATACTTACTGTGAACTCGTCAAGTTTATTAATTTTAATTATGTTCAGGTTTTCCGCGCTTTATCGGGCTTTAGTTCCCGATAAAGCGTGTTTCAATTGTTTTCCATCTCCACATAAACTCACGCTTTCATCTCAGTTACCTTTCTACGTCTCTTCTCATTATCATTAAAGAAAATGGGTTTCTAAGAAATACTTTTCTTTGAGAGTACAATTTTAAATCACCGAAACGATCTTAAGTAAACGTACGAAGAAAATGTCTTATGCTCTAATTCACCAACACGTTCCTAACGCTAAGGAATGCTTAATAGCGTTTTCAAAGGTTTTTATGCTAACTAATATTATAAATGCGAAAGTAAGTTTGTTTGTTTGTTTTTTTGTTACCGTTTCACGCCTAAACCACTGAACCGATCATCGTGAAATTTTGCACATACATTGTCAGGGGTACCTACAGAAAAGGACGTAGGGTACCTTTCATCCAGAAAAAAAGTACTGTTCCCGAGGGAAAGAACAATAACTTTCTTAGGACGCTAGATGGCGCTACGTGTGACCCGAAAAAATGCACGGGTTCGTAATCAATGCGGGCGAAGCCGCGGGCGGATGCTACTTTACAATAAAAAAAACACTCACAAAAACAACTAATATTTTTCTCTGAAAAACCTATCTCCAAAGTTTTCTGGTGATAACGGACCTAATTCTAACAATTATAGGCACAATATATTCCGCGATATATTAGTATTAGAAACGAGATCAAACCAAATATTTATCATACACAAAATGAGTTTCGTGAATAAAATACAAATTAATGTCTAACAAATTTCGTCTTTGTCACAATAATCTGATTATGCGTGATTTATATTTGAATATATAATAATATAGTATAACTAGCGAAATATCTGAACCCGTCAACACTTGGCAGCCGTCACACAATTATATTAGCATAAGCTTAGCATTACTTTAGCATACGTTTAAGTTTAACACTCAAGTTACGTCAATAATAATATCTCAAAATGAAATTGTTCACTGTGGTTTGAGCTACGAATAATATTCACTTATCATTTTCCAGTGTTACTTCATACCCAGTTTACAATAAATGGATAATATTGATAATGGATTATGGTTTTCTGAACACGAGGTAATTAATAACATAAATATAGCATCACGCCTGTATTCCCCGAAAGGTTAGGCGGAGGTGTACTATTGTACACCCACATTTCGCCGATGCCGTTATTGAATCCCGTGTTAGGTGGCGAGCTTATTACCATCTACCAGGCACAGCTCCAGACTACGTGCTGCTATTGAGAATTTACATACAGAAAAACGCAATAACACTGCCCGCCCTGGGAATCGACCCTCAGGACCTCACGCTTAGCAGGCGATTTGTATTTACAAATACAAATCTTAGATTCTTACACAAAATCTTGAGAACAAAATTTTCGTAGGCCATATTTATTCTGCCTGGAGATCGAACCAATCTTAACAGTCTGACTGGTAAAACATTGGACGTACTAAAGGAGTGTATTCAATATTCGATACTCGTTCCAAAAATTTAAAATGTATGACGTTAATTTTTTTTTAATTGTCCAATAATTTTAATTGTCCATCAGTTGTGGTCTGATGGCTGTTCGAAGCCCAATTTGAAGTATGGATTACTTACGGGCGGCCTTATCAAAGGTTATTATAATGAATTCCAGCCAAGTGCTGTGCTGTGACACTTTGTGAATCTTAATAAGATAATTACTTACGGTTACTGCCTCATTGGTCTAGTAGTCGCAAGCGTGAGGCCCTGGGTCGATTCCCAGATCGGGCAAAGTGTTATTGGGTTTTTCTACATGGAAATTCTCAGTAGCAGCTGGAAGGCTGCAACTGTGCCCGGTAGATGGCAATAGGCTCGCTTACATGGGACTCAATAAAGGTTCGGCGAAATGGGGGTGTACAACAGTACACCTCTGCCTAACCTTTTGAGGAATACACACGCGATACTATGTCATGTCATGTTATGTTACTTTAAGGTTTTGATCGCGATTTACATTTTTTTTTTTATCTCGTTACATGGGAGCATAGATTATCATTTCCATGAAAATCAAGCGCATTATAGGGTTAAGATCTTTACGCAAACGAAACAATAAATAATCTATTGTTTCTTGCCACCGGGCGCCTTCTGTTCTAATAAATTAATTAATATAGTACAATAGTACCTAGCTTTATTGACTTGTTCAGTAGCGAGCGAACAGGAAATAAAGTTAGAAGCAAAGCGTTGATTCCGTTATTTCCATGTGACTAACTCAAATCCGATACAACTGTACTAGTTGAATTAAAGCCTTATCGCTTGTTTACTAGAGCTGTGTTATAAATAGATATAAATGTGCATGACACTGTATTTTGTTGAAATGGATTTCAGTTATGTTTAATTAAACCTGAAATTTTATTTACTGCCAGAAATAACGCAGCGAGCTAAAAATGGCTGGATAAAGATTGAATGAAAGTTAAGGATAGGTAATGAAAAAAAAATACAGCCGAATTGAGAACCTCCTCCTTTTTTTTGAAGTCGGTTGAAAATGATTAGCGCAGGACAGATCTATCGAAGCCCTGAAGTAAACCGCTAGAGTACGGTAAATTCCATCACAAAATATGACACAACTTGACAGATGACTATACTCACCAGTCAGTTGCGAAAAAAGAAAAAAACATAACTTCAGTGATCGTGATATCGTAATCAAACAATAGATCAATGATGAAAATACTTCGAAATTTGAAATTCCTTTTTTTTTGTTTATTCATCTATTCTTTTATTTTCGACACTTTTTATTTTTGTTTCACTTGTTCAGTTACAGAAGTAACTCACCCGAAAAAAACTTTGAAGTCTCGATTGACTTTACAAACTTACACAAGACAAAAGTACGGCCTAGAAAGACGAATTAAACAACATTATGAAAAATACTGAATAGATTTATATTTATGTTAAAAACGCTTTGTTGCTACAAATAAAAAATCTCTACCTACAAATCGTTTTCTCTTTCTCTAAGCCTTAAAAAGTATTTGAACAGGAATATGTATATCTAATACTCAAATTCGCGCGGTAAATTACTTGTGCAAAATATAAACAATAATACAGGTATCTTTCATACTTAGCGTTCATATTTGCATGTAATAAGTACTTATATGTTTTGAGGGCAGAGACAATATGAAATGCGGTTACACGCTCAATTTAATCGAGTTCACAACTAAGATTAAATTACCTTGCCTGTACCCTAACTAACATTATTACAAGCTATAACTTAGCTTCACTAATAATATAGTAGTTCAATCGAACTTTAAAAACATACTAACATATATGTGGTATCTAATCGATATCTAGAATTAACATAATTTAAATAGAAAACAATTTGAGGTATAACTAAAACATATGACGGCCTCATTGGTCTAGCCGTTGCAAGTGCGAGTGTTGAGCATGAAGTCCTGGTTTAGAATCCCAGATCAGGCAAAGTATTATTGTGTTTTTCGGAATGATTTTCTTTAAAACAGCACGGAATCTATAACTGAGCCCGGTAGATGGCAATAGGCTCGCCTTCTATTAAATGGAACTGAATAATCGCATGGGCAAAATGTGGTAGATACTTATATTTCAATTATTTATGTTCCAAATGAAGGATGAAGGTGACTTAACGAACAAAATGAGAATTCAATTTTCAAGAATATTAAAAGAAGTAGGTACTAATGCTTTTATTTGCCAAATGTAAAGTTAGTAACTCAATTCTTAGAGTAAAACGGATTTCTAAAATAATAATGCTATTAACAGAGCGCTACTAAATCGAAATACACCACACCACAACCAAATACTTTAGCGTTTGTTTATAAAACCCACAGTGAAAATATAGTAATAGTAGTAGAATTAGAGACTCTATTAGGGATTTTTCCGTAATCCTATCCAAATATGTCGATAGAGGTTTCACGGGCATCGAGTCATTTTTGTGACCATTATAATTAAAGGTAACAAACTCTTCGAAGCTTTCGATAATTTCATGCATCGTTTAGTCATATAAAATACAAGCATGAAGACGTTGAATAATTCATATTTATGTATGCGTTCATCGTTAATGTCAATTTTTATTATCACTGTTGCTAAACCATACCTAATAGCGTGGTGTTATTGTGGGAATACCGACCGACCATTCTATTGTATTGTTTTATTGACAACGTTTATTTAACTGCAATCACTATCGTTAGCCGTTATTGAATCAACATACGTTTCATTCATAAGAATAATTGAACGAATTCTTTCATCTTTCACATCGACTTCAGCGTGACGAAAATTCTGACAATAAAACTTTCTCAAATATTTTCACATACTTGTATTTAAATCAATTAGTACCAAGACAACATTTTGATCAGCTAACAATTCCGTAACGAAAATAATGGGGCCCTCAACACTCTCACGGACATTATCAAGACGTTAATGTCACTTTTCACTTGAATTCACCACTTGACGCTAAAATTCAAACAGTGGAATGCTAAATTAAATAAGGCCAAGTTACTGTTAACTGTACGAAAGCGAATAAATATTCAGACAAAACTTTATTGGATTTTAATTTGTGCCTCCGCCTAATCAAATAAACTGAAATATTGAAATACTAATGAAACACCAATAAATAAATTTATAGAATTGATACAAGTACCTTGTTTAATTTGCAAACGAGCCGGGTTAACTATGTTTTCTATAAATCTTGACCTGAATACCAAACCCGTTCACAACAAAGGACTACCAAACTAGAACAGCTGTGATAGTTTTGTAAATTAAAGAGAATTTAGGTAAACTATTAAGATTTCAGAACTTCCAGTCTCGACAACAATGTTCAGGAAAATTATGAAAATGTAGCAAGCTTTGTCAGTTGAGTCAGTTTTGCTTTTACCATATTTTACTGAACAATAATGACTTAGCAGCGTTGATTATTCAATCGCAATTTAGAAGAATTAATTAACGTTTTTGCTATCTTATATCAACAAACACATTACTTGTCCGTTATACATCTATGTAGTATTTTCTAACGGGTATATATATTACTCAACCGCTTGTTGCTCGTTCAGCCGGCAGCTCCGGACCGAGTGATAAATTGCTATTATAATTTAAAACTTCTCAATAAACATCGGGGTGAAATTCCCCGCGTGAAAGCCAGTCACTGATCCCCAAACAATAACATCCCCTACTCAACGAGGCATAACCGAACGACGTTACCATTACAAAACCCCATCGAATAAATTTCAAGCCACCCCGACGTACCCCAACTAAATATAAATCGCAAAAAGTAAATAAACGGCTACCATTACTGCCCTGATTATTTTGTACACCCCTTAGCTGATGACGCCATTTTGATTTCATTATATTTTTTTCACAAACGCTCCGATAACAATAACAGTGCTATTTAAAAATAACGGGGGATTTAATGCAGTAAGATTGAAATTGTTGCAAAAATTTTCGCAACAGTAACAGCGAAGCAAGATTTATTGAATTTGTACAACCACTAACATTTAGGTTTATTTAAAAACGAAAATCAATTACAGAACTTTTTCAAGGATAGAACTTCCTAACTAATATAGTGGTAATTTTTTTATCTCTTGCATTCACTGTTCAAATCTAAATCTTTAATGATCACGAATGCCAATTATTCATTAACTCCAACAAAAACATACACAAGTATAAAACTGATTGTTCCTTATATTGTACATTAGACCCACAACTAAGTTACGACAGCTTTTACGCTCGCAAACAATTTGATGAGGGTACATTTTCCTCCCCAATTTGTTCATTAAGTCAATTTCCCGACGACACACAACCCTTGACTTGGCATTGACATTGGGAAAGTAGGGAATTCGGTGGGAAGAAGATTTGTCCCGATGTATGTACGAGAATGTTCGGATTTAGTTCGAAAATTCCTCCAATGGCATATGGAACAAAGTTATGTGGACAATATAGAATAGTTCAATAGGCGAAACTGACAAAGCTGATTGCAATACAGCTGACTTTTTATTTGGTGGGTGTGACTTTATATTGGTATAGGTGGAATAAAAATTCAGTCACTGTTTTAAACTCGTTGTTTTATACAATTTGATGAGGGATTTCTAAAAATTTAGTAGTTATTGGGTGGGAAAGAGAATGTTCCTGGTGTATGTCGAGTACAGAAATCACGACAATAGCGTATGAAATAAAGTTGAGCGAGCCGTATCTACCGTTTTGTAATAGAGCAAAAATAGTTTTTTGTGAAGTTTTATTGTGACGTAGGCGGAATAAAAATTCTGTTTTTATAAAACATTTACCGTTTTGAACTCACAATTAGATGAATTTAAATCCTCCACTAGTGATAGTAAATAAACATAGTTCCGCATCTCGTGTAGTGCAGTTCAATAGGTAAAACGGAAAAGGAGAATGTTTTTCACTAAAGCGAATTCTAAAGATAACTTCAGTGAAAATAATATTTTTTTATTTTTTGTAATCATTTCTGTTACACGTGTTTGTATGGAAAATTATAGTAACGTATTTATAATTAATGAGAATCAATCTTTTAATACCTCGTAGGACTCCAGTGATATATCCGTGATACGTGAAATGACAGCGAACGTTATGCTAAATAACGCTATGACAGCTACTCGCCAAAAAGAGACTTTGGTAGAACTTCACTCTGCCACAACATGTCTGTCCCAGTGACAACACCGCCTACGTCATTTCATAGTCCATCCATGGTCCATCTTCAACATTTATTTGTTTTATTTAACTTTGTAATTGGCAGAATCACCGCCACACCACGATGGAGCCATTAAATTAAAATTGCAATTGGAACGTATCTGTCCGAAAAAATCATCACTAAATTATTCATTTATGGAAGCGTAGTGTTATAGAGCATCTTAGGCCTAAAGAATATCGCACGATTATACCATGACAATATATTAAGACAAGTTTCTGAAAGTCGTGAGGTCTAAGTAGAGGGTCTAGGTCTGTGTGCTACATCCTAAGCCACATCATCGCTTACCAACTAGAATGATGATCATCAGGAATGGTGCTCAAACGCCGTACATAAAGAAATTTAAAAAAAAACCATATGTACCTCTTCACAACTTCATAACAAATACAAGGAAATAGTTCAGTAGCTCAGCTCATCTGCGCAGCCAAATACTTATTATGCATGGTTTGTGTCACCTCGCTATAGGTTCTACTTACGATTCTGGTCACAAGTCTAGTAGCTGGCGCTAAACTATATATTTATATAGTTTAGCGCCAGCTACTAGACGTGTACTTGTATTGAGTACTTTTATTTAAAAGTACTAGAATATTTAGTATTTTTTTTTTACATTTGGAGCTAAACAGGTTTTTAGTGAAAAATTGCAAATGAAATTGTTGCTTTCAATCTTCGCCGTTTTGATCGAAATGTTTAACTGAAAAGACGAAGTTTCACACATTCAACATTTCTGACAGAAACTCATTTCCTGTAAATGTGTGAAAGTGCACAGTGAAGGGAAGCGTTAATGCTGTTTCTAGTTCTATTCGTATTCTAGTTCGATCTTCAGTTAGAGTTTAATTCAATAAGTTTAGGTTAAGCAACAATTTATTGCATGACATCACGGTTTTAATTTTGAAATGGTTTACACCCACATAATTCGCCGATGGCAATATTTCGTAGTAGGTACTTATCGTCGAATAGGGCAGGCTTATTGACATTTATCGGACGCAATAAAAATAACAATAAAAATAAAAGTAACAGCAACTAGTGTTGCTGTTACGTTTTTCAAACGAGATTTATTTTAATATATGTACATATATCCACGCGAGCGAAGCCGCAGGCAACAGCTAATATAGGTATAAAATTCATACTTTGCTTAAATATGGCATGAGATATCTACATGACTAAGTACACGGTGTAGATATGTATTCCCACAATAATAAACGCAAAATAAAATTTAGTCAAGCTTACCCCTACCTAATAAAAAGTATGGTAATACTGACGTTATTCATGACATACCTTATTCAATGTTTATTAGTAAGAGGAATAGTATAAATATAGGAATCTCAAAAACAATAATTATACATATAAAACTTTCAGCGCCATTACATGCTCATTGAACATTTGCTTAGGAGTCACTTCACTTTATTACTTAATAAAACTCTAGTCAATCTTAACAACTAAAACGGTTACTATTCCCGAAGAATTTAGCTTGAAAAGCATTGATGGTTTAATGAGTTTTAAGTTAGGTATTTACATATCTCCAAATCATATTGATGCTAACGCTTTAGACGGTGCAGCAAACAACATAAAGTCATCAAACAATAAAATTTCTGAAAGCTTATTGCAAAATTCCTGCAGCAACTAAGGAAGGGCCTATTCGTGACGTAACGGTATTTGATGTTATTTATTCCTGGTACATCGATACATGTAAAAGACTCTAAGAGACAGGACAGAAATTGGATACCCAGCAATGTGAAGAACTCGGCACAAGTGACACTGCGAAATGTGTCAGAAACATTCCGACCTATACAAACTTAAACAGAATTCGCATTACCGCTTGTTTTAGCCATTATGTCGTCATTTACCCGTAAATAAAATACGCTTGAAATATTGTGGGTACTAGTCATAAAATTACTATCATATTTCACAAATTCTGAAATTGAGCTAGCGAAATTAGAAAATATCAATTCAGATTTCATGTCAAGGCTTTCTAAATACGACTGTAAGAATACAAAAACTACTTGTAAACTTTAATAAAAATTTAGTAAGAGCATATACATACATATATTATAAAGCAAGTTACACCGATGAAAACATGAGATATGATTACTTCACTAGCACTTGCTTCGTTCACATCATATACAGCTGACGTCACACATCGTGCATTATTCGCGCATCTCGAATACCTGTCTTGAAAAACAGACAACAATAGTACGACACTTCACACCTATTACGACGCACCCCGGCTCCATTCACGTCTCTGACGCCACACACAATGACGCCAGCATAAATGTCAATAACTGTAGCGGCTTTTTCAAAAATCGAACAATCTTCATTCTCTGCAGCCAGTATTTGATGTATTAGCCACGAATTAGGCGGCCAGTCCTTTTATACAAATACATAATACCTTTGATGCTATCTGAACGCATTCAGGAGGTGACAAAGTAGTTACGCCCTTTGGCTCATTGCTTGTGTGTGGCAAAACTTGGGTGGCTCAAGGTAGGAAGTTGAAACTTATACTGTGCCTTGTTAAAGATGATTTTAGGTACCTATTCAATAAAGTTTTAAACTTTAACATTTTCATATTGTAAAGGTGATTAATGTAAGAAGTTTAAATAATGCAAGACTTTAAGAACTCTCATTAGCTCTAGTCGCTTAATTTTATTTTGTATCTAAAAATATATTCTTTTTCTTATCTTGCTGTCTGGAAAGTCAACTGCGACCTTTAAGATTTTAAATAGTAAGTTTTACTATATATATAATGTTAGTATCGTGTTCAATAAATTCAAATGATATTGTATTTTCTTTAGATATTGTTTTCACAAGTATTCCAACATAAACTACTTTAACAGGATCACATATTTGTTGAGGAAGCAATCAATAACCCGTCGCAGATCTGTCATCAGGTAAGCAAAATCACACAGTAGAATGGCCCACCACCCACCGGTAGCATCATAGTTTGGTTTGCAACAATGAACTTCACTTAAATGTACTTTCAACTGAAGACAAAGCCAAGCCGTCCGAAGGTATGTTTTTGGCTTCAATAGTCTTGTTTGTGGTTTTTGATTCAATACAGTAGGCATCATGGGGGTCGCGTCTAGCTACCGAACAGTAGTACGACATTCTTTGTTCTTATCTCTACATGTGGTCCATAATTGTGTGGTTGGATGCAGAATTGTTACGAACCACAAATTAAGACTTACAACCGGTACGGATTGCTATGGAGTTCGAAGAAGAGCCTTGTCCCCAAAGCAATTTACTTGGAGCACTTGTAGTAGGTAATTAACAACACCAATTTCGAACTGACGATGGCTCTGGCCGAGATAAATGAAGGCCTTAATAATGACAATTGCGAATCAAATTGATGAACGTTGTTTTACTGTCAAGATTTGAATTTCGAGCAGAGTCATCAATTGTTTTAACATCGTCGTATCAACTGAATTTAGTAGTCTGTTCTTTTACTTTCCACTTTATGCTATTTCAATGGCATAAAGCTCAAATTGTCGTGTGTTGCGTGATGACAATAGTTTTATAGAGCTTTTCTGGAACGAGGTTTGTTTAGAGGTATCGTGGCTCCCGTAAATGTTAATAAAACTCGAGGAGCTTCAGCAAATGGTCGAATACTGTAAGACAAGGTTTATAGTTTCTTTAACGACATCCACACACAATTTTATTGATAACGGTAAGTCGAACCTATAAAGCGGTTATATTCTATATATATATCTACTGAAATTAGAAACCTAAAAGAATCGGCAGAAAATATCGTTCATCACAAAAAAACATTAAGTATTTCATTTATGATCATTCAGTACATGTAAAGCACATTTTACTCACGTAAACTCGTAGACAATATGTTTATCCCTAACCTACTTTCTTTAGGTTTTAAGCAAAGAGTTTAGTTTTCTTTCATCGCTTCCAAAGTCGGTAGTCTTGAGAAAAAAAGGAAACATATACCAACATATATATAGATATGTATATTTCAAAATAAATAAGAAAAATATAAAATTAAAACTTCTCGTCTTTGGAATTTTCAAACAATGCATGACTTCTTATTTAGTAATTGTTTTTTTTTTTCAATGTCATGTTCGTCACAATCCTCTTTAAACGATGCGAAGTTTTAATCTTGCATAAATAAGCAAAAGGTCGTTTGTTGAATATTAACACCTATTCTTCTTCTCCCTACTGTTCTTTGGGCCAAGGCCAAAGTCCAATTTACTAATGGATCTGAACGTATACTATAGGTTCTTTAACTTATTCTTGCATACCTATGTGGAACAAGAAATGATTGTAGTCACTGTAAATTCAAACGTTAGTTGAACATAATCTTTTGTTCGAAATAGCATATTCGACTATTGACTTTATAGAACAAACTGCTAAAACTAAGAGAAATCATCACAGAATTTCTCAATACAAAACAGTGATTATCACGATTTCAACAATAAAGAAAACAAATGACAACTATTCAAAAGTTTGTCACCGTTCTAAGAACATGGCCGGTTGTAAATCTATTTAATTGCTTGTATTTAAACGTTTTTACTCAATATTTTTGGGTGCTACCTCCTACGGGTGCAGGAGCTGAGCAGTAAAACAATAAAAATGTCCTGTTGTACTGTTACTCCCTTTGTGTTTTCTCACAATCGACGACATCGGGCTAAATGCCCGTCCATTGTTTCAGAATGACAAATGAAGACGTTGAACAACACTGAATTTTGTCAGTTTTGATTTCAATCGCTTGATTTCCCGTGTATAACTTTTATACGAAAAATACAAAGAGAAATGTGAATTCACTGTGAAGTTGGTTTTTATTTTTAGCACTTATTTATGTGTATTCAAAAGTTTGAAAATGAATTTAATAAGCAAGTTAAACTGTTTTGTTATAAACTGCCTCATTGGTCTAGAGGTCCCAAGTATCTACCTGAGTACGTGAGGTTCCTATAACCTGGGAAACCAACCCTAGGGAGTGCAATTCCCAGTTCAAGACATATTAATTGGGTTTTTCTGCTTAGACATTCTGATTAGTGGACTCGGAGTTTGGAATTGTGCTTAAGTGACTTCTTCTGCATATCCCTTTATAACATCACCGATGAAACATGAGTATACAACAGTTCCAACACATTTGGATTGATTGTACTTAGTTATTTAGATGGTACTTTGACGAAAATGCTAAAGATAAAAATATTTCAAGTAAGTATACGTATAGTAAGTTATAAGTGCGCTCACCACGATACTAAACTCACAAGTATATTACATAAAATTCTATAATTTCAGCTCTGCTTCATTATGTAAAAATATATTATTGACGACACGTTTGGCGCAGTGGCTAAGCGATTAGCTTTCTGTGCTACGTGTCGCAGGTTCGATCTCCGCACAGAAAAAATATTTGTATGATCTACAGATAGTTGTTCCGGGTCTGGTTGTGTGCGCATGTGACATGTATGTTTGTAAACTGTACCCACGATACAGGAGAAATCCTAACCAAATTCCGATTGTCATAATTTTCACAGCATTCATTGGAAATACAACTGAAATATAACAGATATGTGAAATACCTCTCGAACCAAATACTCGGCCTAATACTAAAAATATTAAATTTATGTAGGCATATGTTTTATGCAGGAATTTAACTGAAATATTGATGATGTTGATGGGATAGACGTATATATGTATTTTACATTTGCGAATTAATTACAATTCTATTAATTGCACTGGTAGGTATTTTAATGTTACTTACGCTTGCTATGTTAGTTGATACGAACAAACCATATTAATCCAGCGTTGCCGGAACTCGGATCGATTCCTATGCAAAAAAAAAAAAAAACTCTTTTTGCCCTGAGTTTAGAATTGTAACACATACTTTCGACTGTACATATATTGTAAGTTTGACTCCAATTACAACTATATACAGTCAATCATTGTCAACAAAACAATGAAGATCACCTTCTAAAGAAGCCATTAAACATAACACCTCAATAAAATGTTTGTAAACATGCAAAGCGCTCCAGCTGTGAGGAGACGCGAGGACCAGCTAAGACAATGTCCTCAACTAATAGCTACCGATGACTCACACACCATAAATAAATCATTGTTACCGGCAGGACTTCCACGGTGCTTACAGGAATCACGACCGATTGTTAGCCCCTCTATGCTAAACCAGACTAATAATTTGTTCAAAACAAGACACGCTTTTTGACTCCATACTCCTGATAAAGGGTCACAGTATGAGGTCCAACTAAGTCGAAAGTTCCTCCATTGTTGATTAGAAAACAAAACGGCGTGTCGACACCCTCGCATCTATTATTTAGTACTGTTTCAATTCCTACACTGTCAAAATGGTTAAACAAAAGTCGGAACGAATGTCACCCTTTGTGATGCGAGCCTTAAAACGATAATGAAGGCCGTTATTTATATATTATTACTCGTAAGTTTCCCCGTTACAAATATTTTCAAAATTAAAACTCGATCTACTTAGGAAAATTATTGTATGCTTACATGTAAATATGTTTTCTCCTTTGTATAAGCTTTGGCATAAAAGCACCATCTTCGTTTGAAATAAGTATAAATCATAAGAATCGGATAATCCGAGATCATGTTTAAGGGACTTTAAAAATTTTATAGGAACAAATTCCCGAGAAGCTTAAAATCAAACAGTCTAATAAACTGATTTGTCTCATCTTAAAACTTATTTGTTTTAATTCTCGATATTTTCGGAGATGCGTATGAATATAACATAGTCATATTGACTTGTTAAGTATCACATTAGTCATCTAGTCGCACTAATTTCTTAATCGTTCGTTTTTTGAGTTTAAAATCCGCCTTGTTGTGATAGCCGAACGGCGAAAAAATATTTTATTTTAGTCAATACACCACAAAAACTAGGAATCTGTGTTGACTTTTTTGGTCGAGTGATCAGTCAGACATGCACGACTTTCGCATTTGGTCGAAACTGACACCGGAATGCCAACGAATCTTCTCGTGAGAACCGATGATCGAGTACCAGCGTCAAGTGCTGTCGTCAAATATTTTTGGGTGATTGTAAATTTTCGCTAAGCAAATGCTTTAGTTACGCTACTAAATAGCTTTCTTGAGAAGCAATTGTAAATGTCTTCCAAATGTTAAATGTCATTTCATTTGAATACATCCTGAGAATTGTGTCAACCATTGATTGGATTTCTTTAATATTACCTAACAATGAATAGATGGCTCATTAAAATTAAATAGATTCGAATAATATCTTACAAGACTTCCTTATAAAGTGATATTACAACAACCTGAAAGAGTTAGTCACATAACCCCTTGATGCTGACATCTGATTATTTTTGTATTTTTATTATCTACGTCTTTACAAATTCAGTGTAAAAGATTGCAATAAAAACAAATCGCATTTGTAAGTTAAAAAAATATTAAGTTCAGTTTTCCAGGGTTCGTGGAGTGGAGACAGCTTTCATCAGCAAACAACCTGTCGCAGCGTAGTGGACACAGCTCAATCAAGTAGCGACAGTGTGTCCAATCCTCGACGGGTCGGATCGTGACACGTGCGTGAATTATCCGCTGTGAAAATTGATCCAGTACCGATAAGATTTTTCCGAAAAACCAAAGCCGACGTCCGATTACTAACGTGACGATCCCCACCACCCCCAAATCCGAGACCCACGAAGCACCTGCGATCACACCCGGCCGCTATAACTGTCGCTGATATTTTTGAATGTTTAATTGCCGGACAGTTAGCCCGTAATTCAATTTTGAGATTTTTCGTTCTCACGCGCTGTAGTGTGAGAACAATTATCTAGAGAGTTTTACATGTTTTAGTAGTCGTTAGATACGATTACCGCTGTCCGATACGCAAATACAAGATTGGTATGTATTTATAACATACCGGAAACAGAGAACGCAGTTCACATTGTATTATTATGTACCACGGTGATAATTCAATTATTGATACCATTTATTTTAAGTGATATATATGTATTTGAAAATCATGAATCAAAATGTTAGTAACTGACATTGTCAGAATTGAGGACAGGTTAATAACAGTTGAAATATATGTTTATTTTATAGTTTGACGGTCAAGAAATTGGCATCTAAATAAGCTTGATGATATGCCTAATCATTTTGATCGTTTTCTTACTTAGTTTTATTGACACATTTTGACTAGCGTAAATGTATCGGCGTTTTAATCCTTATTCATATTCATGTCCTCAAGCCCTCAAGCCGTCTCAAAGACTCCACTACTGTATGTCAATACAGTAGTGGAGTCTTTGAGACGGCTTATAGACCACAAAAACCCACATCCGCCTTCACAAAGAGACCCCGCCCAGTTTTTCCGACAAAGTTGATTCGTCATGTCCAATTAAAATTGAGCCACGATTTTTCTCAACGGCGTTCATAGAAGTTTGGATTAGCGCAAGATTAGGATAAGAAAAAAAATGCTTTTAATTACTACTTGGGCACCTATAACGTTCTTAAGCCGCAATAAATAATAAATAATCTATTTTTTGCATGACCTGATTCAGTTATGATATAAAATTTGAATTAATTCACTATAATTCTAAATTATATTTTTTATTTATTCAATATTTTTTTTAATTATGATGATTAGGACATGATTATTGATAGCAAATAATATTTTAAGTTGGCATATAGGAACGTTATAGAAAGTTACTGAATTTTGCAAAATGTTGGTCCACAAAGCGTAACTTCGATGTGGATGCATAAGTAATATCTAATTTCATTTATCTACTAAAGAAGTATCTAAATATCTTTAATATATACACTGTAAAAATTATTTAGTTTAGTTTTCTTGTTGCTACGAAATTTCACGTACCCGAAAGTAGGTACAATAAGTATCATTGCTCGATTATTTTATTACAATATAAAAATTGCTATACATAAGTAATATTGTCACATTTAATATCAAAGTGCTTTAAGCCGACAAAATAAAACTGTAACTTGATTAATATGTAAAATCATGCATTGATATAATCTTATCCATCCTTGACGATTCCGAGACACAGACTAATATCGTCATCCAGCCAACAGCAGTTCCCACGCGTGTGCCTTACCGAATACTTTTTGCGTTCAACAATCCGTTTTTGTGGTAAAAACCTGACTGAAATCACGTTTTCATTCAAAAACGTTACTATGTAGCTGCGCCTTCCGCGTTGATTGAACGGCGCAGACGAAGCCGTCGCGATGCTGAATGCTCTAATATTATCACCACCTCGTTCTCAAAATGAGAAGGCTTTAGTTCAGTTCACTAGCGTTGTACAAATTGGTAGACTATATACAAGGATCTTTTTATAGACTTCATAAGGTGCAAGTTTCTTTACGCTGTTTACCTTCTTTATTAAATAATGTACTCCAATCTGAATTAACATGAAATATTCCTACTTCCACAAAGATCTGGTCATAGCCTTCGACGCATCTCTTTGTGAATATATATATACAAAAAAGAAACTATTTATTCTGTTGTGTTGGTCGTTCTCGCGAGTTGTGCTATTTTTATGACAATAACATTACAATAACAATACATACACACCATTCTATAAGTGTCAAAGTAAATATTCGTAACACTTTTCAGAAATCACTTATGTATAGCATGCCTCACGCCTGTATTCCACGAAGAATTAGGCAGAAGTGTACTATTTAATTGTACACCCACATTTCACGCAGGGGGCGAGCCCATTGCAATTTACCAGGCACAGTTACTACTGCTATCGAGAATTTCCATACAGAAAAACCCAATAAGACTTTAGCCCGGTCCGGGATTCGAACCCAAGACCTCAGGGTCAGCAGTAACACTTGCGATCACTAGACCAGTCAATTACATAGGTAATACATTGTACCTACTTTTATCATAAGGATTTGCTTGTTTCGGAACCTTGAGACCAAATATATTTGTTATCTGATGATGGTATCAAAACTGGCCACCATGAACAAAAACTCCAATCATAAGCGTCTGTGTGCCAGTTGTAAATTATTTAGTTACTTGTCGCACCATCTTCATCATCAGCCAAGAAACGTTCACTGCTGTACATAGGCGGCCCTCTTCTAGACCACAAGAACGGTAGGGAGGCCTAAGTACTATAATCATCAAAGCTTTAAACGATTGGTGATCGCGATATGTTATTGTATGCCAAATTATATTGTGTGGTGATACTGAAACCAAATGTACAAAGACATCGTCTCGTATCCGTTAATCCTTCTGGAAGACTGTTCCTGTATGTATATATAAACATATAATAAAATTATAACTGGCCGATGTCTGTAAATTATAAACATTACAGAAAAATTAATATGGGGGGTTTTCATTCAATTTTTGTCTGTCTGTCTGTATGTTTGTACAAGCATTACACAGAAACTACTGCATGGAATCGAATGCAGTTTTCACCGGTGTATTGCTAGAGGTCTAACTTAAAACATAAGCTCCATGTTTACCGCAGGAAAATATCAGATTCTAAATTTCACGCGTACGAAGTCGTGGGCAAAAGCTAGTTAAAGCCTATAAACGCTAAATCCTAGATTTCTATTATCAGTTTGAATTTCAATATTATAATCCGTCTTTGCTTAAATTCTACCAAACTAATAAACTTCCTTCTTTATAATATTAGGATGGAACGCCTTTATACTGAACCACTTAATAATATTTTACCTTGAAATCGCTGGAACGATGAAAATATTATATAAATAAAAGCGCTTTTAGGCGGCTACGTTATTAGGAAAAGGAAGAAAGGACTGCTCCCTTGGTTTATTGGTTGCAAGCGCGGTTACTGAACGTGAGGTTCTGAGTTTGATGGTTTCGGAAAAGGGCAATTGGATTTTTCTGTAAGAAAATTCTCAGTAGCAGCCCGGAGTTTGGAATTGTGCCTGATAGATAGCGATAGGCTTATATATTACATGGAATTTAATAACGCATCTGTGAAATCTGGGTTGGTATGAAATGGTATGAAATGTTTATTTATAGTTTAACTTCTACTACATGAATACAACTTAATTGGGTAATTTATTAAGAAACGTTGACATAGGCAGCAAACAGAAAATCTATATATATATAAAAATAAATGTGTGTATGTATGTTCCCTGTGGAATCAAAAACGGCTGGAGTAATTTAATGAATTTTTTGGATAATCTTCAGATTAGCGCAGAGGGTGATTCTGTGAAGCTTGGTAGCGATAAGATAAAAAAAAAAAAAATTATGCTTTTTGTTTATTTTGTGTGCTACCCGAACGAAGCCGGGACGGATCGCTTGTATTAAATATAAACGTACAATTATATGAAGAAAAACTTTTCTTAATTTTGTTTACTGAAGCCATTTAAATTCTAGTTGTACTAATAATTAAATAAATACACCCCACTGTTGGGCAAAGGTTTTTTCTTAGAACGAGAAGGGGTAAAACCTTAGTCCACCAACATTTTGGAGTCCTCTCAGGGATGCGAGTTTTCTAAAGATATTTTTCTTCACGTTTTATAGTATCCAATAAAAGTGAAATGATCACAACAAGAAGCACTCAAGAGGATATTAATTAAACTTATTAAATGTATAAAAATGTACAATTCATTCTCCATACACGTGGACAGAACCCGAACAGAACCCGAACAGAACCCGGACAGAACTCGGACAGAACCCGGACAGAACTCGGACAGAACCCGGACAGAACCCGGACAGAACCCGGACAGAACCCGGACAGAACCCAGACAGAAAACGGTGGTTTATTGTCCTAACCTTTTTATAGACCAAAAAACCAAGCTAAAACACTTACTATCAGGAAAACTCACTTTTTGCGGCTCGTTTAATTTTTTCAGTGCAATTGGAACAAGCCCGTCCATATTGAATTTATTCTTAGTTAACCATTTGCGTAGATTAATTGAAATAGATCTCTATCGCAAGTTTCAAAAAGTACTTATTTACTTAGGACTATTAATAGAGATTGGTTTTGTAGTTTTCAACTAAATAAAATGTAATTCTAGACCTTATTTAAAGAAGCAAAATCATTTAAATATTTCACGAGTAGATTTGGAACATCAATACAACTAAATTATTTTTAATAGAATTCTAAGTATACATCACAAAATAATAATTTTACCACAATATTCATTAACTACTGTCTATTTATTTTTATCATCACAATTTTGGGGCTTTACCTTTCATCTGCCAACATTTTTTTTTTAACTTTGCCCCACTCTCAGATATCTCATGTGTCGTGGGTACATTTTTACAAACATACATGTCACATGCACACACAATCAGACCCGGAACAACTATCATACAAATCATACAAATATTTGTTCCGTGCGAGAATCGAACCCTTACTCGGACACTTAGCGCAGAAAGCTTATCATTTCGCCACTGTGCCAACCGTGCCGTCTATATATAGATATATAGAGATAAAGATCATGCTCATTATAACTAAACTTTAATATTATTGGGCAAGTACCTACTAACTTAGAATTCAAGTATATAAACGTATTACTTTTAAATGTTCGCTTATATTGGTACTATTATTGTGAATCATTTAGAATGTCAACATAATCACTCGAAACTACTCCAAAGGCTACATCAAACTTATAACTAAACCACAGTCTATATACAGTCTATATACTTAAACTGTGACTAAACTATACCTTAAGCCCCGATTTGTTAATGCCCGCATAATAATTATCTAGCTGTTAATTTGAAATTAGAAGAGATTTTAAATGGACTTATCAGAGGAATAACTTATCTGAGGATAATCCAGCTATTGAAAAATCTACCCTAAATAATATAGGCAACTCCTTTGATATTGCGAATATACGACGGCAATCACTTGGCACCAAAATACATCACCTTCCTTTTTCTGAAGCTCTCATACTCACTAGATCCATCCACATTACAAAGTACTGAACCATAATTAACCAGGTATTAAGTCCCATGTACACCATAACACTTTATACCCGGGAGTCGAACGTAGAACCTCCCGAATATCAGCTGCGCCGCGACCATTAGACAAATGAGGCAATGTATTCGCATTGATCATAAATATGATATTAATGTTGTATGGGGTTAAATGAACATTGACACCCCACCCACTCACAAAGAAATGAAAAATTCTAAGAGAAGTCTAAGAGGCTTTTACTTCAAAGGCATGCATGATAAAAATAACTAAAAATAGACTACTCATAGAAGTTATTATGTCTGCTAAAACACCCACTGAGACCGCGCTATTATATTCCTAGTAAACTCAAGAGTATTAAACCTATTACACGTTGAACCTGCATTTGACTGCCTAATTACGAGCATACAGTGCTGAAAGACAGCCGGTGCCATTGTGTATGTGGCAGACTCCCGTTACTGTGGCCGGATTACATGCTCTTTGTCTTAACGATGCAGCTATTATCAGAATATATGATATTGATCACCAGATAGTCTCTAGAATTCTATATTCTGAATGGTTCTGTCTATGTGTGGGTGTGTGTGTGATTCTCTTGTAAAATAAAATTATAGGTCAAATGTCTAAGGAAAATATATATTTTTAATAATGCAATACAGGCGGGTAGCGCAGTGATTAAGTGAGTATCTTTTTGTGCTAGGTTTCGCGGGTTCGTTTCCCACACGGAACAAATATTTGCATGATTTACTAATAGCTTTTTCTGTATGCATATAAGATGTATGTAAGGTTGTAAACTGTACCTACGATATAGTATAAATCCGAGTGTTAGTAATAATCTATACGTTTATAAAGAGGTAAAATTTGTTTGTTTGTATGTACGGGTTAATCTCCGGAACTAATGATCCGATTTTAAAATTCTTTCACTGGTAGACAGCTACCTACATTATCCCCGAGTGCTATAAATTATATATGTAGATTACGCGGACGAAGTCGCGGGCTGAAGCTAGTCTTATATAATTCTTCTTGATGAGAGTCTAAAACCAAGAAATGCTATTCCAGGCCAGTTAATTGACATATAATATATTAACAGCCTCTACCAATACTTTATACCTTCTACTGCTCAATTTATCAATATTGTAGTAAGCTTTACGCTAGTTCTGTTCGTTCTGATTACATATGATAACACTTGGTTAACTTTACTCACCATAAAAAGCACCTTAAATAAAGATTGTTAAAGCTTCTCTTACCTCGTTAGAGGATAAAAGTGTAAAGTTATGAATGCAACTTACCAACTGCAAAGCTTTTAATCTTACATAAAAGCTGCCCCACTCCCTCTCCAACTTTGTCGAAAATCGCAGAAAGGTGTATCATCAAGTTTTTGAATGCCATAATCCTTGGAGTCGTAAAAAGCTTACGCCTAGAAATTAACCTGGCATTTAGTAAGTCTTCCTAAAACCTCAGCTTCAGGCGTAAGTGTTCTCCGTAGATATAAACTTTTGGCCCATTTCCGGGACAGTTAAGAAACTTTTGTAGTACCTGCACTTAAACTTCTACCACGATGTGTCGAACATTTTACTTCCCTTTGCTCTTGTACAAAAAGTCCACCGATTTGCCAATAAACTTAATAATCTACAGTTTAAGCTGTAATTCCTTCATAATACGAGAACTTGTATTTATAGCACCTTTACATCACCGTTTCCATGCCTACTGAATTAAACGTCATATACATAGGTACCTATTAACAATGTCTGCACCGTAAATTTTTTATTAATTAAATTAATGAATAATACAGACTTATAAATATTTTAATAAAGAACGTGGCCTGGTGCTGGCCCTCGTATTTCTCCCTGTACCGTGGGTACATTCAACATACAACAAGACCCGAAACAACTATCTGTAGATCATATAAATATTTGTTCCGTGATGGAATCAAACCCGAGACACGTAGCGCAGTAAGCTAATCGCTTAACCACTGTACCAACCGTGTCGTCTAACATCTACGTATTTCATGATCGTGAAAATAATTTCATGCTTTAGTTTCTTACACAGTTTTCTCACATGAAAAGCTTAGCTTAGTTATTCTTGTGTTCTAATTAAGTCCAGATTCGTTTAGGCGTACTACTAATGTATGTTACAAATATCCATAAAAACTCACGCATTTTTACCACTCATGTGGTTAACGGGAGTTCTCTCATATCGGCAAAGAGAGATTCGTTTGTCTGTCGTCGACGTTCAGATAAACGGTCTCCCCGAAATGTCAAAGCTATGATGATCGGCAAACCTATTCAACGGATATACCACCTGTGTTTGACGTTCACTTAGATAAGCCTAGACCAACGCAAATTGCATAGAGCTCTAGACAATACTACAGTGAGAATATGCTTCGGTGAAAATTGATCGAATAGGAAGTGAAAAATCCGTGTGTGTTTAATACTGATCTATGTATCGGCCTTAATTAATTAGAGGGTTTTGTTTAGGCTTTTAATTAATTAAAAACATAATTTATTCGCATTAACATTCATTTATTTTGGGTAAACCGTTATTTTACAAAGTGCTTAGTTGCTATACTTAGTCTAAGTTACATTAATATACCTATAAATAAATACATTATTTATATAAAATCACAACTTCATTCAAGGCAATTCTTTAGGACCAATTTTAGGTTACAGTCACTAAAAGACAGAATACAACATGTACACTTTACTATATTAATAATTGCAGGAGATAATAGTGTAATCTACCTTTTAGTAACTCAGTGTAATCATTAAGTTAAGTATTATGTTTATTGATTTTTAAATATTATTACAACATTGCTTACTAACATTGATTTTATATCTAAAATACAATATACATATAACAACTTACAAAATGTAGTAACGATCTATATCTAGTCAGATAAAAACCTACCGGAAAAAATATATTTAGTGCGCACGAGTACAGGAACCGTAAATATTACAATATAAAACATAGGTACTATATCTATGAACTATAATAAAGCTCTATAATACAGTGCAGGTAAAACCTATATCGGGTTGATTTCAATGTACATACAACTTTATTGCGTAATATTGTAAATATACAAAATATTTTTTGTATCTAGATATTTTTTGTATCTAATATTTTATACACTCTGTATCATGAAGGCACGTAATGATATGTCCTGTAACTGCATACAGTGTGAATCTTATTAATATTTATATCAGTAATAATATAGCATTCTATTGCTTTTTAGTACATTGTCTAGTGTACTCTTCCCATATCCATACCTCCGAGTTGTCCTATGTAAGGATAGCCAGACTTCGCCTCTGTGGGCGAATGCGCATGAGACGCATAATGTGACGCGTTAGTTCCGAAGAAAGATCTGTAACAAAGGAAAAATAACATAAAATACACGTTTATTTATTTATCAAAGGATCTGTAAAGCTGCTCGTTATTTCTAACATCTATTTATAGAACGTACTGGAGTGCCTTCTAAAGAGGCGTTGTGTAACAATAGATTGAAGACTGCCTGAAAGACGAGGTTTATTTTATTTTTTCATGACTTTGAACACACCCTGTGTATTATTAATATACGTAATATCTAGAAATGTTACATTCGTTTTTACTTTCAATAGTTTGAGTGAACGTGGGAGACTAGCGACTTCATAATAATATAATTATCTCTTCAATGTTCGTTCATTCATAAACATTATGTCGAGATTCTATCGATTGAACTAAAAATAATTAAATAATAACAGAGTGCAAGCTGTAACGCCGCCTTGTAATTGTTGCTATCGGCCTACCGAACTACATAATTTAGTTGAGGTCTCTATATGCACACATTTAACTTACAAACGGAATTTTCGGAAGCATTTCGTGACTGAGCGTGCAATAAAATTTTAATTTGTACTTAATACACTGGCTAATACATTATTAAGGTACATTAGTGTCGTACATCGCTCATAAACTACGAAGGCCGCACATAATGTTGTGCAGGTTCAACGATTACGATCACAATGAAAACCTACATTTTGTTGCTCTGAATAATGCATAATTACTTCGGAAGGCAGTAAATATATTCTTGGTGGTGAACGTCATTCTAACTCTAGCGTGTTCCGAGAGTCAGCTAGACACGTTATGGCGATTGGTTATTAGTTATTACTTAACTTCATCCCAAATACCACACTTTACCCTTATGGTAAATATGTGCATAAACATTTTAGCATGAGAATGAAACACGTGCGAAAACAATAACCGAGTGCGCGTTTCTCGCGTGGAAAGTGTTCGAGGCAAGGTGGTTGCTCCGCACCGCAGTCCGCACGCGAGACTTACTGCAGTTTAGGAAGTCGAATGCAAATAGCTGCAGATAAGTTTTAATACCGGGTTCGCGTTAGCATAATGCTTAGGTTCAGTGCACTAATGTCACGTTCGGCCTCTCATTAATTGCCGCAGCAAGCCACAAAGCAACGTGTGTTTATCTGTTATCCGCAACGTATTGTGCCGGCTTAGATTTCTAATATCAATAAATGATCGGCCGCTGTATTACTTGGAAGCTATTAACCTCACAAACACTGGGTTTGTTGTTACTGTTTCTACTGAATAACCGTCTACGAGTAGGTATATAATAAAATGAATCCATTACGCATAACAATTGAAAAATAAAAGGTACGTAAATAATAAGATTTATTTGTCAAATCTACGCTTACCTCTAATAATGGGTTCAGTAACATTCCCCCATGAAATCTGTAACCTTCAGACTAGGCCAAATTTCTCGAAAATTAGCACTTAACCGAACCCGTGTTTATTAATTAGTGGGAAAACAAAATTGAATGATTCCGAATAAGAGACCAAATAGAATAATTATTAAGTACAGACTCAAGTCGAATTATGGATGGACTGGAATAAACGTTAATTTCGTATATTTATTCTGACGGTCTATATGTTAGGGTCGCTTTAGTCTACCAACTTAAATCGATTAATTGAAAACAGTTTTTAGTTGTAATACTCTCTATAATTTAACTTGAATTAGTATAGGTGTCGTGGCAACCGCCACTATGACAAACGTAATACGTTATGAAGTGACAATCACAATCGCTATTTATGGCCAATGACTGTCCACGTTAATTATAGAGATACGTACACTAGTAATAGATAGGCAGGTAAATGATTTATTGTGACTCATGGACATTGTACAAGATATAGCTTTTATGGCTGATACAACATCGTGTAGAACCGACACAAATAATGGAAATGGAATACCATCCATTCTTCCTACCCTCAAGATATGAAACACACATTAGCTACACTTTCGTCACACAATACAATATTTTTGGCAGACAAAAATAACAAATAGAGTTGTAACGAAGAGTTACGTCAATCAAGCGCGCGTAAAGGACTAGATAAGACACACCGACACATAAATGTAGCTAACCCATATATTATTAGTTTGTCTGCCATTGTGCAAGGCGAGATATTGTGTGTGGTCCAATGTGAGGTTTATTGACTTGCTTTGTCTCGATAACACAGATAAATGTCGTCGCCGTATACAGGACAAAGCGACAATGTATTTGTCACATTGTCATTCGACAAATTCACTTTAGTAGTTACACATACTATCGACACAAGCACGAGTGAAATGTTTTCTACGACCTTCTTTCTGTTGTAATAAAACTCGACCGCAAAGCCGATTTATTGGATATCGCATGAGAATTTAAAATAACTAAGTAAAACTTTAATTAAAAATCGATTCAAAATCACTATAAAATTCGCAGCCCTATTGCATTCACGATCAGATCGGCGTATTACGAGGCGCGCTGTAATAACCACCCGCGCGGCGTAT
This sequence comes from Shargacucullia verbasci, assembly GCA_947562105.1. Classification (NCBI taxonomy): domain Eukaryota; kingdom Metazoa; phylum Arthropoda; class Insecta; order Lepidoptera; family Noctuidae; genus Shargacucullia; species Shargacucullia verbasci. The sequence goes on from OX387296.1 coordinate 6,756,811, forward strand.
AATGGCCGACTTCTTACACTCTTAATTGATTAGCGGCCGCTTCGGCTAATGATAAAGGAAGGTGAAAAGAAATAAAACGTACGCACCCCGATTTGCGATCGAGCCCACGCCCGATCGATAGCCACCGGACGCAGCATTACACGCATCTAATCGTCTGAACTCGGTATACGTCCGAGAACCTCGACACGACGTCGTCATACACATTACAAATACCTACCTATTGACTAACACGGAATGATGTCATTGCAAATGTGCGCCCTAAACCTACTATTAGTGTAACAGTCATATCTGGTATTCACATAATAGATAGTTATTTAAATGGTCGGCAGCAAAGGTCACTTTATTGTAATTGCATATTCATCCGCATAAGCCAAGTCAGATAGGAGTAGCTCGACATCAATAATTCATAGAGCTACTTAGTTGCCCGCGGGGATTATTGAGATGTTTTAATTCTTGTTTGTTTTATGTCAAACTCAAGACATGGAATACAAAATAAAATAGAATTGATAAACTTACGTGTAGTTTTCAGGCCAAGCGCTGACTTCGGCGAGTTTGTTTTGCGCATGACCGCTCAGTTGCCTGGAGGTCCAGTGGTTATGTGCTGACATGGCATGCTCCTGCTTCGAGTAGTCTGCGTATCCGTACGGGTGAGAGACGGGTTCACTGGGATTCGCATAGGTCGAATGTTGGTAAGTAATTGCGCTGCTCTGGTTCGCTGATGGACTAGTCGTTGTAGGACTCGAGCTAGGAGGGGTAGGGTCAGTAGGCGCTTGTAACGGAGTAGCAAGTTCCGAAGAATGGGACAGAGGAGTTAAGTTGCCTGAGGAGAACGAGCTTGATGTTGGAGGGTGGAGGGAGGACGCTGCGAGCGCTGACTGGCAGACAGAGGGAGCAGTTAGCGCGGATTGGTGGAGAGAAGGCGCTAGAGCCGAGTTCAGAACTGAGCTGGTGCCCAACGCTGATGAATATGACTGTTGCCAAGACGCACACTGCGCGTTGAAAGTAGTCGGAGGCTCGTATTGCTGATGGACGGAGGGGAACGCTGACTGTAGAGACATGGTGTTGAAGGCGCTCAGTTGCTGTGAATTCAGTTGCTTGCGAAGTCGAGCTCTTCGGTTAGAAAACCATACCTAAACAAAATAAACTTTAATTAAAACCTTGTTAAGAATAATTAAACATTACTGATTGTTAAATGCAATCCGAGTAAGGAATCCAATCAGTTAATTACGTTTAGAATTATTATTGTAAATCTTTACTTTATAAGGTTACGTTGGTATAAGTTTAGTAAAAAAACCGAATGTTTAATCTGTCCATGACAGACGTACCATAGATACTAGTATAATAAATATTGAAAATACCTAACTCATCAATAGATAATTATAGAGCTAAGTCGATTACACGTCTTATAGAGGCCTACAATTACGTGGGGCTACTAATTGAACAAAAACTGATAAAACAGCGGTAGCGATGAACAACATATGGTAGCTCGTACTATTGTTGTAATTAATTATAAAGGTAATTATGTTTTTTTAGTGCCACGCTTTTGTAGGGGCGGGAAGTGAGTGCGGCCAACAATGGGTTTGTTTGATTGCGTTCATCTATCATTGATACACCCGACCAGTTTTGAGTTGGCTACCGATAGCCGTTGGCTACTGATACTGGTTGGCCGTGTGAATTCAAACAACGAATAAGAACCACCGCTCTTTCTGTTAATTCACCCATTCAGGAATGTCAGACGAATGTGAAGACGCAAAAGTAGCTAGCAGTTTTTTCTATAAGGGGTACGAGGGTACACACATGTCTAAACTTATTGAAACGCTTCTCAGCGAATTAAAACTTTGCACAAGAATTAAATGATAGTCTAATAGCCACACTAACTCGATAAACTTATACTTCAACCCAAATAACCTATAGAACTTGGCAGAGCTTCCCTTTTCGGATGAAGAACTATTTTGTAAGAGCGTTATGTTTCTTCTTCTACAAAGTCACAACCTGCATTGATCATCAATCCACTTGCTGTAGTTATTTTAGCAATAGTTCCCCATGGTATATAGGTATATATTTTTTGTATAGTTCATTATGTAGCTCAAGTTGAAAAGTTTATAACTATGATATTCGAAGGCACATACCTGAACTCTAGCTTCGGTAAGCTTAGTTTTCTGCGCGAGTTCCTCCCTCGTGTACACATCAGGATATTGGGTCCTTGTGAACGCTCGCTCCAAAGCTTCAAGCTGGTCTCCAGAAAATGTGGTCCTGGACCTCCGTTGTTTCCTCTTCAGCGTGATACCCGGCTCCGACTCGGTATCTGAGTCTTCACAAGATGATGGACCTTTTGAGATGAAAGAAACTTGGTTGATGAATGGTGCTAAGCAATTTAACTTAAAAACTATATTTGATAACGTAACTACTAAGTGAATTATTTCTACTTCTTCCGCAACGTATATTGCGTTAATTTACTTTATGGCTACAGTCACATTGATGACCGTTGAAATTATAATAATATTTTGTCGTCATAATAATTTTTATTGCGACTTTCTAACTATTCATTTAGTTTTGTTTTACGTCGATTATATTGGGGTACCGCGCGGACCACACGCGGCCTCGATTAAATTAAACGTAACCACATTACACTAGGCCTGTAGTAGCTTCAAATGAATTCTTCGGGGCCTTAATAAATATTACTTTGTGCATGTTGATAATAAAATGAAATTAGATTATGGAGAACTTGATCGCGTTCTTAATTTTAGGTAACTTATTTTACGGCCGTAACTGTAACAAAATACACTATGATTTCGCTTTACATTTTGTCAGACTCCAGCCCACAAATAAATAAATATGCGAGTATTTAAAGTTTTAATACTTAAATTATTCATAACGAACTTTTGGCTTGTTTGTGTGCGGGCCCTGAAATAATAATCATCAAGGCGATGTTACCAAAGCCCGCGCGTATGCAAATATTTCCACGAAAAACTCGCGACCAAAATGTACCGTTAACCGCCGTCACAGGACAAGCACGAACAGCAAATTTTCAATACTTGAGCTTGAGCAGTAAAGGGGCCGCTTTTCCAGTGTAGATATTACTTTGGCCGCGCACAACTTAATATGCATAATCTTATCGGTGCGCAGAATCTCGCCGGCAAAACCGCGCTCCGTCACTGAACCGGGATATTAGGAGCGCCATTTTATATTGGATAGCTATACGGCACAAGACGTGCAGTACGGACAGATTGTCGTAATGCAAGCCCCGCGGCCAAACGCGATGGGATAATAACACCTTTGGATACTAATTTCATTTTTATAACCTACAATTTCGAAGCCGACACAAGGGGCGCTGCCGTGGCGTGCGCGCGCGCCGCGCCCGCTTCACTTTTACGTGGATTATTAACTTTATACGCCATTTTGTGAAGTTTGCAAACGTTCCGACAGTCTCATTATAGGAATAAATTTATAATAATAGTATGCTTTGAACTAAATTAAGTGATTATGGGCTCGAATCAGCGTTAAGGACTACGATGACACGGCGAGTTATTTACGCGTCATTATGTCGAAGGTTCCCCAGACACTTTTTAAATAATTGAATTTTATCCATCAAGGATTATGAAATGTCGCTTAATACTTCTTAATGCCGATCCGAGTTAACCTTGCACATGTAAAATATTAGATATTAGACTCAGAATAAACCACAGCAGAGCAAAACCTTTATCAAGAGCACAACAACTAACTGGAGCAATATAAAGTTTAATGCAAACACACAACGCGGTATTACTCTTCAAGCGGTTAAGTGCTCCTACAAACTATGCTACCTACTGATACGGCAAATGCCTGCGCTCCGCGTGCCTAAGGTCACTTCTATATTTTTATTCTCATTGAGAATTCTTAAATTTAAAACAGAATTTCAATAGATCAGCTTTTTATACAATCCGAGGTAAGTATAATTACTTACCTAGAATGCCATCAATGCTGTGATTTCTTCTAGGATCTGATTCGTCCCTTTTGCCTCCTCTTATTAGTCTCGAAATCGAACTGACAGACGGTGCTGTGTTTTTATCACAAATGCCTTCTTTAATTAGTTTATCTCTAATTTCCCAGGAAAATATACCTGGGTTTTGTCTCTTCAGCTCTTCGATCCTGTTCTCTACTTCTGGAGTTGCAACTCTGGGTTTGGATCCTCCGATCACACCGGGACGTATGGAGCCCGTTTCCTGGTAACAAAAAAACGATTAAATCAGTATGATGTCTAATAAAAGTTTTGAAAGGTTAATCGGTTTCAACATTTCATTCGTTTAACTATGTATACTGGGCGTGTAAATATGCTTGACTTCTGACCTGGTATCTGTTGAGTATCTTGGAGACGCAGCCGTGCGAGACGCGCAGCTGTCGCGAGATGACGCAGGGTCTCACGCCCGCCGCCGCCATCTCCACGATCTTCAGCCTGATGTGGTTCGGCAGCGGACGACCGTTGATGAACACCCCGCCCAACTGGTTCATACGACCCTGACCTGCAAAATAAGGATTTTTTACTACTTCTTCAATATTAAACTCCTTTACAGTTCATACATTTCTAACTCACAAACACGAACATAAAACAGCGTACGTGTGTGGAAACCAGTTGTGAATCCACTTTGCTATTAAAGCTAAGCCTTCTGATTGTGTGTATTCTACTTGTAAAGAATATGTTCCAGTATTCTTTACGTTCATATGATTTTCTGAGGTACAAACGCATTTCTATAGATCTAAATATATTTTCTTCAATATATTAGATTATTGTGAAATGTTTTGTGTTGCTGTCGCTTGAAAGGAGGCACGTCTTTATATTGGATATGTATTAGTAGGCCAACCAGTAGCTGTATTAAAGTCAAATAATGCGTAAAGTATCAATAGCAACAATACATTATGATCACAAAGCTGCGCTCGGCTGCACGTCGGCCTGCTCCACACGCTCTACAATAATATGAACTACGTCATCGGTAGGCCTCGATCACCTCGTAATTTTACGTTTCATTGCCAGTGTTCTCAAGCAAGAGTATCCAATTTCTTTTACACGAGTGCGGTCAAGCAGAAACGATAACACTTAAACTATTTCTGGCCTTTGTTGGGTTCGACTTGTTACATTTTACGAGTATCGGCTTCTGTTCTTACAAAAAATTATATTATTCCTAGATTAAATGATATACCTCTGTTATATAACTTTTTGTTGTGTAGAGAATTCTTGGAGACTGATGAATCATTCTTAATTTCAAACATTGAAAAGAAAGTCATCAAACTTTTAATTAATGTTTTATAACGATGAGTATCGTGAGCAGTAATTAAGTTAGTTAGTTCAATAGTGTTTGCGAATAAAAATCCCTTGGAATATAAATTGTATTATTTCTGGATATATTAATGTGGTTATGTGTGCGTAAAGTGTCGCTATTATAATCACATCATTCGTGCGGCCAGTGGTTGAAGACCACCTAACGTCAAAGGAAGCCGCCCGGTCGTCGATTTTTGCAACGCCTTTGTGCATGCATGCTGGCTTCTATTGGGAAGGAGATGATATAAAAAAAGATAATCAGCATTATGATAATTTCATAAGATTATATTTTATAAGAACTTTATTGTGATTATTAAGTATCTAGCGGCCAATCACAATAAGAAATTACAATTGTAAATTAAATTAAATTTTACGACTTAATTAATTTGGGTCACTAATGTATTTTCTATGGCAAAATATAAATTAAAAAATATTTAATGATTTTCTATTAATAACACAATCCCATACCAAAGTTTAACCGCATTTGTATAAAAAAATATAACAGTGGCATGTTCCACTTGTGAAGGCATTTATAGTTTATCAATTTCAAATAATTCCTCAAAGGTTCCGCCTCATGTAAGGCCCTAGACCCCTACTGAGAACCACCAATCAATTAGACAACATGTCAACAAGTATGTCCTTTGATAAGACAAGAAACCGAGACGGATATTAACCATACAATCAAAAGTAGACCATAACACAAACAAGTTAGAGTTAACAACTGTATCCACCAATACAAATTCCCAAACTAACAGGAAAGCTATACAGAATATTGGAAATAGAACCTTCTGTAGTCGAATATAGAACCTATTGTTGTATGCTTAGGAATGTGCTTTTGTGGTGTCCCGAGTCACGCCGTGGTTCTGCAAGCGATCCCCATATATTTTTTTGTAGGAGGCCGTAGACGTTGCGGTGCCTCGAAAGCCCATGTTTTTGAGTGTTAATTTTATGTTCCCGAAATATTTATGACGCATAACGTGTCCATAACAACCCCGCTATACAAATGTGGGTGGCTTTGTAGTAATGTATCACTTCATTATAGTATAGTTCTCATTTTGGCGAGGTAGTTTATAACTATAATTTATAGATATGGGTCTATTACTGTGGTAGTTTTTTTTTATAATAATAACCAAGCCAAGAATTCACGACAATTAGCATATAAAAACTTAACACTTGATTCTTAAAATAACAATAAATATCAAAAAACCAGATATGGAAATGGGCATGTGATGTGAACAATTCAATGCTAAAAATAATAAATGGAATCGCTACACAACTTCGCAAACTACATATACCTATTCCAAATCATGGTTTACTCGACATCCAACCCAACTAACAGGATCAGTCAAACACGCAATTGATGAAAACTTCACAATGAAATCACAAAAAGGATCTAAAGTGCACAATGCGTAATAGAATTCCCAAACATTGTAACGCTATTAACGCAAGAGAAGGTGAAGTTAACAACAAATTCAAACATTCATTGGTAGCTAATCGTCCGGAAGTGCTTTTGGATCATGCACAAGTTGAGCGCAACAATAGAATCGACGAGGGTGGTACGCCAATGTGAAGCACTGATAAAAACGTTGAATTGACAAGAAATATCAGTCACTAGGTCGACATTGTACACTCAGTAGCTGCATGTATCAATACCCTAGCTGTCAATATTTTTTACTCACGCGTTTTATTCATAGCAAGCAAGTCTCGTCTGCTCGAATCATAATCACACACTAAAGTTAGACATAGACACCGTTGCACCGTTGAAGTATAAAATTTTCTCACAATCACATAATCGTGTTCCGATTCGTTCAACCGTTGCGTTCGTGTTAGACGAAATTGAAACAGAGTCAATCATTTAATGCTAAACGTAAGAGGCAAACCGTGACCGAATAAATGAAGATTCTGAATTCACCATTCGCATTTCTGTGTCAACTTTAATTAACAATCACATTTTCATCAACCTTCGTAGTACTTTCGGGTTATCACTTCCATTGTCGGATAGAGATTGAATTTCTTAACCTTCCATCTTTGCTATGACGAAATTCATTTTCAATTTGTACAACTCGGATTTCTTCATTCAAACAGGACCGCGTAAGAAGTATGTTGCACTTTGTTTTGAGTTAATCGGTATGGACTGGAATGGTGTATATTGTTTCCACAGTACTATGCTTTATATTGTTCGAGACGTTTAATGTCATAGGGTATTGCTATTGCACTAGCCATGGGTTCTATACGGGAATGATGGCCAATAAAAGTTATGAGCGCAATAGGCGTAAAGATATCTCGACCTCATACCTGCGCGACCATACACACTATTGCACCTATGCTAGTATACAAATGTCTCGATTAATTACCAATTAGAATAACTCTTGCAAGTTAATAAGAGATATAAAATACCACTCTTTCGCTGCGTGTCAGTTATTTATTTCGATGTCGATTACAAATCAATGAAACACTATAGCCGTCAACAAATTATGCTCTTGGACTATATATCTTGTGGTGGATACAGAAAAACAGTTCGCGAACTTGCCACAAGTACTTGATAACAACGGTACAGTGATAGTTTATAATGTTTGAAGTCGATATCGTATTGTGTAAATAAATCGTAAACCCCGTTTTCACAATCATAATATGTTTCTGCTTGCAAATCAATTTCACGTAGCGACATTAATGTGCCTATAGTAAAATTTATATGGGGCTTTACGTCACACGCCACGCCGCTTTCCTTCCACATGAGTTGTATGCCAACGATAACTGTACGACGAGTGGTTTCTACGAAACCTGGTCATAGTTCAGGAAATCTAATTAATGTTCTAGGCGTTTTTGCTTTCGCATTGCAAATTATGAAGCTACAAGTCGTTTTAAATGATTCTATGCTACAACGTCTGCATCAATGTTATTAATAACATTAGTCACTCGGAACTTGTCTTTGAATGTATCATTTCGATGAAGTTTTATAATACTTTTTTATAAACAGAAGCTACCTTACCTTACCTTACCTTTGTTTGCCGTTAAATTAGCAGACTGGCATAAAATGCATATGAATTGTATGAGAAAATAATTTGCAGAAATATTTCAAAAAATATTTTATACAGGGACTGATATTCATATTTCAATTACTTAGATTTACTTTACTTCTTTTTGGCATTGCTTAATGATCAGAGCAATACTGCTAACTACGAATACCTATTAACTACATATGCTGTGAACCATATAAAATATCTTGATCAAATGCTGGTAGTATTCTAAGGAATATGACTAGCTAACTACGAATACATATTGAGTGTAGTACTTGGGACGACTTTAGACACTTATATCAATATTGCGTTAAGTGAAGGATTCTTAGTTAAAACGTTTTCTCTTAAGTGACTGTGTAGTTGTGCATTTTTAAATCAGTAGCAAAATCTTGGAGAAAAGCTAGTGCAAAATAAATTGAATAATACCGGTTTATATGTAGAACGATTTTTAAAAGGTTACCAGTGAAGCGTGTATAGAGCATACAGAATCTAATTCGATCAACAAGTCGAAGTTTCCAACAATACATGCTCCACATTAATAGGTAGGTAATCCATTTGAATGCCGTGCAACTAAAATAACAATGTGCCATCAATTTATATCGACACAAGATTTCGTTTCTCGTTAAAAATTCATCTATACGCTAATAAAATAACCTATTACTATCCAAAATCAAGCAACAAAGAGAGGTGAAATGCCATCTGAATAGGCATTAGAATTGGGCGGCGTTCACAAAGGCTGTGTCATTCCATTAAGCCTTCTTCAAGTCTTCAAACTATTCTGTGTGGCCCGTGGTCGCGTGGCGGCTGCGCCAGCCACAAAATGTAGCAATCGAATATCAAATCAATTCTATTATACTTTCATGCGAGTTACATAGCAACTTAGATAGCGGCTTATTCTCATTTGGGTAATAGCTTTTTGAAATTCTAAATATTATTTACTTTGAATGTTGATAACATGAAAATTAATTCAAGCTACTGGCTCACGCGCCACGCCTTATTTGGCGTCAAAAAGTATCGTTACAATAGATTTCAATGGAAATAGGTCGTTTCATTTAATTTCTAGATTTTGAAATAGCAATACAAAGTTTATATCGGTATGTTCTCTATCTCAAAAAGCGGAACTACAGCTATAGGGACTACAAAAAGTATTTCTAATTTGTTAAAACACGAGTCTCCCCATTGAACGTGTTGCCAACTGTTCAAACTGAGGCAACGCCTTTCGGCATGTCACAGCCGAATATAATGTACGTACCTACATAAGTAATGAATGGAACTGAATATTTTATTTCAATATAATAGGCTATGTTTGAGAGTGCCCTGTTTGACCTCATTCCGTATTCATAACGCGTTATGTACTAATTTGACGGATTCTTTTCTTTTCTTACACGAAATGGAGTCTTTGACGTCGTCACTTGCCGCTTGGACAAAGGATTTCGCTCAAGAAACTAATAAATATAGCCGGTGTTGTTTGCTGCCTTAAAATGTAGCCCTTAGTTGATCGCGTTGTTTGGTTCCATCAATCCTGATTATGATTATAATAAGACCAAGACCATATATTTTTTTGATGATGATATAGAAAGTTAATATGCTGTTAACAGATGAAGTTATAGTGAGGTAGTCATCGATTCGTTTACTAATTGTCTCTACAATGTGTGCTAATAAATTCTGAACACATAAAAATGTACCAAACAGCAATTACTTATATACAATGTTCCTGCAATATTTATTAAACATAAACGTTACTGTAGCTATGGGACATAAGTAAAGGTATTATAAGTATAATGCCTTTAATTTGTACGCTCTTAGCGTCTTAGCCTCTGAGCAAGACATTAAGTACCTAAGTTTATAAGTACGCAAATACAATAATTTATTAGGATGATAGACTCAGTTGCACCTGACCTGCAAAACCTCCTTAGATGTTGTAGTGTTTGTATATCAGTTATATTTATGTGACTAAAACATAAAGTTTATCTCGAATACTTTTCATCCCCAAAAACATTGAACGCCTAAAAGCAAGTCCAACTATCACTATAGTTGTTGATGTTAATATCTATCAAAAAGTACAATACAAGTACCTACTTCTTCAGTTAGTACAAAGCAGGCTAATAATGGAGGGATCATCACCATCTATTTACCAGTAACTTCATAAAACACAGAGTTCCTAGAAGTAATTTTGATTAATTTACGCAGTTTTAATGGAACAATGATACGTTGATCCGTAGCGAAGTCGTGCTCGTAAGCGATTTTATAATGTTCCACCGATCCAAAAACAAAAGGGAATCAGTCCAAAATTACGCATAGGTACCTACTTAAGTAGGTAATACTATAGCTTTTTTAGTGATGAACTAGCATGAGCAGATTGTAAAGTTGTTTATTTTTTAATTTTATTTTCAAGCCAATGGTTTTCTGTGGAGATAACTAAATAGTTCGTTAAAGCAGTTACCTACGTGACTCGCTATTTAAGGTAGATAGGCCTTGTTGATACTGTAATAACACGTCCATCTAATTGCAGCAATAATGAGAATAGACTCATTAAAAACAATTTAAAATTGGAAAGTAATCATATAAAGTAAAAAGTTATTGTGGTAGAGAAAGGTTTAGCTTTGTCACGAAAAACGCTTCGCCCTGGGCTCTTTAGATTTTGATCTTATGGACCGCGGTTAATCTGATAATCGTTTTAAAAGTTTCAACACCTGAGTTCGGTGTATAGATGACTGCGATTTCTTTGATAATCAGATAGGATTAGCTTAACAACAAATCAGGAAGAATTTTAAGGAAAATTACATGGCTCCAAGGTAGATAATTGAGACATTGTTTATGTTGCAATTAATTGTAATAATTGATCGTTGATTATATTTGTTCGTAATTGGTATCAGATATATGTATGCCTCCGAGACAGATTATTATGAATTTTCTAAACAAATTATCTAATAAACTGATTTTGATTAAAGTAACATGACGTTAAATCAAAGGTCCCGCTTCAAATATCCGTTATATCAATTTGTTTATTAATAGATCGGCATAAGTAATGGCAAGTAAGCGCCCTGAAGGTTGATCGGGCGGCGAGGCATTTCGCCGGCCGCGGGCGGAGGCGGGGGGCGCGTCATATTATGCGGCTAAAAGAGCCTGTCGGTGCCTTTGATCTGCGCGGGCGCGCCGCCGAGATGTGTGCGTGTGCGAGAGATGTGCACCGCTTGTCGGCCCGTGATGTGAATGTGACTAAACCTTGATTATGGTACTGAACCCCACATAAAGGTCAGAAATCCGATGCACCGTGATGTAGGTAGTATCATTCTTATAATTGGCTCCATCCAAAACTCTTTAAGTCTAATTGAGAGGAGAATTTACGAGTTATTAAAAACAAACGTTATGGATGTCGCAAATCTTTTGTGGAGTCCAATAAAATATAAATATAGTATAAAACATGTGAAAAATGCACTCTCGTTCGCAGAGAAAATTACAAGGTGCATACGTTGGCGATCGGTATCGCGCTTCATCGCGCCGTCACCTAGCCGCGGGCGCATCTGATCGCGGCGCACCACTCATCGCAGATATTATGCCAACTAATATCGACATTAACTTCCATACTTAAACCCTCCGCAAATGCATCATTATGCACTAACTCTAAGCATTAGAAAATTCCAATACGTGTATTTTAAGATTTAATCTCAAGTATGATACTTCAAAGTATTTTATACTCTGTAAGGGGTTAGATACGTAATATATATCCATAAGAAAGCATATATATTTAAACGCATAATTCAAAACAAAACAAAATTAATTTCTACAAATTACAAATGGCTGCATATTTGTAAATAATCTTTCATCCTCTTAAAGCATTGAACAAACGTTTTGTGATGTTCACGGGCACATCAGATGGACTTATAAGACACTAATCCCGATTTATACTCGTACTTCAGAAAGTCATATAATTTGAAGTCGAATTAAAAATCGAGACATTTTTAATAATTCAAAAGGCCCTTCAAGCCGCGCCGCTCTCTTGCTTAGTACGTATACAACGAACGTGACTCATGCAAGAAAAGCACGTAAGTGAACAATTTAGAACAGTTTTTAGAAGAATCTTCTACTATTATTTTGCACCTAACAATGTTTTGCCATGCCACTTTATCGAAAAGAATACATAGTAAATATACGTTATACTTAGTAGTATAACATAATAACATACAAGATTGTAAAAAAATTTTATAAAACAGTATCCTTAAAGTTTCTCGCTCTTCTATAATAGGATCTACAATTTCAAACATTTTACCTATGTTGTAACGTGTCATCCTGTAATTACTTTATTAAGCAAATTAAATTATTTTATTCTAATCTAATAAATAACATTTCATAATAAAAGAAAATATATAACTTTTAATATTTAATCTGTTGCCAAAATATGTGAATACCAAATACTATAAAGCAGTTTAATATTAAATATATTCATTTCTTTATAAGCACATAAGAAGAAAAAATGTGCTTGGGTATCCATACCAATGTCGTCGGCATTCTTTAATGTTATTGCTCTCTCCGTCTCAACCCTTTGAAATATCTTTATCTCTTTCTTTTTAATTTGCCTTAGACGAAACAGGTCATAAGTCGAAGTGACATTTTTAACAATGCAGTCGAAATGTTTTCGTATGGTAATGATTTATGTGTAAAACCGTCAGTGCGAGAGCTTTTTGGATCGACGGCACGGTTGGCGCAGTGTGTTGAGAGATCGACTGCTGCGCTCGGTGTCGCGGGTTCGATTCCCGCACGGAACAAATATTTGTATGATCTACAGATAGTTGTTTCGGGTCTGGTTGTGTGTGCATGTGACATGTATGTTTGTAAACTGTACCCACGACACAGGAGAAATCCTAGTGTGGGGCAATGTTTTTTAAAAAAAAAAAAAAAAAAAAAAAAAAATATTTAATTTAAAATCTTATGAATTACATTACGCACAACTATACGTTTATATCTGTCTAGCTAAAATTTAAATTGTGTTTATCGATTGAATTTCAGAAAGTAAGTTTAAAATAGTACAAGGAACTGTCGCAGTGGTGACAAAAAATGGAAATGTATACAGAAGTACTATTTACGAACGGTTGTCCGTGAAACTTTAGATACTCATAAAAAACTGTCGCCAGTAATAAAACAGAGAACCGATACAGAGAACCGACCGGACGGTTAGAAAACAAAAGTTATTCAGTAATTTTACGACGGGTAATAATTTCTCTTAAATTTTAAAGCTATAAAACCAATGTATTCTGGTGACTTTAATACAACTTCACAAAAATAACCCTAAATACCTATTTAGGGGAAACATTTCTTATGTATATTGTACCTACAATATACATAAGAAATGTTTCATACATTTTTATCAGCAAAGAAATTTTCAGTAGAGTAAACTTAAGGAATAAAATACTACGATTTTCTTCTGCATGTTAAGTAGTCTGCTTGATAATCCAAAGGAAAAAGTTAAGTGTACAAAAAGTAATAAACTAAATTATTTCTCAAAAGTCTGTATGATACCTACACTGTAATATTAAAATATAATCAATTATCTCCTATATTCCTCTTCAATTAAGATCAAGATCATTCGGACAATGACTTGAATATGACAATAGATCAGTCGTGACAGAAATGCTTTATTGAAACACAGACAGATCACTTTCTATAGCTTACGGTCCTTGACCATTCCAGAAAGTGTAGTCTAAACAAGGTTCTGTTATAAACAAGAAAAAAGCGGGCTATACTTTATTCATGTGTCTTGTGTCCGACGCGCGAAGATGAAATATTGTTATATTGGTAGCTGTAAAAGGCACTTTGTAATTTCTTCGTGATTTTATAGCTTTATGATGGTTTCGGGCCCTTTAGTTAGAAAAAGTGGTTGTCCGTGTTTATGACATAATTTAAAATCTAACTGATATAACCGATCCATAATCAGCTGCTAAATGTCAGCTAATCATGGATGAAACAACATATTTTATTTATTGGATGCATTTGTGGTTTCAAAGTCATAATTTGAGGCATAATTGATGAAAAAAAAGTTAACCACAGTAACTAATAATTAAAACAAGTTGAATCAATGCAATTGATTATTATTATGAATTGATAGATATGATATGGTTTTAATTTGTTGTGTGTACAATACAATCTATTATTATCTTAATAGTAAGTAAAGCATACTTGAAGTAGGTATACGAAATATAGGTAATATCAGGCATACAATCGACTATATATCTACAAAGCTTAAACGTTTATAAAATAACTGGTAGATATAAAACTTATTCAGATAAAAAATATTTATTAGTTATTATTAAAAAAAACAGATATTTAAGAAACATGTTTGTTAGATTCAAAAGCAGGAAACAATCTTCAAAATGAAAACATTTGTAATAAGGAAAATACCAAATGTTAAACAAAATATATACCTACTACATAAGTAATAAAAAGATGATATAAACAATAAAGAGCTAAAAGTTAAAAATAAATTTACATATAAATCAAAAATGCATCTTAATCGAGCAATTATAAATTATCAAATAGGAAATAATTGAATTGTGGCTGAAGGCTTACCTTGAAAAGAGTATCCGGTGAAGTACGGTGTCATGTTCAGTGTGGATACAGCCATGGACGCAACTGATTTAAGAGCTGTGTATGGAAGACGAGTAGCTCTAAACACCAAATTAGTCCGAACACATGCAAAAGTCCCAGAGGATCACTATTTCAGTCTTTCACTATCACAGCATGAACGCAGTCATAATTACGTAAAGGAAACTGCGTGTGTCTAATCCGTGTTACTTTGAAGACAGCTCAGTGCCCACTGACGTGTGATGTAAAGATGTATTTCGACTCTCAAGTGTAATCTTTCACAATCAGCGGACCAACAAAAAATGGTCAAACTGGCCGCCTCCGCAGCCTTCGGAACCGCTCCACCTGATTGTCCGTCTCTTTCTATCAGCCGACTGTTTTCGTTGACAAACGTGTCGCCGGTCTCAATTTTTTTAAATAAACTTTTGGATTTTGTGATATTCACTCACAATATTGATGAACTATCAAATTTCGCGTTTCCTGAAATCCTTGAAGCTTTTAATTTAGCTTTTATTACAGAGTTGAATAAGATTTTTCTATAGATGGCATGCTAAGGTAAAGACCGGTGCGGAAAAGAGATAGCACGAAGCCTCGGATCCGGTATCTTCAAAGCGAAGAACGCTTACATTAACAATGTGTGAGTCGCGCCTGAGTCGCTGTTCCGTGACGAAAAACACGAGGCGTGTTGCCACAACGATCTATGCCTACAGCGATCGGGGATTGGTCAAAATTTGTTTAGGGCGGAGTTTGTAAGCACACCAAGAAAATGTTAGTGCATGTTTGTGTGAGTTAATTGCAATGTCGATCTCTGTTCGTGTACAGGACACATTTGGTTTCAATGTGTATGATTTTTCAGTAGATATTTTATAGTAAAACATTGTGTCTTGACGACATTAAGATGTGATTGACATTTAATAAAATTACATCTATAATGTATAATATTGGTGACATTTAAAAGATAGTTAAATAATTAATATAGTATATTGTAGTATACACAATAATTCCCTTTGAACTTTGACAAATGATTAATCTAGTAATCAGTGTATATCTATTATTTAACATTTTCTATAACATTATAATGATTCTGGTATAATAATATACCTACCATGTATGTATATATAATAATATAATCGACATTATTAATTAAATCAAGAAAGATTCCCAAAAATACAGATACTACCTTATTTCCGTACGCTCTTCATTTGGATCTATCTGCCTATAGATAGCTATCAGTGTTCTTTGTGGTTTTTATAATTATATTTTATTGAATGAAATTAATAAACTTAAATTAATAATAGAGTATTGTATTTAAAAAGAGCGGTTTTTTATGTTTCAGATATCATTTTGATATTCCGAAAATTTCAGAGTAAACAGATAAAATGATTCCTACATTAATTTAATTTTGTTTTACAAGTCTGAGCAGCTGCATAAATTATGATAATTGAGCAATCCTAGGACAAGAAAACGAGAGTTAGTGCCTAATTAAAAAACGGTAATTATGAGCAAGTTAACTTATAATTAAGTGAACGTGTCATTGGTAGGTAAATACTATTGTCTAAGGTATTTAGCACGGCAACAAGGCCATAGTTTCGTAAGCACCTCGGCGTAAACCTTCCTCTACACCGGACGACTTTGCATAACAAAGCTTAGCTAAAGGCGAACTCGCATAGATAATTTGTTTAAGTCCACTTAGTTTTATTGGACGTTTAAATATAGATGCTCTGTTTATAATCGCTACGAGTGCCATTTGAATGAGTTTTTCTGGAAATGTTGTGTATGGGAAAATTGACCATCTCTGCCAAAATATTGTTATTCAAAAAATATGATGGAACGGCTTTATAATTCGTCTAATTTATTTAGTAAAAGTACACAGTTGTCTAAAAGTGAAAATATAAAGATAAAAGACAATTAGGTAAATACACTTGAATATCTATGATGTTCAAAAGTAATTTGGCATAGCATACCTTTGAAAAGAGATGGACTTTCATATTTGGATCTTTCATTGCCAAACATAGCAGCGGAGTGAGAGATTTTAATTAAAATTTTGATAAATAGGTAATTGCGGGAAATAACAAAATAAATTCCACCAGGATTAAAAGTGCTTTTGCATATCTGAAAAAAGTTATCTAAATCGTTGGAGACGCTAAGCTTTGAAGACTAGTTCGTAACCTATACTCTACAGTGTAAGTATTAAGTACTTACTATCTACAAAAATATAGTAAATTGTATGGGTTCATAGACAATTCCTACACTGATAAGAGCTGACTCAAGGCTGTTACAAGAAGAAAAATAAATTAATTCCGAATTATAGAATAGACGAAGGGCTAATTCTACCGATTCCAAAAAAAAATGGGTAAGGAAAGTACGATAATTGATGAGTCACGATAGTCAAAACTTTTATAAAATTTAATAAGTATAGTAAGAACAACTTAAAACAGTGATGTATAATAATAATAAATAATTATATTTAAATTACTCCCAAAATTCAGTAAACCTTTAATTTAAATTTAGACGACACGGTTGGCGCAGTTGTTAAGCAATTAGCTTTCTGCGCTATGTGTCGCGGGTTCGATCCCCGCACGGAACAAATATTTGTATGATCTACAGATAGTTGTTTCGGGTCTGGTTGTGTGTGCAGGTGAAATGTATGTTTGTAAACTGTACCCACGATACAGGAGAAATCCTAGTGTGGGGCAACGTTTTCTTGAAAAACAAAAAAAAATACTGCCCACACAGTCAACGTAACTTTTTACGTAAGAAAGATTTAAACATTTAATGTAGTCCAATTTTATTCTCCCCGTTAAAACATTCTGAACAAGAGCTGGTGAAATTTCGTACAGTAACCAGACTCTTAAAAGGGAACAATGAAATAAAACCTTAAAGCAAATGTACACGGGCCCTTAATAAATGAGACAGGAAACAATGCAATATCGAAACGAACAGAAATCGCCGATTCATTAACACGACAGCCTTGAGTTACCAACATTTTAATTAAAAATCAACGAACGCTTCGTCGCTCTTGCGGTTTACAAAACCCTTAATTTGAGGCTAGCCTATTTACAAATTAATAGCTTTAAAGAGGTAACTCATTTTAGCCACGGAGATAAGACCCGATTCGACGTTAATATTGCTTTTGTTGTAACAGTGTTACAAAATACTTCGGATATTTTGGACTTTAAGCAAGCAAAGTTCTTGAAGAGTTAAGTTCTCAATGTTTTACTGAAACTATTATCTGCTATCCTGAAAGCCTGAAATTCATTCTGTTTCGATTCAATAGCGTTTTGCAAACAGATCGTGTAATGAAACAAGTTTAACAAAAGAAGATATTAGTATCTATTAATAATCTGCTACTTAAGTACCTATAATAATAACTTTATTTGAAATGTTCTCGACTGCTTCAATTACTAGATAAAATCATTAAAATTTAGTCGACGACTGTATAAAACAAACAATCTTTAGCACCATCTCTGAAGGCATAAGTCCACAACTAATAACTTACAGTCGCAATTAAACCTACAGTTGTCACTTCACGCGTTATTAAGAATCTTCATACGAGACTTGTCGCTTGCGCAGCGCACAAAAAAGGCGTGAAATGCGCTGAAATCGTTGCGCATACGCTTCAGGGCCCATTGCGCGCCAAAGATGCCGCTGAAACTATGCGCTGATGGGCCGCACACGAAGGCGTGTTGTTTATTTATTTGGACTATATTTTGTTTTTATTTTGAATGAAGAAAATCTTACAAGACTACTTAGCTTATTGAGAATGCTTATAAGATTTAATAGAAGAATTTAAATAGAAAGTTTCGAATTATTTGTATTATTGGCTGCATCATCATTATTTACCACTTGTAGACATTTAATTGATACAAAATTTTTATTCAGATATTATCATTTTTTTTTTCTAGGCTATTTAATGTGTTGCAGAAGCCATAAGAATACTACAGCGATTAAAGAATTCCCATACATGCAAGAACTATTATAATAAAGATAGAATAATAGAATATTCAACTCTTTATTTTCTAAAGATATAATCTTTGTATAATTGTTGGGTCTTTCATCGACATGTAAATCATTTACGATTAACTAACACTTTCCCATGAGTTCTCAACAAGCTCGTTTACTTCACAGCATTATCCACTTAAAGATATTTCCGAACGAAACAAAAGTGATTAGATAAATGGCTTACACTCATGAAATCAAAGATCATAAAGCACTAATTACAAATTGGTGTAACTAATCTTAGTTTATCAAACCGGGCAACACGTGCAATATTATTTGGTTCGCTATTGTTTAGATGGAGTTTAATCTTTGATACGCAGTGAGTCAGAACATAGTGCGTAAATAAATCGCGGGCAGTTTTTGTAGTGTTGCCTAATGAGGGGCGGTCGGTGGTCGACAGAGGCGATAAATTACGAACACGGATGTGACGACGGACACGCGACGATTTACTAATTGCTCGACGGCAAAAAATTAAAAATGTTGCACGGCACATACTCGGAAATACGGATAATTAGCATTTCAGCAACACTTTTTACTTTTGCACTATAATGTGACATGCCTACACCCTCAAATTCTATTACAATTAGTTTTACTGTTTACTTATGTAATAATGTCAAATATAATTAAACTTTAATGACTCACCCTTACAAACTATTTCCTTATAAAAAATAGTATAAATGAACGTAACATTAATAAGTCGGAATGACATGTCGTACGTCGTAATATAGGCCACATGTCACAGCAGGTCTGGGCCTGTCCGGTAATTAGTCCCATTCGACATGCCCTCCGCTGTTCCGGGGATATAACTCACAGACTTACACAAATATTTCATATTAGTCCACACTAATGGTATCAATGTTGCATTTAGAGTAGTATCAAATAAATTGGAGGTTTAAGTTTTGAGTACTTAGTTTGTTCTTTAGTTTTGTATAGGGAGGAAAATGAATGGTTTTCTAATCACCATGACCTGTTAGACTTATTTTATTTGAAACCGATTAGAATAATTTGGAAGTTCTTTCAAGAAAACAATTGAATTTAAACATATTTTTAATACATAGTGTAAAAAGTTCCAGCTTTGGTCTGTTAAATAAGATAGGTTAAGATAAAAAAGAAAAAGTCCTTCAATAAAATTTCATTTATGAAAAGAAATTATGAAACGAACATAAAGTTATTACACCAAACGGTCCAACATATAAAAGAAACTAACTAGCGGCATTAAAAGTGTAAAAGATCGAAATCTACGTCATAGTAAATGTAGTGAAACGTTGAGCGGCACTATAACACACCGTGTGAAATGGGCGCGCCCCAACTGAAAAACAAACACTCGTAAAAATATGTCCAAATGACATGTAAAATTTTTCTACGTCACGATGAGATATTGTAATGGTCCGTTACGAAAAACAGTAATAGTGTCTCATGCAACGGGAGCATTAGACCGCCCTTGAAGACATGTGCCGACGGATTAGAGTCCATTATAGGAAGGAAAAGCCAATTCACTCAGGGTGAATTGAATAAGCTAATGGGCTACACATAGAAACAAAACCATAGAAGCGACATAAATGTTAATTTCAAGCTTACCTGTTCTCTATACACTCCGTCGACGCCTCTAGGTAATTGAATAATTGGCTAATGTCAATAAAAACTTAAAACAATTAATTTACGATTTCTTAAACTATTTATAATACAAAAAATATGTTTTACGACGTAGTCACGTTGTTTTGTTCTGCCAAACAGGTTATATCTTTAGGCAGATATGTTGCATATTTATAGGCTTCCTCAATTTTAGAGCCTCATGTATTGTTTTACAGTTTTTTTTATATCAATGTTTCCTTTGTTTAAGACAAAAAGAAAACTTGGTACTTTTGTTGCTAGTGTCATTAAGAAAATTTATGTTTAATCGTTTATTGACACTATCATAAAACTAACTATTGTCGCTTCCAGTAGCGCAGGTGACAATAGTTCCACGCAGCTGATGTTCCATATTTAACACATTTGACTTGTTTCCACAAACAGTGTCGGTCGCGGCGGAGGCGTGCGCCGGCGGCGCGATCACACATTTCTTAACATATTTTTTATTCGTCGGCATCTTCACAACTTGACTCTTGGCTAATGACTAAAATTAACATTCACATATTTCATAAATTTTCTGGAAACCTGACATTTAACTGAGAAAGGTCGCGCGAGATGAACAATTAAATAATATTTTAAGACTATAAAGTACCTACTGTACAATTAATTTCCGTATTGATGTAATTATGTAGGATGCATAACATGCGCATTTATTGATTGAATATACACAATATTAGCTGTTTTATATACACAAACAAGACACCATATTAGCTGTTTTAGATTAAACAGAAAAGAATCGTAATGCTTTACAAATGCGTCAACATCGGTCACTACTTTCCATCCCTTTTTAAATAGAGCGAGTGCATGACTACGTGCGTCTAGGCTTAATAGCTGTAATACAGGCAACGTCCAGGCGATTTGCATGTGAGCCGGTGAAAGTGGTCCTCAGCTTTCAAGTGCCTTGACAAACGCCCCACGTAGAAGAACAATGGGAACTGGTTGTTTGTAGAGAGCCCACCATACCACGCACCTACATACTAATGTGACTATGTACAGTTAAGTTCATTGTAGCGGTTGATTCAATCTCTTTCTAAATGTCTACACCTCTTTGACTAAAACATGTTTCTATACAAACTAACGTTTTCTTGATTTAAAAATTACAGCTAATTTAACGGACATTGTCCGAAAATTTAAATTCTATCAGTTCAGTCCTATTGTCAGAGAATCAAAAAGAAACAATTTTTTACAATTACATATTCAAAAGCAGAAAAGGTCTCTCATTGACCAAATTGACAATCAAATTCCGATAAAAATACTCGAAACTAAGATAGAATACTTACAAAAACGAAGTTAAGTACAACTTGTTGCTTTTGTCCGACACAGTCGGTGATTCCGCGTCCGAATAATCGACTAATCCCAAGACGCCACTCGATTTTGTTTTGACACACTCGATAGTGTCACAACGATCCTGCCACTGGAACTTCATAACGCCTGATACATCACTTCGTTAACAAAAACCAAATCGAAGTGCTCATTCAACTTGTTTTTTCGTACTGAAGTGTGAATGAAAGCTCATAATAACTAAACATGAGTCAGCATATAGCTGTCGAGGAATTCACCAAATTATCCTTACAATTTTCATTAAATGTTTAGTAACTAAAATCAACCTAGTACTTAATAGTTTTCAATAAAATACTGATTACGTTTTATAAAAAAAAAACATATGAAGTTTTTATGTAGGAAGTACTAGATTAATTGGAAGACATTTTTTGTCCAACTTCCATAATAGACCAACTTACGTGAATCTAGGCTAATTTAGAATAGGAAAAGTCTAAAATTTCTGACATAAATATTTATCAGGATCTATTCAACATTTAATGTATGAACATTGTAATATCATGCAGGTTCCTACAGCTGGCTTTTGGAAATACTGATATTCCCCAAAAAACGAAACGCGAATCGAATCGCGCGCAACGTCCACAGGACAGTCGCATGCGTTCGGAGCGCACATCATACAATACGACGATACAATAGTCGATAATTTGCATGACGGCTTTTTATCGATACTATTGTCGACAATCCGCTGGCAGCTGCACGTTAAACAACGAGCGCTTGACGATATTTTTGATTATATTTTTGATAGAATTTTGACTTTCAAAATTCTTCACGATCTTCGATGATCCTGGCAGGTCTTGATAACTCAAGACCTGCCAGGATCATCGAAGATTGTCATCATAAGTTTAAGAGAGGGTTCTCCCTTAAGCAGTTTTGTTTAGTCAGTATACTGAGCGTATCCAGAGGCTGGCCCTTACTGCAGCTCTGGTTACGTTTAGTAACTGTTAACCTCGATTAGGTTCCTAAGCTAAGGTTTTAGCTAGTTTGTCCTAATTACAGTTGTATTATAAGTACAGGAAATAGTCTGAATGTTACAGTATCCAATGTCCATGTAGTATTCATACAGAAAATTGACTGAAAACTACAACAATATACTTATACGTTATATCTAAATATTTTCTAACTTAATAATAATAATGTCCTCCTGACCGATTTCGGTCACGGCGGCCATCTCACCGGAGAATAGCCAACTACGCAGGAGATATTATAGAGCACAAGTGTGTGCGCAAACACAGGTGCTCTCTCAGTTCCTTCACTCTCATAGTCCGATGGGACGGCAATCCGACTCGACCGGAGAGAGATCAGGCGCAGGACCAACGGCTTTACGTGCTCTCCGAGGCATGGTGTTTTCACATACACGCAGACCCATACCCGAAACAAGTATCTGTAGATCATACAAATATTTGTTCCGTGCGGGAATCGAACCCGCGACACTTAGCTCAGCAGTCGATCTCTCAACCACCGCGCCAACCGTGTCGTCAAACCATATACAACATACACACTTACCTTAACTTAATATACAACATACAAGTACCTAGTTGTGTAGCACAAGGAAGGTGAATGTTGATCAAATTAAAATAAAATAACAACATAATCAACTATCAGTAATAATAAGTTACGTTTATACACATTTTAACTTAAAAGAACATTCAGAAGAAACGATATCTCTCAAAAGAGATCATATTACTGTAACGATTACTATACATACAATCGTCATTAAAATACTGAACGGCAATAAGCATTATACATAAATTTACACCCTTTTTATGCGCCCTTTGACGCGGCAACACATACGCGACTGTTCCCTGTGATTTACTATTATTACCAGTAAATAAAAAGTGGTAGGGGAGCAAAGAGGTGGAGCGAAATACTATTGTAATACGCGCCATGAGTAGGGTCCGAAAGATAATGCACACAACGCCATCGAGTTCGTAATTGATTCACTTATGTCGCACGCATCGAGCTTTCCTACTTTTGCGACAAATGTACCATTCAATTCAGTTCGTGCAATATTCAAACATAGTCAGTGTTTAAAGTGTCCCATAAAAGTTTCAGCATTAAAATAAATAAGATCGTAAAGTGTTGTGTATATGAAAGTCACGTACAAGGAAAATCTGTATAACTATAGACATTGTGATCGTAACATAAAATGATTTCTTTAAGATAATATTCCGTCCATTTAAAAAGATGATTGTGAAGTGAAAGAACACAGTATCGTAATTAAAAACATTAAAATGGATTACACAACAGGAACTACGTCTTCGATGAACAATATGAGACCAATTTTCGGCGCGTACGCCTTTCAAGGTGAGCATCGAATTATTATTGTCCGTAGACACGAAAGGATCCAGAAATATGAGAAAAAAAGGCCCGATATGGTTAATTACGATGTTCCCAGGTACCAATAAAACAAGCAATAATATGTTGGAATCAAAGACCCGAAATCAATATCGACTATTGCCTAAACAATAAAAAATTGGGCACAGCACATTACATTTATTTTCCATGAACGGTTCCGTAAAGAATTGTTATAACATTCCTATCGCGGACTCATGAGATTCTGTAAAAATATAATGTCTCTCTCGTTGTTACTAAGCCGCATGTTGATTTTCTAATTATGTTACTGAAGATAGGTATTAACACACGCAATACAAAAGCTATAAATATTACTTGAATCATAGCACTCAATCAATTAGAAAAATTAATAGCAATACTTTTCCGGGGATAATCATAATATAAGCTCGCTTAACCCTAATAAAACCTCAACGACGATGCAGACACAGTCATATTTCTATTACCTACCTATTAACGCGGAACTCTAAAAAACGAAGATACCTTTCAAAGTGCCGCTTATTAACCTCTCATCGACTCCGACCGTAAAATGTAAACTCGATAAAGCCACCAATTAAAACTAAATATGAGAATCTCAACAATCAAAGCTCGAGCCGCTACATCTGACACCGAAAAACATTTCTCCAAAAAATAAATCGCGTTTTTTGTAACGAACGCAAGGTCGCAAACGCAGCATGATTTTCGCCTTTCGACAACCGCGATTACGGGCGGGCCGCGTCGATCTCTGCCAACGTAAAATCGATCTCACCCAAATTCAGAAAGAATACACTTAGCAAGAGAAGAACATTTTCGATCGACAATACGTTTTGGTCAGGACGGGGTAGGTGGTGATAATAACAATGCTTTATGAAAAGGTTTAGCCAACTAATTTGTTTTTTCTCGGCTACTGTCGATCTCGGTAGCGATGCAACCTTTTTTTGTTGGAGGAGATCAATCAGTCAAAATAACAGTGTGATACCGCCTTTGATGCGATCCGGCCGGCCTGTTTTAATCTCCACTGATACATGATTAGATCACCGATGATGCAGCAAAGCCGAGTAACTGATCTGAAATTGGACGAATCCATCGCTTTAGTAGTAGATTAACTGATGAAATCTGTCTTATCTGCAGGTATGTATCGTAGCACACCGTACTACAATTAGAAGTACTGACACTGCACTCTAATTATTCTATAAGCTCCTTGGGTTAGAATGTTCTAATTACTAATTCTTTATAAATTTCCCTTTTTAATTTTTTTAGTTACTAATTCCTTCAACTTCGTTATTTCACTTCCTTATTAGAACAATTTTCATGAAACTTGGCAAATACATACTCAGCTTCTTCTAAATTTAAATTTCTTCTAAATGGGCATATATCTACTACATTAAAACAAGTAAATTAAATTATATTTAAACACCAATGCCCAGATCAACGCAAATTTGAGCGGTAGCCGACCACAACAATAGCCTCGCGGTTTTTTCAACTTGAAACGCAAAGTAAAAGGACTATGAAAAACAAATGATGTCAATGACATCATAATGACCGTCCATCATTTCACAACGCCGTCAAAACTGTCTCAGCGTACGCGCATGCATATTACATGCGTGTGTCGGTAATACCTTTTTCACCCAAAGTACTTTTTGCCGCATCTGATAAAATTCGCGCTGATGTGTTGTGCACACGACAATGAGAAATGAGATATGAAATCAGTCCTCTTTTTAAAATGCGATATAAAGCAGTTTAATTAAGGAAGCATTCAGAATGAACTAAATTACGTAATGATAGTTACTGTGTGCAAAAAGCGATTTGAAACTTGATTACTCGGATTTATTATGCCGGTTACTATATCGCTCGATGAACTATTCAGTTCTCTCCATTAAACTAAAACATTCATTAAATCGGGTGTAATAAGAAAATAAAGTAAGAAAGCAATGATTGTGATTCGAAATTAAATCGGGAGCTGTTCTCATCACCACGCGTACATCCATTGACAGAATACAATGGTAATCATAGAGAAATGCAGAAGCTTGTATGATTAATTACATATATGTTCTGATGGTCGATGTTTATTTGTTATGTGTGTGTGGGATTACCACAAAGAGACTAGCGACACACGAATACAGGCCCATATTAAATTCTTCTCCTTTGAACTGGTTTTGATGTCAACGGGTGTTTTGCGGTTTCTGTAATAAATGTCGTTTAAAAAACTCATAGGTATCGAATTGTTGACTGTAGACTGGCAGTTTGCGTAGGAAAAAAAGAAAGAAAAAGTAGTCTTTTTTAATTCTAAAAACATTTATTTTTATTGTAATATGCAAATAAAAATCCATTCAAATATTTTTATTCTGTAATATAATAAACCTTACTTTAGGTTACGATTGCGGTTTGATAATTGAATTAGGAAACGTTAGGATGTAAGAGAAAAGCCTCCACGAGTGATATACCCTGTAATAGTCTGGCGCACTACCACTAAGCAGTCAGCCTTGATTCCAGCATTACTGACTAGCTAATCTTTCCACTACAGCATAAGCGATTCCCTTGTGATAGCTCGTGCTGACTCAATAGAAAAAGAAGAAAACCAGGTGACATTAATATTTAAAGTACATATTAGTCTTAAACTAATATGTACTTTCATAGTTTTGTAACCTGCATGACTATCTTTTGATGTTACTATTATGCTCTTCTCGCCTTTTTACTTGTATATTGTACTTGGACTCGTCTAGAGGATACCTATACGTCAGAACAGAAAATCTTTTTGAAAATAATGTGGAATAATTATTCTGTGTCACCTTGATCATATATAGTATCATAAGTACATTGAATTCTCACTTAAGAATATTTCTATACTTGTATATATTAATGTCATTTCAATTTCAATCAACTCTTTTATTGCAGTTCGCTGACAGACTTAGGGTTTTGGTGGGACAATTTTTGTCACAATACCCTGTTCTCTGTGTCCCACTACATTTTCCTCGCAGTCGTTCTTCAACGACTCATCAGCTCCGGCAATCATTGGTCTTTCAGCATGAATACCTCGTGGATTCGTTAGCTTGTGTGATTGAAACAATGCGTTGGTTCTGATTTGCATTTCTGTTTATTGTTTACTGAGCTTGTACTAGGATTTCTCGATTGTAATTGAATAAGAGATAAATATTTGTCCTTAATAGACTCAACTTCGAATAATTTTCTAAAAAACCAAAAACAGATTTTCTATAGCTTTCACATAATAAACAAATAAATTGTTAATGGTATTAGAAATCAAGCGTAAGAATGCTCGGAATTTTCTTCATTGCGTTCAATTTTCTCTGTTTTCTAAAGCGCTCACTTGTCAAAGTGTCTGTTTGACGGCCGACATATCTGTCGCGACAAGAATGCAGATAATGGATGAAAAAGTATAAAATTCCTATCGAGCCACGCCGCCACGCCGCCTGCAGGACGCAACTGATTGAGTTATAAGCTATAATGGCAATTCCATTCTGTTTTTGCACTGTTTTTCACTTGAATGCCATGTAGTATGGCGTCTACTCATATTTAATATACATTAGGCACTGAATGTCGATCTCAGATTTGTGCTTCTTGCCCACGGCGAACCGGAATGCGTGTCTTGTTTATTTTGATTTGTCACCTTTGATATATGAATATGGATAGGCTATTTTTTGTTATTATATGCAATTCGTTATTATATGTAACTGGAACGCGAACTACGGAGCTTTTGTACATAATTCAATGGCAATTATGAACCAGAATTATAATAATCAGATGGCTATTTATATCCAAATGTTAATGATTTATAATTATGAATAATATTAAAAATAAACACAACTGACATGCTTATTTATTTATTTATATGGATGAACAAACAGTTACAGACTGTATTTTAGCTGATTAGTATTAAACAACAAGTATTCGAATGTTCAACTCACACCGCTATCCACATTTTATACAATGCAAATACGCTTATCCGGATATTAGAAATTAGTTTATTCAGAAATATATCCAAGTGTAAAAGTAAATACTTGCTTCCTCTCTTTTATAGGAGCAGTGCAGTGATACCTATGTTTCTATGGTGCGATATATATAATCATTTTATTACAACCAATTCTTTAAGTAGAGTTTCTCAGCTATTAGAAATCTCGATTAGCCGTTAATGTTTCATAAAACCATGTTAATAATGTACGTAGAAATGTATTGAATTCTTGCTCGAAGCATAAAAGGTGTTTGCATCTATAGCTGTTATTTCTATTCCTTTCTAAAATGAGCTTTATTATGAGGTGGTTATGAATAAAAAAGCTTAATTGTTACACTAAAAGATAACATTACCTACCAGCAAAACTTCGTGTTTGAGTGCACAGTAGGTACTCTGAACACTGTGAAGCTTTATGTCGGAAAACACTTAGCTCATTCCCCCACAAATATGTAAACAGCACTCACTTGTTCTGTTTTCAGATTAATCTTCACAACATTTAGATCCAATTCGTGGAAACACGTCGACCTCTTTGCACATATATTTTATTAATTCTATCATGGCTTACAGAATTATACATATTACATACTATATACATCTCTTGTAAGCTTATATTTCAAATCTTACCTAGCAAGAGGCCTATGTACATCGCACAATTTGATGTACAGCGGATTGCTACTAGTACAAGAATTGACACTGCATCAACCAATTATAAGATCATCATATCAAAGCATAAAATTAACAACACTCAAAGCGACTGCAAATATTTTATTGGGCTAATTGTGCACATCCAACCATCTGCAATGTTAAAAAGCGAGAGGATGTAGGCACTTACCTGACAAACTACATTTTAACGTTTTACACATCCAAATCTGACTTTAATGATCATGCTCGTACAACGAACGCCTAATATCCACATACAAAAAACAATATCAAAGTCGAGACATCCAGTCGCCAGTGGATCTTAAAATCTGGACGAATGACCTTATTACCGTGTAATAGAGTCATTTTTCGTTTGTTTTGATGAAATTTTATAATGCAGAGTTCAGTGGCAGGTAGGCACAGCGGGCACAAAGCCGAGTAGCCGCGTCTTATAATCGAGAGTGCCTCCGGTTTGATAGTTAATTAAAGAAGTGAATAACATGCGGCAATGCAAGTCAGCTGCAATCTTCGTCATTGTACGAGATGGCCTGAGAGCGGATAATACCCTCACCATATTGTTTCATATCCACATCAATACGAGGTTGTTATTTCTGTATTATTGATATGTGATGAATATTTATCGCTTATAATTAAGGTGTATAAGGAAATTGTGCGACGTGTATTAATTAATAATCTCGAAGGCAGGTATGCCAATAAAATCGTTAAATGATTTTTTATGTTGCACCCGCCGAGTCCGTACAAAAGGCTTCGATTTATTCTAAGAAACTAACGTCATGATTAAAAAGGCTCTTACAACGGTGAATCATTGATCATTACTATATTCGTACCGTCACATATAGGTACTTGTTGGGGGGTGTGAATCGCTCTAACTTTTACATCGACGCTTTGCACTACGCTGTCGGTGCAGCCCCACTGACTCCGAGATGGATCTATGTAGAGGACGTTGTAGTACGATAGGAAATTAGCTCTACAAACTATTAATTAATTCTGACGTTAGAAATTACTCTTAGGAACTTGACCTCATCGTTCAAATCAAATAAATCACATAACCAACTTATCAAATTATATTTTATGATTATTACCTACATTGAATAATCTAAATCAAAAACATGGAGGCATTAATCAATTCTACTCGTGCCTGTGAATATAAATCAAAGTAATAAATGTAGCAAAATCGTAATCATAAATTTCCTTCGTCTATCCATTGTCACTATGATATTTTGAAAACAAAAAGCAACTTTAGATACGCAAATAGGTAATATTTTGAGGCAATAAAACCGTTATCGGCGAAGTTATCGCTGCGCAACGGAGCGCATTTTGCACGCTTCTAATGAACGCCTTATGAAACAGGCAATTTATCACATGTGGCCTTATCACAGAATGCACTGATAAATTTTATATGAGAAGAAACTTAAATAAACAATAGCCATTATTCGAACTAACTACCTACACGTGCACCAGGCGCTCTCCTCTATTAGTATGGAACAATCGCCTAGAATCCTAGAGAGCTATTTGTTTTCCAAATTCTTCTATCCCTTTAAACAATTGTTCAGTTTCACTTGAGGAAGGCAGAACGTGACTTGTTATTTTGTAACGTTTCACACAAACTCTCATTACCAATTCGAAAAAGTTGGTATTTCAAAAGGACCGTCTTTGTCGGCGCCTTGTATCTACAGTGTGACCATGAATAAATCAATGAAAACAAATAGTATTCGGCTACTAGTGTTCCTAAAAGCTTTTTTCAATGATGTATGATCTGCCATTGTCTCAACTCCCGTTTTGTTAGAGAGCCTCAAGTATGTTAATTTATTCACAGTCAGATAATAGGTAGAGCATATTTTCCTGCCAAGATCCAATGTGCTGTACATATAGATAGGTTCGAGGCGTAATTTGGTAGACACCGAAACTAATTTATTTAACAAAGGACGGACCGACCGATAGAGCACTTTTTATGCGTGTACAAACATATTATTACATCTAAACATATACACACTGATACTTGTGTATCTAACTGTAGATTTTGTTCGTAAAACATTTGTGATGTTGCGCCCGCGCCGCGACGTTACTATTGTAGAAATATAAAAGGTTTCCTGTGTGGGATGCCTTTTCCTGTAATCAGATTAACTACATTTTCTTTTTCTTAAAATATTTTTGCACTTACCAATTTTGCATAAACGACTGTGAATTTCCCATCTGTCCCTTATAGGTGAACGGTCAAAACAATTCAAATATAATTTTCCAGAAAACCCAGAAACAAAATTCATCCTGATAAATGTTTAATTTTTCCGGGTGGAGCCGCAGGCGAAACTAGTAAGAAATAAATCAAAAATATTTTCTTAGTATTCTGGTACTTAACAACTACCTTGTGGTTTCTATGTAAAAATAGATCCTACCTACTGTTCCTGTGGGTGTCAAAAAATTTGAATATTATAGCCATGAATATTTCTAAACAGGGATTTTTTGTTTTATTCATTGTATCCTATTACGAGCTACGTTTACGAAGTGTAGTAAGTTTAGAGCAAAATATATTTTATAATTATAATTATATTTATTTAATTCGTACTTTAATTAGAAAGCCCTTGGTTTGTCCAAAACAAATATGTTGTACATTATATAGGTATCTAGTATCTACATATTATTATCAATAACAAAATTGACATACTTATAATTTTTAACGTGTCCACAATACTTCTTAGAATTGTAACAATTAAATTTGACCGGAAATTAGAAATTCCTTAGACGGATGATGTAAAAAACGGTTGTGGTTTTTATGACAAATAATGTCACGAGAAATGAGAAACATTCCGGGACGTTTACACCTATATTGTTGACACAATTGTTTATTTAATGGACGATTTTTATTACGTCAGTGTCATTGTCAGTTTAATGTCAGATTAGCAAATGAAAGTATGAAAATGTCAGTTACCTATAAATTATGAGGTACATGTACCTGGCAAAACATGAATATTTAAGATTGACGATGGACGATTACATATCAACCTAATACACCACCGTCATATCAGATCAGACCGTCAAAGCCTTTTCTCAACTACATAGGGGTCGGCTTCCAGTTTATTTTACACGGAGTGACTGCCATCTGACCTCCGCTTTATTACTGGGAGACACATATTCTGAGGTTAAACTGGTTGTCAGACTTTTTGGGCACTAACACCCGCTACAAGTGTCATATTGTATTCGTATAACACCCGGGACTAACTGCTTAACGTGCTTTCCGAGAGAAAAACGGTCACCCATCCAAGGACTGACCGCAGCAAGCGCTGTAAACCTTGCAGGTCGACTAATCTGTGCAGTAACTATGTAGTTCCTCCGAAACCTAATAAACCAAATAAACTAAAATCATTCCCATAAATTGTTTTCGTATTGATTTAATTTTACACCATAGACTTAGAATTCCGTTTTACACTCTAACTATTGTAGAAAATTTAATATAGTTAATGTTAATGAAGCAGTGATAGCCTAGCGGTTGAACGCTTGCCTTCCATGCAGGAGGGTCCGCGTTCAAACCCGGCCCGCACCTATGACTTTTCGGAATCATGTGCGGATCAGAATTTGATTATCACTTGCATTTATGGTGAAGGAAAAACATCATGAGGAAACCTGCACACCTGAGAGGGCTCCATAAAGTTCTCGACGGTGTGTGTAGTCCGCCAACACGCACTGGGCCAGCGTGGTGGACTAAGGCCTACCCCTTCTCATTCTGAGAAGAGACCCTTGCTCAGCAGTGGGACAGTAATGGGTTGAATTTATTTATTTATTAATGTTAATAATGAATCAAAAAATAACAAAAACGTACAAAACATTTTCATTTCAAAACTGTTATAGAAAATTATTCACACAATTCAAAAGATAAAAGCATATTTTTAATATTAATAATAACTACTTTTGCAAGGTTTTTTCCATATATCACCAATTTTTATAATTGGCTGTAGCTTGTTATAATAAAATTACAAATTGTAAAAATAATTGAACAATTTATTTTTATTTAGTTTCTTATAATTTAATTCCTCACTGCTTCGTATTCTCTCGAACAGTGAAGAACCTAGGTTTGTCAAAACATAAAATATTATAAATAAATAAAATTCACGGAATCAAACCTCTAGGTAGAGTAAACTTTTCTTCTTATGTATTATGTAAGTAACGAATATCGACTATGAATTCGATAACCATCTGCCCCCATTCATGCCAGTACAACTGATACCGTCTCATAAAAAAAGTTATTTCATTGCTTTTCCTTGTTTATGTTTGAACAGAGCTCTGAATTCTGTTTCAAACATCTTTCTATCCAAATGCTTTATTAATTTTTCTATTTCAATACTATTTCGTATTTTATACTATATACGATTTTTTCTCCTTTTGATCCTCCTCACATTGTTCGTGCTTGTTGTTTCTCAATGGCTAGTTTAGTTTTGAATTCAAAATTGGAACAATTTTTGTACACTATGCCCTGATCTATCTCCAGGTCAGTCGTCGTCATTTGTTCAACAATAAAATTATAATAATAATACATACAATATTTTGACTGCCTCATTGGTCTAGTGGTCATGCTGAGATTGAGGTCCTGGGTTCGATTCCCGGGTCGGGCAGTGTTATTGGATTTTTCTGTATGGATATGAATTCTCAGTAACAGCACGAAGCCTGAAACCGTGCCTGATAGATGGCAAAAGACCCGCCCCATATTACATGGAACTTAATAATGGCATCGGCGAAATGTGGGTGTACAGTCGTAGCTCTACCTAACCTTTCGGGGAATACAGGCGTGATGTTATGTATGTATGTAACGTATAATTAATCACTGTGCCTCGGAAATTACGTAAAGCCGTTGGACCTGCGCCTGATCTCTCTCCCGTCATGTCGGATTGCCGTCCCATCGGACTATGAGAATGAAGGAAAAGAGAGTGCACCTGTGTTTGCGCACACACTTGTCACGGCGGCCAATATTACTGGTGATTACCAGTAATATTGGCCGCCGTGACCGAAATTCGGTCAGGTGATCATTATAATTAATCATTATCAGATAACACTATGCACTAAACTATCTAGTTTATTACAGCATAAACTTTATAAAAAGCTTCCTATTAAAAGAAACTAAATCAATTTTGCTATATAACCGACATCTGCACCTACATAAAGGTAGAATCAAATCCAATTAACGTCTTGCCCGTTTGATTGCAGTAATCTTCACCAGTTCTCGAGTTAAACTGAACAATGTGGTATTAACTGCTTTTACAGTGCTGTAGCAATAATACCTCAGTTATGTTAGATATTAAACCAGATATTATAAACGTTACGAGGGTTTACAAATAAGGGTATTATGTAGTAGGTCTCTGACATTAAAAAAGGACACATCGGCATTTTAAAATTTGTGTAAATCTGTTCCATTTCCCATATTTGATGGCACTGTTTGCGCAGTGGTGAAGCGATTAGCTTTCTGCGCTATGGGTCGCGGTTTCGATTCCCGGATATCGGAACGCAAGGAACATATACTTGTACACCCATATATGTTAAGAAATTTTCCGGATCAAGGCGTAAATGGATAGGTTGAAAACACATAAGCGTACGAAATCTTGAACGATAACGTCGTCGACATCGTAAAATATAAATTGCTTAATTGCAGCCTCCAAGATTTTCTGTTTTGAACAACAAATAATTGGTTCCCAAGCCATCTGCCTATTATCACCAAATACTTAAATCAACGTTTAGTTGTAACTGTGAGAAACACATTTACTCCAGTTAAGATTAAAAATTTGGGTAAAAAAAACTGAGGAAATGAGTCAGGAGTGGAATGGGGTCGGTAACGAGATCGACTCGCTCCACTGACTATAGTGGGGCTTCCGGTGGACGATGGAAATGGACATCGCGGGGAACTACACCTGCTGTGGCATCTCTAATGTTTAATCGTTGGAGGTAAATACTTTTCAGTAGAATGAAACAAAATAGGTAATAAAACAAAGTAGGTATGATTTTTACAAAACAGTTTTCCAACATACAGAAATTCTGGGTTCATCACGAGAAGTTTTATTTGTTGAAAACAGTGTTGGCTTGTATTTTATGAGAAATATGTTAGATACTTCTTGCTAGAGGCAGCGGGTAGACCATTAGCAACCTTTCGAATCGATTCTGATAAAATATTACGACAAAAATATACCATACAATCAACTCGCCAAACTTAATGATGACTAATGATTGCACGAACTAATCAAAACGAGGAAGCTAATAAAACGAAACAGGACACCTACCCAGGAACGCGCACCAAAAAACTTCAAAAACATCAAATCGGACACTTTTTATTTTTGTTACCAAATCCCAAAAAGGCCGATTAAAAAAATTCGGCGCTAAAAAGAATAACGCCGTGAGTCTATTACTCGTATAGCATGTCATCGACGGTTCATTAAAATGCGATGACTTAACACAAACACCATAGTGGACTTCATTGATAGCCTCTGACGTAGGTTTGGGCGCATAAAAACTCCCTTCGTCTGCCAAACAAACGTGGCTCCTAATGTATTGAATTAAGAGTGATAATTTTGTATCAAAGCAAGAATTCACTGGTTCGTTTTGGAATGAAAGATCGTTTACAATAGCATTTCATTCCGTGGAATCCATTGATAAGTCTGATGCTACCAGTGTTACAAGACGGTTATCTCACGAGCAACAGAATACTTCCGACATTCTATACTTTAAGAAGTAGACACTATCGTTACAACATTTTTAATGAAAGTCTTATTTCTTATGACTGTGAAAAAACGGTTTCTAATTATAATTAAGTTCTAAGAAATTGAATTATTTAATAATTTTTAATTTAAATCTAATTTAGTTTTGAAATGATGTACTCATAAATAAATGGCATTCTCTGGCAATATAGAAATGTTACAAGTCATAAGGAAAAGTAACAATGCAATCGAGCAATAATAAAAGTGCAATAAAATTGATACACTGATACTTTAATTTCTCTATTGACAGTTTTATTTACACTCGTTTGTAATCAGTATAAATACAAATTAATGCAAAAAGAGATAATAAATTGCTAACAAATAAATGTCATGTACGAGCTGACTCATTCAGAGTAATTGAAGCGGAAAATGCAAAAAGAGCACTCTGTACCTGCCTATTGCTATAAAGAATTTTCTTAATTCTAAAAAAGAAAGCTAGATTAAACTATTTACTTTCCAAAAGCGTGAGAAAACGTTCTTCTCTGAACTTTCTGTGAGTACTTGGATGATAAGCAAAAAAAACAGTAAAGCGAAATGTTACAGTTACAAATTATTGTGCCGTGAAAATTACAAATTCAATGCAAAATTGAATGCTTTGAAGGCACTTTGTGAGGCCGATTCTGTTTGGAATAAATTAATTATAGCAATTTAAGTCGATTTTCCATCGTTACCAGCGGCCGACACCGTTCAAATTACAATTTTGTACTATGCTTGCTTGTTATTGTTTAGCTTACGGCAAATGTTTCGTATCCACTGCATAGTTCTTTCTTTTAATAGCATACAAACCTAATTATACTTTTAAACAAATAGTCCCTTCACTCACACATACATATCTGTCTGTACCCACTTCTTTAAATGCAATCTATCTGGATCAGTTGATATTTATTTATCAAACAAGAAACATAATAACATTCAACCGCAGCCTTGTTGATCACAAAGAGAAAAATATGAATATAAGTAGTAAAATATTTCGATTCAATAAAAAGCTTTGCAGGATTTTCTATTTATATACCTAAGTGGAAAATGGATAGTGGACGAGCAAATAGAAACCGACCACGCATGCATAAAAGCTTAATGGGATTGCCCATTTTGTTTGAACTCCTATACTAACAGTATTAATAAATGATGGAGGAATGGAGGGAGGATATGCTATGTGGGTGCACCACGCGCATAAATGTGGTCAACGTTTGCAAAAGTTCGATGTTGTGTGGTTCCCGTTAAAATCAAATGACTTATGATGAGTACATACTATTGTAGTATGTTTAAAATCCCGTAATCTTCCTTAAAGTCTTTCCTATGCTAGTAGTTTCTAAGCTAACACTAGCGGTGTTTACGGTCCAAATAGCTCCAACGAAAATTATCTTTATTTTCATGTGTAGAACGGAAAAGATGACATTATCATATGTTTCTGCTTCGATGTCCCTCACCTAGACAAATAATACCATTATGCATAAAATATCATGCATGTATCGACGATTCTTTGTGTACGACCACAGAACGTGACCAAATACGTGGTAAAATTTAATGTCGTACTGTCGTTGGCACCCTGTATACTAACTTCATTATAATTTGAGTGACTTGATTTAGACCTACTAACGAGGGTTTCAATAAATTTATTTATTTATGCATTTACTTACGAATCGACGTCTGCAATAAAATAATCATATTTTTCGATTAGCTAGCTTTTACAACTGGCACGATAAGCAGCTACTAGTACATCTTTATGTTCTTTATAAACGTTCAAGTTTATCAGTATGCAACTTACTTAGATAAATTATGAGCCAATAAAGTTACCAATGCTAAAAAAAGAACACTAAAATACATTATCCTGTCCTATAATACGAGCAATATTTATATCTATGTATAGGTATTTGTTTGTTTGTAATCGTGTTCTCGAAAACGGCCCTAATGATTTCGATGAACTCTACAAAAGAGGTAAGAGTTTATGAGGGTGACAAATCGATCTAAGTCTCATCTCAGGAAAAAGGTTATTACAAAAAAAATGTTTTTCGATTGGACTCTCTTTCACGCAAATATTATCATTACACTTCAAAAGAAAGAAATTGTATAATATCTAAATACATTTGGTGATAAAACGTGTAGCTTGAACATATCTGTTTTACTAACCTATCAAACACTTAAGGAAGTTAAAAAACAACCAATGTTGAAAGTGTATGTAATACAGCGTTACTATCGCACTTGAAAGAAAACTATTAAATGTATTAGCTTATCATTCCTTGCAAAGTAAACGACAAAGTTTTAAAGTTATCGGAAAAGGCTATTTGCAAAATAAACCGCAAAGTTATGGGAAAAGACTAAGTACTTATTGCAAGTGATCGATTCGCAACCTGTCGCTACTCGATCATATTGTGTCAAATGGGGTATTAATCAAATCTGTGGCACAAAATGGACCTGAAAACATCTAACTTTTTCCCAACTACGTAGGGATCAGCTCCCTGTGTGACCAAATGAATGAAAATCTGAATTGTACACGGACTGCCATCTGACTTGCGTCATCCAATTACACACGGGATACTGATATTCTTAGGTTAGACCGTTTGCAGACTTTTTTAGGCCCGGTTTTTCAACCGGGACCAGCTGCTAAACGGACTTTCTGAGGGTCTCGACGTATGAAGGACTGTTACCTATTCAAAGAGTGACGCAAGCGCTGCTTTACCTCGCTGATCGACTGATCTTGTGGTAGTTATGTAGCTTTAAACCCATCGTGGAAATTCCTGAAAATGCTATGTTAGTAAATACTTATATTTAGAAAGTATACTTTCCAACTTAATCGTCGTGAAAAATTTTGACATAGCATTTTGAATACAATGGCAATGGATAAAATTCAGGCTCCTTTCTTTCCTTATCAGTGTCGTATTGAGAGCGGAAGACTAGTGGTGACCTCATTTACTTTCTCATAGTATAAATTATGTTTTCTGTGATCGTATAGGGCTGTTGGCAATTAGGTTGTATATATAATGATTTTTAATTAATAAATTATGTACATTTCCAAACTCTTCAATGTCAACTTAGCCTCATTAGAGACTACAAATGTCTAATTTATTTGATTAAGTGTAGACTTCAGTAAACTTGTATCGTATCAAAAAATGAAATTAAAATTCTTTTGCTACTTAAAATAATTACTTTAACAACTATGAAAAATTTATAAACTATGAAAAATTTATAAAAATTAATAACAACTATGAAAAAAAAAATTGATTTAGTTTCCCCTGTATTTTTGTCTCTTTATTCGACTGTACCTGGTACTCACAATCTATCAGACTACTTCTGTAATATTCTCTTATTTTGTCCCTAACTCCAGGAAAAGACTAATTCTTAGTGTCTATTATTACAGTTATTATTTTTTAAGTTTCGCCACACACTAGGATTTCTCCTGTATCGTGGGTACAGTTTACAAACATACGTGTCACATGCACACACAACCAGACCCGAAACAACTATCTGTAGATCATATAATACAAATATTTGTTCCGTACGGGGATCGAATCCGCGGCACGTAACGCAGAAAGCTAATCGCTTAGTCACTGCGCCAACCGTGTCATCAAATAATTACTTGGGCACCTACACAAGGCAAAGCTTAAGGCATGACATATAGCGCCATCTGTTGAGAACTTAGACATACACCCTGAATATGTCGAAAAGGATTTTCACTTAATAATATCACGATTTATCGTTATTTATAATCAATGGTATGAAGAAATTCTGATATCGTTAAAACTATCTTTCTTTCTTGGTGTATCTTTGTAGAATCGAAGGATTTAGATCATAAGTAACATATTTAAATATCATAATTAAAGAATTAAAATGAAGTACAATGACGTGAAAATGTATAGAAGTTTTTCTTTTTTTCAAATGTATGTTGGTAAGGTAGAAAATTATTGCTATTATATTGATTCAATTTATTTTTAAACATGTAGAACACGTGTCTTTGAGTATATCTTTATCAAAGCTTTTTCCTATATTTTATTCCTCATATTTCATTTGACAAGTGTTCCATCACAGGTAATCCATCTGAAAATATAAGTAATACACTCAAATATTCAACACTGAAATAAAAAACCGCTCAAATGCCAGGCATAGTTTATTAGAAGAGGACAAGTATATTTCTGTCACTATACAGTGAATGAGTGGGCAGAACTCAGCCCCTCCAACGGCGCAAGCGCCTGTTTTGGTACCGCACTCGGGTGACAAACATTTTCACCTGATTTGAAAACTGAATAAATATTATGTTAACACATAGTATTAATCATTATAACCGTGATTAAGTGTTCGATTTTATAAGGTACTTCATGTCTTTACTATGTTTTTTTTTTTTGTGAATACTTTAACCACAAGAATAAAATCGCATTCGTGATTATATTCACCGAACACATTATAGAAAAATTTCAAGTGAATCGGATTTTTGACGGAAAACACCGGCCCCCACCGCATGGCTCCTCTACAAGTCTCACACTCTTGTAGTGGGAGTGTACCATGCACTCACCAACACAGCGACAGCCGGTCCCTCAACACAGCCTCCTCGGTGCCGGCACGCACACCACCACAGCCTGCCGTGTCCGTACGTACACAGGCACTCTCAGTTCACTACACAACCTCCTCTACTGCACTCACGCGCAGTAAAAAAAGATAACGCGATCTATCGATCTTTTTCCAAATCCAAAAAACAACGTCGCCAGATAGCCTTCATGAATATAGTTGGATTCAACTGATGTCTACCATCGAACGCGTCGTTAGACGAGAGACATTTATTTCGATCACAATATTTATGACATCGTAATTAATTAAACATGTCGTTTTAATTATGTAAATACAAATGGGTGTTAATCAATTTAAATTATGTGTTTTGATCTCGTTCGCTTAATTTAATGTAAACAGATATTTATCATTTAATCGTGGCGTTTTTACGGTGTTAACGCTAAAATGATATAAAGCTCGCCGCGATGTTTTTTGTTGAAGCTAGCTGATAGTTTGTGGCGGTAATATGTATGAACTTCGACAACAGTGATATTAACTTTGTGTTTGCGTTTGACTTATGGAAACATATTGACTCTCATACCATTATGGAACGTCACCAAAATGGTATGGATGTGTGGGTAGGTAAGGGTATATAAGTTTTTCATTTTTTTTATCAATATTTATTAACGATACTGCTTTGACTGTAACTAAATTATGTAATAATATTCAACTGTCTACGATAATAACAAAGTTTGAAACAAGTGTATAACTTAACTAAAAATTCTCTGTCTTCGTGAAAATACTAACTTTGTAACTATTTTATTTTTAAAAGTTGTTAATCTTATTTGTCCGGCGGCAAAGTGTTCGTTTTTAGTGTGGATTCCAAGTTTCATCAAAACACAGGCCCAAATTGATATTTGTTAAGCGTGCAAATCAATAAATATCTAGTTAAACCAGATTCTTTTAAAAGCAAATGTTAAAACTTTCAAAATCTTATTAGAAAATAAATAAAGCATTTTATATTATTATATACTTAGAAGCTTCTTGTTAAAATTTCATCAACATTTTACTTGGCCGTGGACTGTCATAATTACCTATAACAATATGTATAATAAGCACATAAATTAAAGATAGCACCAACTAAATACATACTTAATACATCATACGCAAACAAAACATCTGTACATTTTGATCTTAAAAATTAAAAAGGAAATCCGTAACTTACATTACATCATCCAATTATACACTATTTTATAAGTTCCATTCCTTTCTCAAAATATCCTTCTTGATAGGTCAAGGGCGCGTCAACCAGTTGGGCGGCTTGTTCATCAACGGTCGTCCGCTGCCGAACCACATCAGGCTGAAGATCGTGGAGATGGCGGCGGCGGGCGTGAGGCCCTGTGTCATCTCGCGACAGCTGCGAGTCTCTCACGGCTGCGTCTCCAAGATACTCAACAGATACCAGGTGGGTGACCACTTACAGCTACATAAAACTATCTTATATATTCTATTCCGTCTGAAGACTTCAAGCTTGCTTTACAAACATCTTGTATACGCTATAAAAGAACCTGAATGAAATCAATAATATTGTCAAATACATTTGTTTGGAAATAAATCACCGGATTTATTTCCGAACATATATTTATGTTACGTGAGGTACGTAAGATACGTGGTTTCAGCTTTATCCTATGCGAAACGTAAATCTGTTTGATAGGAGTATACATTTAACTTAACGATGATGAAAATTTTCGTCTAATTACGAATTAATCATTATTTATAGCTAACAATCGCTGTCCGTTCTAGACAACTACTAGACTTAGAACTTTCCGAAGATTCGCTAAAACTCTAAATCCGCCTCCAACATCAGCATCTACATATTTACAAGATTGTAATTAACAATATGATAGAAACCAATATTCTTTAACAAGTTAATAAATCGCGATGTCGACTCAAGATATACAACACACATCGAAACAATAACTTACAATTGTGACCGAAACACAACCCACCCGATTTTATAGACATAAGAGTATTATATGAACAGTGGGTGCGTTGCCGCCTACGCATATCGACTGGTCAGCCGGCAAACAATCGCCATTGATCTACTGCTCAACCGAGCCTGAAGGTTCGTTTTCACCACCGTTCCTATAACGGCTATAGCGCACCATAATAATAGCGATTGTTTCGCCCAGGAAGCGTTTCGCCACGCTCCGCGAGTATAGGGAACGACCTCGGCTACCCACTACCTGGTTACATTCATCAAGAATGCGAGTGCAACTATTTTCAAATAATTAATACATCCAATCGAGTATAATGTCGCTTAGATATCAATCCCGTATCGGGTAATAATGATTGAGAAAATAAGATTGCGTGAATATTTACATTGACAAATAAAAATACCAATTTTGGGACGTTTTTGTTGAGTCAATATTGGCAACAATACTGTTTATTCTTTGTAATGAATTTTGTATTTAATGTGCTTATCGAATCTTCACAGAAATTAATTGAATTTTTATCTAGACATTTGGTTTACGGGGGCTCTTGCGTAGTTATCGAGAGATCTACCTACCTTAAAAAAAACATTAATATTTTCATGTTTTAATCGAATTGAAGAATTTACTAATGAATGTCAAAAAATCACTAAGGTTATTTATATAATAAAACAACGATCGCTCTCGCCTAGGAGACGGGTTCCATAAGACCAGGCGTGATTGGCGGATCAAAG
Organism: Shargacucullia verbasci; assembly: GCA_947562105.1. NCBI lineage: Eukaryota > Metazoa > Arthropoda > Insecta > Lepidoptera > Noctuidae > Shargacucullia > Shargacucullia verbasci. Next base: position 6,799,553 of record OX387296.1, read on the forward strand.
CCCAGAGTTGCGACACCAGAAGTGGAAGCAAGGATTGAAGAGCTCAAGAGACAGAACCCGGGAATTTTCTCATGGGAAATACGGGAAAAACTAATAAAGGTAACTAAAAACGTTTTTTTGTGCATGTTTTCTATTATTCATAACCGACGCAGTTATTCCTTTTGTCATAAATACATTAGTTGATTAAATGTTGTGAAATTTCTATCAGCTTAATAAAAATTGTACCTGTGCAAGGGATTAAAAATCAAAGTTATATTTGCGAGGGCGTTATGGCGAAATTTTATCCATGTTGCATTTCCAACTAAATGAATAAACAGACTATTTTTGCTTTGCACGCGTTTCCCTAGCAAATCCCTCGTTCTACGAATCGTTCGACATAAAAAATGCAACTAATTACTCGTAGTATTCCTATTTATTATTTTGCCTGGTAATCCCACTTCATCGATCGAGGAAACGGAAATCTACTTCCCTTTTCTAACTAAAGGAAAAACGGTTGTTTCACCATTTTAAGACAAACATTGTGAAACGCGTCCTGGAGCTCAGAATGGATTTTAAAACATAACATAGTATCACGCTTGTATTTCCCAAAGGATTAGGCAGAGGTGTACATTTTGTATCCCACATTTCGCCGATACTGTTATTAAGTCCCATGTCTACCGGGTACAATCCCAAACTCTGGGCTGCTACTGAGATATTCAGAAAATCCCAATAATACTATGCCCAACCTGGTAATCGAACCCACTTGCGAGTTGACCAATGAGACCAAGATGGTTTTTACTGGACGAATAATTTGCATAATGATAACCAAAATGAACATTGCATCTTTAACCCAAATAAAAACTCTTTAGCCGATCGTTAGCGTGTCTCTCCATTTCGGGGAGGTACTCATTTCTCAAAAGATCATCGAGGCCATACTTTATTTGTGATAATGAGGCAGTGAGAGACAATCGTGGTCGGTTACAGGAGGGCGTGTCGGACCCACCCAGCATCTCGTCGATATCTCGACTGCTGCGCGGCGGGGCTCGGGATCCGGACGGGAAGAAAGATTACAGCATCGACGGAATACTTGGAGGTAAGCTAAATTTCTGAATTGCTACTTTTTATGTCAGCAAGAACTTCTCGAAAATGATTTAATGAAATATATTTATGATGTCCTCTATACCTTTATTCGTGATAATGAATTGTGATTTCTGACAATTAGAGTCCATGAAAAAAATACAACGCATTTAATAAGCTTTAAATGAATAAATATAAGTTTTCCAGTCATAACTTGACTACCAACAAAAGTGCAAACATCGTAACGCTCATTATCACAGTTTAATCAATTTCGCTTCCGATAATATAAAATGTTGTCGGACCAACAAACATTGCACAACTTCCCATCATACACAAAAGGTTACTCTGCGACGTTAATGTTAATGCCGCAACCTGTCAAAGCTTTCTCACGAGTCGAGTTCAAAAAATCAATTTCCGCACACAAATCTTACTTCGTCATTGTTGCCATTTGAAATATTGAAGTTTGTTCTCGACGCTTCAAAGGGCGGCGTTTTGCGAATGAGCCAAATGGGTGAAAAAGGTGACCGACAAAGTGTACCGCGGTCGCCCGCCGCGCGTCTCGATAGTGCTGAAATACGAACAATTCACGTAACATGTTTTGGTTGTAGTGTCATTGTTGCTCTATTTTGTCGCCAAGTTTAATTGTGCTTTGAATTTGCCGTACGTACCTGTTGCCGTCGGGGCTTCCCGTGCTCAGAAGTGCCGCCCACCTTGCAAAGCTTTAATTTTATGCAACATTTTATCTTAGTATCGATTTCCTTGTTAGTATCTGATTTTATTGCGAACAGTGCCCATCCTGGTTACCTTACTGATTTTATTGACTTATTAATGGAACTCATTAGTATTGCTAATTAACCTAAAAATATCAAAGGCAATTTACGACGATTTGTATTTCTTCGATAAATTGGAATAGACTGGCTAGATAGGCAATTTAGGAAATAAGTGACAAACGAATGGTCACAGTTAGCTGCAGACACAGTTTGTGGCAACTAAGTACAGCAATAAATCAGTAGGTACGTTCCTGCGACTGAAAAACTGTGTAGGTATTGTGAACGAAAATCAAGACACGCGTCTGACCGTTTAGTGTCAGTTTGGTATGAAACGGTTTTTTGTGGTGAATTTCTGTGAGTTCTAATAGAACACAAAATACATTGAAATCTAATCTAAATTCACACTTCACAGTAGTGTGATGTCTTTAATAAGATATGTGCTTCAGACATATTTTAGCTTTTATTTTTTAATAAAATTATTACGTAATGCCTCACCCTCTTCGCGATCAGTCGAGTCAAATATAAACTGCAGTTTTACAAAGGCTAGATAAACATAATATATATTGTCATACAGGTAGTCTGAACTCTTACATTTTCATTATTGGAGATGATTATGATCACCACCCCATCTCCTCACAGTACAATACATTTATATATATAATATAATATATAATACATATATATAATGTATATATACATATATATACCAAAGATTTAAACAGTGTAAAAATATTATTTACCATTTGATTATGTTAGTAGGTATTTGATAACTTCCTTTTACGATTGAAGTACAATAAGAGCAATAATTACGCCATAATAATAAATTTATGACCCATTGAAATGCAATCAACAACATACATAGCTAAACTCTTCAAACAATTCTAGCTTTATTTTCTTATGCTTGCAATTTACTACTTTTTGCAACCACTAATTTTTATAAATCATATTTTTATGTGAAGTTTCATCTACATATTTAACTACCTAGGTAATTGCTATAGTGATTGCAAGCGCGGCTAATCAAAGTGAGGTTCTGAGTTAAATCCTCGAATCAAAGAAGGCAATGTGTTAAAACCATACCTGCTGCTCGTCTGCCAACACCATTCAAAACGCGAAGCATTGATACACTCATGAACGTTCATTGTAGTGGCCACCAGTAGACTATGTACTAATGTAAAATCAGCCTTAATTGCCCACTAGAATGTGGGCAGATTCTGCTTAATGACAAAAGTTGGAATCCCACTCCATAAGGTCCATTGTACCTACCCTAAGATTCTACCCGTAAACGTAAAAGATACGCTAAAGCGATGTACTTAAACTTTATAGTAATGAAACTTATGCTAGTATTTTCCCACGGAATAAAAGACACATCAAGCAATAATGATGTACATTATTATCAAGCCACACACAATGACGCCTTCAGTTAATTTGCATCACTGCATATTTAATATATTACCGCATTGCAAATCAACTTACGAGACATTAATAACTTTCGCACGGAGATAAGGAGCTAATGAATATGCCTTACACTCCCGAATCACCATAAAATTAAATGAAGAAAAAGTTTCAGTCTAAATTAGACACGAAACATTTCTGCCTAAAGTACCTTAGACATAACGACAATGAACAATCTGCTTTCACAGCATCAGGCAGAACATCAAGACAAAACAAAAGAGTGCGGGCGGGCGATAAAATCTCGCATTTGTTTAATAACATCGGTCGTTAGAATCAAGTAATGTTGGTCGCGCGGCCGCAGAGGCGATTATCGAGCCACCACCACGACTAACGCAATCACTCTATATCTGAGCTGGATTAACTTTGGTTTACATGACTTTGGGTTTATAGGTTCGAGTGCACTGTGTAGATAAACAGTGGGTGTAGCTGTTGGGCCAAAAATAAACGAATAAATTACTTTTCAGAAGTCACTTGCATCTTCCAATAGCAAATTTACTCATCTGCTAAACGCTAATTAAATTGGTATGTAGTGTAGACTCCAGAATTTTCTGACTTTATCTTAATTTTCTTTACTTATTTTTCCCTACCTATTTTGTCATCTTGAATTACTGATCTTCGACATACACAAAATTTACAATTAAATAGACTTGCCCGTAAATTAATTCAAACGCCTGCCGAATTACAGCGTTTCGTTATTTTTTTTTTCAACCTTGTCACACATAATGCATTTTGTGACAACATTGAGAAATGATGAGTATTACCATCGCTATAGTCAATTTGAATCATTCGATTAGTCTTATTCTGAGATGCTTGACATAAACTTTCACCGAGAACGTCCATGTAAACCTCGCGCGAGGCCTAACACGCGCAGCCTCACAATTATTTAGTGGGCATTTATTACCTCGCGTTGTATTCAAGACAATTTTGTCTCATCACATTATTCAATGAGAGAGCCCTCCCAGAAAGACACGAGACTCTCCGGAAGTGTCCGAAACCGGCAGACAAAGAGGAGGCGGAGTGCTTTTGAATGAGCATTAACAAGCTTACATCATAGCTCTATGGCGTGTCTTTACAGCCTTATAGAATTTATTTTAATAAAACTATTGTAGTTGTGTAATGCTATAAATATTCCATACTGACATTATGAATGTGTGAATAAGTCAATTTACATTATTCTCAACAGTTAGTACGAATTTAAAGTACTTACTAGATAGTGTTCATTTCTTTCATGGTAATTGAAGTGAAACCAATCAAACTATCACAAAGCAAAATGCTAGAGTTATATTAACTATTCGATTTCTATACAAAATAGATGAATCCTTTCACAAGTCTTTGTTAACCAATTAATGCTAAGTGGTCGCAAATTATACTGGATCACAACAAATCGGTGAAAGCCTCTTGTTAGAGTTAATCGATCATCCGGCTTTAGGGATTCACCCCCAGCCGGATGGTTAATTAAATAATATCATAATGCTAATCATCCAATGGGATGTCTATTACACTGATCTGATAAAATAATAACATATAACAATAGAAATTCACTCTATTAAGTCCAAATCAAATAGCCAGTCAATAAAACCACGAACTTTCATCAAAATTTTAAAATTGGGGTTTTTTTTTTATTATATCTTTATTGTACACCAAAAAGAAGATATACATAAAAAGTAAATTCATAAACCAAAATTACAATGGGTGGCCTGGTATATCTTAGTTACTAAAAACAGGGAACCAGGGATCCTAATAGCGATGAAAAAGTTTTAGTGATATTATTTTAAAATCAAGGAGCTCACAAGCGTGCGGTAAGAAACAAGCAACGCCGCCCACAAAACGCAGACGTGCTAATCCGACCATCTGTTAACATTGAAACAACCCGCTGAAACAAAGGCCGACCCGACCATTTTAATGAACCCAGATTATGAAGGTGTTAAACCTTCGCCGCCGCTCTTTCAACTCCCAAATTATGACTTTTGAGCGGTGCCGCGCGCGCGCCTCTTCACGGGGTCACATTTCGGCAATCGCCAAAGTTTCTCTTGCCCTCTCCCACGTACAACTTATCCATAAACCTCTCGCCTTTCTTTGAACATTAAATCCCTCATAGTTTTGCTTTAGTGCTCTTCGACAATGAAAACAACCGGAGTGGACTTTACGACCACGTCATAAAGTTTTAAATCGCTCTCGATTATTTCGTATTTTCGATTTGTATTTAGCCTCATACGTTATGATCAGGACTCGGAACAAAAAAGACTAAATAAATCTGTCCCTGTCTCGGCCAGCCGGAGAATTTGAGCAATGTAAATCATTTTATTACAATACGTTCTTTTTTATTTGTCGCAGCCTTTGTGCTTAGAGATGCCTCGTGCGTTTAATTATTCCGATGCATCATTATGAGGAAACAAATTGGTAAAATAAAACAATAATATGCGATAAATCTGAACATTATCCTTAAAGTTTGCTAATAAAACATTTGCAATAAAATAAATCCTCTTAGCTTACACTTTAGAATTGTATTTAAAACTTTAGCTATTAGGCTAGATAAATTGATAAAATTTATTTAAATGTACTTTGTAATGTAAATTCAAGTCCCGGTGCATAATATAATAAGCGTTTAGGTACAGGTCTCCTTTTTCTGCCAACTTTCCAAAAATCTGCAGAAAAAAGCCTTTTTACCTAGAATAGGAGATAAATAACTGATGGTAAGACAATCAGGGTTTGAATTCTAAATTCATTGATTTATTTGATTCTGCTTACTAATCATCACATAAATTGGTTGTTACCCTGTATGTTTCTGCGCACCTACCAATTTAATTTAGCGGGTGTCGCATTAAACTCGTGCTTTCCTTACACGTCATAAATCCAGCTCGCGACACCAAAATATTGAATGGTGCCAAAATGTCACCCGAACAGCAAAGAGGCCGACAAAGGGACCGCCGCGCTGGGTGTTCCTTATTCCGCGCCACGCTGAGCCCCTATTTTTTCATCTCATTCAATTTTGACTTCTTTCAAAAGGCTATTAATATAAGCCGCATTTTTTAAAATCAGTTTTAGGACCAAAGCCGTGTATTGTTGCGGGTGTTTTTTAATCAGTTTCCGTAGGATACCGCTACCGATTTATAAATGAGATCGACCCGCGAGCTCCGCCGTTCTTGATTTAGGCGAATTAAAACATGATGTGGGTTTACACAAAAAACACTCCGTTAATAAATAACGCGTGTTTCAAAAAAAGAGATGAAGACAAATTGCCATGATATAATGTCAAATAAATTATAGGATCGCCTCGGGAACGCGACAGTTTATCATATTGTGTTTCATCATTAAGAATAGCAAGTAAACTGTGGTAGACAAAGATCACTGGCGATCAAAATAATAGTTATTATTTAGTTCTAAATTGATTACCAAATTATCGATGACATCGCTTTACTAGATTGAAGTAGTCTAGTCTTGTCAAAGGGGTTTCTTTCTTATTGAAAATATCTTCTATATCTAATTCTCCGGTCTAATTGTCAGCATTATGTCTCACATAAAAATTGCTCATGTCGTATACCTATTAATATCATAAGATATCTGAAAGATTATTATTATTTATTATTAATGCCCGTCTTGTCTCATTCCTAGGCAAATATCTACCCTCCATTAAATCCACTCTTCACAATTTTGTGCAACATCTTGAAAATCTCTAAAGAACGTCCAGTTCATCCCGCCTTTTCCGACATGGCCTCCCGCAAGCCTGACAAACCCAAGCTTTCAATTAAAATAGAAAATTTAACGAATTATATTTATTTATTAATAAATCAACAGGTCGAGGCTCAGATTCGTCGGACATAGACTCGGAGCCAGGATTGACGCTGAAGAGGAAGCAGCGGCGATCGCGTACCACGTTCACTGGAGAACAGCTGGATGCCTTAGAAAGAGCTTTCCACCGTACGCAGTACCCTGACGTGTATACACGTGAGGAGCTAGCCCTTCAGACGGGACTCACCGAAGCTAGAATACAGGTGAACATTCATTCCATTATAATATAAATAGAAGATACCAGCAAAGTTAGTGATACAAATAACGTAAGCAATAATTTATGAAAACATTGTTTTATCTAACATCGCCTTCGGTAAACGAGACAACTGTCACTTTCAACATGTTTACAGAAACCATACTATATCTTCCTAGTTGATGTCTAAATATTATGTAGACAAGAAAATATCTGTCATATATGATAAACATTCTCACTACATGTAAAAGTAGCGACAAAGAATATTAAACGATAATGTGTCTACTGTTTAACTATCCTCACTAACTTAAATTTAGATCTAATAATTACGAACATATTACGCGGTGTTATATGAGTATGAGTATATTTTAAAAAAAAACATTCGTTTTCAGGTTTGGTTTTCCAACCGACGTGCCCGTCTACGAAAACATACCGGATCTAATCCAAGTCCAGGTATCGGTGGCTATTCTGCGATTCCAATGCCACAAATTCCTTGTCCCTATCCCCCTGGAGAAATACCTTCTTTATCCCAACACCATCCGCAGCACCCGGATTCTTGGCATCATCAAAAATATGCTAATTATAACCAACTTATGGCCCAATCTCAGCATTTGAACCAAGCTTTCCAAAATGCCGCATTTCCCAGTACATCTGGCTCCACTTTTGGCCATTTAGTAAGCGGTGCCAATGGCCCACCTCACAGCCAAATATTGGACAGCGGTATACCAAGAAACGATTACGCTCGTTACCCTAGTAGCGACTTATACAACAAACCTATCAATTACTTACCCAAAGAGGCTGAAAGTGATGATAAAGTGACGAGTGATGAAGTGATTGAGCCAAGGGAAGACAATTTCGAAAAGCCTACAGGAGATGAGTATGGCAAAGCGTTACCAAATAATGAATATCCAAAAGTTCCTGCTGATTACTCCAAAGTCTCCGTAGATCCATCGGCTGCGTCCAACTGGAGCCCCTCGCATAATTCATTGAATATGAGCCTTGCGGGTCTCTCCAGTGAGTACAAATATATGAACGATCCGTATTCGTTCCCCAACGTATCTGATCCGCTCTCACAACACAACTATCCAAATCCACCTAATACTGCTAACAAATACTGGATTTGACATAGTTTTTAGATACTAAAACCTTTGTTCTAGGAAATATATTATGTTAACATTATTTAAATTATATTATAGTGTAATTATTTGAATAAGGAACCTTTGTGAGAAATTACCTCTATTTTGCATTCCATATAATGATACCTATTATAAAACCAAACATTTGTAAATTGTTACTAAGACAGTCATTAGATAATAAAGGGTTAAATATTATTGAATTCTTTTATTCACTGCTCTTTTATTGTTTCTTGGAATATAATACATTTTAAAAGGTAAATAATAAATAAAATATAAAATAAAATGCAATTACTTATTTAATTAAATAAACATCAAATAGAAAAACTCTTAAAAATAAACATTGAACAAGCATTAATTTCTTTAAAACTGAGTGGTTACGTCTAACAATGATGCACCTGTTTCAAAAGTTACTGGAGCTTCTACATCGAATGAGCTGGGACCAGCAGGCGTATTTGTATTCTCTTGTGCGGCTTGTGGTGCGACTGTGGTACCAATATTTTGTGTATTGACCGTATCAATTGAAACTGCATTTCCAGAGACAGTGCTTGATACATCAGTCACTTGTGCAGAAATAGATGCTTCGCTTCCAGGAGCACCGGTAACGTCGGTGGGTACGGCGTCAGTGGAACTTACAACAGATCCATCAGTACTAGTCGAAGTGATTTTAATTGGGGCGATAATAGGAACTACTACAGCTGTAGGGTCATTTACTTGTGGAACAGATGCTTCAGCTACAACAACGTTGGCATCAGTAGCAGAGACCTCAGATGGGACAGTTACAACTGGGCTGGCCACAGTGGCAGGGACTTCGGATGTGGCAGTAACAACAATGCTGGGTTCTGTGGCAGGGACCTCAGATGGGGTAATTACTACAGAGTTGGCATCAGTAGCAGGGACCTCTGATAGGACAGCTACTACAGTGTTGGAGTCAGTACCAGAGACCTTAGATGTGGCTGCTACAACAGTATTGGCGTCAGTGGCAGAGACGTCAGATGGGGCAGCTACTATAGTGTTAACGTCAGTGACAGAGACCTCAGAAGTGGCAGATACATCAGTTCTGGCGTCAGTAGCAGGTACATCAGATGGGGCAGCTACTACCGTATTAAGGTCAGTGATTGAGGCCTCAGATGTGGGAGATACAATAGTGCTCGCGTCACTGACAGGAACCTCGGATGGGACAACTACTACTGTGTTGGCGTCAATACCTGAGACTTCAGATATGACGGATACATTAGTGGTGACATCAGTCGCTGAGACCTCAGATGGGGCAGCTACTGCAGTATTAACGTCAGTGACAGATGAGACAGCTACAATAGTGCTGGCATCACTGGCAGGAATCTCGGTTGGGACAGCTACTACAGTGTTAGCGTTAATACCAGAAATTTCAGATGTAGCAGATACATCAGTGGTGGTGTTAGTCGCAGGGGCTTCAGATGAGGCAGCTACTAGAGTATTAACGTCAGTGACAGAGACCACAGATGGGGCAACCACTACAATGCCAGCCTCAGTACCAGAAACTTCAGCTACAACGATGCTAGCGTCACTGGCAGGAATCTCAGATGGGGTAGTTACAACAGCGTTAGCGATAGTGGCAGAAACTTCAGATGGGACAGGTACAAAAGCTCTGGCTTGAGTTGCGGGGACTTCGGAAGTGACATCTAGAATAGTGCTAGCGACAGTAGCAGAGACCTCAGATGGGACAGCTACAATAGCGCTAGCGTCAGTAGGAGGGACCTCAGATGAGGGAACTACATCGATGCTGGCGTCAGTGGCTGAGACCACAGATAGGGCAACTACTACAGTGTTAGCGTCACTGGCAGGAACCTCGGATACGGCAGGTACAACAGTGTTAGTGACAGTGGCAGAGACCTCAGACGGGACAGCTACAATAGCGCTGGCGTCAGTAGTAGGGACATCAAATGAGGGAACTATATCGATGCTGGCGTCAGTGGCTGAGACCACAGATGGTGCAACTACTACAGTGTTAGCGTCACTGGCAGGAACCTCGGATACGGCAGATACAACAGTGTTCATGACAGTGGCAGAGACCTCAGACGGGACAGTTACAATAGCGCTGGCGCCAGTAATAGGGACCTCAGATGAGGGAACTACATCGATGCTGGCGTCAGTGGCTGAGACCACAGATGGTGCAACTACTACAGTGTTAGCGTCACTGGCAGGAACCTCGGATACGGCAGGTAAAACAGTATTAGTGATAGTAGCAGAGACCTCAGATGGGACAGCTATAATAGCGCTGGTGTCAATAGTAGGGACCTCAGATGAGGGAACTACATCAATGCTGGCGTCAGTGGCTGAGACCACAGATGGTGCAACTACTACAGTGTTAGCGCCACTGGCAGGAACCTCGGATATGGCAGGTACAACAGTGTTAGTGACAGTGGCAGAGACCTCAGACGGGACAGCTACAATAGCGCTGGCGCCAGTAATAGGGACCTCAGATGAGGGAACTACATCTGTGCCGGCGTCAGTGACTGAGACTACAGATGGGGGAATTACTACAGTGTTCATGCCAGTGCCAGTGACCTCAGATGTGGTAGTTGCAACGGTGGTGGCGTCACTGGCGGGGACCTGAGATGGGCCAACTACTACAGTGTTAACGTCAGTACCAGAGACCTCAGATGTGGCAGCTGCAACGGTATTGGCATCAGTGGCAGGAACCTCAGATGTGGCCGTTACACTAGTGCCAGTGACCTCAGATGTCGTAGTTACAACGGTGGTGGCGTCACTGGCAGGGACCTGAGATGGACCAACTACTACAGTGTTAACGTCAGTACCAAAGACTTCAGATGTGGCAGCTGTAACGGTATTGCCGTCAGTGGCAGGAGCCTCGGATGGGGCCGTTACACTAGTGCCAGTGACCTCAGATGTGGTAGTTACAACGGTGGTGGCGTCACTGGCAGGGACCTGAGATGGGCCAACTGCTACAGTGTTAACGTCAGTACCAGAGACCTTAGATGTGGCAGCTGCAACGGTATTGGCATCACTGACAGTCACCTCGGATGGGGCAGTTACACCAGTGCTAGCGACATCGGTGGAAGCCTCCAATGGGACAGCTACAACAGTGGTACCATCAGTGACATCAGATGGAGCAGCTATTATACTGATGGCATCAGTAGAAGGGATTTCAACTCCAATTGAAGCAGCATCAATAGAAACAGCACCAGCAGTATCAGCACCAGATGTGACGCCTGATAGAACAACGACATATGCTTCAGTACCAGCAGATACTGTTTCTGCACCAACAGAGATAGCATCAGCCGAAGATGCTGCCGTGACAGGGATGCTGGTAATATTTGAAGTCACGCTAGAAGCTTCGGCACCAGTTGAAGCAGAGTCACTGGACACAATTGCCGAGGCATCAACACTGGGGATAATATTCGTAGAAGCAACTGATGGTGCTTCAGTATTAGATGTAGCGCCAATAGAAACAACTGACGAAGCGTCAGTATTCAATACAATGTCAGATGTAGCAACTACAGGAGCTGCTGAACCAGTGGAGACGGTATCAGTTGAAGGACCTGCTGCGAAGCTGGCATCAATGGGATCAACATTAGTCGAAGTGCCTTCAGGTAATTGAGCACCAGATGTGGTCGCATTCGTAGAAACAGCTGAGGAGTCGTTGACATTGGAGGTGGCACCTGTGGCAACTACTGACAAGGCGTCGGCGCTGGATGGATTAACCACAGATACATCGGCACTGGCAGAGACGATTTCAGTACCAGTAGATGCAGACAAACCGTCAGCACTTGATGCAATGGACAAGCTACCAACGGATGTATTTACAGTTGAAGGAGCTACTACGACACTGGCATCAGTGGAAACAACATTAGATGAGATAATAGGGACACTGATGTCGGAGGAAGAGGCTTGAGATGGAGAAGATACATACGCGTCAATACTGGAGGCGACGTTATTAATAACAGCTGACGAAGCATCAACACCCGAGATGGAGTCAGCTGCAGCAATCAAAGAACCTTCAGCACCAACAAAAACGTTGTCAGATGGGGCATTTACCGAGGTGCTGGTATCAAGAGAAGCATCACCAGATGGACCAGCTACAGGTGCTTGGGAATCAGTAAAGGTTACGTCAGAGGGAACAGCTACTGGAGATTGGGCAACAGCAGTAACGACATCATTTGAAGTGGCTACAGAGACGTTAGCACCAGTTAAAGTGTTGCTAGTTGCTTCAGAATTGCTAGGTGTCGCCACCCCTATATTTGAACCAGCTACAGGGATTTCGGCGCCAGAAGAAGTAATTGCTCCAGTTAATGTAGATGCAGCATCAGTTGAAGAAGTGATAGTTACGTCGGTTCCAGTAGCTCTGTTAGCTGAAATTCTAGTACCGGTCGAAGAATTAATAATTGTTGATGATTCAGTGCCAGAGGAAATAACGTCAGTTGTACCTGCTACAGCAGCTTCAACACCGGTTGAAATGACACTTGAAGATGTTTCGACGTCAGCAGGTCTGCCACTTGAAGCAACACCCGTGGACTGAGCATCACCAGAAGAATTATCCGCAGAAGAAACATTAGAACCAGAAGCATTTCCAGGCGCAATATCACTAGAAACTGACCCTTCAACACCTACAGAGCCAGTGACTGATCCATCTCCACCAGCAACAATAACATTCAGGGAACTGGCACTAGGTCCGTTAACAGGATTGACCGGTATCGTTTCTTGCGCATCAACTGCGGGATCATTATTGGATAAAGTACCTTCATTGTTATGTGGTACAACTCCCACAGTATTCGAAGAAGCTGAACCAGAAATATCAATAGATGATGAACTAGCACCTGTTGAGCTTGCGTCAGTTGAAGTCGCTTGTTCCCCAGTTATCCAATTAGGAAGTACGTTGGACAGAACCTGTACAACAGATTGAAGAATGCTTCTCTTTTGTTCTATGAAATCTCTCGCCTCGGTGACCCACGGTAAACTCACATTTTGCAGTAGTGCTGTGTCATTGTCTAGTTCAGCAATTTTGTTTTCTAACTCTGTACTTAGTTTTTGTATATAAACAGCATTTACGTGACTTGACAAATAATTTTGGAAACCATCTTGTGAAACAGAATCATTCAACAATTTATTCTGTATCAACTGTAAAACAGCTTGACGATATTCGCTCTTAGTACTGTTAGGAGCAAGTCCAATTTCTTCTCGTAAATATCTGTTCACTGCAGCTTCCTTCTCTATATCACTGCTGTTTGCAGCCAAAGCATACTTTGAATACACATAGTTTTTCCAAATATCTTCTATATCCAATGAATCACTTTCTTCCGCAGACTCGGAGGAGCTGTCAATTAGTGGTTTCGTCTCTTCAAGTGTTTTCTTTTCAATTTCCTCTAGCTGCTCACTGATCTTTTCCTGTCGTTTACGCTCTTCTTTTGCAAGTTTTTCTTGCCGCTTGCGCTCTTCCTTTTCCAACTTCTCCTGACGCTTACGTTCTTCTTTTGCAATTTTTTCCTGTAATTTTCGTTGTTGCTCTACAATTTTTTCTTGCAGTTTGCGTTCTTCTTCTTCTGCCTTTTCTCGACGTTTGCGCTCTTTTTCTGACCGTTTTCGCTCTTCTTTGTCCCTTTTTTCTTGTAGTTTAAGCTGTTCTTCAATTTGTTTTCGTTCTAATGAACCATTATCGTCGTTAAAGTCATTACTATCATTTTCAAGACTTTTATTTTCTATTGAAATGTTAGATTCATCTGATGCAGATCTCTGCTTTCGTAGCAAAACTCTTGAAGCACTTTCATCTGGCAGATATTTCGCGCTCACCAAACAAAACAAGGACACCTGAAACAATCAAAAGTATTTTTAATAATGTACGTAATAAAAAAAAACGTATTAACGGAATAGCATTCACGAAGGCAAAAATTAAATTAAATGTATAGTTAAATTTACATAATAATATCCGAAAATAACGTGTACTATACTTACAAGTAAAAGTAAATATATGATCCTCATTTTGAATATTGTGATATATTAATGCAAATTATATAATTTTTCATTAAACGCGAAATTCGTTCGTTTCACACTTCAAATAAATGTTTATGAACTTGTGTTTCGTATGAGCTCGTTCGTTAAAATTTGTTTAGAAATTATGTAGACCTGTTCTTTTATACTTTGCGGAGTAATTAACGTAGATAACGTTAGATAATGGCTCCTGCTGAGATAACTGTACTACATAAATTCTTAGCCAAACAAAGTGTTTTCGCGAAGTCTGACTCAAAATAAATAGTAGTTATAATATTATGTGACGACAATCTAACCGATGCAGGAATAGAGTCTTAACTAAATGTTATAAGCAAACAACCGGATGTTTGATATTATAAAACTGTACAATCAAAACGGAAATAGGCTTAAACATATAATATAATTAAACATACATGTAACATCCGTTCGTTGTACATTTAATCATATAGCAGGTGATTGCTGATTTAACAAAATATGAGTATCTATTATCAAACTGTCTACTCATGTTAAGTTAAACAGTCAACCTACAACTTGTGTCCGATTACCATCTTTTTGTCTTATCCTTTTGTGCAGACAAATATATTAAACCTTTTTAGTAGTAGCAACCAAATGTTTTCTTTAAAATGACCCATAGGACGCCATCCTTACAGTTCAATACTGGCGCAAAACGTATACGCATACCACAACATACTAATTATAATATATGTATATCAAATATTTGTTTTTGATTGTATTTGATTAGGAATTTTTACTGGGTTTTTCTATTGGGAAATCTTGTCAAATAAAAGTGTCGTCATTGACTGTTGGGGTACATCGATACTGGGCTAAATATATACTAGAATACTAGGGTACATCGTGTAACTACAACAGTTTCACGGGTCGCGCGGGTTTGATTGTCGCACGTAACTAATAAAGATTGTTATCCTGGGTATTTGTGTGTGTGAAATTTATATCTATAACAGAAATCAACAACATTTTTATTAATAATAAAAGAATGATTACTATATTACTTTCTTCAGGGATCAATGTTGTTATGATTATTTTCGTATGGATTAAATCTGATTACTGGTACTCCTAAACTAAGACTAGTCAGAACTGTATTGTTACACCCACTTTTTAGCGATGCCGCTTGTACTTTACATGCATCATAAAAGTAAGTGAAAATTTCGGAGAACACAGTGTATTAACTACCTATAAACGTATGTTTTCTAGCAAAAAAAACATATCTTACCGTGAACTATAATAAACAACAAAAGAACAATTTTAATATTATGAACTGAGAAAATACACCCACGAGACGGCTTACACAGCCTCAGATGTTATAGATACATTCACAGCTTGTATCACATACACTTTGTCGACTGGAAATCGAACCAAGGACTTCACATCCATAAGTACTTCCCTACAATCCAAGGACAGATATGGCATTCAAAGTAAGATAAGGTAATGAGCATAGGTGAACACAATAAACCTTAAAAATCAGCTGCACAAACGTCATAACATCAGTGTAAGGATGGATATACATTGAATTTATGACGAAACTACCGAGGTAGAGTTGATAAAAAAAGCTAGGAACAGGGTAAAAAGTATAAATTACATTACTAGGTATGTATATAGCGTATGAAAAAATTTAATTACTGAATCTATGTACCGGTACCAGGATCCATCATCGTCCTATTTTTACTTGGGGTAATTTTATTGACTCATCTCCATTTAAATTCAACTTATTTATTTGTATAAATTTATTTAATATAAACATATTTAACATAGTATCACGCCTATATAGACGAGGATATCCCCGAAGGGTTAGGCACAGGTGCATCATTGTGCACCTATATTTCGCCGATACTGTTATAAGTCAATGTAATAGGGGGCGAGCCTATTGCCATTAACCGGGCACAGTTCCATACTCGATTGGCCCTACAGAGGATTTTTATACAGAAAAACGCACTAAAACTTTGCCTGGAAATCGAACCCAGGACTCACGCTCAGCAGTCGCACTTGCGACCTTTAGACCAATGAGGCATCTATAAATTATTACATTTAAAGTAATTTATTCTATCAATCATCATCTTGTTAAACACTTTCTTCTCAGTCATGTATATTTCACACAATCCGTCTATAATTTCGTTGACCTTCCTCTTCTTTTGTAGCCTTCAACATCCATACTTCTAACTCTTCTCGTAAAATGCTTCGTAACTGATTGCCAGGGTCAGTAAGGACAAAGTTATGTAACTAATGGGATCACGTGCATTTGCTTGTGTTCCAAACTTATCTACGAGATTACATTGTTTGCATGTTTAACCCATTGTACACCAAACGACTGTCGGAAATTGAATATTAAGATTCTTAGATACAAACTTAGAATTTTTGGTAAACGTAATAATCTGCGTATACCTTATGCTTTCAATATTCGAAGCAAATAATTTAGTTTCGAACATGATCGTTGTTATTCTGCTGTAGCCTTGGTTTCAATAACATTTAACTAATATAATACGTAATATGTACAATGTATCAACAACAGATACAATAAAATCTGCGTGCGTATGAAGATTATTACTCAATTCACCGTTATGGACACATTTGCATCTTCTTACTCAAAGTAGTTTTTTAGCCTGTTATCAAATAAAAAACATACCGTACCATTACTTCGAACACGTGGTTTCTAGCAGTAGTTTCACCTCACCTTTTCGTTTTCTTGAGTCTCGTAAAAGGCGTCAAGAGAACATACGACAGCAGCATTATATGTTGATAACCACGTAGGATCAGCTGCAGCTGCTTGCAAAGCGTTTGAAATACCCATGGCAATATTTCTTTAGGAACAATCATGTTAGCGCTCTAACTTGCAGCAGGGACATACGCCTATCAAGCAGATACTGCGTGTGAATGCACGATTTTCTTTTTTCTTATTGTTTGTTTTTTGTATTAAAATCTGCAACCAAACCAGGTATTTATTTATTATGAATGTTATGCATAAAAAGCACCTGATTACGCATTTAATGTTATCATCTCATGTAATCCTTTAAGCTCCTTTAACAATATCCACGAGAAAAAAGAGATTGTGCTGGTGTAACAAGCATTATTATCTACCTATGCAAACATTAATTCTTTTATACTCTATTATTAAATTTATAACTACAGTATTTAGTTATAGCTAATAACAGTTCATCAAAAAATAATTTCAGATAAAGCTAAATAAATTAAAAAAAAAGTATTCACTGTCATTTTATCCGTATTTAAAATCCTTTAACTTACCTTGAAATGAATGACCGTGAAAGTTCCTACGTTCAAAATGATTTCGGAAGTCGTATCTGTTATATTATGCTATACTAAAATGAGTAGGCGCAGCTTGTACCTTTTCGGCTTTCAATAAATAATATTAAAAAAAGTATTATTTTCATAGGACCTTCAAAGACACGAACTTATTATGAAAGAACTTATTATGGGCATTGGTAATTTAATTAGCTATACAAAAGTTATTGATAAAGATGGCTGCAGAATTAAGAATGAATTCAAAATGTTGTATGTACCTACAATAAATACTTACCTACTCACTCAATTTTATCTAGGAATTTTCAACTATGTAATTAAGAAGCCCTGGACAAATTGTTCAGTAGAAGATAAAAATGTAATGTATCTATATGCGCACACATGACCATATACCTACCTACGTTATGTTCACGTTTTTATAACGTAGGTTTGGAACACGTGCTTATTGAATCTATTCTGCTATGACAAATTCTTGATTTTAGGGTTCCGTGTCAAAGAAACCATTGTTGCAAGACCTCTTATGCCTGGCGCGGCGTTTACTCAACTGTTTGACACAACTGAGGCCCTAGTGTAAGTTTCTTTCTACAAATTCGATTTACTACATCGAACGCGTTCGGCGCTCCGATTGGTGGAGAGCACGAAACGGACCAATCGGAGCCCCGAACGCGTTCGATGTAGTAAATCGAGTTTGTCGAAAGAAACTTACACTAGGGCCTCTGTTCCTTGGATAATGAAATTAAATTTACTGCAAGCGCTGTAAATATATTAACAGATAATGGTGATACACTTATTTAAAAAAGCAAAAAAAAAATACACAGCTAACTGCGATCACACACATCATTTTTCGAACGTAATGATTATAGCATAATGCGACCATTCCGTTTAGTTAGCAGGCCCATAAGTACCAAGCAATGGAAGTTTGCGGATTGAATAGATAGATATATTACAAAAACACTAATATTTTGTTTCAAAGCCTCTTTAAAGAATCGCTTGAACTGTCCAGAACCCATTTATTCGCAAGCTTTACTCGCACTTGACTATCTTTCACCATTTTTTTCTACAGCACATTTAGAATCATATAGGTACACACGCAAACAAAGCACCAAACGAATATGGTTGGGCTAAACAGACACTGTTATCAGTAAAGTTTACTTAACCAACACACAACTGTAATGCGTGAGCAAATTATTGTGATCTTAGAATGCCTATCAAGAAATACGGTGGTAAAAAGCGTTTATTTGATATATTAAGAACAAAATTATAAATCTTCAATATATTAATCACCTTATTGGTCTAGTGAGTGCAAGTGACTGCTGAGCATAAGGTCGAGGGTTCGATTACCGAGTCGGGCAGTGTTAATGGGATTTTCTGTACCTATAGATATTCTTAGTAGCAGCATAGAGGCTGGAACTATGCCCGGTAGGCGGCTCGTCCCCTATTACATCAGGCAATTACAGGCATCGGTGAAATGTGGGTGTACAATAGTACACCTCTATCTAATCCTACGGGGAATACAGGCATGATGCGCTATTGTTTATTAATCGCCTATCAGGTACGTGGTACAATTGGTCACCAACACAAGTATCAAAATCACTTTAACATAATTAAATCAGTCTATCGCACTGCTACATATAGGCCTCTCCCAAGTTACGCAATAATAGTCGATCCTCTGATCCTCATTCAGCTTTCGGACCAGTACTTATAGGGGCTAGTAACAGAATGGACCACCATTACACGGGGAGGACACCATGCTAAATAGTAATGGAATGGAAAGTGAAAGACTCAATCAGGAACAACTCTGTTAAACAGTTCTAATATTAGTATGCTTGCTTATAACATATATAGTACCTTTTCTCGCTTCACGAGTTGGGCATGTCAATTTAAAAGTTGCCTGCATTTGAATATTAAAGTCACTGAAATATGAAGTTAGCAGATTTTCATTTGTTTAATTCTGATGATTTAATATAATGTAATGTAAATAGGTGATGAGCCTACTGTCACAACCGGCCCCACTCTTTAACTCCTGCTGAAAAAATCCATAGAGACAAACCCAAAAACTGCATCGAACCCAGGACCTCGCGCTTATGACCACTAGACCAATGTTTTGAAGAAACAACTAGTTATAAAATAAATATAAATAACTATATTACTTTGGGTCTGGGTACTGTACACAAGTACAGTCAGTCTTAAAAAGATGATTCAAAAGCAAGTTTTTAAGAAAATAGGAATTGAAATCTTGACCAATTTTATACATAGTGTCTATGGATACATTAAAAAAACCTTGGTAATGTAAATTTTATGATTTTAACCAAAATCTTTCCAAAAATAAGCCTTTGAATTTCGCTACGTATATACATCTTATTGAGGCTGACTGTACATGTGTGATGTACCTATGTTTATACAAACTATACTCATAAAGCCAACGTTTTAAAGAAAATAAAACATCGATTAAATACAGAGCACCATTAGTTATCCTTGCAATTGCACCTAAGATCATCTTTGACCTCATAACTAGTAAGAAAATCCATCTTTATGATTACAATTGCACCCGCAGCTGTTATTTTCTGTATCTTACTCTGTAGTTTGCTTAGATGAATCACCATCATAATCATGTGAAAAACCTCACCATTTTGATAAAATAGTTGCGACACAGACATTTTCAACAAAACATGTCACTCACTACAACATAAAGTGATTAAATGTAATCCCTGTTATTTTCCACTAAATATAGCGTGGAATGAGAATCTTCAGATGACATTGCAGACGATTGGTTGCATTTCGCTTGTCGAATTTTAATATTTTATAATACAGGGTTGGCGATTTTAATCTTTCATAATATAGGGGGTCTGCGAGGTTAATCAGCGCAAGTTACGATCAGCCCTTGGATTGAGTGACCGTATTTCACACATTGAGACCCCTCCATGCCTCGGAAAAAACATTAAGCGATGGTGACAAGTAGGTATAAGCATCGCTACATCAGCTATTCCTGTGCTGTCTGCATCCATCAAGATCCCGCGACCTTCACCAGGTCATCGGTCCACCTTGTAAGAGGCCTACCTATGTTGGGCCTCCCGGTACGTGGTGGCAATTCAGAACCTTACGGCCCCATCAGCATAACAACCATACGTTGTGCTTGCAATATATTTTTATTTATTGATAAATTAATACGTATAACCATTTAAAATTACTACTGATAAATTAAAACGTCACGAGAATACTCTATGTAACAATACAATGACATTCAAACAACAAGAAGACTGTAAATATGCTTATTTGTTTACTTTATGAAAACTACAAAACATACGCACTTGGTTATTACGTACTAAATAACGCCTTGTTGACTTGCAAGATTCAGCGATGGTTTAGAATTGAGATAAGATTGAGTTTACATAATAAAAATCGCCCCTGAATCTCAGTTAACATTGCTTAACGTCTCTAAGAAGGAGATAGAAAAATACGTGCAAATGATTAATACGTGGAAATTCCGCTCTGCATAACTTCTGTTTTACGCAATGTCTTTTGTCTACATCTTACTTATGACGCAATCGTATGCTTCGCTTCATTCTCCTATTTTTCTATAAGCTCTAATTAACCTATACGCTGCTAAGCTGCCAAACGTTGGTGTCAAAAAAGTCTTTGGATTTGAGACAGTTTTCTGAGATATGTGAAGTGAAATACATTTGAAAAAACTAACATAGTAGTACTTAATGGTAATAATTGGCCTAAGTTAAACTAATTGACTGAAACTGCCTGATTGGTCTTGTGGTCGCAAGCGCAACTGCTGAGCCTGAGGTTCTGGGTTCGATTTCCAGGATGGGCATGGATATTATATTTTTTTTTTTTTTTAAAAACGTTGCCCCACACTAGGAATAATTCCTGTATCGTGGGTGCGTTTACAAACACATATATTCACATACACAAACACCCAGACCCGAAACAATTATCTGTAGATCATACAAATATTTGTTCCGTGCGGGGATCGAACCCGCGACACGTAGCGCAGAAAGCTAATCGATTAGCCACTGCGCCAACCGTGTCGTCATTATATGCATATTCGTTAGTATTGACTTGAGACTATGTAAGTAGCTATACTTAATTAACATAAAATATTGCTGCTCTGAAACCCACATACAAAGTGG
Source organism: Shargacucullia verbasci (assembly GCA_947562105.1). Lineage (NCBI taxonomy): Eukaryota > Metazoa > Arthropoda > Insecta > Lepidoptera > Noctuidae > Shargacucullia > Shargacucullia verbasci. The sequence goes on from OX387296.1 coordinate 6,821,340, forward strand.
TCCAGTGGCGTACTATCGGGCAATCAGCCGTGTACGAAATAGTGTTTAGAATACTGCTGAACCTATCCCACACTCGCCGTATAGAGAGGCTACTTTTTTTCTTAATATTGCTTTGAAGCTATCTACAGAAGCCTCAGTAATAACGGCATCAGACAAATGTGGGTGTATATATAATATAGTATCTACACCCTTCGTAATGCAATGTTACGTCCATAGACTTAAGTTTTCGCTTACGGTTATGTCATACTAGATGAAGTAAAATTAAGTCCTAAGGGTCAATGCAAAAGCTGTATCTAATTTCAATTAGTTTACGTTTTAAGCTACTAGGTGCTCGGAAAGATTTTTCAGTTACGATAGATACTTACGCCGCAGAAATGGATTATTGTGAAGATTCTAGGTCCCGTTGGTTGGAAACAAATAAAAAATTGTTCAGTCATCTTATGGATTTCCAAGATTTGTATTTGTTACAAACCATGGTGAAAGACAGTTCTTTTCACTTTCATCAGACCGTAATCAAATAAGTATTATCCTACTTCCTACTAATATTATAACTCCTACTTCCTACTATCCTACTCTCGTACTAATCCTACTTAATATTATAAATGCGAAAGTTTGTGAAGATGGATGGATGAATGGATCTTTGTTACTCTTTCACGCCAGAACAGTTGAACGGATCTGGATGAAATTTGGCACAACGATAGATTATAGTAATAATAGCACATAGGCTTATTTTTATCCCGGGAAAATGCACGGATAAGTGCACGGAAGTCGGTGTCGCTGAGACACAGATTTAAGGAAATTAATATTCTAACTGTAGCGTCAAAATATATTTTTGAAAATTTAATATATGTTATAAAAATATTTCAAACTTTGTCAAACTGTCTGATACTCATTCTTTGAACACTAGGAATAAACACAACCTTGCTGTACATGCTACGCGCCTCCACAGAATAAGCAACTCGTTCATGGGACAATGTATACCTACGCTTTTACAATAAGCTTCCCAATGATTTACGTAATTTAACATTAAAGAAGTTCAAAATTGTAATTAAATCTAAACTTTGTAAAAAAGGATACTATAAAATTTCGGACTATTTAGATGACAAAAACGCTTGGAATTGAGCCGCTCTTTAGCCTTTCCTTTTTTTTATATATAAAATTTTTGCCATTATTATATTATTTACTTCATATTGTAATGTCGTTTAAATTGAAATTATTTCTTATATATAACCGCAATACATTGTAAATGTGAGTGAGATCTAGGCTGAGCGCTCTTCATTTCATTAATTCTCACGATAACTAATGCATGCTTGCACTCTGTTGCGACAGGTTAGCTCAAATAGTTATGGCACTTTCTTCAAAAGGCTATTCCACCCTATATTTGTCTCACATAAAACATACATCATTACAATCTGTCTGGACTTTAAAATAGACTTTGACCCCTGAGTTTGTTTCGGCGTTTCTTCTCAGGGATAGTCATAGGAAATGCCGACGCCATCTAGTTTAAAAAAGACGTGTAAAAGTGATTGAAAAATCCTAATTGCAAAATAAATCATTTCATTTCATTTCAGTCGTTCCTATGTGAATTCCCAACAAACAAGCAAACAAACTTTTCTCTTTATACTCACTTAATATTTTACGTAATTGCATATTATTAATACACATTCACTGTTGTTTAGACAGACGTGATATTGTTGACTATACACCTCTTATCGCGTTTATGGTTGCCTACACTTACCAATTGGGAAAACCTCTGTGTATATACAAACTACAGGTGGTATCATGTAATCCCATAGACAAACAATACAAGTATATAAAGTGATACTTTGCCTCATTACCGATACAAACGAAGTAAACCAGCAAGTATTACGAACTCGAAATATAACGAAATATAAAACTTCAAATATGTCTGCGAAACTCGTTTTGGTTGCTTGTGCGCTGGTAAGTAACTCCTTCAAATCTAATCTTTTAGTTTATTCATTCATTTCGAACGATATAAGAATAAATGGTACACAAGAATCTCTTCTAGATTACGATAAATCTTACTTTTTTTTTTCTTTGATCTCTATCTCCTTCAATTAACTGGCACTAATGGTGGTGTTAATTGTTTTTTATTGTGTATAATTTCGATTTCGCAACTTAAAGGAAACTTACGCTAATAACAATTCTCCCTTCTCTCCTATTCTCTCCTAATCTCCCTTATCAATAATGACTTATTAATTAATTTTGTATTTCTTCCAATAGGTCGCTGTGGTGTCTGCACTCCCTGCACAACCTGGTGCAGGTATCGGTGCCTGGGGTCCCGGTGCTGGTGGCTGGGGTATCCCTCCATGGGTAGCATCCGCGCCTTGGTTCCCTCAGTGGACCGCTTGCACCGGGGTTGGCAGCTCTTGCTTGGACTGCTCCACTAGACTGGTGTGCACTAAGATCGGTGGCCTGCAACGCGCCTGCACCGACCCCACCCTGCCGTACTGCAACTTGGGCGAGTGCTCCGCCACTCCCTCTGCCACTTGCGAAGCTCCCGCTGCCCCCGCTGCCGCTGGTGTCCAATAAAGGGGTCAATGTATTTCCAATTATAAATACTCGGATTTTTCACCAATTTTGTAAATAACTTTTCTACTCTTTTGTTATTGCGACGAATTGTTTCGATTGGAATATTTATTTAAAAAAAAAATCGTATCCAGTCCTAACTAATCAAAAAACTGTTTATCATATTTATTACTGAGTCAATAAATGATTATTTTTAAATAGTTCAGATTTTTATTATTTACCTATACAAATACACAAAAAAAACACTCTAAAAAAATATCCTATTTAAGGATAACCAAGATGCAGACCGAATACATACTCATAACAAACCATACACCATTTTTATGTTCTGTAAAGCTAGTCAAATCTTGGATGATTTCACATCTCACGTTAATTGTTAGGATTGCTTGAATATACATGTATCGACAATCAATTTATATCAGTTGACATGAGATTTAGCTGCTGAATTGGCTGCAGTAGCCCTTTGACAACTCTTGCGCTACTAATATGATTATTTTACTCATAGTACTAATAAAATTGCACCTGTTAACAAATTACTAGCAATAGAATAGATAGAAAAAAGCAAAAAAAAAAAGGTCAACAGATATTATTCTAGTCCAGTGCACCCATTACTGTCGTGTATTCTAAGCTTCCAAGCGTCGACAGCAAAATCCTTGTGCCATTATTCTTATCATTCTTTAGTAAAATATAATAATAATATCCATAATCTGATCTGAGATACTGATAAAATTAAGGGGAAAAATGCGCCGTCTTTCAAGAAAGTATTGTCAGCAAATTAAATACTTATACAATTGTTACCAGCTCTTCATTCTAAATATAAAACACTGTTACAAATACATCATGCAATTTTTCTCTATGCAATTTAAATAGAGATAATTTTTAAAAGGACCTAACAAGTACATTTTTATTAGTCACAAAATTTTCCCCTCCAATTTTATCAGCCCTACAATCTATTCGAGGTTTCCTTGGACATTGACAGACATTAAGATAATCTCGAGATAAGTGAAATGTATAAAAGGATGTAAGCTACGAATAGTTCAAAGAGAAAACGATTGATCTAAACAATGGCTCACAAGCAAAACATACTGGTGTTTATAACACTGCTAATGTATTAATCTATATAGTTCATTTTAATAACATCGTTATCCTTGTACTGGTGAATCTGGAAAAATAAGACTGCCATTTTACAACTACTAAGACGTCTTTCTCTACCCCATACTTACATTCCCCTAAAAAGTCTAGTACGAAATCAAATTCTTATATAGTTTATCAGTTATCATAAAGTGGCCCGAATGTCAAACATCGTGAGTCTCGTGGGAATCATGGCTCCAATGACTTTGATGTATCTCAGATGTCAGATGCTATTTGGATCACTTGTGACTTCGCCGTATTCCCGATGATACGCTGCCACGATTGTCAAACAAGAATGATCTGCAAGCCAATTTTTGGGCTCCTGCTAGGCTGCTACAACCCTGACGCTCCGTACTGCAGAAATGGACTATGCTCGCCTGTTCCAAGTGTTGAATGTGCCTTAAAATATGATATAAATAAAATATATCAGTAAATTAGTCTATATCACATTTTATTTCCCGTCTTTTGTTAAAAAATGAGAGTTTAATACCGTACTCCTTAGTACTGAACCACGTTGGGGTCGGCGCCTAGTTTTACCAGATGCGGCTGAATATCGGTATTTACAGAGCTACTGCTAAATAACTTCTGTGACCCCATTACGAGTAGAGACTTTACGACTTTGTAGAGACTTGTCATCTGAAGACCAATTGCGAAACGCGAGACATGTTTTTCATGTTCATTAAACATGTTTTGTTAGTTTAGGAGTCACTCCTATTGCACCATATCTTACCTATTCTTCTATCAGATATGTACATTCTGTAATGATAAGACTTCTGGAGAATATAATTATCACGTACAAAATTTCAATAATAACGTATCATAATTACTGTCCTACTGCTAAGCAAGGGTCTCTTCTCAGAATGAGAAGGTTTAGGCCTTAGTCCACCACGCTGGCCCGGTGCGAATTGGCAGACTACACACACCGTTGAGAACTTTATGGCTCCCTGTCAGGTGTGCAGGTTTCCTCACGATGTTATCCTTCACCATTAACGCAAGTGATAATCATAATATTCTGATCCACGCATGATTCCGAAAAGTCAGAGATGCAGGCCGGGTTTGAACTCAGACCCTCTTGCGTGGAAGGCAAGCGTGAAACCGCTAAGCTATCACTGCTAATAAAGTACCACAGTACAAAAATAAATAAGGCAGGCAAAATATATTTAAAAACAACAGTATCAAACTAGCAAAGACACAGAACAGAAACCATTTAAAAAAATAATAATTATGAAATGAGTTATACCTACCTAGGTAATACAAAAAATCCCAGCGAATTGAATTGAATATAAACATTATTTTAACTTTGCCTCACTCTAGTATTTCTCCTGTATCGTAGTTAAAGTTTAAGAAATCTCTCCAACAATGTTCCCTGATTCCTGACACAATTAAACGTGAGTATGGTCTCACGTTTATATAATCCGATTAAATTTGAGGCCTCACTTCACTGATTAAAATCTGTTCCATGAATCTATGAATTTGCCATGAAGGTCTAAGCGCTTCAGGTTGACGGAACGACTGATCTGCCCTAAAAACTGAAACCTATAAAGATTTTACCTCTATATAACTCGATACTTAAAACAGCAAGAAATGCTTAAACACTCGCTTCAAAGACTAGCTAGCTAGCCTCCCACTTGGCGATGGGGCGACCTGATGGGAACTGCATGAGCAAGTGTGCAAGAGAGCACCCTGTTCCATTTTTTCTGGTACCTAAGCATCAATAGATGTGGACGCGAGAGACTCAATGTGACAAAGTATTGTTGTTCAACGTAATTAGTAGGTACTTTCGTAGGTACTTAATTTAATATTGTTTTCATCAATACTAAATCCTTCCAGTAATTTCCCACTTGAAAACAAGAAATGTTTATTGACTTTTAACAAAAGGAAAACCCTCCTGAGTGTTCGAGATTTCCCTATTTGTTTAATGAAAGCAATTGTTGTAAACACGTTGATAAGTGGCACATATATAAGGTATTGTATGCAACTGATGAATCAAATAGAAAGCAACAATGGCTCGCATCCAAAACGTTCTTATCCTTATTTCGTTGGTATGTTATTTTTTATTTAAAAACATCATGAAGACGAATCTGAATGATTTACAATGAAATCATCGATTCTCAGTTGCTTCTGAGAATTTCGTGATAGTGTCCTATTACATGGGTGGGTGTACAAGAATACACCTCTGCCTAACCCTTCGGAGAATAGCGGCGTGATGGTATTTTATGTATACAATTTATCGTCAATCGACCCAATTTGATACTAACCTTATTCAATTATTAGTATTGTCATAATAAATCTAATAGGTACTTATTTATAATTTCAGTGCGCCTTAACAGTGACACTCGCTCAAGTGTCCCAAGGTAGGCCGCATACCAATCAAGGAGGGGCACCGGTTTCCCAAGCTGGGCCACATGAGAACCGGGGCAGGGTCCGAAGACAGGCCCAAGACTCCGACTACGGCGACATCTCCGAAAGATCGAACACTAATTGGACAACTTGTGACTTCACTATCGTCCCGAAGCTCTCCTGTCATGATTGTTATACAAAGTTGATCTGCAAACAAATCGGTGGGATACTGAAAGCCTGCAATAGTCCATTCAGACCTTACTGCAATAATGGAATATGTTCGGCTGTACCCAGCGCCGGATGTGCCTAAACGACGCTATGAAATTTTCAGCGATGTACTCATGATTTTTTATGCAAAATAAATCTATTTTATAATCAAAATCTCTATATTTTTCCAGCAAATACTGTGAATATTTTATGAGTAATAATTACGGGGAGTCTACAAATACTTCTGCATGATTAAAATAATGTTCTATTTCAAATATTATACTTAATCCTAATACAGATCTAACTTGAATGTACCTATATAATAAAATCCTGAAATCTGAATGAAACCTGTGTAATAGGATTAAATCCGTCCCCTTTATCGCGCACTTAAAGTATTTAATTAAATTCAATTAGCAGTAAGCCTAAATGGAAAAATTAATGTTATATAGCTTTGGAAAACGTTTCGTAATTAACATCATGAGTTATAGAACATCAATAAAAACACTTTCTGATTTAATGAAAAATTCCTTGGCATTTATCGTGGCGTTAATATATTTCAACCCTTGTCAGACCAACGCACCACATTATATATAATTACAATTCAAACACTGACAATGGGTACAGAATTTAGTTCTTCGAGACTAAAAGTAATAATATTATTTTACCATTTATTTTAGGTACAATGTGGGCACAATACATCCTTTAAAAAGACTAAATCTGTTCATTACAACTTCCCAAATTTCTACGAAATAGTTTATTGGTATAAAACCAATTAGTTTAGTATATTTGCGACGACACGGTTGGAGCAGTGGTTAAGCGATTAGCTTTCTGCGCTATGTGTCGCGGGTTCGATCCCCGCACGGAACAAATATTTGTATGATCTACAGATAGTTGTTTCGGGTCTGGTTGTGTGTGTATGTGACATGTACGTTTGTAAACTGTACCCACGACACAGGAGAAATCCAAGTTTGGGGCAAAGTATAAAAAAAAAAAACGTTTCAAATCTGCCACCCCTTTAATGTTAAAGGCCAACCTCTCTACTCGTACGTATAGTATAAAAAGGATGAGCAGCAGGCTTCTCGATGACTGATGAAAACATAGGAACACAAAATAAACTATTTTTGGTATACCCTTTCGGATACGTATTCGGTTTATCCGGCAGCACATTGATGTTGCACACAAACTATAGCTATACAATATCAAATAACGGTATTAAAATACGCCTGTATAAAACTGATACAACTTTGTTCGTAGGAAATAGCGACACACATATAAGTTAGAATACAGTTGCAACTGGAAAACAATAAACTATCCACAGACGGGGAAACGTGGTCTCGAGTACAAATGAGTCAATACTTTTGTAAGTTATGTGAAAATGTCGCAAGAAATAATTACTGCTGTATACAGAGTGAATTTTTCAAGTGGACGTGGATAGCCAAATCCGAAACTAAAAGGAATATAGAAAAAAAAAATACTCAAAGAATTCTCTTTAGTTTGCCGTATGTCATTACTTCCCAGAATTTGATCCTTATTAGCGACCTTATCGGTTGGTGTAATAATACAGTGTATTATTTTGCAGAATCAACGGGTTCGATTCCTGGCTATGAATATTGATTATGGATGTAGTTTTAGTTTTCATCAAAATTGGGCTCGAGACTCCTCTGCGTATTTTTCGCTTTTCCGTATAGTTTCGGATTTGGCCATCCACGCCTACTTGAAAAAATCATCCTGTATATGTAGCTGCAACTGTACCTACATGAGAATTGGTCACAGAACAAAACAAAAGTAATATTTATTAATCTTTTTATACTTTTAGATAATAATAAATTTCGCCCTGAAAAAATATGACGTAAATTTTAAAACTAATGTTACATAGGTATATTTTGTCATAGGAACAGTCAGCGACGAATGCTTTAAAAGATTTTAAAGAGGTGGAATCTTTACCCTACTTTAAATAACTATTAGTACGTAATTCAGTATTATGGAAAAGTGTAACTTTATCGACACAATAGTTACAAAATGTTTATCTAAATTTCAAAATGTTTATTTACTTTGTTACTGAATAATAAACATTATTTTAGTGTAAAAGTATTATCTCCATTGCACTGTCCATAATATTCATCATTAGCCATACAATCATCATCATCATCATCATAGTATACAAATTATCCAATGAATAGTGCACTCACAACAAAACAAAAATTGGTGCCCTTTGCTATATAGAAAAACCGTTGATTTCTAACAGTTTCTTCGCTTAGATCTAACTACTCCGTAACCCACTAAAGTGTAACTGTAAACAGATATTATCTTGTAAACATGTGAACAAGTCCTACTCATATCTTATCATAATTTGTGTACAAATCTTTCACGTTGATCACGCTTGTTTTCTTTAAATCTCATGTCACGACTTCGCGAACAACAATATTTTGCTCTATTCTTACGTATACATTTGTTCCCTTATTGTGCACAAGCGGTGTGACGTTTCTGTATGAAATGAAAGCGGCTTTCATGTCCTCCCAACTATAGTTCTGCGGTGATTGTTTACAGGAAGGCGGCGCTCTCACATTGTTTGCTTTTGGCTTATGTGAAGACGGACGTCAGGGTTGTAAGTCATGATTATTACATATACAAAAGTAAAATAAAGAATTATTTAACCCGTTCAAACATGTTTACTTTAAACAAAATGATTTCAAACAAAACTCGTAATTTTATTTTTCATTACAACTAGACTGCGGGGTCTTTTCTCAGTTTTCAGTACCGATAAATACTACATGAAATAGAATGAACGGTCCATCTTCTTTATGATTGTATTCGACAACCCTATCATCTGAAATGCAACGATTAGCATAATTATTATGTATCAACAGTATATAAGCTAAGCAACTGATCAAATCAATCAACTTCTTCATCAGGAGGAACACGAGGAACTCAGTAAATCCAAAATGGCTATGTCTAAAACGCTTTTATTTTTGTTTGCCATCCTGGTAAGATGAAATTTGTGTACCTTTTAAATTGCATTTACTTCAATTATCCAAATGTAATTATTTATATTTTATTATTAATTTTTATTTTATTGCAGACTCCTTCGACAATAATCTTGGCTCAAGAATCGAGTTCGGCGCCGCCGCCTCCTCCACCTGAAGCTTCAAACCAGACATCGTCAATACCTCCTCCCCACGATAATGGCAGCGAACCACCGATGGCGTCATCTGCACCTGGAATGTTTGATCACTTCCCCTTCAAACCTCCTCAATTTGATTTCAAAAACTTCAACTGGCCCCAATTACCTGGAGCTGAAATCTTTGGAAGTGGCTCTCGTCAGAAAAGATCCCCTGCTACATCTGGCCGCCGTGCAATCAGTTGTAACTACAAATCGGAGGTAAACAGTTATTGATACAAATAGAAAATCATTTTAACCATTAAGTGTCTATGCAGGGTGAATGGTTATTCGATCTATTCCTTGTATGGGGTTATAATAGAGCCAGTTTGCAACAATTTTGACCCCATGAACCCAGAGTCGGATGTAGAAGCCATATTACTATAGTAATAATTATTATTATATTGTAACGTTTATTTTTATTAATATTGTTGATAAATATATTGTAAAATAATCCTGTAAAATATAAATGTAAAAAACAATCCAACCAAGGGTTAGCTTTTAGTGTAATGTCTAAATTCCAGGGAGGCTTCAGATGCACTTCCTGCAAAACAGTGCGCCACTGCTACCGGATGAACAGGGGTGTCGTAGCTACTTGCACCGGCAGCACGCCATACTGCCATAATGGTCAATGCTCTAGGATCAAGGGAGCACTATGCAGGGCAACTACTTCAACATCCACTACAGTTCGCTCCACTACATCTGGCTCAACTACAGCTGGCTCCACTACCGCTGGCTCCACTACAGCTGGCTCCACTACAGCTGGCTCCACTACAGCTGGCTCCACTACAGCTGGCTCCACTACAGCTGGCTCCACTACAGATGGCTCTACTACAGCTGGCTCTACTACAGCTGGCTCCACTACAGCTGGCTCCACTACAGCTGGCTCCACTACAGCTGGCTCCACTACAGCTGGCTCCACAACAGCTGACTCCACTACAGCTGACTCCACTACAGCTGGCTCCACTACAGCTGGCTCCACTACAGCTGGCTCCACTACAGATGGCTCCACTACAGCTGGCTCCACTACAGCTGACTCCACTACAGCTGGATCTACTTCATCTAGCTCCAGTTCCGAGTAGTGAACATACCCGTTAAGCTGGAACAGAGACTTAGAAAGTAAGTAAGATTTTTTACCAATCCCTTGTAAGATTTTTAAGAATTCAACTGCTTGAGCTCATTGGTTCGTATCGACTATATTATTAGCAATAAATCTCAACAATGGAGGCGATAGAACAGGACATTATATAATCAGTAATAACTAGTCTTCTAGCCGATTAATTAAACTATGTATTATTTATACCTATGTAGATAATATTGATATGAAGGTCAGATGAACACTAGAGTACAGTAACTAACTTCAGTTAACTTCTAATTAATGTTTTCGTCTTTCAGCGATCCACGATTTTTGGAATAACGATTCATCATGGAAACGGAAATAACTGTTATTTATTTATCATTACTATCTTACTAATATCCAATAAAATTTTGCGCTTGAATATTTATTCGTTTGCTGTTTGATGCCCCTATACCATTTATAGCAGAAAAGTCTACAGATCTTTAATATACATAAACAATTTTTTCATATACATAAACAATCTTTTTATACCACTAGGGCAGTATAAATTAATATTATTTTAAAGAGATGGTTTAGGATTTCTAATCCCGGAATACCGAGATCTCGGTATTGCTGGATCCCGCGTAATTTTCCAATCCCGCGTGTTGCGGGATTACGGGCGTGGGATCCGCGGGATTTGCGCGACTGGAAAGAAGCGTGCACACGACCTCTCGCTCGACTTATTTTAATCATTTCAAAGTATTTAGTAATTGACTAGTAGCGATCGAGTTTTAATTTATTGTCGTCATATTGTCACCAACCTGTCACTTGTGTCATACTTATATATCACTTACTGACTAATCACAAAATCTACGGAACCGTACCTTTGGCAGATAAGTTTCTAATAAAGTGTAAGCCATCTTAAGGAAAAATCAAACTTTAAACGTAATAAAAATGTAATGGTGGTTCAAAAAATAACCTTACTACAGGAACGGATATTACGAGCACTATAATATTAATAATGGTACTATTGGTATAGATCAGGGGTACCCAATCTTTTTCAGTTCACGGCGCACTAACACGTTTAATATTTTGTCTCGGCGCCCTAGCTAGCTGAAGAAGGGTACAATGGTACCTATTTCGGCTATATTTTAAATAGACACAAAAATTAAAACATCCACAATACATTGATACATTTATTAAGTAAGAAAATATGCAATAAATTACAATGGCAAATTAGTCAATCTCATGTGTTTACGGCGCCCCTCTTTACTCTCTACGACGCATACTTTGGGAACTCCTGGTATAGATATTTAAACCTCTTCATTAAAATATGTTCAGGAAATAAATATTATATTTCATAATTGATCAACCCAAGTTTTAAAATGAAATTACGTGAAACTTTATTCTGTTGATCCATGACTATTCTTTTAAACTGTTTTAGTAGTGTTCTAAGCTAGTATAAACTTCATGTAGGCACTCATATGTTGGCACTCACACAAGTTCACAGCGAATTGCGAGTCTACCGCGTAACTCCAGTAATAATGGAGAATTAACCATTCTGATAATTCATTTAAAGCCTTAAGTTAGGCCACCGTATACATTTTTTTCCTGGTCTTGACGATCACTCTCGGAGGACATCACCATCAGAATTTTGCATGTCATGAAAAAGATTATCCTTTGCCACTAGACTTTCGCAGTGCCACCTCTACTGCTAGCGAGGAAGTGTCCAGTCGATACATACCTCTTGGAGTTGAGAGGAGACTTAGAATAGTTTAAAAATAAAACATCTATATGGCACGGTTTTATTTATTTACAATAACACAATACCAAATTCAATGAGTATCATCAGTAATAATATTCGTTTTAAAAATATTTTGATCGATATCAGATTATCGTAAAAAGTGAAGAATAAAATCTACAAGCTACAGATTTCAAAAATTATTATCATCAAGTGGTCATACATTATTTATTTATTGTCGATTCTTTCCAAAACCTTTCTTTTCCACGTCTAATTATATATTTCAGTAAATATTTAACTATTTAACGCTAAAATATTCAAAACATTGATCCTTTCATTTTAAAGCTTAAGCTTGATAATAAATAACCATCTAAGAAATTTTGAAAATATTTTATATTTTATTTGTCAAACACAGCTTATTTATTCTAAGTCAATAGGAAGAAATGATGATATTATTAAGAAATACAATTTTAAAGACATTGATTTCATCAAATTTTCAGTAAGTATAATTAATGTATTCCTGACATACATTTAAAGATTTTGCTCTCCTTTATTACAACATTCTTACATACTTTTAATACCTCTTTCTTTCCATTCTAATTAATGTTTACTTAAAATATTAAGTATGTTTTCATATATATTGATATAATCTTTAACACAATTTATTATTATACTAGTACATTTAATTATATATTTGCGATTGACATCTTAAATTAATCTACAATTAAAGTTATAAGCACGATTTCTGTATTAAGCTGGCCAAAGTCGTTTTTCGTAAAAATGAGATCCCTTAAAATTACTTAAGTACTATATAATTAAAAACTAATAATCACAACATTTAACATACATGAAATACAAACATATTTATTATATTGATTAAAATTATTGTCTAGTTTCTATCATAAATCCGTGTTCCCTACGTCTTGACAACGACATGATAAAAGAACCAAAGACAACAATATCATGTTTAACCCCATTTCCAAGAACCAATAAACAAAATAGCAATTGTTGTCCAAAGATTAATGTGTTATGATATTTTGTAAAGTCACAATATTATTTGTAACCTAGTCCTTGGAATTGAGTTCAGACACGATTAAAAGAAAGCCCCGTTTAGTCGTATGCACTTCAAAGTTCACTCGCTAGGGTAGCTTGAGCTATAGAGCGTAGCGTCGCCTAGCGGACACTGGCACAGCTACTGGTTCTTACGTCGACTAGGCAGACTGCTGTTGCGGTACACTTTCCTGAGCAATATATTGTCTACAGCTGGAAGCAAAAGGTATCTTTTACCAGACGTGTGGTATGGTACCTTTAACGATCTAAAATAGTAAAACTTGGGGGTTTCTTTAGTGTAAGATTGCCAGCGGTTCTTGGCGAAGGTGTCTGCGTAATTGGTCGGTGGGATTGGTGGCAATGGCAGAGGGCTGGAGTTGGGGAGATCATTGTTCAGCGGTCGGTGGAGGAGCCGACCGGTCGGGTGCGAGTGAGCAGGTACTGGCGGCGGCGGTACGTCGGCGTCGTCTGAATCGACTGTTGAGTCAGCTTCGGCACTAGTGAGATATTCCCTGCCGAAAATCAAACGGCATTACGTTGCGAGATCACATCAGCACAAATAAAAATGTAAAAGTGTTTTCATTCCAACAATGAATTCTGAATGTCAAATTTGATGGGAAATATGGTTTTGCATTAAACCAGTAGACTGCAATTAGCTATGCTGATTAGTTGGAAAGGTTATATAATCGCACCTACGGTCAAGTTATTTTGGACCAAGGGATTAAAAACCCATTAAAAAAAATCCTAATCCAATGTAGAAAAAAAAACTCATCAAAATCTGAATATGCCACGTGCTTTGCATTATTCATAAACCCACAATATAGACCAACTAAAATCTCGGTACAATTGTGTAACTGAACAAATAGTACGAGTGTTACAGTTAATTTTCTAGTGAGTCTGATTCCGGATACACAGTCAACATCCCACCAACGGAAGGCCACGATGCAAGCTTACATTTCCCCGTAAATGTATCACAATAACATTGTTACCGGTAAATGTTATTAAAGCCAGAGTATGTCGTGTTTTAACAAAAAATTACTCTTCTGTACACTTATTTCGTGAAACTGTAACAAACGCGATTATAATTTTTTTAACTCACCTAATTCCGAAATTCTCGTCAGAGGAATGCTTCCTGTAAAACATAATTTGTATTAGAACAAAGTTTTTATTTCTTATTTTAAAACAAATATAATTTCTTGCAAACATCAAATATTCTAACATATATTTTTTATCCCAATCCGACTTTAATTTGTCCATGCCATGTAAGTATACGTTTAACACTAAACATTGAACAGACATGCGACATGAACATAATTTCGTTTTAACTTTTGAATACAGAGCCTCCACGACCTACTCTGAAGCATTCTATAACATTCTGGACGTCACGAATAATTTTAATATTGCTCTAAACATCAATGTACATATAACAAGAATGCACTAACATATACCATGCCGCTATTCTTGTTCATCTACGCGAATTCCTAATATACTAAAGCACCTAACTTTTCTCTGTACTCTACCACACACATCCATGGCTACAAAATTCGAATGTTACGAGACCTGTATAATTCCTGGCTAGGCAATAACAATCTAGCTCTTCCTGATCTACTGTAACGTCCTCCTGAGTACCTAAACGAGGGCAATAAACCTAACCGAGCAAGTGAGCCAATGTGACGCTTTTCAAAATTATCGCGAACTTCATCATAATCTGGAACAAATGTAAATAACACAAAGCGATTACCTTAAGGTCCAAACATAACTCCGTAACTATTTTATATGCGTCTTTTTTCGCACAAATTAATGAAGTGATCAGACGCACTCCAATATATCTTTTTGTTTTATTTTTGAAGGAAGGTTTTCTCAATATTTGATTTATTATACTCACCTACTGAACGCTTCTCTCCATTGTCAATATCATTTTGGTCAATCACTTCATCTCCTTCCATAACATCAGGGAATGAAAGCACATATCTTTTAGTCCTGGTAGTTGGTTCAAAGTAGTTGGGTCTGTACAGTCCGTGAACTGGACTACCGGCTGAAGTCCTCTTGAAGTATGGGTTATCGATCATATCTTTTTGATTGTAATATTCGTAGTACGGTTCAAACGGACTACGCTTGAATACTTGAGACATAGATGGAAACATATCAGGATTAACTGATTGTTGGAAATCATACATTTCGTTTACATCAAATGGGTGATCGATTTCAGAGAGCGGTGCAATTGGGTTTTGATAAAATGGGAAATAGTATTCGTCTTCATTGGCTTCATCCTTTTTGTGTAGCAATCCATTGCGAGCCAAAGCAGCGATATTACGTTTGTCGTTTGATGGGTTGTATTGTCCCCGGCCTACTCGATAACCATCTCTGGCCAGAGCTTGAATGTTCCTCTTCATGGCTGTGTAGCTACGGAGTCGCGCAATGGATGCCATGTTTCTCTTTTCCTGCGATTCATCTTGATTTTGATCCTGTTTGTCTGCTTCGACGTAAGGCGATCTGTATGTAGGAAGTAAGCCATTTTTGGCAAGCGTGGAAATGCCCCGTTTATATGCTTTATTACCAGTGTTTCTCAGATAGCCGTCTCTGGCTAAAGCCGCTATATTTCTTCTGGGAAATGAGGGCCATTGACTGACGGAATCAGCTGGCAAACTCACCACCTAAGAATAATAATTTAATCTCAAAACAATATTTTTACATGATATTACATAAAGTATAATAGATACCTAAAAGCCTTTGATAATGAATATTAGAAGTATGAAAAGATAATAATGTGTGTTAATGAGAAGAAGGGAAGAAGATTCAGAAGAATTAACCGTTATACTTTGAGCACATATCAATGGCTTTTCCGTCCCGTTATGTTAATGCATTTACTTATTTACATCTGTAAATGTTTTCAATATCAGTGTAAGGATATTGAATATCGTATGTATTTTTGTCTGCCTTGTTTCTTCTTTAGGCCAAAATACGCTTTATATTCTGAATCAGGCACCTACTGCACGAAGGAAGGCCCATATAGATAAGCATGTTATTAAATGGGATTATTATTATGTTGGACACGGAAAAATCACAGATCTGCAGAACTCAGTCTGCAGACCTACTTTGTAGCCGCTAAAACATCGTTATCATTTACCTGTTCTATATAAGTGGAGAGTGCCAATGCCAAAACTGCGAACAATAGAAGGCAACCACGATGCCTTCCAATACTCGTCCGTGCGTCAACCATCTGAACACAAAAATTTAAGGGAACATTTTTATTTTAGTTTTATAACAGCTAACGCTGACCTGCCTTAAGATTTCTCCTATATCACTGCAAAAGTTTACAAACATACATCACATACAAAAAGCAATCCTAGAACAACTATCTACAGCTTGAACAACCTACTGCCGTACCAGTGCAGGAGGTGATTCATCGTTATAAAAGCCAAATTCAGCCACTATGTAATCTTGCCATCAAAATATATAATACGTATAACTTTTCTTCCCCGATGTCTCGTGGACATGATCGAGAAAAGATTTGTAAGATTAGAAGAACTATTGAATTAATGTATGATAAATGATAGCGGTCGAACAAGTTATACTAACTTGAGGCAAAGTCACTTACTGTGTCAGGACTCGAATAAAAGGTCGTTAGGGAACGGAACTCGGATAATAGTCTGTCACCGGAATGGATATGAAGTTGGCAGATTCAATTACGTGGAAGTGCGTTGTTGGGGAGCACCTGAGCGTCTGCTACCCGTCTCAGTAAAAAGGTTTATACCCAATAAAACCGCTTTCATTTCACGATTTTCAGTCTATAGTGGGTTTAAAATTTACTTTACAATTTCTATGACTTTGAAGTTTTGTACGCGAATAATAGCAATGTGTGAGCATTGTTAACTGATTTTTCTTTTAGGTTCTTATCCAGTCGAAGAAAACAGACGAAATCTTGGTTTGTTATCTTGTTATTCATTAATTATTAGAATGTTGGTATAATCATTGGTACTTCATGAAAATAGTCTACCAATTAAAGTTGCATAAAGTTATTTCAGGCTTATAGGTAAAAAAATGTATGTTTAAAATGCCGTTTATTCATGATATATAAATTATTATTTTATATGGCCTTAAACAGTACAATACAGTTTTCTCTCAAACACATTGTGAAAATATTTAAATTATCGTTTTATACGAACTTGGACAAAAATTCTAAAAACTTTCAGCACGAATAAACCGATTGAAGGCTAACGGGGAAAAAATATTGACGAGGAAAACAGAACACGGCTCAATTTCACAGAATTAATTACCAACAAGGTAGTGTTATCATTAAACTAAGCACGTGATTCTTTTATTTTATTATTACATATAGAAAATCCTATAATGTAAGAGCACGAACAAAGATAATATTATATGATTTCCCGTGTCGCCCAGGCTTTACGACCACTAATAGGTTTATGACAGTGATAATTAGGTCGAACCTCAATTATATAATATCTCCCACTTCTAATTAGATATACGAGTAGGTATCTCCCGCTTATTCCTTGTACTTTAATAAGGTAAACTGTACGTTTACGGTTGGGATAGAGAAAAACTTTATCATGTATATTAAAATAAAAATAGTCATAATGAATATTAATTAAAGAAACAAACAAAATTACTTCGTATTAAAAAACGCTAAGATATGATACATCATACGAATATTATTTTTCAGCAGATTAAGTAAATTACTTATAAAACTTGTGGGCCAGATCGTAAGAATTATATATAGGCACTAATTTGAAATCAGAATCAAGAAAATTAGAAAATCATGAGTTCAATTAAAAAAAAAGTTGAAATCCCAACTGAGCTTATATATAAACTTGCTCCTTCCAATATAAACTTGTATATTTTTGGTTGAATTCGTATTTTTAATTAGTTCAATAATTAAAGTCATACACATTTTACACGTAATATAAATTATAAATTAAAATTAAACTATCACAACTTCCATCGTTTTGAAAAGGGTTTTTAAAGATCAAGACGAAGTATTTGCAGAGAAAGTCAAACAATATTAGGCTTGTTCACAAAAAGCTTCCGACAAAAAGGAATGAGATCATCTTGAGAGGAAGTGTGCGAACTAGGTATCGACACTGGCTCTTTGAGATAGTTCTCGGATCAGTTAACAAAAGGCTTCGCTCGCCATTTTCTACTTCAGCTTTTGCATTAAAACTTATTGACATTTCCATCCGATACCCTCAATATAAGTTAACGGGAAAATAACGTAGCAAAATTAAAACCTACAAGTCGGGTTTCGGGGTAACGAAAATATTAATTTAAATTTGATTGTGATTGTATTGAGTTTTCAGTTATTCTAAATTGAATCAATTCCAGCTACGGGCCATGAAGGTCAGTACAATGCAAAAAGCTTCGTAGCACTCGTAGCACTCGTAGCACATTTTTATAGCTACGCGGATTTTGTGAGCCTACGGACTACGAAACTACGGTGTGTAAACGATTAATCATGACTACGATGCTACATACCGTACGGTTTTTATATGTATAAAAATGCCTTAAATTAGATGAGCTATAACAGATCTCACGAGCGTGCAATCAGGCTCTCCCAAGCCCAAGTCTACCAGTCGTATATGAGTTGCAAATTCGACGGATTGAATAGAATTTTCCTATTAATTCAAAAATCAAAACTCGGACATCGGTGACCAACAAACAAACAAAATACTATTTATTGTCTATACTTTCCGTCACTTGATGAATTAAAATAAGGCGCGTCATTAAAGTTCCCTTAACGTAAAAATTATTGCGTTATAATCTTAATATAAAAAATAATTATCAACAACGCTGCACTACATTGTGATCAGTGCCGGATGCCTCTTAACTATAAAGTGACTTTTTGTAGAACTTGTGCATTTACCGTATGAAATTCTGTGTTGTTATATTCTTTTAATAAGTTTGGATACGCGGGGCCCCATTTTGCGCGGGGACCGTAGCAATTACTACTCTTGCAACGTTATTAATCCGGCACCGATTGTGATGCATACTGAAGAATAGCGATTTAGGGGTGATACGAACTATTCTCTGTAGTGTAGCTACGGAACTAGTAGGCAACCGAATTATAAATTGTTTTATGCTATTTATTTTATTTAATCTATCAACCAATTCAACCTATCCAATGGGGGACATAGCCCTCAATTGAAAGTCCCATATTTAAACGTCCTTGTTATTTAATTGAAAAACGTTGCCTAAAAAATTATGAAATATTTTATATTCACTAACCCAATATTTGATAACATTTAACATTAGTATCGTAGAAACTTTTACTTAATAATTTGAGATAATGAATCCTTTTTGAAGTTTTCAAATCGTTTCTTTTGTTGTAGAAAACGATAATGCTCTACACATACACATCATTATTTTAGATGTGTTCGAAAAGGCAATAAGTAATGCCTTTTAAATATTCAATTATATCACATCTCGATCCCACTGATTATAATATCAATAAAACCTTCGTACTTAAAAAACGATTGCAAAGTTTAATGAGAAATGTTACGCATAGAAAATATATTTTCGTTAATAAACTTTATCCCGCGAATAATTCGGACCTTTTAAAACAAAAGATAGGAGTGCTAAACGATTTATATTCATATACTTACGTTTGACGACTTGTTTCCCAGCCACAGTCCACTTTTTAAACTTTATAGCAACTTGAAACTCGACACGTTTCAGTTAAAATAATCGTCAACTGGAAGTTCTTGGCGGGAATGGTTGTTGGACGGCAATTACTGAGCTTTTATAGAAAACTACATGGTTCGCGCATGCGTACCTATTACACGAGGGAGGAGCTTAAACCGATACAGTATGCTACATGCACTTTAATTAATAAGCTTTAAGGTCATAGGTTATAATGAGACGTCCATATAGTGGAAAATGTCGTAGATATCCATCTACCAGAAGGTCACTCAAACTCTAGCAAAAGCAGGAGACAACTCAATTGTTATAGCTGAATAATAAGTTATCATGTCATTAATCGACAAATGCAGAATGAAAACATTTTTAATGTCGCTTTGACGTAGTGTTTTCAATTGTCTTTGTAAATGTATCGTGATTTATTCATCACCATGATCAAACGGTAAAGGAAAGCATCATAAAAAAACAATAGACGGCACGGTTTGCGCAGTGGTTCACAGATCGACTGCTGCGCTACATGTCGCGGTTTCGATTCATGCACGGAACAAATATTTGTATGATCACTCTACAGATAATTGCTTCGGGTCTGGGTCTTTGTGTATGTGAATATATATTATGTGTTTGTAAACGCACCCACGATACAGGAATTATACCAAGAGCGGGTCTTTTTAAAAAAGGGTCTTTTAAAAAAAATATATAAATAATAATATAGACGTTCGTAAAATCATCTCGTAGACTGCAGCCCAGATTCTAGGTAGCTAATTTTTAAACAATAAAGGCTACTCCTCTTTAAGCAGTATTTTGACGAGCTTTTATTTTACTTGCACTTAATGTAAGTAATTCTGTTAAATTTAGTATTCCATTTCCTTTTGAGCTAAAATATATACGTAAAAAATATAGGTATTGCTCCGTACCTGCAACTTATTATACAAAACCATACCTATATTTTTTACCTATGAGGACCTGATGATGAAAAAGAAGAGAGTGATTGGGTCTTAGCAATAGATACAATAGAAAAGTAACGCGGAGTGAAGGAAAATTTTATAACCGATTTTCTTATTTTTAGTTCATTCCAATAAAACCTTGTTACTAAAATTACTTTAAAATATCTTTTATTTTTAACCATAATATTAATCATTGGGATATCACAGATTCTTGGATATTTTTATATTCATAAATTAAATACTTTAGGTACAAAATATTAAAAAGAGTGAACCGAGAAAATCCTACGCCGCGCCGATCGATAACTTTGAATTCATAGGTATACGGTAATAACAAAACGAAACACATATATCTATCTTTAAGATAGTACTTAAGAAATATGTGTAATATGTAAGCAAAAGGTTAGCCTTAAGTACATGTTTAGCATGCCTGAGCAAGGAATACGTAAAATATTGAAAATATTCTACAGGATAAATTGAATTCTGATCACAGTTTGTCGAGTTAAATGGAATGTTACTTTGACGTTGTGTTTTTGTAAAAAATGTGTAAACCCTAGTTAACTCCGGAAAGTACCATAATTTTGTAAACTTCACATCACGCCTGTATTTCCCAAAGGGTTAGGCAGAGGTACCATTGTACACCCACATTTCGCCGATGCCGTTATTGAGTAGGTACCATGTAATAGGAGGCGAGCCTATTACAGTACCGGGCACAATTCCAGACTCCGTACTGCTGCAGATAATTTCCATACAAAAAACCTAATAAAACCATGCTCGACCTAGGAATGGAACCCAGGACCTCATGCTCAGCAGACCACTAGACCAATGACGCAGGCAAAGATTTTAATATAAGCACATTTTTTTTTTGCGTTTGAACGCATGGCTATCAAGAATAAATAACCACTATCTCACCTGATGGTAAGCGATGATGTGGTCGAAGATGTAGCACGCTTGCCAAGAAGTAACCTATTCACTCTTGACTTAAAGAGTCCCAGGTTGTAGCTAAACCGACCGCATATCCCTAGTTACCGCGCTGGTAGTACATCGTATGTACCAGCGTGGTAACTCTGGATATGACTACATAGAGCCAGTTCGAGTGGTCTGGTTATAATACCTGCACTAGTCCCGTAATTATCACCGGGATAATTAAGTTCAATGGTTAGGCTGCCTACCTCTACACAGGCATGATAGATATTAATAACATCACGCTTGTTATCCCTGAAGAAATTGAAATTTCAACGCCAAAGGCAATAAATACCTATGTGTAAAAAGTAGCCTAATCTATTTCTTTGAGAACGCAAGAACAGGGGTATCCTTTCGATTCCCATGTTGTAGTCACGTGTATTTCTTCTTGAAAAAACTAAAAAGTTATTTCCAAAACTCTTTCCAAATCTTTACCCAAAATAACTTAATAAAAGAATATTAATTTGATACTCGATAAATCAAACAAGCTTCAACAATTTCAAAACTGATGAAGAAATGTTTGTTATTTTGTTATTCAAAGGTTCTTTAATCGCGCAAATATCTACTTCCTTATTTTGTTGAACTATTTGGAAATCATCGTCGCTACGTAATTTCCGAAAAGTTCAACAAAACACAAAACTTTTCAGCCGAAAATATTTTTGTGGCTTCCTTCAGTAGTGAAGCCACAAAAAACATTTTCACTTGCAAAAGCATTGGAACTGGGTACCATAACCTCTGGTCTCGCGCATGTCAACTGCTTACCAACCTACGCAATATTTTAATGTTGACTGAAATAATATTATTTAAAGTAAATGCGCTGAAGTTCACTGACGCGATGATTTAGTAATGAATAATTTAGAGTTTGTAGCCTGAGACTCAGTCCTATGTCTACAGAATAAATAAATATAAATGTTACCTAGTAATGTTTTTCTATGGTTACAAACCGCCATCTAATTCTATTAAAAGAAAAAAAAATTATATAGATTTAAAGTATGTTATATAGAAAAAATTAGGTCATATTTGACGACGTGTAATAAATCAAGAAACAAGATACTTTAAGTCGCCAACTTACTACTGCTAACTACTGACGCGTCCGAAGCATTCCCAGAGCGAGGCGCTCCGATACAAATCACACCATGATTGGGCGCTGAGGGACCGAAGATCATATCCCCTTACTGTCCCTATGATTTAAATGATCCTCAAGTATATTTGTAAATATATGTATAAAGCGTGGATACTCATCGTCGCTCAGCAGTGAAAATCAAATAAGCTTAAAACAAAATTTTAAAGGAGGAAGAGAAAAATGACTCCTGAAAAGGAAATATATGGAAGACGATCATGATAGCTTTTGATTTTTAGGACTAGACGAAGATAAACTACAGTTTTTCAGACTATAATATCTGGCCGAATGAATATCTATAGTTCTCATTACAAATCATAGATCATAGATGGTGCTAGGAGTATCTAAATTAAAAGTTGTTGATATCGACTGTGAACTGGCAACATGTCCTATGTCGATGTTATGAGAATTTTACTTGGTTATACCATTCTAAACTATTTCATACCCGGCAGCGCTGCAAAAAGCATAGTTTATTTTAATCAAAATTAGACGCCAAAATCGAATTCATTCAATTTGTACTAACATCGACCACGTTTTATGCACAACGCGGTCGATAGTTTCTTCTTAATCCTGTAATGTTGTCAAAAATGAGATAGCACCAGTTGCCAGTTCACAGTCGATATAATACGTACCTAAACGAGTTTAACCATCTAAGGAACAAATAACTTTACGAGGTTTTCACTGCTGGGTGACGTTATGCTTAAATTGAATATGCCTCGAAAGACAGGAAGGCTTGAAGAGGTATAATAATTGAGATACACCATCATATTGGACTAAACTGCCTCAATGGTCTAGTGGTCGTAGGTCTACTGCAACCTTGATAACACTTGTGCTTCTTAATAAATTTCTGTTCGTCGTTTCGGAAGATACAGTGATTAAATAATGTCAATGTTCTCATAGGGTTAGGTACACTTGTCACGAATAATAAACAAAAATATATATTGAAATAGTTTTATTTAAATTATTAACAAGTAAACTAAGCTAACCTCATACCGCATTAATTTTTTCGCCTCTTCGTGGTTCTATAATTTCGGATGTGTCACTTTTATTTGGTGCTTTAGTTGATGTCATATTTTCGCCAATAACTTTATTGGATCGTTTAACTCAGTGGTGACTGAATTCGCAACGGTTTCTCCTAGGATAGGTTCATGAAT
Source organism: Shargacucullia verbasci (assembly GCA_947562105.1). Lineage (NCBI taxonomy): Eukaryota > Metazoa > Arthropoda > Insecta > Lepidoptera > Noctuidae > Shargacucullia > Shargacucullia verbasci. The sequence goes on from OX387296.1 coordinate 6,845,402, forward strand.
TTCAGGGAGACCACCAACTTGATCTATCGAATCATAAGATACAGTTGAAGTCTTGTTATCCTTATGACCGGACAGCGTCACCGTACTGTGGGTTACCGTATGACCATCTACAGGTTCCTCAACACATCCATCAGTTTTAAACCTCGAACAGTAGCCATTGCGGCAGAATGGGAAGAGTCCAGCGCACTGCACTAGAAGCGCGAAGTTGCCGGGATAGCAGTGGAGTGCCTTATTGCAACTAAGGCATTTATATCCTGGCTGTAAACAATGGAATCAAGTTATACAGAATACGTAGTGACACACAAATATTATAGAGCGAATGCCGCTACCTCAGTTATTCACGCCATCGTTTCGCGCTTTTGTGTGATATTCGTACAGATAATATTCATCCGTATAAGTAATCATATAGTGTAAAACATAAAAGGTCCGAAAATTGAACCCTGTGGTACACCACTTATAAGCAAAGACATTGATGATGTTATTCGTATAAATAGAACAACGCAGCTCATGAAAAGGTCAACAATAAATCAAGCCGTTCATTTATGCAGAATTCAGTAATTTACGGACGAGTGAATTGTTTTTTAGTAATGCAATGGGAAGCATAGGAAGTATCTCGAAAAAGAGATTCAGTCAAAAATGTATAATGTTTTTACCTCATTTCTATAACTACACACCCAAGGGCTGTAATGTGCTCTGCTAAGCGCGCTAGCGTAAACATCAAAATGCGTGTGATTATCAGGTTCAAAAAAAGGCTGTGGTCCTGAAATATAATTGGAACATTTATGTAATTATGAAGCCAGTTATAAGTATTACGGGTAAAAATAAAATACAGTTGAAAATGAAAATGATAGAACTTTAAATATTTTTTTATAATAATACTTCAAACTTACCAACTTCAGTTCTCGCTTGGATGAAAACTAGGTTTAGCTGAAAGATAGAACAAATCAGTAGAAATAAACGTACTGTACATATTTCAATTCAAAGTGACACAGTAAAAGGTATCTACCAAAACAATTAAAATAACGGTCAAAATCATCTTCAGGTACAGCTCCAATGAACGTTTGTCGCGAAGTCCGAAGCAAGTAGTTTGTACATAAAATTGATCGTGCTTATATACTGTGGAATTAATCATGTAAATGTTATTACCTTATGCACGCCTAAGATATTTGCGTTTAACACACAATAATTATTATGAAAAAGACTAAACAATTATAGTTGAGTCGGACATTGTTGCGAATTTTCGCTGAAAATGTTGGACACATCTTTTTACTAAATTAGATGTTCGTGAACTTTTTGAATGAATCTCTTGACTTCTATTTCGCCTCGTGGATACAGTTTACAAAAAAAAGGACCTGTCTTGTAAGCCCTACTCTAATATTTGATTTTTGCAAGAATTGAACCAGCATCCCCATGTGCAGAAGAAAGCCAATTACTTAGCCACTGTGCCATCATAATATAATTCAAATATGCAAATAAATATTTGAGAAGTATCGCGTGCGCTAAGATTGAGGGTGTCGACCGACTAAACGTTAACGGAGAAAAAACTACACGCACTAGTCATTTGCAAAGTCATTACTTTCCTAACGTTACACTTCACTAATTATGGAATAAAAAATCTGAATAATCAGAAAACAATTAGTATGTAAATGTGAATATGTTAATCTCTCACGCTGCGTCGTTTGCAGGGAGAGGTGCGCCATATTTTCTAGTTTCGTAGCAAAAGGTTGAAGTCCACTAACAAAATTAAAAAGGAAACTATATAAAATTCTATTCTATAAGATCTATTTATTGTGTTTTAACAACAAAATACAGGTTATCCTTATTTCTAACATAACATATTATAAAAATCTTATTTAAAATGTTGATTAACAAAATAAAATTGGACGGATATAATATGCACCAGTACATTATTATATACAATTTTTAATTACAAGCTCGTTTCTAATTGTGACTTCAAACTGTTCAGTTTGCTTTCCACATAGTCCAAATCATGAATTCTCTCTAAAGTGTCGACATTGGAAGGTTGAGTCATGTTGGCTGCACTGTCTTCAAGAGGCATCTCAACAATGCTGGCATTCACAGGTATATTCCAAATGTGTTTAGATACTGTAGTGTTCTGATTGTTTATGTTGATTCTTAGCACATTTTTCGTGTCCTTGCTATTTATACTTGTATCTTTGCCATTCCCAACTTGAGTTGGATTGGGTTGAGTTAACTTCGTGATAGACATTATATTTGTCATGTCGTTCATTTGATTCAGAATATCTGTAAAAAAATCTTTCGATATAAAATTTGGTATAAAACACTACAGCGTACATAGAAAAAAATCTAAGTAGGGCCGACGCATCCTGCTAGAGAATTATTCCCGTTATAAACTTAGCTGAATGGCAAGTATTCCTAGTTGCTAAGGGTACCAAAATCACATCCCAATATATTGATTAAGCCACTATTATAATTGCGATATTAACTCGGTCTGAAATACTGAACCAATCGTAATGAAACTTTACACAGTGGTAGCCTGGGATCAGGAGGACATAGGTTTATTTGAAAATTTTTGCAGCAAAAGAAAATACATGCAAACGAAATCGCGGGCAACAGCTGGTTGTATATAAATTTTAGAAAAACGAAGTCTACATGAATTATTATTCATTCAAAAATATATGAGTGTTACCTGTAATTTGTAAATTTGTACTTTCATCCATCAGACTTTCTTTATCGTAAGTCGCATTGCTATCGATTTCGACATCCACATCTGTTCGCACAGGTATCTTGCACTGTCTATTCAAAACGGCTTTTCTCAAAGATGGTCGATTCCTTATCGGCGAAAAATTATAAAGTACCGAGAATGATGAATCCCTCACTTTGTCGAATTGCTTATTTACGAACACCGTTCCGTTAACAGCTGGATTTTTGTCGTGACTTTCCGAAGCGCTAAATAATTGGTCCAGTTGAACGGAAAAACTGAGTTCGCTGCACATCTTTGTCTTTAGACGCTTCGTTAACTTTGATAATTGAAAGTTTCTCGTTGACGAACGTACATTAGTTCTTGTAAACACGCTTCTAGACATGTTGTTGACCTTCCTCGGCGATTGTACGTAAGTGTCGGTGTTTTTCAACACAGTGTGAGTTGCATTCTTGTAAACCCTTTGAGGTTCGTCCTCACCTTCGCAGCCGAGCCACTGGTCGTCATTATCCTTAGGATGGTGTAAGCTGTGAATTCTCGTGACCAATGTATACATCAGTTTAAGCCGCTTGAATAGTTGATCTAGGGATACTTCTTTATTATTCTTCGGCATTTTGACGTTGTACACGAATTCGTCATTAGAGGACAGAAGATTGCTCACTATTTTGCATTCCTTTTGCACTGAAAAATTTAATACAATTTAAAATTAAAAAATCTGCATCATACAATCAGTATAACACTTAACACATTCTTAATTGTTCTACAGCAGAAACAATATGTTCCTTTGACATTTGGTAGCAAAAGTGGGGTTTACTATACAGAATAGGCCCCTCTTTTGGTATCGTAAAAAATTACTAAAGGAAGTCAAGAAGATGGTCACCATCGTCTTCCTATATTGTAACATTGGACCTGTGCCCCTGAGCCTGTAAGCGTACTACTATAATATGTGTCGAATAAATCCAACTGGGGTGGTCAAAAAAGGTAAATGTGATGAAAAGGTGTTGGAAATTCAAGTACAAGTGAAGAGATAAGGTTGTATTACTTTAATAAATTTAATTTTGTTCTTTCTTTTCTTAAAAATGTTGCTCTCCACTAATATTTCTTCTGTATCATAGATACAGCTTACACATAAATCTCACATGCACACACACACATCCCTAAGATAACCTAGCTGATATTAATACTTATGTAACATTATTATCACCTTTATCCAAATCAGCCAACAAAAGTAACAGCTTGTCATGATGCCCTAAAGCATCTGGCTCATACTTGTCATACACATGGAAGAAGTCATACACCATACATCCCATGTTAATGACTGCACACACATTCTCATTATTGTATCTATTTTCTTCCAACATTTCAAGAAGCTTCTGGTGCATCATTTGTTTTGTTTTCTGAAATAAATTTGCATACATAAGTTTTTATGAAGTTCAATTTCAATGAAATATAGAATGTACAACTAAGAGTTGGGCTCATTTGCATGGATCCCAGGGTGAATTATTGTCAGGCCAAGTGATGGTGGGTTACTGTTGCAAAATTTAGATTAGATGCAGGTTGATGATGTTATGAACAATGATGGGATAAAATGTAGATTTTACTTATATAGATAACGAAATATTATGTTTAAAAAATTTTAATATTTAAATTCCTTGTATTACTACCTCAGCAAAAGCAGTTGGGTCTATAATCAAGAACACACTGTCTCGAATATCCTGAACTTCATGAGTCCAAGAGTTAATTAGCAATGTAGCATGGTGGCTTTCTGGAGACATCATTAATGCTGGAACTAAATGAGGATCCAGGGCTTCCAAACTGGCCAAACCACTGCGAAGTGATAAGATCCCTAGAAATATATAGAACATTATGGAAAACCAGAAGTGGTGAGTTCAAATTCTGACAGATTCAATAATTTCTTAAGCTATCATTCTAATATTTCTAAGTACTATGTAGACAGCTAAGTAGATTCCATATCAAGTTCTACTGTCCTTATCCATGTGTCTATACTTACTATTTTTGTCTGAAGAGCAAGATACAGCAAAATTTCCAATCTGCAGCAATCTCTCATTATACAAATCAAATTCCTTCACAAATGAGCAATTCTCTGTCACTTCATCTTCACTTTTAACCAGACATGAGCAAGTGCCTTTAGTGTCATTATTGAAATGGTCTTTTAGTATAGCTATAGGAGACTTTTTATAACTGAAACAGTGTCCTACTAATGCTAGGAGGGCAGTATTTGTGTTTGTCTCTAATGCATATAGGACATCCTTTAATACATCAATGAGAACATTGACATTAGAAGGCATGATAGGCAGCTTCAATGTTTCTGGTGAAGCTTTCACAGCAGAACTTAAGTCACCTTCTAGTAATTCACTCAACAATGCTTTTGTTTCTCTTAAAACCTGGAAACAAAAAAAATCATGTATGTTTAATGAGGAGTTTATTTGCCTTACAATATACAAATATTACTTATAACTGCTTCATTGATGTAGTGGTCGCAAGCAAAATGTGCTGAGAATTAAATACTGGGTCAGGCAATGTGGCAACAATAGTCTGGAGTTTGGAATTGTACCTTGAAGATGGCAACAGGCTTGCCCCAAAAGGGTATAGGGTATAGGGGCAAGCCTTTTGCTGCTGATACAGTAATACACCTCTACCTAATTCTTTGAGGAAAACAGGTATGATGCTGTGTTATGTCATCTGAAAGTGTTTATTTCAAAATACATACCACTTGGCAGCGTGCCTTAACAATATGTTGATCATCAGCTAAGCAATACCTGCACAAAGTCATTGCTGATAGCAAAAGTTCATCAATTGACACATGGAGCTCACTCACACATTCAACCATCTGAAAATGCAATATTTATGTTAACTAATTTCAATGGTTTTTGTTTTGAAAGGTTATGGAGTCTGTCTGTCACTCATCCAGTAGAACTCAACTGCTGAATTATTATGTCAGTTGTGGAGACTAATTTTATATTATTATTATTTATTACTAGCCCATGTTGTCCCATTGCTGGGCAAAGGCCTTTCCTTCATTCACCAGTTCAAACATTTTTAATAATTTACCATTTATTTGTCTTTCACTTATTTGGTAAATTATGATAAATTATTACACAGACTATTTTTGGACAATAATTCTTTATATATTGTATTGTTTTGATAAGTATCTAAATTTTCAAAATCAAATTAACAACTGTATTCAATCTGAACAATACAAAATAGGCATTACACAAAGCACATTAATATTATACAAATATAACAATATATTATGTTAACTTACATCATCTTTCCACTGTGCCAATAATTTATCTGACTCTTTGTGATCCGTTTTATATATGGCATCAGCGAGTTTACCAAGGACTTCAAATGTGTGGTCAATCCAGTTAACAAAATACATAGTACTCATGTTAAGAGAATCATTAGCACTTTCATTTAGATCTGAAGATTCTGAGGTTTTCTCCAAATAATTCTCAATAGAAATTAATTTGTTGATACACCATGATAATCTCTCTAGGGTGTAATGCCGACTATCCTGAAATATTACAATACAACAAGATGAGTAAAAGGATTTATGTAAACATGAATGGTATTAACATTGCATGGGAAATATTTGATTAATTACATATGTTACCTGTAAAGGGGTTTGGTACTGAACTTCCAGTTTGAAGACATCAAATAAATTAATTAAACATTTATTTATTTGACTGGAACATAATGTGTAAACATCCCGAATACTGGATATGTTTTCGCCGTTGCGATTACAGGAACACAGTTTATGTCGTAAGCGAAGAATTAAAGGTTGAATGTTGTCCAGTAACAGGCTCTGTTGATGCGTAAATTAGAATAAATATATAATAAACCATGTAGATAAGACAAATGTAGGGTGCAGTGGGAAAGTTTATCAAATACATTTGAAACTTTCAAAACTTATTTACCAGTACATGTTTTGTGGCCGCACGAGGATCTTGAGGTATTAAACCAAAATCTTCATAGTTTTCTTCCATATTATATCTCAAAAACATACACTTGGAAAAATTTGGAAACCTTTTTTTCTATCTAAATTGACGATGATCCGTTGTAAATAATTGTTCTAATTATTGAACTTTGAATTTGATGTGATAAAAACAAAACGTCAAATTCAATTCTTCTGTAACTGTCAATCGATTCAATCCAGGGGCCAGGCACAGTTTTCAATAATCCTTTCTGACCGGACATTTTGAGTGAAGCTAAGCAAGTAATGCGTCATATTATTCAAGAAACCGGAGTAGAACTCCCGAATGCCAATTCTGTATAGTTGTTGAGAAAAATAAATTGAAAGTTTGTCAACTTTAGATACCTATTTAGAAAAACCAAAAACTATTTTTTTCTTCCGATAAGTAAAATAATATCTTTAAATTTCAAAGCATCGTGTTACGAAATCTCTAAAACAGTATTTATTAAGCTTTACCGCATTTCCGAAACACGGACCTAACATGAGTAAATGTAATATTACATTCAAATCGTTTTAATTTTTTTCTCATCTATGCCGCATTTGTAGCATCCAGAAATAGTTTAATAATATAATGTAATGTATATTTTATTAGTAAAAAAAATCTGCTTCTAATTCTGTGGAGTATCTAAGATAATCTATTCTAAAGTTTTAAAATTAAAAATCCTGTGATTTTGTTAAAGGCAACACACACGCGTAACGGATATACATATAAATATATACATACATATATAATAAATACATGATTGTATCAAAAGCCCAAAAATATTTTTAGCTGTTAGTCCATTATTATCATTATTGCCGCCAGTAAGGTATTAAAATTTTAATTTATTAATTTTAATTTTAATTTTTATTGCCCCTATCGACCTCTACAATTCGGTACCCTAGTTCACAATCATATTATTTACAATTTTTTTTCTCAATTAAATTGTTACTTTATGATTTTTGCACTATCGTCCGGACAGAGGCAGTGGTCGTCCGAGGAGGATATAGATATAGATCTTCGCTCAGATCTTCGTCTTTTTCTCTTTCCTTCAATTTTTCCTTCTAAAATTGTCTTGAGGAAGTGATCGTGTCGAATTAAGTGGCCAATATCATTTGTCTCCGTATCTATGGTTTTCAACAATTGTCTTTACTTCTTCATTCGTTTTCTTTCTGTCCAACGTCCATGTCCTACGGCCAAGCTACATATTTTGACTAAGGTTTAGAGTTTGTGAAGTTAGGGCTTGTAGAGTTAGAGCTTGAAGAGTTAGAAGCTTGAATCTACATGAGTTCTGATAACTTTTTGACAGTGCGAGCCATCGAGACCATATGGCTCGCACTGTCAAAAAGTAACATTTTACATGAAAATATTTTTGGTGGGATTTCACTTCTATTTGTTAGTTGCTTATGACAATATTTTTTAAACACACTTACTGAGGCAACAAAAAATAAATCAAAAGTAGGAAACTAACAAATTTGGGCCTTACAATTTTTTTTGAGGTCGGTGCCAGCATCAGCTTGGGCGATAAAAGTTCCAAGTTTTAGAATTTTTTGTCGTTTGTGCACTAATACTAGTTTACATACCAAATTTCAGGTTTCTAGGACTTCAAGAAGTACCCAAAAATCCGAAATCGGGGATTTTTAGATACCAATAAAATATAAGGTATAAGAGTTATGCAACTGAAACTTTACTGACGGAAGAAATATGTTTAATAAGTCCACTATTGACACCATAACCCGAGAATTTTGTTTATCTGGTATAATCCAAACCCAAGGTATGAGGGTTAAAAAACGACGAAGCGCTTCGAGGAAAGATAGGCAGTGCACTTGCGCTTCGCTTGGCTCGTATTGGCGGGGGCACTGCCGTACCCCCAGATTATATGTCAAATATATAAGACTAGCTTCCGCTCGCGGCTTTGCCCGCGTGGCTTACGAACCCATACATTTTTCCGGGGTAAAAAGTAGCCTATATGCTATTCCAGACTATAATCTATCTTTGTGCCAAAGGTGGCAAATCGCATACATCATTATTTAATCGACAAGACAACAAACCAATACCAATATCCAGTAGGTATTTTTGGTAAGTAAGCTTTTAAAGGTTACTACCTACTCTGTCTAAAAACTCTGTGCACGCCGCTGTTCATAGAGTTATGATAAAGATATCCAATACAAATAGCCCTGCGGTCAGTTTAACCCAAATATAAAAATACTGGTAAATGGGTCTTTTTTTACTTATTCCGAATGTGTAAATAACTCAATTACGGAAATATTTTAGATACGTCTTTTTCTCTTATGGCGGCAGCATTGCTGTACCAATTATAGTAAATAATTTCATGAGTTGTTTTAATTTTTAATTGTTTTGGGAAATTCAACGGCTATAGGGCTACACGCAATAACTGGTAAGCGTATTGATTATTATGGAGTGGCAATTTTTCATGATTTACCTCGACGCATCATACAGTGCCTATTTGCCATCTATCGTCTGATCGTGTCAAAGATCTCTATAGATATTCGTCAAGAAATTCTGTGGAATTGGATACGTGGTGGTAGGTAACATCCTTAATTTTGACAGATGTCATGTCAAAGAACGAACGCCACCATTGTTATTTCGATTCCGGAATAAATCAAGAAAATATTGTACATAAAAGGATTTAGAAAGTACGTAACAATGAGTGAATTAGTATGGGGAATTAAAAACGGCGACATTGACCAAGTAAAAGATATAGTAGAAAACAAGGTAAGCGAATCACTGGCTACAAATATGTTACTTTTCAATGTGAATTTTCAATTGTTGGCAAGAGAAAGCGATGATTCTTACAAATGAAACTGTTTGGCCCAAAATTATGTTAATATACCAAGCTGCTCACCGTATTCTTCTCGAAAAACTATTATGTCCTGCATAATTAATAAACCGCTCAAACATCAATGTAATTATATTACTGTCAAGGCGAGAACTTGTACATTAGAAGATAATTACATATCATTGGTAATTACAATATACTGTAGCACTACCTCTAATTTTGTATTGAACCTTAAAACAATACAAAGTAATGTACACAGGAAAAATACAAGGAAAATGTATTTTATATTTTAGAAAATTGATGTCAATGCCCTTATTGACGGACGAGTACCTCTTCACTATGCTGCTGATTATGGACAAACAGCTGTTCTGAACTATTTACTGGATAAGGGTGCAGATCCGAATGTAAGTTGTCTCATTACAGTAAATTATGATGTAGGTACATAAAAGTATTATTTGTCTTTTCATTTGAACATTTCAGATGTTGGACAAACATGGCATCTCTGTACTGTTAGCAGCTATCTGGGAAGGTCATACTGACTGTGTTAAGACATTACTCAAAAATGTAAGTATCACTGACAACAGTGAATAGCACTTTTTTTGCAAGATTACTAAGCATGACTTGTAATTTCACAGTAACAGCAATAACTTATCATGTAGTAAAATGAGAAATCAAGTACTGTAATGTCCATTACATTCAGACATTGTTTGATGTTGACTTTGCTTCTAGGTAATGCAGAACATAGAAAGAAAGCATGCGCTATACTGTCATAATGTTCCTTTGTTTGAGATAGTTGTAAGAGAATCTATCATAAGCAAACAAATTCCATTTTACCTTTCAGGGTGCATCTAAAAATGGAAATACCCCAGATGGAACACCATACATTGAAGCTGCTGAAAAGGAAGAAATCAAAGAACTCCTCACATAGAATGAAATCTGTTGTATCAGAATTGTAATAAGCAATGAAATCGCTCATATTTATGTTTTGATGCTAAGGTAAAATCACTAAGATCAAACAATAAATTAATCCATTATAAAATATTTTTACATGCATTTATTTATATTGTAATGAATTATTTTTATACGCTCAACATATTGAATAATAAAATATGTATTTAATTATGCGTCCATTTAGTAGTGTGTGTATCTATTAACGGCCTGTCCCCTCTTAAAGGGGTAAACTACTGCAATCAGCTGTAATGTGATGTTAGCTCATCCTGCCAGTGCTTGCATGAGATTTGTAAGAAGTAAATTTATAATCTATCCCCATAATCTAAATTTAGTAAATAAATTATTTAATGTTAAGGTATAATTCCAACAAGTAAGATGTAATTTTTATCGCTAAATAATAAACTGATATAAATAATCAATTTTATTTTTATTTCATAACAACTGGTTGAAACAAAAATACATGACACATATCACTTATTTCATACTAGAAAAATGGGAATTATAATTACTAAACAACCCATGATTTAATCATTACAACACTCCTTAACATAGAAGCGCTGCCTAAACAATTGTTTGAAAGAAATTATGAATGAGTTCACAAAAACTATAATTGAACATTACAGCAGGAGCACTAACAATTTTTAAAGTATCATCCTGTGCTCTCCTATCACTATACTAAGGCATCATTAGCATCTACATTACTATTAGGATTTACATGAACATCCAAAATAACCAGATCACAAGCAGCAAAAAAGGCTTATCAAAATTCAAAATAGATCAGCAAATAATGTTTTTCCAGTTAGCTAAAATACATTTCTTATCACCTGCTCAAAAAAACATGGTTGAGCTTCATAAATACGATTATTATAATATATAATTTAAATCTTATAAGAGTAGTAGTAATCACAAAACATAAAATCTTTTCTTTGGGTAACTAACTAATACCTACATTATTAGATTATAAATCCCCACTGCCTGGATATTTCTTATACTTGTTATTCTTTGAAGGTGGACAATAACAGGCATTTTTCTGTGCATCCAAATATGACTTGCAGCCAAGTGTTAATGTGCCAGTAAATAATAGTTTTGCTGCAGCTTTGCAACCTGGAACATGATTATAATAATAGATTTTTAACTCTTCAATTAAAGCAGTCTAAAAATGCTGGTGTCTTGATATGAAATATCAGACACTGTACAGCTTAACAGATTAATTATTTTAAATTACATAAATTAAAATCTGTGCAGTTATGCAGCTATTTGTCACATCTGCAGTACCAACCTTTTGTAATTGTGTCTGCAGCTACATTTAGTGACTTATATGAATCACAGTAATTGTAGAGGCATCTTTTGAAGTCCAAGTCACATGTTTCTTTTCCACTGTTACAAGTATCATAGCAAATATCATGAGAATCGCAACATTTCGTCATTTCCTCAAGAGGCAAATATTCTGATGCAATTTCAAAGCCAAGTGAGCCACAACCATCAGATGTTGGGACATGATTTCTATTGCGGACTGGTTTAGACCCTGAAATTAAAATAAATATGGTGTAGGTTTTTAATTAATCAATGAAACTGAATAGTACTTATCAATGTACAAAGTACCTTCAGGGCAAGTGAATATGCATTGCTCTTCTACAGCCGCATCAAAAACTTCATGCAAAGACCTGAACTTTTCAGCCACTGTAATGACGTTTTTAAACATATCACCAAAGACGGACTCTGCTGATAAAACTGCATCCTTTAAATTCCTTAACATACTAGAGCCCATGCCAGTATAGGCATAGGCTACAAAAGTTAGAACGTAAATGGCTATCTTTCTGTATGGAATTTCCATGTTTAATAATTGTATTTATATTATTTTGAAAGACTGTTATAAAAGAATATCATGTTCAGATAAATCAAAACTCATTTTATTCACTGCCCTGAGTACACGTAATTCTCAAAGCTATTTTGGATTAACTCCAAAACAAAGATGTCATGTCAAAATATACCGAAACGTCATGTCAAAAAGTTAAGCAGATACAATCTACTCTGTGGATACAGTAATCATACACATTTTCGATTGACAATTTCATAAATCGAGAATCGATTTAGGTTAAATAAATCGACTAAAGTATATTGAAATTTTGTAATAGCAACATTTTATGAATGTCCGGTAGCCATATTGTTTTAAAAAGTCAGCCTTTTCCGTTTTGTTGTCGTGAAAATGACGGGCTTTAGCAATAAGGTGAGAAGAAAAAATATAAAATTCAAGTAAAATGTCTCGAAGTGGATGTATTAATTACTTTCAAGCAATATCGTGCTTTGTATCTTCAATTGTATTAATTTTTAGCGAGCGGTAATTTTTAACAACATGCATGCATCATGCCATCACACGTGCTTGCTCGAGATTAGCAGTTGGTAAAGGATAAATTTAGATGTAACCATTCATAAAGTCTATGTTACACGGAAATCCGAGATCTTAGTTACAAATAAAGTGGTTTCCAGCAGTTCAAAATGCAGTGTAAACTATTTTGAGGTTATACGGTACGTCAGCGGCGGAGCATAACCCGTGTGATTGCTTGTGTTTCAGGCCATAGTGATCGATGGCCGTGGCCATCTGCTCGGCCGTTTGGCCGCAGTCATCGCTAAGGTCCTGTTAGAAGGAAACAAAGTTGTGGTCGTACGATGTGAGCAGATCAACATCTCTGGTAACTTCTTCAGGTAAGAATATTGTTTCAAATCATTGTGCTATTTTTCTGGACAGAAATATTAAAGAATTTACAAACCCAGTGGTTTGATAAACTTATTATCTTAGACAAAAAATTACATGTTTTTTTTTTTACACCACATTGTTGAATGCTGGGTTTGTGATGCATCACTGTCATTGCTCCTTTTTGTTCCACCTAATATTTTGAATCTAATCTCTAAAAGCATTATGCTTTTGGCATTGTGAACATTTATATGATGTTTTACTTGGGTAATTTGCGACTGAATATTTTAAATAGATGTTGTTATTCATGAGTATCTGATAAGTTTATAATCAACCTACACAAACTGTGTGATGTGACAATCTAAACTAATAAATTTGATGTATTTCAGGAACAAGTTGAAGTTCATGTCATTCCTTCGTAAGAGGTGTAATGTGAACCCAGCTCGTGGACCTTTCCACTTCAGAGCACCTTCCAAGATCCTGTGGAAGACTGTCAGAGGTATGTCTTCTCTATTTCGTAAACTTGTAACAAATTCTGGTACAGTGAACTGAGCTTTATTGCAGAATGCTTGTATATGTCTCTTGATCTTAATATGCTTTATGGAATCCACAATGTATGTTCCATGATAAAATAATAATAAATTCAGCCACTGCTGTCCCACTGCTGGACTAAAGCCTTTTCTCAGTATGAGAAAGTTTAGGCCTTAGCCTTAAGACATTAAGACACATGAGATGCCCTGCCTTAAGAAACATCGTGTTTCATTTAATAGGTTAAATAAATGTTTTCGTCAATACTTCTAAAGTGTTTCTTATCTACTGACTGAGACTGGTCTACTGCAAATGATTATTTTCACTTTTACCTACATTATTTGATGTCTGTGATATTCAACCATGTATGAAGCCTTCATAAATAATATTGTCAAATCTTGTTTTTATACACCAGTATTCACAAAGCATGTGTTACTTCCAGGCATGATCCCACACAAGACTGAGCGTGGAAAGAGCGCGCTGAGGAGGCTTCGCGCGTACGACGGTTGCCCACCTCCTTACGACAACCGCCGCCGCGTGGTTGTGCCTGCTGCTCTGCGCGTCTTCTGCTTGAAGCCTGGCCGTAAGGTATGTAACTCTGATTATTTATACTTATTTAACTTGTTGAGAAAACATAAATACGACATTTTTGTTCAATCCATGAGGTGTGAACTTAACTGAGAGAGAACCATAGTAACCCACATTTTATAGGTTACATGTAATGACTAACAAAACTAACTTCTGTCACTACAACAAACTGCTAAATAATAATAGCAGTTATAAAATCATGTAATAGGTTCTAATTGTCAATTCAGTTTCTAATCAAATTTGTTTAGTTTTCTTTATTATATACACATATAATAAAGAAAACACATGTATATACGTATGTGTTCACATCAAAGAGTTTTTGATTTTTTATATTGGTTCAGCTTTAAGTCTTCCATGATGTTTCATTTGGGTAATTTGCGACTGAATAACCATGTTGCAACTTTTTAATTTTCTGAGAACAAAAAAGAATGATATCCCTATTTAATTTGTTATAAAAAATGGAATTTTGAACAATTTTAATTTGATTGCAGTACTGTCACGTTGGCCGCCTGTCTCACGAAGTCGGCTGGAAGTACCGTGAAGTCGTCCGTAAGCTCGAGAACAAGAGAAAGATCAACTCTGTCAAGAAGATCGCCTACGAGAAGAAGCTTAAGGTTTGTTTGCCACATACTATACCTATTTAAAACAAAATAACAGTTTTTTATTAATGATGATTACATTCTTACCTACATTATTTGATTTCAAATGAAAATAACCCCTTACTGATGATGAAAATATTGTAACACACTAAACACAATATTTTACATGAATCTAACTTGTATTAATTTCGTCTTTGCAGAGGATTACAAAGGAATCCGGTGAAAAGGTTGCCAAGACGACAGCACCCTTCACTGCAGTCATCCAATCCTATGGATACAATTAGGATTAAGAGAATATAAATAAAAAAAACCTTTGGTTACCCAAACTGTCTTTTTATTATATCCACCTGAAATAGAAATTGACTAGTCGAATTTGAAACGAATGAATTGAACGAATTACCCTTATCAGTTCATTCGTATCGCGTTCTAATCATGATGGCGCTATTAGTCCAGTTGTCGCAGGTGTGGCCACGAACGCGAGTACTTAGATTAAATTACACGGTTTTAGACAAAGTGTAACTATTTGCAACGACTATTTATCATGTTATTTGACGTTAGCATGTACGATCTGCCAGCTCACAGAAATATCATATAATTTTAAAATATGATTTTCCTCTATTATTAGTGTGGGCCTAAAAAAGATGCAATTGTTCAGTAACTCTATATAATAGATGTAGGATTGTTCATCTTACTAATAATGAATTCGACGTTACACATAAATATTAGTTTTTAATAAGTACAAAAAATCCATGCGTTTTTAAAAGTAAGAATCTTACCGATGTTTTGGACATAACATAGAATAAGCATTTACAATACACCCACGGTATTTATTTTAAGGATAGCCTAGGGTTAAATTGACGCATATACCTAGTAGATACCTCTACTTACCTAATGTTATGTCTTAACGTACCTATCTAGTTACTTTTACAATGTGGTAACGGGTCAATGAGTACGTAGTACAAAATCGCCAGCCTCAAAAAGATGTAGTTATACCTAGCTAGCTACACTTAGCGATTCGCTTCAAGATATGCGTAATTATTTTTTTTACGCCTGATTACAGGTATAGGTACATAGATACCTGCGTACCTTTTGCTTTAAATTTAAATCGCTACTTTTCCTAGAAAAAACGTTTGAAATTCTCTCAAGTGTGTAGTTACAGTCAGCGACACATAAGTTGATGAATTTTCGTATTTGAAATTACAAAAATATCGGTACCTCACTAATTATTGTTTATAAACTAACCATCTCACTAGTCGATAAAGTTACGCTATTCAATAGCTATTACTTCCCTACAGAAAGGAATTACAATTTTCATGAAACAAAAAACTTGAAACTGAACTATGATCATTGATCAGCTAGTTTTGCTATAGGAATCGCATTTAAATTGTCAGTTTAAAAATTTTCATTGACTTGATCCTGTTGACAAGCAGGAAGATCTTCAGAACTTCCTTCCTCCGTAATGATCAGTGTTGAATAGTCACAATTAAACCGATATCGATAGCAAGTGTAACGTCGTGCAATTACATAACATAGGTACCTAGTTACTTACTAGCTGGCACAGTGACAAGAGCACAGGGACTATTGTAAGTAGTTAATATTGGCACGCCGCATTGAATGTGAGTTCGGACACAGGTGGAGTGTTTAGGTATGAGTAGAGGTAGGCCTCTACTTTAATGACATGATATCCGAGGCATACAACACTACGCAGCACCAGAGATAACACACGCCGAGCGAAGCCAGAAATTGTGTAATCCAACAGTGTTCGGCAGTACATGAAGCCAGATGCAGTCATCATATATTTGACCACCTTGCGTTGTTCGTGGCTTTCTTGAGATCATCTCTTGTGCATGTGGAAGGGAGTATGATAACAGTATAAGAAACTGTATAGTTTTGTGGGAAATTGTATATATGTATGTAGTTCATAAGCTTAGGTACTTATATTGTATTTTTTAATAAATAAATATCAAATGTCATTCTGTATGTATGACGGATTGCCCAATTTGACTATTATTACAGAAGTTCAAGTTAGTATTAATAAGCCATAATGATAAAAATACCCACGTTATGTACCTATGTCTTCTTGGGAATCGTTCGTGCTGTGTAGTGGAGAGATTACCTAGCAATGGACTTATCGAGGCTAACTGCCCACGGTGTATTAGATTCTCGTTACGCGTTGAAACGTAATCCAAAGGATACGCGACACACTCAAAATAAAGAGTGTTGAAAAGTACAGAAATAACCGTTTTAGTACTTATAATAGGTACCTACATATTCTGTATTGACGTCATAGGAAATCAATTTATGGATTCCATTTATTGCTCCAACGGGTTCAATCAGATAATTATTTTACGCGCAGGGACAAATTTTCTTGTGCAGCTGTGTCCTGCGATAATACTCGCAGCATTAGAAGCTTGAATCTTCTTGATCCTTAGAGATTTTTACAATTTTCCTACATTTTTGCACTTACTTTTTAATTTTGTAATTGTTACACTTTTTATGATTTATTTATAATACTTGATGATGATTTGACATCTTATAATATAATTTTATACTTTAATGTGGTTTCCGGAAAAACCATATATTTTAAAACACTTCCCCTTTTACACCTGGTTGTCGTAAAAAGGATGGGCAACAACTACCTTCTGCGCATCTACCCAACCAGGTAATAGGCATGCCATGGGAACGCAGGAGAGAAACAAATACCTTAAGAATATACTAGAAAGAAGGCCAATATACAGTGCCGGATTAACCACGTAGCAAGAGCAGCAATTGCTATGGGGCCCGCGTATCCAAACTCGGTCGGTTGGTCGGTTGGTTATCCCGTCGGCCCTACCTATAGATACACTTGATTGCATCAGAAATCATAATGATAATTACCATCCACGTCATGACCTGATGATAATTTCTAATGAGTTCTATTTAAATAGCTGTAGTCTACCTAGGTATTAGCAGAATCGTAAATTCAGTCAAAACTCAGCTATTCTCAAGCTAGCATGTATTCTCCTATGTAAGTAGTAGCAACCTCCAAGGATGTAGATCAGACAATCCTCACCGATTTCAATCCGCGTGTGGGAAGCTGAAAATTGAATGCGTTCTAGCGCCTAATAAGCATTGGATCGAAACAGTCTCCGAAGCTGTATATAAGGCAGGACTGGCGTTTCAAAATTCAGTTCGGAAGCAACCGCCATCGGTACACTTCCAACACATTCATCGCGAAAGGAAGAAAACCACACCATAAGAGCCCACTGTTACTATGAATAACTGGCGTTTACTACTACTTGCGTTAGTCGCGGTTTTTCAACCTATTTCATCTTTCACCGAGCGCAACCTCGTTAATGGAAGGCAACAGTGTTGCGACCGTCAATCGCCTACCCTGTTTCGAGATACGAGGTCTTCGCTTCATGGAACATACCGGTACGACAAAACTTCACCTGCATTGCGACGTCTGAACGACCGGGATGAAATTCGGGAAGGTCGTCGTTATGAACTGAGGCAACGCGATTCCGTATTCACCCGTCCTTCGACGGAGAGGCCGCAGCTAGAGACCCAAGAGAGGGGCATAAGACAAGGTCCCTCAGCAGTAGCCAGTTCTTATCGAGTTGAACATCGCCTTGACAGAATTGCGGACGACCGAAGCCATGATCGAGAAGCAACCGCCAGAAATATTCGAGATCTGAAATCGCTGTATCAAACCCGAAGAATTGTTGACCGCACTTCCAGAGATGTCCTAGAACGTCGTGATGAAAGGGCCAACATTGAATACTCCCGTAGAAGTTTATCTAGAGACGACAACAGGGCTAACCGTTTTAGTAATGAACGTTCGTCTAAAAACATGTATAATTCTGAACTTGATATGCAAAGGGAGCAATTTAGGTCTGGAGAACTCAGGCTTGCCCCTAACAAAGAAGTACGAGATGTCCTCAGACGAACAAGGAATGACGTAGTCCGCGTAGAAGCCTCAAACTATTGGAATAATCGTCAGCAAATTGCGAGGGAAAGGTTGAGTGTAGTGCGACGTGAAACCTCAGTTCGTCTTGATACACGACGTGCGCTTGACAACAACAACGAACGCCGAGAGCTCGAACGTCATAGCGAACAGGGGCGGATAATTTCAGAAAACACTCGTCGAATTCGTGATGTGCGCATTCGTCTTAGCTCTAGGGAGGAAAACCGAGAAAATCGTCACCTCAATATCGCTCATAAACGATTAGCCACCGAGAGATTTGATGATCGCCGCCAACAGAGAGACGACTACATGGAATCAAGGCAACAAAACAAGGAAAATACCGACCGTAGACTTTCTCGTGAACGAATGCAGATAACCCGGAGGATAGACGTAGATGACCGACGGGAAATTAGAAACAATGAGAGGATGACTAGGGAGACCCGTAAAGAAATCAGAGAAAATACGGAAGGCAGGCAGTCTCACAAAAGGATTCAAATGGATCGGAAGAATTCTCGTGAATCTAGAAACATGAATACTCTAAATGAGAGAAACGTGGATAATCGAGGGGAAATTAGTTACGAGTTGACCAGAGAAACTCGGGATGAAATAAGGGCAAATCCCGGTCACAGGCTTTCCCACGAAAGGATCCAGATGAACCGTAAAAATATTGGCGAAACAAGAATGATGTATACTCTTAATGAGAGAGATAGCCGAGCAGAAATTATACACCACGAGAGGATATCTAGAGCCACTCGAGGCGAAAGGGAAAGTGCCGAAAATAGGCTTTCCCATAAAAGTATCCAGATGGATCGAAATAATATCCGAGAATTTAGGATAGTGAATAGCATGATTACCCGAAATAACAGAGATATTGATAGTCGACGGGAAATCAACAACAACATTAGGATGAAGAGGGAGACGCGTGACGAAATTAGAGAAAGCGGCGACAGACTTTCCCACGAAAGGATTCAAATGGATCAAAGGAATATTCGCGAATTTAAAATTATGAATGATATGATAACCCGAAATAACAGAGACGTTGATAGTCGATTGGAAAACGAAAGGCTGTCTAGAGAAAATAGGGAAACTTCCAACCGCAGACTTAGTCATGAGAGGATTCAAACGGATCGGAAAAACACCCGTGAATCTAGAATTATGGATGGGTTAAATGAGAGGGACATGGATAGTCGACGGGAAATTAGATACAATGAATTGTTTAGACAAACCCGGGACGGCATCAGGGAAGATCCTGTCCAAACACTTTCTCGCGAAAGGATCCAGATGGAAAGAAATAATAATCGCGAATATAGACTTAAAAATACCCTTAATGTGAGAAACATGGATAACCAACGAGAAATTAGACACAACGAACTTAGAGATAATTTGGACCAGAAGCTCGCTCGGGAGAGTCGCCAAATGGATCGACGAAATGTCCGGGAATCTAGATTAATGAATGATATGGCTATTCGTAATGAGAGAGGTGTTGAGAGTCGGCGAGATATTAGATACAATGAGAGATATTCCAGGAATATTCGTAACAATCAGGAACGCCGACTTGAATCGCGATCCCTCGGGAGAGTAACTACCGTAGAAAGAGACAACTTGGTAACGGACCGAAGGGCACATTCAGTAGACCGCCAAAACATCCGCGAACTAAGAGTTGAACCCAAGCTTAGCCGATCAGCTAATTTAGAACGTGGAAGCGATGTATTCCGTAGCAGAGTTGAACATAGAAACAAAATAGAAACCAGAGAGAGCGAAGTGGACGCTCGTTTCCGAAATGTTGAATCGACAAGGAACCGAGAGAGAACAAGCTCCGTGATGGTCGGTAAAATGGAAACTGAAAATGACTTGATGGTTAGCAACTGGCAATATGTTCTTTACACATTGCAAGGCGCCTACCTGTGTGCATTCTTCATGCAGATGTTGACTCCAAGCCGTACTGAAAAAGCACATAAAATGTATGTATTTAAAAGTACCTGTCTAAATTATTTTGTTCGTAAATTTCAATTTTCACCTTTTTAAAAGTTCTCTGGGTTGAAAATACTGAAATACCAATATAAATTTTATTAAGGCTATCCAAATATGTGATATATCTATTTGTCTTTTCAGGAATCTTCGTTGGTTGCCCTTATCTTCTCACTACAATCCCATCAAGGTGGATTAAACTGAGAAACCCCATGGAAATACCTACTTACCTATCTATTATACTTATCATGTAGAAAATTTAGATTCAATGTTATTATGATCTCTACTTTAATGTAATCATAGAAAATAAATATTGTGTGTTGTTTACTAATAGCTATCATTTATCAACCCGAGTTTCTTTAGATACCTAACTAGAAGGCTTTGAAACGATTTACTATTTTGTCTAACAGATAATTAACTATTAACTGATATATTGATAACATAAATGAAATCCAAGTA
Organism: Shargacucullia verbasci; assembly: GCA_947562105.1. Classification (NCBI taxonomy): domain Eukaryota; kingdom Metazoa; phylum Arthropoda; class Insecta; order Lepidoptera; family Noctuidae; genus Shargacucullia; species Shargacucullia verbasci. The sequence goes on from OX387296.1 coordinate 6,866,593, forward strand.
TTATAACAAATCTGATTTATTTATTCTTAAATTTTAATTTGCACATAGAATAGGTATTTTCATAAGATAAACGCGTTCTACATATCTAAAATATCAGATTTCTTCTTATGCTGACCCTCATACCAGGCCTTCGAGATCATTCTCTTCATTTCGTCATCCCCTGTCTCATACCTGAGGAAATAAAATATTTGTTTACAACCAAACCCATAAAAAATATAAATAGGAAACGTTAGTTTTTAATTATTAAATTATTTTTACTTTATTTAATAAAGTAAGATTGTTGATTGTAAGTAAGTGTTGAACTACATCTGGCCGCACCGAATCGCACTTTCTTGTGCTTCTATCCTTTTCTGTCACTTAGAACCGTCATTTACTAGAGCGAGAAACAGAGCGGGAGTGCAATCGCACGCGGCGAAATCGATGAGGCGCTCGGCAACACGGACAAAATGCGATTGAAGGTTGAACTACATCTGGCCGCACCGAATCCCACTTTTTTGTGCTTCTATCGTTTCTGTCACTTAGAACCGTCATTTACTATAGCGAGAAAGAGAACGGGAGTGCAACCGCACGCGGCGGAATCGACGAGGCGCTCGGCAACACGGAACGGAGCGGAAGGGAGGCGACAGCATGCTGCAGCACGCTGTAGCACAGGCGGAAGAAATGCGATTCCATGCTGCCAGATGTGGTTCAACCCTAATTGATACCTCACCCGATATAACATAGTGGTGACATGGTTGACAAAGTTTATATTGTAGCTTGCTTAAAGTTATGGCAGATTGGCCCTTAAGATATAATCAACCAAACTAACCTTCCATCTTAGTAGAAAAGTAGACATAAGGCCAATTCTGTTGATTACTACATTAATCAACAACGACTTAAGCTACATGATGAAATATATATATTTTTTTTGTGAATTTATTACAATATTATATAAGTACAGTCAGGTCTAAAATTATATGTACAAGAAATTACTAAGATTACTTATTAATTTAAAAAAACATTTGTAAAGCTTATAAAATCTTGTAAATAAGAAGTTTTTTTTTCTTATTTCAAGACTGCTTTCGCATTAACTGTACTGTTGATGACTATTCAATACAGAAAAACAAATAGACAGATGTAGATAGAATAGTATATAGTTCATAACTATAATAGCTGCAATTTGTATATGATTTCCTGCATGACAACAAAGAAGTACTACATCTTTAATATTTATATTGAAAACAACTTGACAAATATTCAATAAAACACTGAATTTTTCAAAGCTTGATAAATATACAGCCTTGAAAAGTGTGTTGTAAATCCTCCTTACTTAGTAAGGCAATACTTACAATTTGTTTTTGTAGTCCTATAATTTTCACAAGCCTGGCTACATGCACATTCTATGTACCAACCTTTCAATGGCTAAACATACATAAAAGTATTATTTCCTTCATTATACTTACATGTTTTTCATAAGGCCCATGATGGATTCCTGTGGGTCAGATTTGTCCAAGCCAGCTGTTGTTGTTGGTTTCATCTTGTTAGTGCGCTGGTCCTCTGACTTCTTCTCAAGCTCAGTCATGTGAGACCATTTTATATTTGGGCGAGATTTGGCTAAGAATATTACCACCATATCTGTAAAAAATATGTTGTGTAATATGACATTATGTAGAAATATAATTATAGAATCTTTAGCTGAACAGAACTGCAGAAAAGTACAGCAGTGTCCTGTAAATTCTAGTAATGTTGATTACCAGTCTTCTAGGTGTGCTACCAGACATTAGTGATGTGGAGGAGTACTAAATTAAATGTATATTTTGCCACACTGGTTTTTGATAGTTACAGTATTATAATAATGATATTGTAAATGTGAAATAGGTTTATAGCTACTATTGTAACTTTATCTATAAAACCATTTGATATATTTTCCGTATTCATTGCACTACAAAATTATGTCTACCTGTTTTCTGTTTCCAATGGCTCTCTTCAATATTGATAGCATCCAAGAGTTTGTTGATGACAAGCAGATAGTCCTTATTTTCCAAGTTTTCAACATGAAGCTCCATAGATCTGTCCGTCAGCTTGCAGTAAACTTGCTCTTTTGGCAGGGATTGGACATTCTTCAATGTTACAAAAACCTTGATGTATTTATCCGATTGATCCCAACCTGTACGTAATGAATTATATAAATAAAACAATTAGAGACAAAAGACAGGTTGTAACCTGCCTTTTGTGAAAAAGTTATGTAGACTTGCAAGTATACATAACTTTTTCAAGTTATTCATGTTTTATTAAATACTTTCGATAATACTTGAATAGAAAAATCCGCAGAGTGCATGACTTGCTATAATCAATATTTTTTACAGGTACTTAATTGGATTTATAGAAATTACTTACCGTAACCATTCAATTTGATTTGGTATCTCTTGTTCTGAGAAGCAGAAGCCGTTGATGGAGCAGGTGAAGATCCAGTCTGTGCTGAGTTTTCACAGGTTTCTTTCAGGTTTAGCCATTCTGTTTCCAATTTTCTAATTTCCAGCGACAATAAATCTTGTACCCTCTTTCTTTTTGCCTGTTTCAGTAGCTCATTGAGCTCGTCGATATCGTTGCGCAGCTTTAAAAATAAAAACAAATTCAGGTTAGTATTCAATTTCTTCAGAATCTTAATAGTCAACATTATTAGTAGAATTTGGTACAAACTTCTTTCATTTTAGCTTCAGACATTTTCAAATACTTTGATGCACAAAAGTCTCCCTAAAACACAATAAACTCAACACAAAAACAGTTAAATCAATTCACCGCTTTTATTTGGGCAGCATGCGAATCGCAACAACAGACAGAATTGAATGAATCAATGAATGAATATGAATTTATTCGAATGATTATTTGATTCTAGAACTTCTGTCTGGGGCATGTCTGGGGCGTTTTAGGGTTACATTATAAATGTTGCCATAACCAATATTCTTTATTTTAACTACTGATTTGTCCTAGCTTTATCAGTCGTGTTTAGCGTAAGCGAAATTCTAAGTCTATGGTCGTGTCGATGCTACTCGGACTTAAGGTTTCGCTTACATTAAGTAAGCAACACTTCGCGTAAACGAAACCTAGACCTAGACCCGCCTTACTCCTTTTTATATCTCGGCAGTACCTACCGGGCGTGTTGAGTAAGTCTATACGACTATACCCCTGGTAACGCTTTGCGTTACTTTACACGCCGCAGCGCACTTACCGTGCGGCTGATATAGGAAAACCTTTCTACCAACTCTTATCATGTTGTTGTCGCAACCAGCTGTCGCTCTAGTTAAATGCTGGCTGACCGGCGAAAGCGTAAGAAAGAATTGGTTATCCCCCTGAGCTGGGACAAGGGGTTAGGCTTTGTTCTAATATTTCAATCCATTAAATCTTGGACGTTATGTGTAAATGCTCCCTTGTTGCCTCGCTTTTTGAGTGTTAAAACGCATATATAGAAAGAAATAACAAAATTAAATACACATGGAATTATTTATTGAATAAAGTATACAGGTAGGTTAATGGCATAAAGACGATTTGAGATTAAGCAATAACGTCGTCGTAATTGTAAGTTCAGTTCTTTCGGTGGGCTCGGTTGCGGCGCATATTGGTCTGGCACTGCGGACAGTACCATTTGCCTTTTGGTGGGGCGGTGATGCCAACGCACGGGTAGTGGAACCACTCGTACGGACACTGAAAAGAAAAAAGTAATAAATAAATATATAAAGTATAATATGTAGTTTTAGCCAATCATATTTAGGTCTTTTCAGAAAACTTAAAAAATAAAATTACAGTATGAAAAAATAACAATTATCCTTGTCTCGGTCTACAGGCAATGTCTGTATCCAGAATAGATAAATAGTTAATAATTTGTTGTTGATGGAGTTTTACCAAGGTCAGTATTACAGAATGACGCTCAGTGGTGATCTCTATTTGAACAGTGTTTGAATGACAAATCTGTGCTCAAGTAGGGATCACGGCTGAGCGTTGTAATACAAACCAAAAACTTGTAAGTTACTCACGTCCTGGTTGTCGCAAGCAACCATGTCTCCGTAAGATACTTGGTTGCAAATGCAGTAGCGAGGCTCGTTGGGGTCGTATGTCCATTCTTCTTCCATCGGTTCCTCAATGGCGACGTTATTTACGACACTATTCATGGCCCTAAAATAAAAATAAATATTCTGTAATGTCATTTCATACGCAAAAGCTTCAAAATTATTTTGTGGAATTGTCTCAGAACTCGTAATAGAATTGAACATTTAAATTCCATTATTGTTGAACTAATTACGTCAAAATTGAATGGATTCCGATTACGAGTGAATAATTTATAGTACATACACAACAGTAGGCGAAGATGAACGGCTAGCAGCCGAAGCGACGGCTTGCTGCGATACGCCTGAAGAGCTATAGCTATTGCTTTTCCTGCAAAAAAAAATATATCAATATTATTAGTTCCATGTATTTAAAATATAGGGGTACAATTCCAAATTTTCTAACAGAAAAGCCTAATAGAACTTTGCAACATGTTACATGCCCATTAATTCATAGATATATTTACTACATAGTTTTGTAACTTAGATTCTAATAAACCTAACAATTGATGAAACAGAACCATACAGCTTTTGGCGAGACACTTGACTGGTAGGTATTTATAAAGAACAAAAACTGCAGTCTGTTGCTATTAACTTGGATGTCATATAATCGTTACTTACTTCTGTTTGTTCCTTTTGGTAGAAGAAGACGAATTACTGTGTCCATGAGCAGTAGTATGATGACCATGTACACTGTTGCTTTGACTGTGGCTCGAGGACATGCCATGGCCTATTAAACAAATGTTCAAGAAACATTCAGTGCTTCAATAATGACATTTTTTTTTTTGAGTTGTCTCTCGCAGTTAGCTCATGGTGCTTTTACTGCTTAACCGGGCAAATGGCGAGACCAGAAGGGCCTCCAGCCGAGTTCAATAATGACATTTGTTTTTATTTGATATGACTGCAAAGACTATGTGAAAATAATACTATAACATTTTATACAACGTTTTAAAAGCTTATAGGCCGCAGTTGATATACTAATTAGCTACTACTAATAATTTTCATTCAATATTTTTCAAACAAAACAGTTTTAATTTCAATGTAAACACAGATTGTCTGTGGGTGATGAGATTTGTATGATGATGATGAGTATTTTTTTAAAGTCAACGTTTGTTTTACTGTGTTTGTTTTGTAAGTTAAAGAAACAAGTAAGGTTTTCTTACCATGATCATGATGTGTGTGGTGTGTCTGCAACGCATGGTGGGCAAGTTCACCACCCGCCACTGCTTCGTAAGACGCTTTCAATGAGGCAGTGCGACGACCATGCTGCATCTATATGAAACCGAATATAAAATAAGTAGGTACTAACTGCTATTTGATAACTATATCGAGTCACTTGGCAGTACGCCGTACGTAGAGTCTGGTCAATTTAATTGTGCGTTAAAATTATTGTGGCAACCGCAAAGAACAACTAAAATCTTTATGGAATTATTGCATTTCATTAATCCAATGCAGATTTTGATTGCTAGAATAAGATAAGTACGAATGTGGTAAGCTAACCCTGCACTTGAATAATCACAACATTGCAACGATTTTCATTTTAACACACATTCATTTTACACATTCCGAGTGTTAGCCAATCAAAACTCGTTATAATATGACGCATTCTTGATCTGATTCGTTTGATTGATCAATGCCACGACTTACACGACAGTGATGGTGTCCGTTGCTTTAGTAATTTAGTGGATGACAATATAATTAATTAAATTAAATAAAAAATTCTGGTTGTTACTATGAATTAAACATTTATGAGGTTTACCTGCTGTGTGGCTGCAATAGCTTGACTTGCTGCAGCTGCGATAGCGCTGCCAGCGTGGCCCAGGGAATAGGAATCGCGTCCCAATGCAGCCTGCAACAATATAGTAGGTATTAAATCAATTACTTCTTCTTCAATCGTGTTGGCTCAAGTTCGACCTGTCACATGACATGGTACAGGCAGCATCAGATAGACTGAACTTACAAACTGTTAGCAATAGTAGGACTTAAGTAATGGATAATATGATGACGATACTTTTCACTATACGTCAGTACTTTTGCTAAACCAAAGAGAATGTGAGATGTTTGCAATGTTTAAACTAGGGATGTTACGGAGGTAGATTTATCGGAGGCGGAATCGGAGTCGGAGGTTCTCGTAGTGACCTCCGCGGAGTCGGAGGTGAATCGGAGTCGGAGCAAATCTACGAATGTAAAATGTAAATAAATAAGAAAGAAGAAACTTGTCGCAACTCGTTCACTAGGCTTGGGTAATATCGTCTTTACGCTGTATTGAATCGTATCTATATATCGGTTTTGAATATCAGATATCGAATCTATATATTTCAATACCTATATATTGGTCGGAATCTATGGTACCTACTCGGAAACTAAAGTAGTACCACATGTTACTGGTGTATTGGTTGAATCTATGATACTCTGAAACGTAAGTGGTGCAGCGGTTCGGTCGAATCTATGTATTCAGAGTATCATAGATATTTTACGTTATTATTATTGTGTGGTTCTGTGCAGTGCCACTCGAGCGATATTGTGATACATAGTTTGTACGCCGTCCGATATATAGATATTGGATATTGTGCCGATATATAGATATTGTATCTATATACGATTTGTATCGCCCACTCCTATCGTTCACTCTTCGTTTCTTCAGTTGTACAGAACACATATACCCGTCAGTTGACAGTGTCACGAAAAAGCGCTCGGTAGCGCTGCAGCGATAGCAAGTCATAACTTGTAACTCCGATGTATACCTCCGTTTTGATATATCGGAACCGGAGCCGGATTCGGAGGTGTAATTTTAATCGGAGGTTCCGACATATCGGAATCGGAGTCGAAGCTCCGTAACATCCCTAGTTTAAACACCTTAACTGTTCATGTTTATCTGACGCTGACTGTACATGCCACGGTGGAAAGAGTACTCAGTTAGTCAGTAAGCAACTTTCCTAATAGGATTAAGATGGTCTATATGTATCGTCACTCGGCACTTGAGGAGGTACTTTCCTCGAAATCATTGCAAAAATTGATATCAAACAATTTGATTAGCAGAATACACCTTAAAAACAAGGTGCAAGGTAAATTTTCAGTTTTTACCTGTATGGCAGAATCGGTTCTGGAGAGGTTTCCAGACGCGTGGCCTCGAGATTCCCGGTTACCCCAGCTGTCACGACGCTTTTCCGCGCGGATTCGATACCTGTAATATGTCCAATTGTTTCATATATAGCTAAGAGCGGAAACTACGAGTCCTAAGGGAAGCTTCACCGAGTATTAACAAAAGTTTTCAATATAATAAATAATTTATAATACACCATCAATTAAGAAATCAGGAACTTAACTCTAGTGGTTGCTAGAGTGGCTGCTGTTTGTGAAGTCTTAGGACCAATTTTGGGATCAAGCAATGGTATTGGGTTTTTCGGTATGGCATTTCTCAGTAGCAGCCTGGAGATTAGGATTATGCTTGCTTGATGGCAGTAGGACTGCCCCCTATATCATAGGACTCAATAACAGGATCACTGAAACTAGTGCCTAATCCTTAGAGGAATACCGACACGCTGCTATGTTACATACCTGTTATCCTTGTAATGATTGTTGTTAGATGTGCTATTGTGGTTGGTATTCACATCAAGCTCTAGTGAGCGTTTCTCTAATAGTTCAGTGATTCCCTTGTTATCAGCCTCCAGTTCACATTTGAACTTATGAAGCTCAGTATCTGGCGATATAAATATTATTCATTTAGTTTCATGGTTGGTAGTTTCAGCCCGCCTGTCCAACACTTGGTGCAGTTATACAGGGCTAAGGAATTATACAGACTATACACAATATCCCAATATATTGTATAAGTTTGATGATTATAGCAATATTCTTTTTTGGAATATTGTGGCAGTCAAGACCACTGGATAAAAAAGCTTATTGAAACCTACAATGACATGTAAATCAGTTTTTCTGGTATTTATGTAAACTTATAAAATCATATTATTTAACCACATCTTTAAATTAAACCAATAATACCATTGGATATAATTACCAAGTCTCCGCAAGTATCTATCAACTAAATCATACATCTGATTAGCGAGGGCCATTTTTTCATCAGCTTCTTCAAGAGTCTTATTGTATCCTCGTTTGATGTCAGTAAATTCTGTATTCGCCTCGTCAGTGTTCATCTCACCTCGTCTACATCCACCGAAAAGAGTACGCACTCTTTTTTCTAACGTGTCCATGTTATCTGTCAGAAATTTATTGGATCAGCACATAATTTTAACAAAAGATAGCATTTTACAAAATCGTAAAATATTATTACTTTGAACTGATAAATCCATTTCACGCATTTCAGTAAACCTGTCCCTTAGCTCTTGTGGGAGATGCTCGATCACTGTAATGAGTAAAAGTAATAAATCAATAAAACAACACTTTGCATTATAATGGAAATAATATTTGAATTTACGCGCTTATTTTTTTTTGTCAAGGCACGCTACTATCGCTGTCAGTGCTACCAACACCTATGCAGGGAATTACGTCATCAAAGGAGAACAAAGAACGTCTTACTTTCTAAATAATCTTCAAGATACAGCATTTTGGTAAGTTGTTATTAACGTAAACTAGTTATTAAAACGTGAAATCAATTAGATCTTCAACTAAATACAACACAATATCACGAATTCGCGATTTAGGCTACGCAATATTGACATGTACACTATTCAACAACGTCACGTCAAACAAACAAAATTCTCGAAACTAGTGATGTGAAAGACATATTAAATGAATGCCTGATATCGATGTAATTTCACAACAAAGACATACATGCGTAATGTAACTAATAAAATATATATTCTTAAAAGCGATCGTATTTTAAAACACTTTTTTTTATTTATTTCTGTGTGATTAATAAAAATATTTAAATCGGTATAGAATTCTCTCCATACATAGCTGAGCGGACATGTTTTTTTAATCTACGTCAAATTCTTCCTATTAATTATAACTCTGATTAATCACAGCGTGTAAATAAAGCTGCGTTCTAACTGATGTGAATCTGCCTGCCTTGTGTATTATATATATGGAAACAATAGATACGAATTCGCAATGTATTTTATGAAGTATATATTTTTTATTCTTGTTTGAAAAAACATCTAGTTGGTTAGGTATTTCTGAGTTTAAATATGGTAGGTAATAATTTTTTTTATTGGATAAATTTCTAGCTATCTCAACAGTAAATTTTTTGTACAGATTTTTATCGATTTTTTTAAGCTGAGAACTTTTCTAAGAAGGCTACTATTAGCTTTTGATGGAGGTAGAATAATTTCTGTATAACACAGGTTACATAACTCCCCGCATGACAGTTTAATAAAGACATTTTAGTAAAAGGGTATTATTTAAAATACGCGACTACAAATTAGCATAAAATATATCCAAATAGTATATTTTTTTCTCATATATTGGTTCGTAGACTACTTCCCATAGAAATTTGCCCAGTCTCCTTTATTTTGAAACGACTACTTCTATGGTTCCTGTTGATAGGAAATCTTGGACTGAGATATCGACAAAAATAATATTGATTTTTTACCAGACTATGTGTACATCACTACAAAATAATCAGTGCTGCCAATAGAATTTTTACAGTTGCGTTCATTACAATAAAAAAACATTTAGCAGCGTTCAAAAAATGTTCTGATTTTACGCATGTATTATTTTCGTATTGTATTAAAATTAAATAACGTATTTTACATACATACATACATAAATAAAGTCACGCCCTTCTCCCATGGGGGTAGGCAGAAAATACAGAACGCCACGTGCTACGATCCTTACATAACCCTTTTGCTTCATCTACATTCATGCATCGTATCATATATGACCGCCGGTACTGCGCACTTGACCTTTTTGAAGGACATCACCAATAAGGTCCGTATACGTCCTTCGAGGGCGTCCCCTCCTGGCGTTTCCACTAACAACCACGTTATAAATCTTTTTCGTTAATCGCCTTTCATCCATCCTCTCTACATGATCAAACCAACTAAGCATACTTTTCTCTATCCTTGTCACTACATCTTCTTTCAGACCGCAACAATCTCTTATCACGCTATTTCTTAATCTGTCATTCAAAGTTACACCGCACATACTTCGCAAGGAACTCATTTCCACTGCATTAATTCTACTTTCATGCCTTTCTGCCACACCCAACATTCACTTCCATACATAAGCGTTGGTACCAGCACCCCATCGTGGTCAGCCAGCCGTCCGTCTTTTGACATAGACTTGTTGGCCACAATGGCATGCAGGGCGCCGTTCACTTTATTTCCCGCATTCACTCTCCTTTCCATATCTTTACGTATAACGTATTTTTTCAGTTAAAATAATGATACGAAGACCCTTGACGGAAATTATATTGAAGCTAGATGATTTGCAAGAATATGAAGCTTTTCGTCGTGAACAAGGGAATAATTCATCTTCAGCTACTGAAATGCAAGAAGATACGCCTAAATCATTAGGGGTAGGGGCCAAAACTACTGAAGAGATTCATAACAGAATTGGTTATGCCCCTAAGAAAAAACCTAGCGGGCCAAGTACTGTCTAATAAAATAAAACAATGATTGATTAAATCGATTTTTATTTGCATCAAAACACATACACATTAGTTAAAGAACCTTCTATCTACTTAATTCATAAGACGAAAGGAAATTAATACATACCTACATAATCAAAATCTTTTTTAGATACGCTAAACCTGTGAAGAGCAAAATGGAAGTGCTCAAATATACGATTATGTAATTGAAATTGTAGCTAGATACCAATTTGTAAGTACTAATAGGTACCTACATATCCTTACAGGTAATCAGTGTTGAACAGTGTTGAACAAAACTTTATACAATTTTCCTAACCGAATTAATCCATGTAAGGGTGTATCACTTTATTGGGACTCGGTCCGGGAACGGCTTCACTCTTGGAAAAATCAATACGCCGCTGCTTGCTACGTCGACGCCAAAGAACACAGCATAATCTGTAAATTAGAAGTAAGTCTCGTTAGCTGATCGGTAAATGGCCGGAACTGGTGATATATGGCTAATTATTGACAGTTATCACCATGGCATCTCCCACACCACATTTCATTGATTTCATGAAAAAACAAAAGAGCAAAGAAAGAGCCTGCATGGGCTGGCGACACTGCCAGTCTGCCATGACGTGTCGTTATTGAGGTTCTGCAGAATGTAAGGCTTCGGATCTTCGTTGAAGCCTCTTTTGTACTCTATTCAAACATCACTACACCTTGAAGTACGTTACAACCTTAAAATCATTATAATATTTGCTGCGTATAGTTTCAAGGATGCCTGGAGGTAGGTATCAATGATAGTGATATATAATCGGCCTCGCCTCGGCGAACTAACGGAAATCGCGCACGAAGTTTATGCGACGGGATGATTGCCGTTCTTTACATGTCACTTATGGCATAGAATAAATAATAGTACTACGTATGGGAATGAGGCATCGCATAATATCAGGCAGAGCTTTTCGCGAATATCGCAGTTTTCTCAACATGTCGTAGAACGAGTTGCAGTTAAATTATTTGATTTGGTTGTTAAGTGGGGAGACGGAATTTGTAAAATTGTGATTTTGGCGTAAGTTTTTTACCTGATGGTTATAAAATACAATATTTCGGCGACGCTAAGTATGGAGAAGCCCATGAACAGTCCAAGTAAACCACCGCAGTTGGCGAGGAAATCTGTCTGCCCGTATAACTCTGAACGACGAGACGTGATGAACTGTGCTTCTTTGAAGAACACCATGACGCGGGAGTACGTTAGACTGAAAACAAATATAGGTACATCATATCATAATATTACGCCTGTATTACCCGAAGGGTTAGGCATACAAAGCTGTACTGTTGCACACCCACATTTAATCGATGTATTAATTAATCCCATGTAATAAAGTGTGACCCTATTGCTCATCATCAAACTCTCAACAGAAAATCCCAATAACACTGTTAGACCCGGAGATCGGATCCAGGACATCACACTCAGCTCATCCTTTCTGTATTGTTATGGTAGGAGGTATTTCAAGAAGATGACCAGCAGGTCCGTATAATATCCGTTATCTATGTATAAAGCGGCGATAGGTATCTATTCTCTAGTGTCGAAGTCATTACCACAAATTGAAGCGGTAGAAAGGTCTACCTAGTTACTTGATGACTAGAAGGCACATTAAGTAGATATTTTCCAGTAAATATCTTCGAGGAGATAATGAATAAATGAGTCATCCACATTCTCCTTCACCTCTACATGGTGCTGCTCCAACACTACTTTTTTTTTGTTTTACAACATTTCACCAACAAGGTATTTGACCGGGAGGTTTATTTTTGAGAGGTCGTTAACTTTAAATCAGTCGTGTATGAAACACAAAATTATACTTTGCGATATGAATATGGAATGAAATTTGGAAACGTTAATGTACTTATGGCGAAAAGAAGCGTTGATTTTATTTTGTGATTTAGCGGTTCTTTGCTTTCCATAATGTTTCTTGCAAAAATGGCGCGGTAGTGGGTTTTTCTATCTAACTGGTTATTTCCTTCCAAGATATCCTTTTCCGCTGCGCCACGTATTTTGTAGCAAAAGTTGAATATTGCAAAATATCCTCGGCCGGTTTTCCGGGAGACATTACGTTTATTACTGAAGGAACGTTAGGTTGATAGTGAACATGAATAGACAAAATGTTCAGTTTTTATTGTATTTTTAAACCTTCATTTAATGTCGTTCATTTAACTGAATTAGAAGAAAACTGTTCTAAGAATTAATAACAATAAATAAAATAACTAAGTATGGTAAACAATTCAGTAGGTACTTACCCAATTAGTTAATTCGCAAATCTCTGTTAAGTAACTAATTCTGTAAACAATGTTTACGTAGTTAATTGGTCGCATAGGGAAAACAACAAACTAGTTACTCACTCCTTTAATTCTTCAGATACGTTGTATAGTCTATAGGCTCTAAATATGGCTGCCCAATCATAATCGGCCTGTGACGTTTCTGCCTCGTACTCTATTGAAGTGCAGGCTGGCAGACATCGACATCTAGACGAGACTTTAAAGGCCTCTCCTAGTGAGTCAGTCTCGTTGTCAATGTGACTGTTAAGCCCTGCTTGGATCTCAATCGTCACCAGCTCCACTGTAAATATAATCAACTTCTAAGAAGATTAATAGTATATCAATGATTGTGAAAGTCAAAAAGAAAATCGCATAAGTTATTAGGGAAAAGCCGTGGCATACCATGCCACGATACTCTTACGTCACATCAACGCGATGTTTTATAGTATCATTATTTTAATGCTATGTATAAAATACTGCGCTATTGACAAGTCTATAACTACTTCTTAATGTAGGTAAGATACTGGTATTGATGACCGACTTACTCTGCGCAGTTTTTATACATTCTCTACTGCCAGCATTGCAGACCTCCATATGTGGCCCATCTGGAACACAAGATGCATTTTAAAGCAGTGTTACAAAATAACAAGCGACAGACAACGTTCTATAAACTCACACGTTATACATATTTAGGTAAAAGGTAAAAAGGTATAAATAGTACCTATTGGCAATACTAAGTATCCGTTTTCCTGATTTTATTAGGGTAACGCTAATGACGCTTTTATTATTCTAATGTAAACATACACAATATTGTAGAGTTGTAGAGGGGGCCAGAAAAAAATAATCCGGTTTGAAATATGAAGGGAAAATGGATCATACCTCCGTGCCTTATTTAAATATAGGTTATGCTCGTTATGTTAGTCGTGTGCGCAAGGTTTTTTCACATTTTGCGAATCTTATTACAATATTTTATGTATATTTTAATAATGAGCATCATAGTTTTGGATGAGTTGGGTTTAATTCAGCACATGTAAAAATTCTGACTTACAGGGCATTCCGAAATGTACGCAGCCACATCGCGTATAAGTAAAGTTGGATAAACACTCCATCTCGCAATTTGCCTGAGTGTACACTTTGAAGTACTGGAGATAGCGTTCGGTTGGAAAATAGCATTGTCGTCTGTGAACAAGTAAAAGTAACATAGTTTTTACTGTTTTACAGTTTGTAGCTTGTTTATAGTGTTAGTCGAGCTAAATTAATTAGAACGGAGCACTAGAATAATATATTTTAATTATTAAATTAATTTTTGCTATTTTATATCTAAGTAATCGGATACCGTATATCGTTTTCAAGAAAGCAGAAATGAATTATTGTTTTACTTAAGTTTACGCATTATAGCAAAAGCAATTTTTGAATGGTAGCTAATATTATAGTTTTCTCTTTAAATAAATATTTGTCGCTTTACTTGCCTGGTAGGTTCGTAAGGTTTAAGGCCTGAGGAAGTGGTCATCATTTTAGGTTTCACCGCAACAACTACCTCTTGCGATAGTGGCGATCGGAAGTACTGTTGTGAAAGCCTCGGCAGCTCTGCCGGATTGTGCAACAATATCTACGAATATCAAAGGAAATGTGTGAAACAACATCCATAATCCATGTTTTTGTGTGAAATCAAGGTATAATAATCAAATAATACCTTGAAACCTTGCACGGGACCTCTGCAGAGATAGTCCAAATCAACTTTTTTGGCTTTTAATAGGAAGGTCAGCCCAGATTTTACACCGTATCCCTGTAATAATTTCAATAAACATGAGACAATACCGATTTGATTAATAATAACTAAAACCCAGCTGGTCCCGACTACGGCGACTAGGTGAGTATGGGCCATACGTATTTTTAGGAGATAACAACCATTATTCGGTCTATTTCCTGATGACGAAATAAATGAATCGGTTGATACTCACGGCGCCCCTGTGTGGATATGTTTCTATAGGAGTTCCTCGCGTGTAACCTTCCTCCAAGCTCCAGGACTCTGCTCGTTTTTCGTGCTCCAAATAGGGGTAGTTGTGATGTAAGCTAATAAATAGAAACAATATTTAAGTCAACTGCTGAGTATAACATAACATAGCATCACGCCTGTATTCCCCGAAGGGTTAGGCGATGTTGTTATTGAGTCATATGTAATAGGGGGCGAGCCTATTACCATCTACCGGGCAGAGTTCCAGACTCCGTGTTGCTACTGAGAATTTCCATACAGAAAAAACCCAATAACATTTTGCACGACCCGGGAATCGAAACCCAGGATCTCACGCTCAGGAGTAGCGCTTGCGACCACTAGACCAATGAGGTGTAGGATTCTCGAAATCTCTGTATCCACACTCACATCATACATCCTAATTTGGCAAGATAAAACTTGTCAAGGCCTCTGACTAGCGTAGTGGCAGTAGGGTTCTCAGTAGATGGCTATAAGTTCCTTGCCTATATCTTCTCAATGCGCGTATTATTGCGTAGTTATTTGGCCTACCTTGTCAAAAATTTCTGTGCATGTCACTCAAGTTACCTCCTAGATACGATTTTTTTATTTAAACGTTGACCCACTAACACTTCTCCTGTATCGTGGGTAAAGTTTACAAACATAAATTTTACATACATATACAACCAGACACGAAACAACTATCTGTAGACCATAAAAAATATTTGTTCCGTGCGGGAATCGCACCCGCGACACCTACCGCAAAAAGCGAATCACTTAGCCACTGCGCCGAATAAAATTATTTCTAACTAAAGGAATTCTTGTTCTAGGTTACCTATTAACATTGTCCTTACTATCCTATTTTTAACATTGTCTTGTTTTATTTAACTCTTATACAGATATGAACAAAGATAAGGATACTTACTTGTTTAATCTGAACATTTCGTCAGACCCCAAAGTGTTAAATGTGTAACAAAGCCCCTCCTCCGTCAATATAGGCGAAAATAAATCCGAACAGTTTTCACTGGGAATATCTTTCCATTTGCACCCGAAGAAAACTTCAGTCAGATTTGGCGATACCTGAAATATAAACCACCTATTTCTTGTTTTGTACGTTAGTTTTGTTGCAATAAGATATTTTTTCTTGCTATTTTTCTTTTTTATATTCTCGATAATATTTTGTTATATATATACATGGTTATTGAGAATATTGTACAGACCGATTTAATATTGTTCACTGTGTCCAGTCCAGACGAAAATTTCCGACCATTTGGTGGAGCCAGATGGTCATCACAGACCATCGATACGTCTTCAAACAGATGCCGTCTAAAACAACAATAATATTATTACGAAATTCTCGTCTAAAATTAATTTAAAAGCTCTACTTACTCAGTGTCTGTTAGATTGTTAAGGTCATTAAGATATAAGTGGTAATATTCTGTAAAATTAAATTTCCTCTGCATTGCCTTCGTTTCAAAACACACTGTTACAGCAGGATAGGGAATCTATAAAATAAAAATAAAATAAATTTTATAAAAGAATTAAAAAAAATTAAGAGAGCAGATTATAAAGTCTCGTATAATTACGAGACTTTATAATCTGCTCTCTATTAAATAATTTAACAGAATCATTACACGACACATGATATGGTATATCGTAACTAAAATCTCGATGCCTTTGAAGGCATGGATTTGTTGCGACACACGATTATTGAAAACTTTCGGGCAACACATTATGAATTATAATAGATATAAGAAAGAAAATAAGTACCTATGCATCTCTGTCATAATATTGGAATGCAGCTTACCTGCCAAACTGGAGTAGGGTTTTCAGCAAAACTGACAATCACTGGACTCTCATTCCACTTTATCCAGACTTTTCTTATCAATCCAGCGCAAAGAATGACACAGCATGTAAACATGAAGAGCCAAAACACCCTAGAAAATAAAATAGTAGAATTACCATAATATTATCAGCCAAAAATGAAGTGCGAGTGACTTACTTTTCCACACAAGTTCTTTCTTTCTCTCCAATGTATTTAAGTCCATGAAGATTAGAGTTGGCAGTATAATCTATCAGGTAATCCCTAATAATGCTACGCTTCCCTCTCTTTTTCGGTTTTTCAGGACGAATTTCATTTTCCACGTCTTCCGTAATCTTCCCAAAGTTTTCCGCTCTACAACAAATAGTATTGTTTTCAATTGTACCTATATTCATAATATTTTTATGCATCGGAGAGTTAGAGGTATACCTCGAGTGTCGCTTCATGATGCTCAGCAAAGACTAGATGGAATGGGCTCAAAACAAAACATGTGGTTAATTTGGGCTTGGTAGGAGAAAGGCGTCATACCTTACTGTTAATGTTACCCCAAGGGAGACATTTTATGACAATTACTAAATTAAAATTTGTAGAACGCAGAATAATTCGTTACATTTGTGGCATTATTTGTTTATGAATATTCAATTCATAACGAGGTTCAAAGATAGGCACTAATTAGACTGACAAGTAAATATATTAGACCTGTCACGGAAATTACTAACTGATAACTGAGTATGGGCAATTTTGCCAAGAATATTAATAAGTACCAAAACAATAAGTTTGATGAGATGACTAATTTATAAACTCCAAGGGAGTTTCAGTAATACAGGAATCTTCGTAATACGCGAGCATTCTTATTTTGGGTTCTTCATTTTGGTTTCGTAACCTTTGAAGACGATAGTCTGTTCGTTTGAGGAAAAGACAATAAAGTAAAATATAAAATAAATTTCCAGAAAGAATTGGAGAAACAACAGCCCTATGCAAATCTACCAGTGCTGGTTACAAGTTTCTTGAATGAAAAGGTTTCGGCGTTACTCCACCACGCTGATGAAGTTGCGAACTACACACACAATCGAGAATTTTATTATACCTTCTTTGATCTACAGGTTTCTAGACCGTTAAGGCAAGTGATAGAAAATAAATAAAATAAATAATTCAATAAAAAAAGTAATTTGAATAGTCAAAGTCGCGAGCGATTCGAACTCATCTCAGATCCTCCTGCATGGAAAGTAACTGTTCAACCGGCAGCCTGCATATTACTTATGTATCATATATAAACTGAGTATTAAGTACTAGAAGTTTAAGTGGGTACCACCAGACTTGAAATTCAAAAACGAATTTTAGAGAAAGTGGTGATTGAAGTCTTGATCAATTTTACAGATAATATCTGCGGATACTGTAGCGACTACTACTCGCAACATGGTAAAAAGTAAAGCGCCATTTATCGGAGTGAAGCTACAACAACAAACCCTGAATCGCACTATGAAAGTTTACAACGATTCTAACACATATACGAATGTCCAACATCAATCGTTGAGCTTCGGCCCGCCAGACTAACCACCTTGCCTGGTCGGAGGATCCTCCCTTTTCAATGGAGGAACACCATAACTCGTTCCTGGATAGATACATAATACATACTGGGTTGTTAACCAATACTTTTCCAAGAATATGCGTTTGAATTTTGCTACTACCTATACACTTTTTGAGGCTGACAGTATATGCATGACCTTCCTGTCATTCATTGAATTTCCCAGGAGAGGTGACGAGTTGGCATTACTTGGGACAAAAATGGATATGATACATAAAATTATTGAATTAATTCATTTACTTTAAGTTAATTATGCCTTCAACCATACAATGATATTATATGCGAAGGACGGACTAATAAAAAATAACCAACACGCTAAAATTCCCTTAAGAAAAAAAAAATTTGGCTAAGTGTTATAATGACATTAACATAACACGAAGTAATTTTAAATACCAAATGGTATAAACCAAATTGGGTGACATAAAATATATGACATAACACATTGTTATTGTTATCGAACATCATAATATGGAAACACAGCAAGGAAAATGTTATAAATAACATAACACGTGTCCTTATAATGAATTTTTCAAACCTGTTAAAATTAGCTGCTCGTGGCGATGCTTTGGTCAAATTCCTCAATTCACAATCACAACTAATTTTGGACTTTCTTAATGCTATGTTTGTACCTTCCATTTTGTCCAATCTAATTTTATAACTGATTTTTGTCTGTTCCAGAGCTGCTTTCGTAATGTCCCCGTTTTATTATAATACTTGTACATTAGGTCAATAGTTCATTGACGATACTGATAGATTAATTGGGCTATATATACAAATCTAAAGTAAGTACCTACCTATATTTCTCGTTAGTGTAGTTGTTCTCTAATATAAGAATCTATATTGAATTAGTAGCAAGACAATCTTGTCGTTAATTCAAATTAAATGCGGTAAATAGGACGAAAAGTAAGTAGAAGCATTATGTAATTTACAGAAAATCCTACTATCCTATCCTACTAATCCTGCTTCCTACTAATATTATAAAACTAATATTATAAATCTGAAAGTTTGTGAGGATGAATGGATGGATGGATGGATGGATATTTGATACTCAATCACGCCAGAGCGGCTTAACGGATCTGGCTGAAAATTGGGACAGAGATTGATTATAGTCTAGAATAACATATAGGCTATTTTTTTATTCCGGAAAAATGTACGGGTTCGTAAACCACACGGGTGATGCCGCGGGTGGAAGCTAGTTGTTAATAAGAGAGAAGAGTCGTTAAAAATATGACATTGGTTGAATCCGAGCCGATCAATACTTTAACGTGTTTAATATCCTTAGATGATTTTTATTAGTTACAAGTAAATTAGTTAGGTAGGTACTTAATTTTTGTAAATTTGAAAATATAGAGTAGTATCGATATTATATTAATACCAAACCTTTGAAAGTGTAGTGATGAGAGCAATGCTTTGGTCTTCATGAAGTCACAACTAAATTGGCTCTCTATTGCTGTTATGGTTGTCGGGTCCATTTTGGTTAACGCCGGCTTGTTTATATTTTTATTTAATTTTCACTTTAAATCTTAATTCGTCTAAAATTCTGCACATTCAATATATGAGTTACAACTTTGCACTTAACTTGGCCAGGGAATCGTAAATCTTAGATTGATGACCTCAGTCTCGACTATCATGCGAATAGTTATGACAGTCGTCACGACGAAGGGCAGTGATGCCTGAAAAAGTAAGAAACTGGTCTAACCTTAGAATACCGGTATTCCTACGTGGAGCATTGCGAAGGTCACACGACTGTGGCTCCATGTAAAATATATTATTATTCAGTTCGTTAGAATAAAGGTAAATTAATAGTGTTGAGAAGGTTGAGAACTTTTACTTTCATAACTATTTATTCATAGCACCTCTCAATCTTTTGTCATGATACTTTACACTTACAATAGTAATAACATTTGGAACGTAATTAAATAATCTTCTGGAGACGAAAGTTAAGTATGTTTTTAAATATATTTGGATTAATAATTCAACCTTATATTATTTTAAGTGCCAGTGCGGGTATTTTTTTATTATAGACGTCACATAATTATATTATAATTACAGTACCTAAATCACTAGGTTCTGTACCACTAACACAATGATGACTAGTCTGTAGAGGCGAAGTGTGGTGTGTTAAGACTGTGGTCTGTATATCTTGTAGTTGGGATCAAGCTTATAACAAACTGTCTATCGATTGTGCCATCAGGATCATTGTCGTCATAATGACGCTACAGCGCGTAATGTTTGTTTATATTATTATGTAAGCAAGAATACACATCGCACGTACATACAACAAAAACTACATAGGCTCATACGAGAAATTTTAAAACAAAAATAAAATAACAGTAGTCAATACTTAGTACCTCTTAGATATTAAATCGATTCGAAATCGAATCGATTTAGCCTAAATTGAAAACACTTTTGTCTAATAATTTTCAGCTTGTACTAGTGAGTAATTAAGTTGGACATCTGAAGATACGAGATCGAACGACGACGAAGATCTTCAGTTACGTCAAACTAATATAAATCGCGTTAAATAAAAAATCGAATAGGGCCTAAAATACTGCCCTGCGGTATACCACATGTATCCATCATCAATTTACAACTCAAATTAAAAAGCATTTTCAACTTTAACAATTTGTTTCCTGTTTAATAAGTAGACAACAAGGGGCCTCGAATACCATTGTACATACCTACGTATAATTTGTCTCCAAAAAGTCATTACGTCTTGTGGATTTGTACAAAGTGCCACCGCCCGTGAGGTGAACCAGAATATTCGGCATTTTTAATGCAGTTGGATTGGATTGCTCAGTCATCAAACACACTGTTAAAACACAGTAGTCGACTGAATCTCTCACAAAGAGAACAAAATTAGAAAACCTAAACAAACCTGGCAAAGCTTCGAAGTATTGGAAATGCACTGAACAGTCAGAAGAGGAAATTAGTTTGTCCTATACCTAGCCATTTACGAAGAGAAAATTATGTAGGATGCCCAGACTGAGTTTCTCGAAAAGCAATGAAAACTATACGGATTGTAAGTATACGTGGTGTAGGTACTACATCAGAGCGGAGCTGGGTCAATAGTTCGAACGTTTTTTGTTTGAAAGCTCTGTTTATCACACCGAACAGTTTTTCCTTGCATTATATATTAAAACTAACAGGCACAGATTTCTTAAGCTATTTAAGTACTTATTAATACTTAATTGGCTTCCTTATAAAGTTAGGCATAACTGATTATAAACTTTTCAATACGCAATGGTAGCTGGTAGGTATACAGATTCAAAGCATTTTTTTCTTTTAATGGAATATAAAAATATGTATATCTGGTTGCCAAAATACTAGTCCTTAAGCTAAGTTTCTAATAAGTAAGTAAGCATTATACTTAGATATACCTAACGTTGTACCAAATTTAAAGTCAGTAGTTCAGCATGTAGGGGCAGTACAGTATTATCTCCTCGGTAGGGTTACAACGATTGCAGCAAGATTAGGCAGATCATGGAGCGGTGCGCGGCACATACGTGCGTCGATCCGTCCGTCCCCCGCGACTTGATTACGAGGGAGCGAGTACGAGGCACTGACTGGCGGCGCGCCGGCCCGCACTACCAGTGTTTGAAAGGTCGTAGCCGCAGGCAGCCTCTCGCAGCGCCCGACGCTCGATTACCTGTTTAAAAAAACAACAACCTTTTTCATCCTTGTCTTTGGCGCGAAAATCACGATGTCAGCCACAGAGGAACTCAGTGGTATTCTCTCAAGGAGGCAACAGATCAATGATAAGCTTGAGGAGGGTTTAGAGGTTAAACCGAAATATAAATTCATAAACGTATATACGGAATTTCACGAGTTCTCCAGGAAGGAAATAAAACAATACGAGGAGACCTTCAACAAGTAAGTGGGCTTTTTATTTTATCAAACTCGATTCTGGTAGATCGCCGTAATATGGCTGCATCTTCACAGAAAGTCGTATTACCGGCGTCACCTGACCTTTATTACTTTAATAATTATGTGTAAATAGTGTCGTCGCTACGATATTCTACATTTGGATCTACATTTACGTGATGATTATTAGAATGTTGATACCGAGTTCTTCTGTAGATATGTAATAACCAGTTAAACATCAGACAAGTTTACCTTAAGTACTCAATCTTAAACACACAGATAAGGGCTCTAGCAACTTCGCAGATATGGTTAACTGAGGTAGATATATAAAACTTTTACATTGGCTACCTTTATTTTTGTCACATTGGTAGGTTGCTTCCCTATTTATTTTATTTTTGGACGTCAAAATAATAATGCTAGATTCAGAAGATTATCGTTCGGTAAATTTTCATTTACACGTTTTTTTTTTAAATTTCATTATTCAAAGCCTGCAATTTGTGCCGATACATAAATGTTACTGACATAGAATAAAATAGATATATCTTGCTTTCATGAAAATTTTAGATTATGCATCAACTGAAAACTTAGAAAAAATAAACTCTGTCTATATAGGTATTTAGAAGAAAATAAGAACAATCCTAATTAATTCTTGGAGAATGTACATACTGTAAGAATTAATTTGGTAACATCATCTACTACTTACGGCCTCAGTAAATCCAATCCAAAGTAAATTCCTATACCTTTTTATGCCTGGAATTAACTACGAATTACGATTTTCTAGTTTGAAATATCATAAATAAACCCAAGCATACTCTCATGATTGCTTTTATGTACAATAAAATGTAATGCAGATAGGATATTAACCTTATAATAGCAAACTGATTCTGCGCTATCGCTTTTGACCTTTACATTGCTGTATACTGTCGCAATTATGTTAAACAAATTATAAATAATGTTTAATATCAAAACAGGTTTCGTAAAAATTTTGGTAAAAACATTACATAATTTTTTTCTAAGTTTATTAGTTATTACATTTCAATAGGTCACAGCGTCTATAGCAGTAAGATTACCTTAATGCCATGCTGAATTCATTGTACCTAGGAATTTATTAGCTAATGTTAACGTTATACGTTGTCTGAAGTGATAAATGATAAAACATTTCACTAATTATTTTGGCATTTCAATAAAGAAAATTACTCTCGGGAACAGTTGGCCTACTTAGATAAATATTTCCATGCTGATCTTGCCTAACTGTGTAAACAAACTCCTAGCCGTAGCTAGGAATTTTGTTTACACTGTTAGGCAATATAGTAAACAGTTTCAGTCAGGGCCAGTGATTGCACCCTAAATGGGGATTTAGGTCTTGTTTCATAATATATGTATAGTAGTAGTATTTAAATTCTTCCTTCTATATTACATCTATTGTAGGTAGACCTACTTACAGCTGTAAGTTTAAATACATTTAATTGGGATACAACTTTCTGACCACTGATAGTCTACTACACACGAACCCCTTCAAAGTTTATTATGTCGTTAACGTAACTGTCATAAAATACTTAATTAAGTAATGTATTTTAATAACAATAAGAAGCCAAAGTGAAAGTAAAACAATTACATAAATTGAGTTCAAATTAAAACGTAACATTAGAGTAATTTATTAGGTGAAATGACACCGCATCGTCGTGGGAGACAAAAATGAATAGACGCACGCCATGTTTACGAGAATAATAATTTACATCATCGCGCGACTTTCATTCAACTAGGTAATGAGATAACATTTCATAGGATATTCACACGAGACCAACATAATTTAATTTTACTTTTTTTAAATTATACAGAGTTAAATTTAAAAAAAAAACACCAAATTATTTGTAGATAATAATCAGGCGAGCAATAGTGGCATTATGTTTGATCCATTATTTACGGAACACCCTGTATAGTTGAATTTGGATTTGGTTATCCATGGAACAACCTCAAGCTTGTATTGTTATACCTAGTTTTTTACAGAATAAGTATTGTTTTATTCTGATAATTTTATGTATCTAATTATTTATCGGGCTAGTTAAGTACTTCTCTACCTACCCATATATTTCAGTTTAAAGAATAAGCAAACGAATGAGAATATAATACCACGTTAACTAAATAAGGCAGTGGCCATGAGAAAACAAAACAATTAATCGTTTTACCCGTCTCGAATCATATTTATTTAAGAGAGAGTTTTTCATTACAGTGAAAAGTTTTTTTTTTCTATATAAAATGTTAAACAATGGAATGTAGGAATGAATGTAGGAAAGTAATTTTAAGTCAATTGATGTCACAGGCCAGGTTTTTCATATATTTCGGATTCCGATTCCGAACATATTTATATTCTGTCTGATGAATGGAGTAGACAAGTCCATACGGGAAACGGAAGTCAATAAAAGGCACACAATCAATAAAGTTCTCCACGGCCCACAGGAACAACCCGCATGGCAACTTATCTGTGCCTCACTTACTATATCACTAAACAAACATTGTAAATATAACAAACAAACTCCTTACTGTGACACTGTTTGTTACTAAAACAATAACTAATACTCATTGTTATTTGTCAAACAAATTGGTCCAATGATTAATCATAACAATGAAGAATATTTTGATTGGGATAGTGATCAATATTTAATGTAACTGTGCGTTACTTTATATTTCAAACATGTTACTTTAGTTTTTCTTTAAGTATGAGTAATGAATATCGGAAGTAGCTTACTAAAAAATACAGCAGAAATTAGTCATTTTTCTTAGCAAAACCAAAGGCGTGCAACGCGACATCAATGAATCACCGTAGCATTGGAACTGTTGATAATAACGTAACCACATGCAATTACCAGAAGTCTGCTAAATATTATGTTAATGTTTTGTGTTAATGCACATTGTGAATGCACACTGTATTTAGCATTCAAATATAACGTAACATGGTTTTAACTAATCTGAAAGTTATATTGCTGCAATACATAACTTCACTTACATACCATTTTAAATTGGGTTCTAAGCGGATTTAAAAATTGGCCTTATGATACCAGACTCGAAACGATAAAAAGCTACATAATTCTTTTAAAATTGAACAGCGTGCCTTCGAGAGGAAGTGCGTTGTGAACCAGTGTTGATAAAGAACGACGCGACAAAATCAATGATCGGTTGAGTCACATTTTACCCCTTTATTATATGAAGTTTACTTAACCTAACTGTTTCTGCAAATATCAATCGACTGACACGTAATAGGTCGTAAACGCAGTGAATCATAGTGAGTAAACAGCTGATATTGAGATACAATCACTTCGCGTAGTGGACAACATCCGATGACTTAACTTAATTGAACACTTGATGGCTTCCATGATGACGCGAATTTGCACCTGTTTTATATTCTTAGAAATGCTTAGGATGTGATGATTAACATTAAAGGTACGTTTTACGAATGACTGAGTTACTGAATGAGTTAATTTATTAGACTACATACGTTGCTTGTTAAATTATATATTATTAAGGTTAGAAAGAGTAGTATATAATTCTATACTTTATTTACTTCTCCCCTATTCCATAACGGTATCGACGAAATTTGGGGTGCAACTTACAGTACAACTCTGCTTAACCCTTCTGTGAATAAAGGCTTGACGTTTACTCTATTTATTTTGCAATAGGTAATTGTGAAAATAATATTATATGAATACGAAAACTGTAGTAGAAATTGTTAACTATTTAACATTCAACAAAGATAACTCATTCACAGAAAATAATTTAAATACATATATGTTACGATATACCTATTTTCACAGTTAAATAAAAAGTTAACATGCAAAACTTTTATAAAATTGACGAAACAGTCCATTCGTGTTTTGAATACATTAATAAAATTTCGTCAGTAGGTGTAGATTTAAATAATTGAATGATTGTTAATAGTCGTGACCGAGCTCCATTAGATTGGAGTATACTGTTGAAAACCTTGACTAGCATTCATATTTGGAGTAGGTAGAACCAAGAACAAATAAAAAGGAACGAAAGACGGAGGTACCTAAGACGTACATAAATAAATATCCCCAAAATATAAATATAATAGGAAGTCTTGTCGTTAGTTAAAAAACAATCCGAAACCAAAGTTACAGTTGTACGGAGACAATAGTATTTAGGTAGGGATACCCAATATTCTGATGAAGTTTGGCTGCAGGATTTAATGTGATACAGTAACTTGATATGGTACTAAAATTACCACTGTTACAATATCCGGACCGTGACTCATGCTACTAACACAAGTTGAACACGTATTTGAATTTCAATCAAACATGGTGTTTTGGACACTAGTTTGTTCGGATGATATAAGTAATTAAACTCGAAAATATTTTAGATTTCTATGTAAAATATTTTCGAGTTATATAATTTAGTATGTCAATAGATTCATCTTATGTATTCTATGACCTCGGTTCCTTAGCAAAAAAAAGTTAATTACCTTAGGTCGGATTTTGAATTTTATAGAATTTTGTTCCAGTACAGATGCTGTGTTAATAAAATTTTCAGAAGATGAAGACAATTCGTCCGTACCTATTTAAACAGATCATGATTATTTATTAGTTAAAAGCTAGCGTTTTCGTTATTAACACAGAAATACTTCACTAATTGCCGACAAGATTATTTCTTTCTAAAAACGCGTAAGAAACAATAACAATCATATAAGCACATGGTTGAGACAGAGTTTCGTTTCACAGAGCATTTACATTCTAGCTATGTTGCAACCATATTACATTTTGCGGCTGCAATTGTAATACAACTTAGTAGATACTACACCAGAATCAATGATTTTTCCGCCATAACGTACCGACAGCAAGAAAAACTTAATTCAATAAATTAATATATTGACGAATCAGCTAGACACGAAATATCTTAGGTACCTATAATACATTGTTGGCTTAAATGTCCAAATAACCAAAACTTTTGAATGACAAAACAAGGATAGATCCCTGTTGGAATTCCCCTAGTTTGCTGCATTTGTGGTTTGGTGAGTTCTGAGAAATTCCGACAAGGAAATCCTGAATTTCTCAAAGACAGTATGAATGCTATTTTTCTGTGGTATAAGCAACGTTTAGGTACAAATATTAAATAGCAAAACCGGCCGTTGCTTAGCCTAGGTAATTCAAATGCCGTGTTTATCGGCGCGACTTACTGGAAGTTTGCCAAAATAGTCTACGTAATCGCGCCTTTGAATTTGGCGCTATGGTCATGTAACAGCTGCAGTTCATCTTATGAAGAGCTGCAGTGAACATGAGCTTGTACAAGTAAGCAAGTAGATAGCTCGTGTTCTTAGAAATTATCAGATTCAATTGCTTTTAACAGTAATAACTATGATAGATGTAGACGTTAAACGCTTGAATCTAAGGCAAAAAATATGGTCAGCGAACTACAATTTCATAACAGTGGATATGAAAAAGTGTGTCACATGACATTAATAAAGAAAACGGTTAGCGACAGTTGGCTTTTATATTAGTTGAGAAGATATCATAACAAGCATGAGGCTAAGTCAATGGTCGATTATTTTCATACAAAAGAAGATCGACCTCAATTTGAAACAATGAAGAAGGCGTCTTATAAAAAATACACAATGGCACTTCCGAAGAATAGGGCACAAGCTGAAAATTGGTTGAAAATTGTAATTGTTGCAGGTGACATTGTAGGGTGCACTACAGCCCCGACGAAAATATGATTAAAAATATCTCCATCAGGACAACGAAATAATCTAGGTACTTGTTTTTTGCCACAATACGAGATCGCATCACACATGTCGAGGATTCATAGCCTAATTCATTTGAATACATCACTAATAATTTTGATGGATAGACAGAGGCACAGAGGTTGCGGAATTCATTAAAAACGTCTGGGCATTTAGTAGGACACTAATGGCATTTTATTATCACTGGCCTCATTTCTGTGGGTGTTTATAGGATAGTTCCAAGACATTGGTGTTTTATTAGGTTATGGCATGCACGATATAACGATAATCGAGTTATAAGTAGGTAAAGTACATACTGCGAATCGATTCGTAATCTAGTTCTTATTATACGCAGATTGGTGTAGTATCAAATAAAGAGGAACATGTAGGTGCGTGCCTAGGTGCTTGATTATTACTGTAACGTCGAGATTATATTATACTACATTATTATTAAATTACAGTAGTTAGGATTTAAATATTTACAAAGGTAGATGCTCTCTTATAAAACGAGAACATTGTGATCCAAAGAAATGTGTCCATTCGTTTAAAAAATAGGACCTACTCCATGTTTTGGACTGTGTCATTGTTTAATGTCCAACTGGGGCTGGCCTGGATTATCAATTCGTCCATTATATTTTAATAAACATTATTAAATCATGATTTAAATTCATTGTTGTCACTCGTCTACTACTACGTCATGGAGATAATTGTATAATATTTTAAACAACAATATTGGTTGTTTGCGCTGGAATGACGTCGTAAAAACATGAGTCAAATGGCTCCCGCTGTGAGTCTGTTTCGGGATCTCCGTTAGATGCATACTGTACATATAGATCCGTACTAAGCAGAATCATGTTACTCAAGTTTTATGATGATTATATATATTGTGCAAATTTTACATACATTTTAGAATCTACATAGGCATAGCTGTCACCAACAACAAAAGAATTGCTTTTATCATAGATACATGACTTCATAAGCCACTTTTTCGCTTTCGGATTTGAAAATATAGTTAAAAAAGTAACCAATATATGTTACGTATAATGTACCATAGCATCTTCTCTCGTTAATGAAGAGTCGATATAGTCTATTACGTATAAAGTTTTAATTACATAATGTAAGATGATGGTAATTCGAAACTCAAAGTTAATTTAACAAGAAAATATTGCATCTAAATGAGTGTACTTAGGTACCTGCTAGAGACAAGTTTTACAAGACACGGCTTTCAACCGACTGAGTGAAACAGTATCGGACCTACCTACCTAGAATAGGAAAAATGTAGATACCCACCTAATAATATTATTATAGTAGGTATGTGGTCAAAACAATCTCCCTCATAATTTATTATTGCAGTACTTAGACTAAAAATTTTGTGTTTCTAATTAAGTCCTTTGAAACTTTCATTTTTCAGAGTAACTAGTAATTAAATATTAATCGTTAACATTTTATCATTGGGTCCACGCATGCAGGTACACGTATAAAAATAAGGATTTGGTATAATGTACAGTTGAATGTTGTACTGGAGTAGGGTTATTGCCATTTACACTTACACTTTTAAATAATACTTTGCCCGGTGCGAGATTCCGACGTTCACCAGTAGAACTTGTGACTCCTACACCAGTGAGGGATTTTTGTACTCGTTTCCTTTTATCTATTATATTATATAGATGTAGTTAAACAGCAAAATAAATAAGCCCAAGTAGGTACGCCACTACGAAAGTTCTGTTTATGTCTAACTTTCTCAATTGCGATTGGGTAAAATTTTAATCAGTTTATTACGAGATAGTTAACTAAGTACATGATCAAAATTTCTGACATTTCAATGTTGGGATATATGTACATAGGTATATAGCATCTAAATACAGTCACGCGTCGCGACGCGACGTAGGAAGTACAATGACATGAAATGATGAAACTTCATAAAGTTACGGACGTTAGATACGGTTTATTAACATTTCCCGACATTATAACATTAGTACCTAATTCTATTGAACTCCACTAAAAGGCGAAATACCTACTTACCTATTTAATATAGATAAGCAACAGGAATTTTGATTTTGATGGTGTAAAATACAAGAAAATTTGAAAAGAACATTATCACAATTTTCATTTCTTTTTTTTTTAATTTAATGTTTTAAATTTTCGTACGCTTAGAAGAACTTAAATAATGTTTTGTGTAGATATACAGGCTAGCCTTCTCTTGCCTTGAAACGATTTCCAAGACAATGCGATTTGTAACTTGCCATCTACGTAGTGTCTATGTATAGTCTACTAATAGTTAAAACTTGTTACTATGTAGGTATTCGTTATACATACTTTGGAATAATCAAGATCTATAAATGAAAATAAATCTAGAGATAGATAACGTAATCATTAGCGTCAGGAAAATTTATAGTTCGTTTAATATAAACCGTTTATAGGTAAGTACGATTATGCGTACATACAAGAACGACGTATCTTGAAAGGATACAATAAATCATAGTTTTACGCTTCCCGTTGTTTCTCTCTACTATATCGCAGTTGGTTGCTAATGAAACAAGGGGACAGACGGCCTTGGTTGTGCCACTCTATTGCACAGTGGGCAGCTCGTCATTGTCACAACAAATATACACAGGTATAATATTTGTATGATTTATACAATATGCAAATAAAAATATTAGTATTAATCAACATGTAGACTTTCGTAAGACTTGACACGGTGTATAACATCGAGCTTACAAAAATATTTGCTAGCCATTTACACCTAGTATTTATAACTAGTTTCCGCTCGCGGCTTCGCCCGCGTGGTTTACGAACCGAAAACGAATACGAATTTTTCCGGGATAAAAAGTAGCCTATGAGCTATTCCAGACTATAATCTATCTCTGTGCCAAATTTCATCCAGATCCATTCAGCAGTTTTTGCGTGAAAGAGTAACAAAGATCCATCCATCCGTCCATCCATCCATCCTCACAAACTTTTACATTTATAATATTAGTAGGATAACTTCGTGGTAGTAAAAATAAATATAAGGTACATACTGTGTTATTAAATTAATACTCAGTAGTATTTTAATATCAGTTATTTGTAAAGAAAGATAAGTTTAAATAAACATTGAAGTTGATACCTAATTCAAGGTTCAATAAATAAAAATATCTGTGCAGGTATCATTAAGATTATGTCGTAATCTAATATAGCGGTATACATCAGACAGCTCAATTAGCAGAAAACGTACTTACATAAATATTAGGTACCACACCCACCAATAGGTGTATCCACCAACTACGTTACTATGTAGGTAATGCTACGTAAAAAACGTATTTTTTTTTCTGTTGGGACATACTTGACTTACTCAGTGGTAGCCTAACAATAAAATTGTGCTCGTCAATAGGCTCGCTATACATGAATACTTTAGAATTCTAAATTTTAATATTTAATTGGACGTCTTGCCTTAACCTTCGGGGAATACTTACAGATGTGATGGTTTTATAACTAATCTACGTTGTGTTAATAGAGGAATTTATAATAACCTTCCTAAGACGCAGGTACTAGTTAGGTAATACGTGGCTAGTATGTACTTTTATATTATGCGACGTAACACTAACGTAGACAAGTCTCTAAATATAAAAAGAAAATACTGGGCAAATAATTCCACAAACATATGTAATTCATGGAAATAAACCAAAGACGGCGTGTTCTAAAAATCTTCTGAAACAATTATAGTTTTTTATGTAAGTAAATGATCTACCTATGTACCTGTATCTGACATACAAACAATATTTCGTACAATGAATGTATCTAGGTGAAATACGTGCTGCCCATATCAATGAGTCCTCGGTTAGTCATAGTGTGCTTCGTTTGACAATACAACTTGTGGTGTTACAAGACACCACCGCAAAAAGACAGGTCATTGAAAAACCCAACTGTGCCTGTTTACTAATGCTCGTTGTTTACCGAACGATAAATAAGTTAATATAACCTGCCAAGAATAGCATCGACAGGTAGACATACCGATAATAGCGTTGCACGTTGGTACAGACCCAAGGAATCAATTTCAATATATTATTTGCGTAAAATCCTACTAATATAATAAATGCGAAATTTTGTGAGGATAGATGGATGGATGGATCTTTGTTACTCTTTCACGCCAGAACGGCTGAACGGATCTGGTACCAGTTAACGTTCGTTAAGGAGACCATGCACCATTATGTCCATTATTCGTAACAAATGCAAATATCGTAATTTTGGTTTAAGCAAGATTTAGGGAACCCGGGCATGCGCTCATATAACACGTATGGTAAGGTATTATGGGTAGATCAATGATATAATCATGATATAATCAATGTTCTAACTTTCAAATATTGTATCTTTTACTCATATGAATACTGATCAGACACAGTTCATTGATTAATTGAGATTTTCGCGCTTTACGGAAACACCGATAATATGTCATAACTTCAAAACAAGAAGGTAGAAGAGCTGAGCGAAAGTGCGGCATATTTAAACGTATATAAATTAGCATTCCCCGTACATGACACTTTGAATAACGTAACGGTTATTCGTTCCATTATGTGGTACAGAATGTAGGTATGTCTTCTTTCCAATAAGCGACGTAAGAACTTTCTTTATGTTTTTATATTCCTCATTTTGTATATATTTACAATGTAGCTATTCTCCATTTTTATAACAATAGACAAGATGCAAGATACGAATAGATATCGAATACATTTTTAAACCATTTCTCAAGTACAGTTTCGACTCATCATGATTGACTGTTATGGTTCATAATACTTATTATTAGCATTATAGGTATTGATGACAGTGGCGTGCACAGAGTTTGTAGACGGGATAGACAGAAAATTTTAAAAGCTTACCTACCAAAAATACCTACTCCATGTTGGTATTGGTTCGTCGTCTTGTCGATTAATTAATTATCTAGGTACTTGTTTTGATTTGCCACCTCAAATATCTTATAATAAATATTTATCTGAGCTATGTAGGGTAGGCAGTGTCTTTTTGTCTTTATGAACCGCACGCCACTGATTTATAACTTCGAAGGAAAATACATGATAGGTAGAAATCATAAATAAGTAAATCTTGCTTCTCAATTTTCTTGTGCAAGACTAAACTAATCAGTAATTTTTCTATTTTCTAGGTTTGATGAAGGTCGCGATGGTTACCTAGACTTGACCGAAGTGAAACGGATGATGGAGCGGCTAGGAGCACCACAGACGCATCTTGGTTTAAAGGCCATGATCTCGGAGGTCGATGAAGATGGTGACAACAAAATTAGTTTCCGGGAATTTTTACTTATTTACAGGTAATAAAAGTTCTAATTCGATTTTTATGATGGTGCCAATTTGGCTTAGATATCCACGCTGTTGATTTGATACAAAAGAACAAAAACAAGTTGTATCAGTTAGTAGGTAATGTTGTATATCCTATAGATATCTACTTAATATAAGAAGAAGAATTAAGTACCTACTGAATAATCTTGTTAAAAAAGTTGCGATCTACTAGGTACCTATAGGTATCTTGTGCTATTAATATTGACCGCACGACCACTAGGGTTCGCATATCATAACAAACTCACGAAAACATATTTTTAAACATGGATGAGAGATGTGATTGTCCTGTTTGATATTTGTATTATGATGTAGGTACAATAACTATCTATAATATAGTTACGTAGGTATTAGCAAAATGGGAAATAACAATATACCAGTAATAGGTAGGTACCTATCTACGTATAATTTAGCTTCGTCACAAACTTACTACAACGTGTTTTATTTTATTACACTCATGAGTTGAGTCATAGTCGTTTGAGTCAGTGCAAAATATCAATACTATGTAGGTACAACTCTAGGTAGCGTAAAACTGAACTGAACTGTCATACCTAATATAATTTACAAAATACTCTTCTACTTTCTAATGTTTATAAGTAAATTACAGATGTTTGTACACATACCTATTCCTATGTGAAAAAAAACTATACGATGCATGTTCTCACGCTAATTGCATGTTTATTGCAGAAAAGCCCGTGCGGGGGAACTCGAGACTGATTCCGGCCTAGACGCGTTCGCGCGACTCACAGAAATAAACGTGGACCAAGTTGGTGTGAACGGCGCTAAAACTTTTTTTGAAGCTAAAATTGAAGAGCTCTCTAAGAGCAACAAATTTCACAATGAAATTATTCAAGAACAAGAAGAGAAGCGCCGAGAAGCCGAAGAAAAGGCCATGCGGAGGCAAAGGTTTCAAGAAAAAGCAGCTTTATTTCAATAATTAATATTATTTTGTAGGTAGTTTATCTAGTCCTAAGCTGTTACCATGGCTTTATTGAGGGAAAATTATGGATTTTATAAATTGCAAATATTTTCCTCTTTCTCGAGTTTCAAAGGGGGTGGCCCAAAATGAATCAGGCCCGGCACAATGTTTTATTCCGTCTAAAACTGAGAAAATGCCCATATTTTTTTGTCATGTTAATAACGAATAAACAGGAATATGGACATTTTTCAAAAGATGCCTCAAGTAGAGGAATAATAACATTGATTTTCATACATTACTGGCGATGTATAGATTTTAGACAGAATAAAATATATGTTCAAAAACATAATTATATGCTGTTTTAGATCAGTCTTGGAAAACTAGATGGATTACTAAGAACAACATAGATATCCCTGTTAAGAAATCACCCTGTATAACTATTGCACTGGGTGCAAATTTTTGCTATGGTATTAGTACCTACCCATATATATAATATGAACATCAGTAAGAAAATACCCGTTTATTTTCGTAAAAATCTGATTTTGTAATTACCGCCAACAAATTTTCTCAAACAGGTACTTTTACTTCAAAATTTGTGCTATATTTTTTTTACGCTATCGTCGCTGGGCGTGAGTTTTATTCTATGGGATTTGGGTCATCTCCTTTATGAAGATAAATCTGTAAATAAGGATTTATTCTCTTTGGATGAAATTCGGATCAGAAGTTAGCGAATGGAATTGAAATGAATGAGAAATTTACGTCGGTGGCCACATACGCTGCGCGTGTTGTGGCGAGTTTTTTTGTGTCCACGGTGTCCACCATGTATACCGGCTTGCCGCGCGTCTAGGATGGACGCGGGCGTGAACTTACTACGGCATGCGCCACTCAACGATTCTGCATGGCCAGTTGTATTTACCGTCATATACTTATTAGAGTTGACTGCGTACAACACTACGCAACACGCCACTTAAGAATAATATAAACCTGCCTTTGTTAATGCTTCAGCGTGGCCAGTAAATGATCAAAGCCTAAGGATGGTATGGACGCTTTAATATAATGACGATCAATAAAACTGACCAGCGTTGGGCAACGCCTGTAGCCGTTAGTTCCTGATCCCTTCGACGCGTCGTCTATATGTGGGCAAATAAATACGCCACTCAACGCAATACGATGTTGAACAATTTTTCATTAGGTATCTGTCCTCAAGATCTATTTCGTATATGTTAAAAGTATCCAATTTATTGTTATATGTAGGTATATTTATATGGTCGGATATTATTGCTTCTACTGTTAAAAGATATATTAAATATAAAATTTTATAAACAATACCCCAACTTAACTACAAAGTAGACATTATTTTACTGTATATTATAACGGCCTACTTTATGATGCTCAAAAATAAAATGCATGTTGCCTTGTATATGTTATGTTAACAAAGATTTTATATTAATTAAGTTATATGTGATGTAAAATTATAAATAGGTCACAAGAGAAATAAAGAATTTATGTATAAAATATGGTATTTAATTTTATTCTTAAAAATATATGACACAAATCTTGTTTAACAAACTCCAACCATTGCTATATTTATATACAAGATCATGAAAGTATTTAACACAACTTTCTATTACTGACACAAAGTATTTGTAAATTAATAATATATAAACAGTTTATAAATGCAGGTGGCAGAGAGAGGAGTCCAGACTGTGGTCCCAAAACTCATTTTACATCCATAAGTATATCACTCTTATTCTATTGGCTATCTTCCATTCCAGAATCATTTCTGAAAGTATTGTGTTCTTCATATGACACATTCTGGCTTCTCTGCATACTCATATCTATTAGTTTTCTTGTAAACATAGGCAGATTCTCTATATCTGCTTGTTGAAGATTTGCTAGTGTTTTAATTAATGATGTATTCTGGAAGGATAAAGGATGATGAGATGGACAACAAATCATGTCTCAAATACAAGATGTTTTCAAAAATGCAAATCAGATACCTGTCTTACCTGATTAATGTTAGTTTCGAAGTCTCCACCAGGGTTAGTCAAGTATTTAATTTGTTGTAGTTCTACTGATCTGTAAATCATAAAATGTGAGAATATTACTTTTATAAACGTCCTTATAAATGGATAATTAAGTAGATTATTGAAACCACATTGCAGAACATAACCCGACTTATTGCACTTATGTCCCATTTATTCCGTGATAATCCGAAAATAAATACAAAAACACGGGAGGCACTTACATTAATCTTAGCAATTGATTAGCAGTGGTTAATTCGTTTTGTAAATCTTGTTGTAACTGCAGAGTTACTTGACTAGCGTTTCCCAAAGCTGACATTTTCGTTTCAGTCTCAGTTATATATATATAGACTTAATTTTTCACTAATTAGTTTTACTATTCCTTGAACAAAAATTCCAAAACGCCGTTTATTTTGAATTGGAATCGTAGTTAATCGTAGAATCATCACAGAATAAAATTCAGAAACTGACGTCACTTAACGTCAGTCAAATTAGATGTCATCACAGGATACAGATAAATAATATACTAAATTTGACTAAATAAAATAGTCCACAAGAGATATATTTGTGCACCTATACAAATATTTTAAGATTTCTAAGAAGTTTTACTAAAAATTGCATTGTAATTTTTTTATAATATAATTTAAAAAATATCTTTATATAAATATAAAAAATAGGGACCAACCCACATTGACTTTTTTTATTTCAACAACAGCAATGCGGGCTGACACACAAAGCGTAAGAGTATTCAGAAGATTATATCAGTCGTAGTGGATACGAATATTCCATTACAATATGCGGTAATACGCTGACCTACGCCCAAATCCCTCCAGCCTGGACAAGTGGTTAGAAGAACTATACCCACGATACTATCGTGTGTAAGATCCTACTATCTATACCAACTTTATGAAACGAACTGTCATAGTTTTAAAATACGTAACATTCATTCATCATTCATATTTCATTCACATCTCGTCTGTCGTCTTTTTGTGTTCGTACTTCATGGCTTGATTGCAAACAAATTATTAAACTGGAAAATGGAAGAAGCTGTTTCAGTCAAGCATGAGGGCAAGAATATTGATATAAAGCAAGAGAAACAAGAAAATGTAGATAGCTATAAGCTTGAGTTTGACTCGGGAAGTCAGGATAGCAGTAAAAGTGGTAGTGGAGGATATCAACGATGGGCGCCCAATTTAAACGGTGTGAGAAAAAGTGCATTTACTCCGTATAAATCAGTACAGTGCACTGCGTTGACAAATTTGCAAAGAGGTAATGTCTTTGTCTATAATATAGGGTACATTTTTACGACGGCTAGATCTATTGATTTCTAGTAATATCTTTGTTGGTTTGAAGTAGGTAAGTAAAACGTTCAAGGTCGCTTTTGTAGGTAATACGCAGGCGCGAGTCCCGGAGTTACCCCAGCCAGATTCTAGCTTACATGCTAAGGCTGGTCGCGGCGAAATAACCCGTGACGACGTGAAACTGGAGCAGTATGTTGACATCACTGATGAGCATGGACTCACTGCCCTGCATTGGGCAGCAAGCTATGGACAGTTAAACAGTTGCCAAGACTTAGTATGGTGAGTATACTGTGGGGGTCCTTTGTTCTTTGTCTACCAGTCAGATTGATTTTGACATGTCATTGTACTATTGATATTCCATGAGGGGATAGAAGTAGAAAAAGTACTTGTATCAATTTAATTTTGTTAAGAAGAAGTTTTTGTCATGATCAGGTGTGGTGCCAATGTCAACATGCGGGGTCCAGAAGGAGAGACAGCACTACATTTGGCAGCAGCAGGGGGGCACCATGAGGTTGTGAAGTTTCTTTTGACCGAAGGAGCTGATGCTGACATACAAGATGATGTAAGTAACACTAAAAATTGTTATTACAGTTTTAGTGAAAAAAAATTAAAAACATGAATTGGTTATGAACTCAAAAACAGCCCTAAATCAATAAAATCTATGTGAACATCAGTGGCATAGCCGGTAACAAAAGGCCCTGGGGCAAAAAATTAACTAGGGCCCCAAATAAACTATTTAAAATCGTTTGTTCCGAATTCATCAGATTTGTCATAATACAGTCGACTCCATAATAAAATTAAAAACCAAATACAAATTGTAATGAACTAATTAAAACTATTTTATGAAAATATCTACCTGTTACCATTCAAAAAATACAGTCCTGTGACTGACAGCAGAGGCACGTTAATAGGGTCCCGTAGTTTTAAACAAAGATATTCGAGACTTGTTGGGATTTCCCCTGTATTTGTTTATATTCTGAATGTGGGAGAAGAGGATTAGACAGTTAACCCACCACACTTGTCTGATGCGGTTTGGTAGGTGTGCAGTAAGCCATCTGACTAGGCTCTTGAGTGCCGCCGTTGGTACACAAGGTACTCTTCCGCCGCCGCCCTAAATCGACATCCTGCGCTAATGTCGATTATTCTGCTTTGGCGTCGTAAGAACGTTCGCGTCCATATGCCCAAAGCAGAGTCCGGTTAACAGACCGGATAAGAAATAGTATACTGCGCTCCAAAACTCAGGTGGCCGATGTTGGTCAGAAAGCCGCAAGCCTGAAGTGGAACTGGGCTGGCCATGTCTGCCGCATGTGGGAAAAGCTGTCCACGGAGTGGAGTCCACACAATGTTAGACGACGTCGCGGCAGGCCCAGAAGGAGATGGCGGGACAAGCTGGACACCTATTTGAAGGATTGGCCACAGAGAGCTATTAACTGAGAGGAGTGGAAAGAGGGTAGGGAGGTTTGCCCTGCAGTGGGACGATTATGGCTGATAAAAAAAAAGGAATGTGGGAGAAATTTTCACTAGTTCAATTTATAGTTTGTAAGTCAGAGTCCAAGGGGCCCCGGGGCACTGCCCCGTCTAGTCCTCCGGTAGCTACGCCACTGGTGACCATTGTTTTATTTGTTACAGTCTGGTAGCACAGCATTAATGTATGCAGCAGCAGCTGACTTCCCATACACTTGCAATGAGCTTCTCATTCGAGGAGCTGATCTCACACTTACCAATGATTATGACCAAGATGCTTACACTTTGACCACTACTAATAACTGCAAACTGGGTAATTATTACTTCATAACGTGTTAATAGGCATATTCCTTGATAATTTTACGTATATAATAATATGCATTCATTTGTTTACAGCACAAACTGTGATAGAGAACTTTTTGATTGGCTGCCTCAGCAAAATGTGAAATAATAATATATAAAAACAACTGCTCATCTTATGTTGCTTCGGACAACCAAGACAGCAGATTCATTTGCCTCCAGGAGTTAAATGAAAATACAGGGATTTAGTTTATAATGTAAATTTATATATATATATTTAAGTTCATTATATACAAATTACAACAATGTGACCATAAATAAGTATAACTCAATTACAGACAATATCAAATATGTCCATTTGTATTATTTGAATACTTACAATATACAATTATAAATGCTGCTTAAATACATATAACTGTACACATAACAAGAAACATTTAACAGTGCTGAATTTAATTCTTTCACCTTTGTATAAATATTTTCGTTCCCACCACCTACTCCATGGATGTTGTCATATTAGTAAAAAAAGTTATAAAAAAAAAGTAAATTTTAATCATATCACAGTTTAGATTCAGTAAGCCAGTTGAATGTTTGGGGTTTCCTATTGGATTGTGTGTCGATAAGAATGTTGATGATACTGGGTCTGTCTGTGACAGTTAATGATTTCTTGAGCGCAGCCTCGATTTCATCGACGGTGCGGCAAAGGTGTCCGGTCTCTCCAAACATTTCCATCATCTTCTCATACCTTACTTCACTGCTCAGAGAAGTTGGTGGAGTGCTAGAAATAAAATAAAATGATTTTGGTAAACATTGTAACATACTAGGTATTACTACTAAAGAAGAGTACTAATGCTTAGACAGAGATTCTGCAATTCAGACTTATAAGAGTTATAGAAGATTTATTTATGTTTATTGAATGTCTAAAACATATCAATGTTAGAAGAAAATCCTGTCGATTGAAAGATTCATAAAACCAGAAGACTTCTTTCTTACACATTACTTACCATTGAGCAACATCGCCACCCGACTGGATATCTGCTAAAACTTCTTTAGGGAATCCACTGTAGATACCGCTGTTATTTACTATGACGATGATCACGGGAAGTTTGTAGCGGAACATAGTTTCAAGCTCCATACCTGAGATATCAAATAAAAGAAAATTATAGATGTCATGATCGATTGGTATGACTCAAACTTCAAACAGCTCAGGCATTCATAATAATTATTATTGTAACATGTAATTATTGACATTCTTTCGCATTTGTTAGTGTTAAAAGATGAAGCGGGTTAATGCATTGTATATTTAAACAAGTTGTAATAATAACATACCAGAGAATCCGAATGCAGAGTCTCCCTCAACACAGATGACGCGCTTGCCTGGCGCATGGTCGCGGCACCACATAGCTGCTGCTATTGCGAATCCGGGACCCACCTAACGAGAAATTAATTATTATAGTAGAATTTGAGTAATGCTACATTATGTGTGACTGACTATTATTTACTAAGGGAAAACAGTAGTCCAATTATTTTATTCACCTTCATAAAAGCTGCATACTGTGGTAGCTTAAGCTTAAGTCGTTTGGTATCAGTGTTCACAACCTGAAGCGAGGCAGCTATCGTACCAGGGCCATAGAATTATCGTATATGGATCAAAATTATCGTATCC
The DNA here is from genome assembly GCA_947562105.1 of Shargacucullia verbasci. Taxonomy (NCBI): domain Eukaryota; kingdom Metazoa; phylum Arthropoda; class Insecta; order Lepidoptera; family Noctuidae; genus Shargacucullia; species Shargacucullia verbasci. Next base: position 6,907,483 of record OX387296.1, read on the forward strand.
ATCAGGATAATGACTATGAGGATTTCAGACAATAACTGCCGACACTCGAACACAAAATATGCGAGACGTGTGAAGCTCATGTACGATAATTATCGTACGGCTCCGAATGCTCTTACCGAACTGCTAGAGTTTAAGATTACTCTTCATTATTTCTCATGGTCGCAATGAAAGTATGATATTCTTTCGTATTGAAAGTCATATAGTTGGTACCCGAGATGAGCCTAAGCAAAAGCTATTGAGTATACGAACCCCCATGGTACCGAAGGTGCCTGCGTCGAGTCTGTGTCGTGGCTTGTTGTTGAGCAGCAAGCCGCGCCCGATATCCATAGTGTTGGCGCCTTCGCTCACGATGATCGAATCCTTCGGGATGTTGGCCTGCACGGTCTTGAATACCGCGAAGTAGTTCAGCGGCAACGTTGTATTGCTTGCTTGGGCCTGGTGGAATGGAAAACTGAGGGTTTAGGTTCAAAAAGAAAATATGGATTACTGGGAGGGCTCTTACCCTAGCAGTTGCATCATTAGGACAGGACGTGCTGTAACCGTCGTTACAATCCGTTGCCAATTACCGCCTTAGTGACTAAGGAGCTTCTAAATTTGGGATACCTATTTATGCGAGGCGATGGCCTGTAGATAGTGAAACAGATTTTGTAAGTTTAGGTTTTAGTGGGTATAGAACCAAGGCAAATAATAATGGTTCAGTAGATTTACTAACTTGTAAATAGTCAAAGAGTTTACCTGCTTTTTATATGTATTATTTGGTATATAATTATTATACCTGAACAAACTCGGTGTTGGCCTTCTGTTTCGTCTTCAATGCTTGCCACCAGTTGTTGTTTGCAGGTTGCAGGGTGAACTTCTTCTCGGCTAGCTTCTCTGTAAGAGCTTCGGCGAACGGCTTGATGTCTGAGTGGATGGCCACCTCGGACTTGATGCTGTTGTGGAACTCCTCGGGGGAGATGTCCACCTGAAATCCAGTACAGTAAGAATATTTATGAAAGGCGCCATATTTTCTTCTTCATTATCATTATTATATCTTAGGACTGATTTTTTCTTATGACTAATTATACTAAACTGTCACTTCATACATCAGTCCTACACCCCAGGGGGCTGTCCCATCCCAATGTTGAACAAATTTCTCTATTCATACTAAACCTAAGTTCTCGTAAGACTTCCAAAGGGCTGGGTGCCGCTTTCCTTTGCTAATTCATACTTAAAAGTTGAGATATTCATTTTACTTAACTTCCCCATATTCAGGTGTCAGTGTTCTAATTGCCTACATCCTTAAATTTGATTTGTTGGAAACATTGCATGTTCTATCTCTCTCTGTGCAGCATTTAGTATAAAATGAATACCAACAACAATATTTCAATATATTACCTGGGAATTAAAAAATATATATAAATAGTTTGCATTACCTGAATAACTTTGACATCGGGCGCGAACCGCGGCACTTGTCCAAAGTGCAGCATCCAGTTGAGTCTTGCGCCCAACAGAAGAATGACGTCAGCCTTCAGCAGCGCCTGCGTACGCGCCGTCGACACGCAGTATTCGGACTCGTCCGGTACCACACCTTTGCCTATTTAACAAGCAGTTTACACATCACTCTTCTTAAATATTCAATATATTTGCATTTGTTATCCTCACAAAGGCGGACAAACTTATAAGTATTATATTTACATTTACTGTATGGTTAACTATATGATTGTTGATATTATGGCAACACATACCCATAGGAGTAGGTAAGAACGGTAGCTTGGTGTTGTTCACAAGCTTGCAGATGGCTTCCTCAGCGCGCGCGTGCGCGGCTCCCTTGCCCACTATGACTAGCGGCCGCTCGGCGCGAGCCAGCAGCTCCGCCGCCTGCGACACCAGAGCCGGGTTGGGGTACGCTGGGGACACCGGCTCTGCGTTGTAGTAGTCCATAGGGACTTTATCTTCTTCTGCTTCAGCCTGGTTTGAATAAGGAATTATAATTATATGGTATTGGGAGCTATACTTTGAAAGCACTTTCCTACTACCAAAACTAATCAATAACATCAATGGTAGAAACATCAAGCTGCTTTTGGAACCGTGAACGTTTTAAAAGAGCCTGCGAAGGCCCAGTAGGAGGCTTACATCCAGTATGGGCTTGCAAAAAGTTTCATAACTACATGATTAAAACTGAATTGATAGAGCGTGATAGTTACCATGAGCAGCGTGCCGGGCATGTCGAGGTAGGCCACTCCGGGGCGGCCGGCGGCGGCGAGGCGCACGGCCTTCTCCACGTGCTGCGGGATCAGCCGCGCTGATGGCGGCCGCGCCGCGTACTTGCAGTACAGTCGGCTCGACTCCACCTGCACACGTAACAAAAATTAACTATGTATATTGTTGTACACACACATTTATTATACATTTATTCTATGCTCGAAGTCCCATGTGTGGGTTAAAACTAGCTGCTACTCGTGCATACGGAGATTGTCAGTATTACTTGTCCGACTTGGGAATCGAATCGGGGAGCTGATGCTCAGCACCAGTAAACCAATGAGGCAGTCAATAAACAAAATGGACATGTCAAAGTACAGTCGTGTTGGTATGAAGATGCGTAGTCAGGTTTTGCCGTGGTCTGCGGCCTAGCGGCATAGAACAGGCTACCCCTCTTATAGTGGTCGTCTTGAAAAGGCGTTTAGATGTGGGGAGATGTGTAATAGCGTACCACAGTATTCTCTTGTGGACTAATTATTAACTGTGATCACAAGTTAGTGTTTTAAGCGTAAGGATTGTGGCAGTGGCGGACTAAACCCGTCAGAGGCCCGGGGCGGCAAAAATGAATGAGGACCCTAGTTTAAGAAGTTGATGTAATTCTATATGTTCGTTAGCTACGCGCACCATTCAGTACATTTTAACAATATCCGATACTAGGCAAATACGGCGAACTCTCCGGTGGATCAACAAATGTCGCAAGTGTCCTCAAACCAATCGTTAGGTCATCGTTAAGATATCCCATTACTCCCCTTGCATGGCGCGTCAAAGACTACACGAACCTTTGTTGTTCCCCTGTTAGTTTTAATAACGGCATGGTGAGGTAAATAGACGGCATGTTTATTCAAGGGAATGTGGAGGCATTTGGAGGCCCCCCGGAACAGAGCCCCGGGGCGGGCCGCCCCTTTCGCCTCCCTGTTAGTCCGCCTATGGATTATGGCGTCCCTTATCCTTCGACCGTTCATTCCGCGATCTAGAGGAGGCCCATCCTCAGCAGTAGGTAATTGACTTCGATTTTGATGGTAATGTACGTAGGCAGGGTTCGTAGAATACAAGTTACGTATATCTATAGTAATTTTTGGTAGCATTATAAACCGATTAAATGTGACTGGACTAGACAAACATATTTATTATTAGCTTCGTCCTGCGACTTCGTCCGCGTGATTTACATATATATATATAATTTATAGCACTCGGGGATAATGTAGCTATCTATCGGTGAAAGAATTTTTAGATTCGGATCATTAGTTACGGCGATTACCCCCTAAAATAAAAATAAACAGATTTTACCTCTTTATAATAATATTAGTATAGATTACTTACATAAAAATATTACGGCGAGCGGCTGCTATTACGTAATATCTGGAATTCCAGCTTATCAGATATGTGGGAGAATGTTTTTATAAGTATACAATAATCTACAACCAAGGTCATACAGACAGATTTGTTGGAATTTTATAAAACGTTATAAGTATATTTATTACTAAGAATATGTAATTATTCGTTTAAAATATAATTTATTGTATTTATGACATATATTGATGGTGAAGTGACGATTCGTGCAATTTAATAAGATTTGTTTTGGAATACATTAGAAAAGAGTAATTACATTTCGAAATTTATTCCTATTGGATGATCTTAGATATGAACGAAAGAATATAACAATAAAATGATTAGTATTACGTATCTCTATAGATATGCGGTTCTCAATTAATTTAATATCCTAAGACCGAAATTGCTAGATATCCTCAAAATGATCTAGCATTATTCTGCCATAGTGAAGTGAACCTCGTTAATCAGACAAATCCTGGCATCAATTATGAAACAAAAGCCAGGGGCGGCTCTAGTCCACATGGCGCCCGGGTGCAAAAATTAACCTGGCGCCTTCTAGTAGGCGCGCGATCAACCATCATGTCATCAAAATTCGGGTGCAAATGGTACAATTATAAATGAATAGCTTCTGCCCGCGGCTTCGTCCGCGTGAATTACGAACCTACACAGTTTATTTTCTAAATTAGAACAATGCGCTGATCTTGTATCTAAGTCCAGCGAGCGGCGAGCTGCGCTCGGCGCCCCCTGAGACCCTGCGCCCGTGTGCACTGCACACCTGCACCATAGGTTAAACCCGCACTGACAAAGACTATCCTTAATATAAATCATAACATTATAAAAAGTACCTAGGTATATACTTTATTATATTCATCTAATCTGGACCACATTATTTTTTAGGATTTGGGCGAAATGAAATATCTTATCTAATCATTATGTAGTTCGGTATTTAAGTACCTAAAGGTTTTCTAGGCTAGTGGCTAATAGTAAATCATTTTTGTTTTCTAAGCAGTTATTACTACATTATAATAAAATATCAAACTTTTTCTAGTAATGGAAGACTAAAAAAATATTTTCAAGATTTCAATGTCTATAAGGTCCAATGTTTTAAATAAATTACATGTTATTTTTTTTAATTATTCGCCTTCATTTTGGATTACAGACAAACATGTGAGCACAAAGACCTTTATTTAAGATTTTAATTGTAATTTGCATGTCATAACTGGTATTAATGTTTTATTAAATTAAATTTCTGCTATTACACATTTGGAAATATCGTGTATTTCCTCATATTTATATAAAGGGATTATTAACCTGTGGCCATTCCTGGAATCCTCCAATGCCCTCATGGTCCTCTGGACATGATCCAGCAATAACTATGAGAGGCCAGCAGTTGACTTGAGCATTGGCCATGCCACCAATGCAATGCAATAAACCAGGCCCGGATACCGCAAGGCACACTCCGGGCTTGCCTGGAAATTAAATGACAAAATTACTTAGGTATACTTGTACAGACAATTGTGTAGTCCAACATAGGTAACATCCTAGGCCTTAATTAACCCTTCTCATTTTGAGTTGGGATCCTGAACCCAGGTAGGGGCCAGTAATGGATTGAATTATTAAACTGTTGAAGTAATATGTTATGAATGGGTTATGCTAATGCATAAGATCAATCGGATCTGAATAAAAAATCTGAGTGTGTATTTTGGTCTTATATTATTCAATTAATTCTTAAGTGGATGGGCACCAGTATCTACGCAGGAGTTAGAGGATAATGAGACATTGAAATTATTGAATTATTATTAATATTGTATCCATAACTGTTACATTATGACTTTTACATGCTAATTAAAAAGGTGATTGCATAAACTAAATAATATCATAATTAGATAATTCCCCTGAAAATTTGACTATAAAATATGATAAATTATTAAACAGAATATTATTACTTATATACAATAGTCTTAGTATACAAAAACCTTTGTTGGTTCATAAATTGTAATAGTAACATTTGAGTGGCTGGTATTGGTATAGGCCTTGTTCAAAAAAATTATTAATCTTAGTAATCAAATGAAGCATGTTAATTATGGGATTAATCCTAACCAATTTAATTCTAGCTAGTGATAAAATTTATCACTTTGTGACTATGTTTTTTTTTTAGTTCCAAGAACAACACTAATTTTGCTATGATGTCTAGTTAAAAGACTTTCTTGCAATGATTTTGAGTACCAATAGCCCAGTGATTAAGATGCCAACCATTAATTTTCTATTTAACAAAAAAGGTTAAAATATTCCTTTTATCCAGAATGACAGTCTTACGATAGTGAGACTATTACAAAAAGTGATTTCTACAGGTTCATCAAGAATTTCTACTTATTTAGTTGATAAAAACAGTCAGTCTTACCCGTGAGATACCCCACGGCCTGTGCTGCATAACAGGCAGCTTGCTCATTGCGCATACCCACATATTTCAAGCCTGCTATTTGAAATGCAAGAGCAGTCTCTATTACAGGGATGCCCACTATACCAAACACATATTCCACACCCTGAAATAAAAATAAAATAATGACTTAACAATAATCTAGTCATGATAATTGTATTACTATTAAAATCAGGTCATTACCTTGTATAAAAATTTGCATGAACCAAGTAAACACTATTTTGTAAGTGTAATACTGTATAATTGATGTTAATTTATAAAGTGTCACAATGGACAATTACCCAAATGAATATAATTAAATTGAGTTTTACTTGAGTATTTTGTTTAATAAAAAAAACTTCATTATTTATAAAAATTAAAGCTCACCTGTTTTTTCAAACTCTCTGCTAAAATAGTATTACCATCGATACCCATGGCGTTATTTAATCTCGGCGTTAAATGAATGGAACGTCTTATTAGTAGCTGACCAACTCGTCCTAATAACATTTCAAATAATTATAATCAATTTATCTATAAAAAATAACTATCAAAGTAAACTTCGGAGTTCCGATCAGAAACTTAAATAAAGATGAAATGATAGCCATTCACAAGCAAGATAGCAAGGTATTTAATTTATAAAATAAAGTCACTGGCGGAATATTTACCTAAATAACTCACGAATCATATACCATACCTAGTTATATTTCATCCAATGAGAAAACGTAGCACTGACTTTATAACCGCAAAAAATTGCGTATCAGGTAAATAAATAATCTGATATCTGAACAAGTCGAAGTTTGACCTCAAATTATGATAAACAATAAACGCCGAAAACAGCAACTTGGACTTTGTATTTTACGCGCCAAGTGGAAGATAATTTTTTCTACCAAACTTATAATAATATTATTCTACCAATTGTTTAGATCAGTAGATCACAGTAGAGTTGGTTCGAAATAAAAGCATAAATTAAAAATTATTATCTCCCTATATCAAATAATGTACGAAATTAAAATTATATGTATTATTTATAATTTATTAATAATTCAAAACTAATATTAAAATTTTCAACATATAACTAATTAAATTATATAAATATGAACCAAAAACCAAGAAGAATGCTATCAAATTGAACTTTTAATTGGTCTGTAATTTCCGTAAGTAATTATGTCTAATAATTATGTATTAACTATATAGGTCATTATTAGGTAATCATACAAAGTACCAATACATAAGGATGATGATGAGGATATGTTTCAGTGTATGACATTGAAATGAAAGACTGAAATTTCAAAATCTTAAATAGAAATCACCGATTCAATGGTTGGGTTTCATTTTGTAATGCTGATTTAGTCCGTATCTTACATGATTGTAGAGATATATTTATGTGTAACGCGTGTAAATGTCCACTTACAATCGTGTAAAAGGCTACTTGACTCATATCAAATTTGACACAAATTAGTATTTCCTGCAGTAATTGACTTACGAAATCATAATATATCGATTTCACTTAATAAAAGTGCAAGATGGCTACATAATTTCAATATAACAAATGATTTTTTAATTTTTTATTTGGAACACTGAAAAGGCTATCGGACATGACGTGCGTGACGTCATATAATTTGTAAACAAAGTTGTATGACACTCGTAGACTATTGTGGTTGTGATCGTGGTCTTTTTAATATTAAATATTTCTAAAAACCCTTAACCTACGTATTACTGTTACACAAGAATTTTAGTATTACGCTCATTGATTTACTACTTAACCTTAAAACTTGTATTTTTAAAACTGATTATAAAGTTTCTGTAGAAACTAATTAAGTTATTATGTAGTAAGTACTTACAACAAAGTGACCTTCGCAAAAATAAATTTGAATTTCAGTCGATAAAGAATCAGCATCCTTTTTTTAACAAGTTATACCCAGGTGTTTTGCATGTTTATTTCACTGGGTACTCTAATCCACAACTTTCCTGGGGTCTTTATTGATTTGTTATTTTCATTATCGGACAATACAATAATGATAATTATTTTATGTTCCGTGTAAACTAGTGGAAGTCATGGTTTTTAATAAAAATTTGGCTAGGTTTTCACAAATTCTTGTTTACAAGCCGTATGACGTCACAGCACAGATTATCTATAGACTAACATGGCTGACAGCGTTTTCGCCCTTTTTAGAAAAGTCAACTTTTGAAATAAAGGTTTGCTGCTTTCTAGGTCCCAAAAAAATATGGTAATTTTTTTTTTGGTCTATTCGAACAATTATTACTCATTTAAGACCTACTTTAAAAAAGAGTCAACTAGCCTATTCCGTAATACGACCAGTATACTACTATTGTCTTTGACATTTAAAACTCATATTGTAGCATCAAGGTTGTCATTTTACGCGATCGATTCTCGTTTAGTAATTATAAATAGTGCCATCCATGAAGACGCGCCCCACTATTTTTGGTCGAGGTTTTCTAGCTGACCGTAATGCTCTTTGTGATCAGTTAATATTTCGTAGTGTGCATGGGCACTCTTAGGTAATTATTGTGTATCGACAGAACTAAAACACTAGCGGAAGGTTGCACACTTATACTGTAACAATTATTAAGAAGAGTGGGGCGCGTCTTCGTGGATGGCACTATCTGTACGTGAAACTACGGACTTCGTTTAGTGTTTCAGGAAATATTTTTTTAAATATGTTCTGTTCAAGCGCTTGATTACCACAGGCCACTACTGCTGCCGGTTACAAACGCTTGCCATCGTGGGGCATTTCTAAAATCGGTGTCATGGGTGTTCAGCACTCTTGAGATCCATTCACTTGTTCCTTCCATACATATTTGTATATAGTATCTATAAATAACCCCCTTTTACGGTCATAGGTAAATTATTTATTTAAGGTGTTGCAAAACACTAATGTGGGTAAGAAAGGTCGAGAAAAGTTAATAATACGCAGGGTCCATTCGATTACATTTTTTGGTTATATGACATGCTAATTATCTCGTTGTGTTTTCTTTCACTGTTAGAGCAGTGGTTATAAATATTCGCACTTAAGTAAAGATTAAATTTTATTGGTGCCACAACCAATTTAAGAGGCAAAAAATATATATTATTTATTATAAAAACTACTAAACAACATATTTTTGAAGTTGGTCATTTTGTTGTTTTTGTGTCAGTTTGACGTTTACCGAGTTTACGGAGTAAGCCTTATTTTCCAGTATACTATAGTAGTCTTTGAGTCCTATTACTTTTTTTGTTAGCGCCATGGAAATAATATGTCCTGAACAACATATTTCTATGTTTAGCGCATACTATCAAAAAAGAGTAGTTAATATCATGGAATATTATTTCCGTTAATAACGACATATTATTTCTATTATTTTTATAATTACCAAACTGGAATAGAAAAAAATAAGGGGTTAAAGGGGCACGTCAAATAATTTTTGAAATAAGAATTAACTAGATATTGATTAGAATTTTATAAATTCTCTGTTTTCTTGACCTGACTTTAAATTCAACAATTATAATTTTATCGAACTCATTTTGTTATTGACTGTCATATTGATCTAGAAGTCTCAGCAGTCGAGTTTGTGACTTTACTAACGCGACTGCTGAGCGTGAGGTCCTGGGTTCGACTTCCGGGTTGGGAAAAGTGTTATAGTAATTCTTAGTAGCAGCTCGGTAGATGGCGATAGGCTCACCTCCTATTACACAGGACTCTATAGCGGCGAAACGTTGGTGTACAATAGTACACCTCTGCCTAACTCTTCGGGGAATATGTGTTATATTTTGTTATTGGTATTTTATTTATTTATAGAAATTCTTAGTAGCAGTTTGACGTTTTGTATTCTGCCCGGTAGATGGCAATTGACTCGACTCGCCCCCTATATCATGGAATGATGTGATTCAACTACTCGTACCTAAATCAGCTTTCCTTTATCCTTCGAGAAATATCGTATATACATTTTTTTCTTTTTTTTTTATATGTATGGTGAGAACCCGTCATGGGCTATCCTCCGCCTGAGTGGGGTCGGAGGGGTGTGCCGGGCTCCTACCGGCTAAACTCACCACGGTGGTCCGCCTCGAAACCATATGGTGGGCTTCGGGAACTCTTAGAAGACCGCACCGAAGCCCACTACGGTGTCATGCCAAACGGCACTTCTCGGTGGGGGTGATCGTAAAGAGGCCACCCCCTTGTGCACGTCCCGGGGGAGACTGTAGAAAGGTCCTCCGTTAAGAAGAAAGGTCCGTACCGGCGACACGGACCACACCGTGTCGCCGTCTTCTCGGGGGTCGCTAAGTGAGAGCGCGCAGAGTACCCACACTGCGCGCTCGCGACCCCTAAGGCCCCCGCCAAGGTGTGTTAGGCAGGGGGTTGCGGCGTGTTGCGCACCGGGCGGTTGCTCCTCGACGCCTCCTCCTCCGTCGAGCGGGTTCGGCCCTCTCCCGATCCCGCTCAGTGGCCTCCTTCTGGAGCATGACTGCTTCACAGAAGGAGACCACTGCCCTCCAGTTTTCCGATTCTACCAGCATAGCCGATACTATGGCTGGTTGAGAGAGATCTTGCCCGATCTGGTCGACTAGAATCTGCCGCTCCACGGCCCACGCAGGGCACGTCTCGAGTGTGTGCTGTGCGGTATCCTGGCCGCCTCCTCCACAATGGTCGTATATATCCCTAGACCAATGAGGCAGTTAATATCATAATAATCGATGGCAAAAGTTCACATTAAACAAAAAAACAGGAACTGTATCATCAACTCAGAAAATTATTCTGAATTTACGAACCTAGCTTGTCATTTACATTTCATACTTAGCATTCTAAAGTTTTTAAAGTGCTTCTCAAATTGAAAGGGTAATGCGACTAAATTATAAGGGGGAACAAAACTTATGAAATGTCAAAGGCGTTCATCAGTCGTACATATAATAAATCCTTCCCTAAAAAAAGATGTCTCCAGAATAATTATCGTATCAAAAATCAATTACAAAAATATTGTACAAAAATGGTAAATAATAAAATAGCGGAGGGGTGTGCCGGTCTCCTAACGGCTAAACTCACCACGGTGGTTCGCCTCGACACCATATGGTGGGCCTCGGGAACTCTTAGAAGACCGCATCGAAGCCCACCACGGTGTCGTGCCGATCAGCACTTCCCGGAGGGAGTGACTGTAAAGAGGCCACCCCCTCGTGTACGTCCCGGGGGAGACTGTAAAGAGGTCCCCCCGTTACCCTCGCTGGTGCTGTGTGCACGGCGACACAGACCACACCGTGTCGCCGTCTTCTCGGGGATCGCTAAGTGAAAGCGCATACCTACCTACATAACTCAAACGATATTCAGTGTCGTGTTACATATGAATCTAAGTTAAGAAAATAGTAAATAGGTAGACCAATTGTTTTGCAATTTGGCAGATTAGCAACACGGTGTAGGTATCACAAATTCGTTGCCCACCTCTAAAATAATAGTCTACCATCGTAGCCGCCGGGCCACTCTACGTGCCGATACAGATCAAGTTCAAAAGTGGATTTCCAATGAAAATACTTCTCAACGACCGTTCATTGAAGAAGTAGCCGTCTATTACGGGGTAACCATAGCAACAAGCAAGAACCTTTCAATTCTACAAAACGTTATCGCAGCATGTTTGCTTTCGTAGGATTGAACTGTTCGTGCTCGGGGTATTGTATTAAAAATATTTTTTTAGCACAGTTGCCCCCTTACGAGGAATTATTCTTGTACCGGGGCCGGGGGTGCGTTTACAGTCACTAATCTTTACATGGAACCAGACCTGGAACAACTATCCTGCTGCACAAAATATTTGTTCCATGTGGGACGATCGAACCCGCGACATAGTATAGCAGCAGACCGCACAACCACTACGCGTTGTCATAGAAAGCAACCAAGTAAAAAACGAACGAAAAGAAGCGGTAAAAGTATCAGCATAATACTATGCAGTAATAACAACATAAGTAATGCAATTACGTACCTATATGTTTGCGGTCTATGAGGCACTTGATATGGCAGTGGACGTTTACGGTCGCACGACATATTTTAATGTTAACGTTGACTGAATACAGTAAAACTGACGTACCCTAGGTAAGTGAAATACTACGTGCCTTCGGTGTTACAGGTATGCCTCAGGAAAACCGTGTGGTTTTAGTTACTAAGAGTCCGAAATCATTCGTTGAGTTCCCCAGGGCGGCGGGTATCCATGAGCAATTCCAGAAGTTTAAAAAAAGGTAGGCAAGTGTAGTGGCGTAGCGGGGGGTATCACCCTTTTGGGTTGACACCTGGTGACAACTTCAAGAACAAAATACAAAAACATTAAAGAAAAATTAAATCGCTAGCACAGCTGTCTCTTTCGAGGAATTTGGAAATTCCCCAAAAAGCGCACGACGACGCTGTCGTGTGGGATTCCTCATCCCATAGTCGCGATAGATCCTTGACGTCTCAGTCAGTGGCCGTACTTTCCTACAGGCCCAGAAGCCCGGCATTACTTCATTAACTGATCCATGACGTTTATCACATAAAATTTATTGCTTTTACTTTAGATGGGGTGACACCACCGACTTCCGCACCGGGTGCTACCCAAGGTAGCTACGCCACTGGGTAAGTGTCATACTAAAAGTAAAACAAAATACAGTTGTAGTGTATCATTTTGTCTATAGTACAACTACTATGATAGCACCTATTTCAGTATCTCATAGGATGAATGCTGTTTTCCCAATAACTTGGTATAATTTAATTCATATCTGTTACTTTGCAAGTAATGTTTTTCATGGTAATTTTCCCTTGTTACTTTTTACAACCATTTAAAAAGAAATAAAATCAGCATTTTTAAATAAGCGATAAATCAAGTTAAGATATAGTAAATTGGTAAACGACGATAACTTATTTAAACAATAACATTATGTTCCTGTAGTCAAGTGGCGCGTACGTGCGTGAGGTCTTATATTCGATTTTCAGGTCTAGTAAAGTGATACTGAGTTTTTCTGTTGGGGATTTCTCAGTTGCAGTCATAGAGGATGGCAATGTGCTTAGTTTTACCGCCGTTTCTTCGTGGTCTATAATTATAGGCAAGTTGTTAGTCAAACAAGTATGTCCGTATTCGAGGATAAAGTTGTCCTCGTGATCCTACTGAGTACTATTATTACTACCCCTAGTATGAGTTTTCCTCAACGCAAAGCCGACGTTAAGCTAAAATGTATGCAAAAATTGTACGCGCCCATTTGAGTGAAATTTTATCGTAAACTCGCGCACATATCCTAGGTATATTATTAAAAAATAATGCGAAAGTAAGTTTGTTTGTTACCTTTTCACGCATAAACCACTGAACCGATCATCATTAAATTTTGCAAATACGTTGTCAGGGGTACAGAAAAGGACAGACCTTTCATCCAGGAAAAGTACAGTTCCCGAGGGAAAGAACAATAACTTTCGACGGTCACAATTGCTTTAGGACGCTAGATGGCGCTACGTGTGTTTCTAATAAAATATCTAATTTACTCTATACGCACAGTAATTGTTTAGTAACCTGAATTAAATACCTAAGTTAATCGTATTAACGTTAATGCTTCCAATATCGACCAGCAACCTGAATTGATTGTCAAAATCTAAATTAACACGAGCGAAGCCGAGGGCAAAGGATAGTATGAATATATATGCGAACATACATCAACACTCTCGTAAGTGGAACGTTTATTTATGATATAAAAGAAGAGAATAGTAAACTTTAAGGGCTGTTATGTCAACTGACAAAGAAAAGGTAAAAAGGTAAAAGGCGGAGTATGCATGATAAAATAAGTATAGTAAGCTGAAAATAAATTAACTATTTACTTATGATAAACTGCCACAAGACACGAAAATCTGCCTTCTACAATTATTACGAAATTCTAATATTTGTGCAGGTGTACAGGTATACCGATGCTTTATTTACTTAAATTAAGATTCTAATAAATTATAATCCTGTACATATATTATGTAGGTAGGTATGTCATTATCGTTAGCAGACGTGTTCGTATAAATAATAGATATTACTTACTAGGCAATAAATGAGATAGGCGTAGGAAGGATTTAAGTTCTTTCTGCGTAGATACGCAAAAGCAAAGGGGCCATATATTTAACTGGGTGAACAGGTTAGATGAATAATATACAGGGTAGACAGTTTTAAAACGTGGCTAAAATTAACCAGTACAACGGTGTCCCAGTACATCCTCGTACTGGGGAACTAATTAAATTGCAATCGAAACAGCCGAAAAACGACCTATCGACGCTTTTCTTATTTAAAAACTGCCGTTTAGTCCATGGAATCGGCTCCCAGTTATTGTGAATTCCATCACAGCGTACGATAAGTAGCTGGCAGTTTCACCCAAAAAAACATCGGCACGTATTTGCATTACATTTGTCTCAGCGGAAGTGCGGCGATAGTGTGACTAGAAGCCTCCTCGGTGGTTGTTGATGAAACAACGTCCGCAACCGTAGTCCGCGACTACCGTTGCCACTTGTTTATTCCGCAGTCCGCACTCGACGCGATCTGTCCGCTGGTGCTAGCACCAGAAGTCATGTACCGTTCAATTTACAACATGGTCGTATACTAGTGACAGTTTCATTTGTGATCATATCATCGTTTGTTATATCATATCATCAAATTATATTTTATAAAAATGGCAGTGATTTTTATTAAGTTTTTCGGTGAGTACCCTTCTTCTAAGTCGTTTATTTTGCGCTCGTAAGACCATAGTTTTGGTAGTAGTTATTTTCAAATATACCGCCACATAACAGATATTGATTATATTGACGTAGTTTATCTGTCAATTTTGATTTTTCTATATTGATGTTAAATAACTTAACATAATATTTTTGTTTACACGATTCAACTCCTTCATTATTGTTAAGTTCAATTAGAAAGTAACTAAGACATTTATAAAATTGCACTATTTATTTCATTTATATTTAATGCGGATGATAGCTTAACGGTTGCGTGCCTGCTATCGTTGCAAGAGGGTCTGAGTTCAAATCTGGGCTGAATCGCAAACTTTTCGAATTCATGTTTATTACTTGCGTAGACGTTGATGGAAAACATTTTGAAGTAACTTGTACATCGGAGAGGGCTTCTTTAGGTTCTCGATGGTGTGTGTGTTCCGCCAACACGCACCAGGCCAGCGCAGCGTGGTGGACTAAGGCTTTTTCATTCTGAGAAATGTCCCGCGTGTATAGATGTGGGACCAGTAATGGGGTAGATATATTATCTATTATTATTTAATGGGCATAACACTATTACCATTTTTTATGAGTAAAATTCGTAATAACTAAATAATACTTAGCACTAAACTGTGGTAATAGTTTTAATGTAATTATTGCGTACATCAACTACGGGCTATTTCGCATTCCTTATTTAGCTATTATATAGGTAGGTACTATTTTCATGTTTCCTATAAAGTTTTGATCGCTTGTGGATGAGTAAAACGAAGTACCTGCACAAGGTGCAGTTGTGTTGCAATATTTTGCAATAGTGGCTAAAAAATACTTTCTATTTTAAGTTTATATAGGTACATACTAATTTAAAAAATCAGTTCTATTTATTAATTAAAGTTAACTGAAATATGACTTGTTAGTTTCAAACTCTTTTTTTTTTCGCCGAATCTTCATCTTCCAAATAGTTTTCCGTAATTATCAACTTCTCACTAAGTAGGTACAACAAAACAAATTAGTACAACTAAATATTTAAACCTTATCATTAATTTTTGTAATGGATTTGTGTGGCGGTAGTAAATGGATAAACCCAGCGACAATTTTCTATAATGATATCGCATAATCTTCACGACAACTTCCGGAATATTTTCCGTGTCATTTTAACAACACGAATACAAAATTCGTCCTCTAGTCACTTCCCTAAGATGACACTGACCTTGTGCCTTCTAATCGTCTGTAAGCAGTTGATCAGGCATAGGTCCTATCGATTTCCATCGCCAGCTTGCTAGACCCTAATAAATATGTATAATTCTTATGTGTGTATCATTAGAATGTATTAAGTCTTTGAGCTACATATTATGAAGCTCCAACACATGATCACACACCATTATTTGAGGCCATCCACATGATCTCTTGCCCCCGACATTGACAGTGATGACAAGTTTGTTGAGGTCATACCTGTGCATTTTGTTGGACTACAAATCTTAGTAATTTTGCGGTATTAAGCAATAAGTAACAAATTCATTCTGAAGGTGCATGTACACATCGTTCACTTAATATATCTAACATAGGAAGAAGGACAATAACTGTTATTTTTCTTTGTACATTTGAATTATGTTCATGCCTACGTAAGATTGTTATAAAAATTGGAACATACCATGCTATTGTCTTTACAATGGTTTAATAATAAAATATTTTACTTGACACTCATTAGTTACGACTTAACATAAATTCATAATAAATACAAATTACTAGTGTAATACCTATATCGGTAAATGGTTCTTGACGTCAGTCTGGATATAACAACATATCAAAGGGTTGTTAATTATGATGCAAACAAAGAAGTTAATTCTACATGATAGATGTGAAAAATTAATAATTGATTTAGTGATAAATGAAGTATAATTGCTAGTACACAATTATCTAGAAGATAGTGACATCTACACGATCTGTACTATAATGTGCGGTGTTTATGAAGTTAAATTTAGCGTCTACGCCAGTGACCATACTGGTGAGATGGCGTGAGAATTGCGATGATTTTTCTATATACATTCAATATCACTGCAGGCGTTGAGATATACGGATATTATTTTATAAATTCAATAACCAGATCTATAATATAGTCATCGGAATAAATAAATAATATAGAAGATCAAAACAGCTTTTAACACGTTAAGTGACAGAGTATTATAGACATAATTAGTAATCTAATATTTGCGGATCCTTGCGGCCAACCGGTGATTGATACCGTTTAATGCTATTCCCTCTGCAATATCCATCTGATTCTATCCTTTGCTTCACTTTCTTATCAGTTTTAACTTTTGGCTTTTCCTTCAGTTTGTCTATGCACTTCCTTCTCCGTCAAATTCATTATACCTTCTTGTGAAATAATAACTATGTGAACATCATAGTTACCATTTTTCGAAATAACTCTTAGAGGAAAAACACTTATGGAAACAATTTAGACGCGATCTGCAGCCGTTAATTTGTTAAGATGCCAGCATAAATAAATACGTATTGTGTGACTGTGCGTAGGTAATTCTGTCACACACAGCTATGTTTGCAACCAAGAAGTCACGTTAAATCAAGATAGCTAAGTTGTAAGAATAACAGTATGTGTAACGGACACACGAATTTGATTTAAAACCTGATTATTATTAGGTACGTGAAATATTTCGCGTAGGTTACGTCATTGTTCCGTTTCCATGTTCAGACGTTACTGTAGATTTGCGGATAGGACCTTATTTCAACGTGTGGACTATCTTCTATATTTATCTCATAGAAATTGTATTTATTGGATAAATATGGCTTTGCACATGTTGTTTGTACACAACTAGTCTTAAGGCTCCATAACATTAGTAATACGTCGATCCTGTTTCCTAGGGTTCGTTTTCTATTTTTATCGTCACATAGAATAACTTGCATTTCTTATCTTTGTACCTATTATAGACGAGCCGGTTTGGCTTTATACTTTTAAAATTTACGAGTTCGGAAGCTCGAATTTTGTTTTTAGAAATGCATGTTTCTCGGTCCACTGGTTCTTATGTTATAAGTGTACAAAGGGACAGACAACGTTTCCAAAAATTATTGTTTCCGCTTCGGTATCCGTAGTAAGGTACACCACCACCAGTTAAAATTTTGGAAACATCGTCCTTATAGTGTTTTATTGTAGGGATAGATATTTATATTATTTTGAACTACAAAGTCAAAGTCGTCCAAATTATATTTTTCCAAAGATTGTCACTATTATAATTATTATAGTTGTTGTAGACGGCACGGTTTGCGCAGTGGTTGAGAGATCGACTGCTGCGCTATTTGTCGGTTCGATTCCCGTACGGAACAAATATTTGTATGATCTACAGATATTTGTTTCGGGTCTGGGTCTTTGTGTATGTGAATACACACCGTGCTTCGGAAAGCACGTAAAGCTGTTGGTCCTGTTCCTGATCGCTCTCCGGTTGAGTCGAATTGCCGTCCCATCGGACTATGAGAGTGAAGGAATAGAGAATGCACCTGTATTAGCACACACTTGTGCTCTATAATATCTCCTGCGTAGTTGCCTAATCTCCGGTGAGATTGCTTGCCGTGACCGAAATTCAGTCAGGAGGACATTATTATAGTTGTGAGTGACGTTGTGGAACAGCTGTTTTTCTCGATTTCAGACATGGTCCCCATAGTAAAAGTGGAATAGAATGATAAAGAAATCATGCCCTTAATCATGCTATTGTCCTTTCATGAACGTTAGGAGTGTATATAATATAAAGAGGTAATTACACAGGACACAATATGTAACATATGATACAAAGCCCTGTCAGAGTGCGAGTCCTACTGGCTCTTGGCATATCTCATCATCTCTAACTTGTCTAGTCGGGTCAAAAATACTAGTAGGTACATTACTACATCCTACTAATATTATAAATGTGAAAATTTGTGAGGGTGGATGGATGGATCTTTGTTACTCTTTCACGCCAGAACGGCTGAACGGATCTGGATGAAATTTGGCACAGAGATAGATTATAGTCTGGAATAGCACATAGGCACATTTTTATCCCGAAAAAATGTACGGGTTCGTAAACCACGCGGGCGTAGCCGCGCGCGGAAGCTAGTATTATATAAACGTTAAATATAAAATAAATAAGGGGTACAGGTACGTACGAGTGGGATTCGCGCCTCACGGGTGTCATAATAGTATGATGCAAGCAAACCATTAGCGGCGCCCCGAATTCTGACTAATTTTCCAAAGAAACAATTTTAGAGCTCGTTATGAGTTGTTTTTTAAAAAAAACTTTGCTTCTCTCTAGGATTTCTTCTGTGTCATAGGTACATTTTACAAACACACATATTATACATACCTAGTTCAACAGTTACTGTCCTTAGTCGAAACCATAAAAATATAATTATTATCTGGTTCACTTAGATATGTTCGAGATGTGTTATAGGTCCTTCACCTGGTGACTAGTGACATAATTTATTTTGTGTTTAAATATTAATAAGGCTTATTGGACCAATAGGAGGTCATTTCACTCCATTTTTTGTTTAAGTAGTTACAGCTAAATCCATGAAACCGATTAAGTATGGTTAACATTGTATATTTATAAAATAATGTACCGTTAAAATAAAATATTGATGGTAATACATAGATATTTTAAATAGCATAATAACAAGATGTGAGTGTTGTGTGCTAAATTGTAGAGTTCGTTCACAAAAATATTATGCTTCATATTATGAAAATATTGAATAATAAATATTTTTAGTAAAATTTTATTAATTATTCCGGTAATAAAAAAAAAATACACAAGAAGATTACATTAAGTATTTGTTACATAACCAATTCAGTTGACTGATTTACAAACTAAACATCTTAATATGTTTATAATATAAATAGCAATAACAAAACCCCGGTACTTGTATACTTATTGCATAAAAATACTTCTCCATATCACTGTCTACTAGTGAGGTGCACAAAATTCTTGCTTAATCTTACCTTTTAATTGCGTACTTTACATTTATACTTATAAATACTAGAATGAAATCAAGTAATAATTCTCTCAGATTAAAAAAAAGTTACCTAAAGAAGATACTAACAAACCAGAAGGGCCAACGCAAAACGACCCTTTTGACAAGAAGACAAAGTACGCCCTGATGTTGCTTTGCACGTCGCAATATCTTCTTCTTCATTAAAAAATACCAGATAATATTGAGAACTGTTAAATTAGTGTATGCCCTTTTCATTTATGGAAAATTAGACGCAACCTATGGCGATCACGTTGATAACAAGTGAAATTATTTGATGGGACTAAAATCTTTCGTCTTGATCCCATCTCTTTTACCAAAAAGTGAGATAGTGGGACTACTAACCTATTAGTTTAGTTCACAAACATGAGAAACGCTAACAATGCCTATATCTATCTACCTATACAAGTACATATAAGTATGTTTATACACATATTAACGTATAAAGTGAACAAACCATGTGGAAATTAACTTCCAAATACTAGAGCATTTAATTTCTAACTTTAATGCCACAAAACGTAATTTTCAATTTGTTCAACAACGAAAATTGATTAGTCTTTGTTATCGGTACGAGGACTTTGCAGGTAGAATATGTAATTAATTTTGATTTTACGAATAAGATTCTACGCATACCCTGTACATTTTACGACTGGTAGAAACACTAAGCTTGGCAATAGCTATTGAACAAATTATTCTGGAACACCAGCGTTGTGTCGTGGGCTGCTTTCACTTCTTTGTTGATAAATAACTTCATTCTAGAAAATACTGCGGACAATGAAACTAAGTAGTATTTTCAAGAATCACTTTATGTTACTGATATTGCCTTTATGAATTTCCGACATTTTCTCCAAAAATATTTTGAACTTGCTTCTACTTCATAAGCTTCTTCTGTTAAGCGACACTACGAGGTTTTGTATTCGTGCCATTAATTTGCTGACTACTAGGAATCATCATGTCATTACGTCATACGTCATATCATAAGTGTTACACATGCCGCACACAGGAAAAGCTAAATACTACGTGACAATGTGTATAGTAATTCCGATACCAAGATTATCAGATAAATTGTGGAAAATCGAAAGACATAGAAGAATGATGTTTGTGAAATCGGAGCGATTCATTCGTATCGACCGACATGCTAGTTATGTCAACAGTCGGATTGGTTGGCCGGACTGTCGCATGCGTGTTATCAAATACTCACCGATGTTGACGGTAAGGAAAGGACGCTAACGATAAAGAATTTTCGCTCAGTACACCGATCAGCCGAGCCGCTAGAACGTGATTTTATAGGATTTTTATCTCGCTGCGAGCGAAAACGATTGGTTTTTATTTTATTGTGGCAACAACACTAGAAGTTTGCATACCAGTGCACATACTTCCACGACTCTAACATGTACCTACTATGTACCTTATTCACACAAACGAACATATAGTTTATTTCTATTGTCATGCGATGTTCCACAAACAAGACAACAAATTACTGCTTGTAAATCAAAATATTATATTATGTTTAGGTAGTATAACATAGAAGTACGATACAGGCATGCGTACTTAAATAAAACAATGGTGGCTTATAATAATATACAGGTAGTAAAGTCAGTCAATTCATCATTATTGATACTGATGAATAGACTCCCTACGGAAAACTATGACTGAGAATTCGATTTATGGACGAAAAGTATAATCTTTTCAAAAGGGTTATGTAAGGATCGTAGCACGAGGCTTACCGTAGTTTCTGCCTACCACCACGGGGAAAAGGCGTCACATTATGTATTAGGTATATATATAAATACAATCTTTCTGGGATGAAAATACTATATCTTTTTGAAATCAATATCGTTTTGGGGCATTTTTTAACAAATATAAAAATATATAACAAACATACATTTTATTATTAGTTAGAAAGTACTGACGTAGGAATGTATATTTGAATAAAGGTTCGTTACTACTTAATATCATTAAACAGTGCACATGTGCGCTATGATGCGCAGGAACATACGGGATCGGAACTTTTATGGAAGTGCATGTTTAAATAAACCTCATAGAACAGCGCTAGAATATTTATTCACTTTTATTTAGAGCGATTTATTATTCACATGACCTTTAGAATTCATTAGATACCTATATATTCGCTTTTTACATTTTAATGACCACGCAGTCAGGAACACTGTGATAATGTATTTCAAAACAATTACTTGTATAGCAGGTTACCTTGCTTAAATTTAAAGTTATGCATGCTTTGACCGCACAAAAATGTGTTGTTCAGATTACGGATATAACTTAAGACGCACGAGATTGGAGAAAATGGAGAAATTAATCACATTATAATGTTATTTGCTTGTTTGAGAGATATTTGAAAGGGCTTCTGCGAACAGGATGTGATTGTTATTTAAAAAATTAACAGCTAATTAATAAATTATATCATACACTGCCCGTAACTGTAGATATTTGCGTTTCTCCAATAATATTAAAAAGGGGGCTTGGACGTTAGATTTCCTGTCCATCCACACCTGCCTGGATGACTCGGGGGGGCTTACCTAAGTTCAAATATGTACATACTGGCAGGGAGAATTCAATAAAACTTATTAGACATACTTTGGGCGTCTAATATTTAAAATTAATAAATATTTCTAGCGATAGATGACACGGGCTACCACCAATGCCTGCGCTAAGTATTGTCAACGCTACCAAATGTCTACTTTTGTATGCAAATACACCCGGCGTCGCGGCATCGCGTCATCAATAGCGCTATCGCCAAAGTACCAGTGAAAAATTTCTTTTGAAAGACTTCTGTATTCGATTTCTTACCAAAACCGAACCTTTAATCGATGATATATCTTTTACGAGTAACATTCCGAATTCCGAAACTATGTGAAATTTTTTAAGTACATATATCAGATAAAATAAAAATTGGTTTTTAAGTTGAATGATGATGCTTTTCATCCCGGATTTCATCATGCATTTCATGCTTATCAAAATCAAATCAAAATCAAAATACCTTTATTTTCAGGCTACATTGGCCCATAGATATATACCTTACAGACTAACATATATATTATTATATACAAAACTTGTTAGTATATAGAACCTTAAATCTATGTTAGTATCACTTCCTATGCACTATGTCACTGTGCGCTCGGGTGGCACTTGCCCGCGGAAGCGACGGAACACCACGTCCTGTGGCCAGAAGTTCTCATCCAACACGAGGTGCAGAACACACGTTGGCACTCGCACCACGAACGCCTTGAAGTTGGCGTTATGGCGCGACTCCAGCAGCTGCACTCTCGGGGCGTACTTCAACTTCTGACGCACGTACTCCACAATGTCCTCCGCCTTAGTGGTGTAGTGTAGGCGGGAGATGTACACCGGGGTGTTCGGCTTTGCAGCACGTATTTTTATGTTGGGCTCCGCCGGAGCCGTGCCGCAGCGATTCTTGTTTGTTCGCTGACGGCGCTTCCTCCTTTGCACCGTCACGAACCCATCATCGTCAGCCCGATTCGGTTCCTTTACGGGCACGGGCTTCTTAGTAGCACTGATTGTGCTCCTGGCGACGCCGGCGTAATCTCGATGAACACCTTGATGTTTCGTCGAGGCTGCAGAATCAAGCAGCTTGTCTAGCGGTCGAGCGGCTGTGACGGGAGGTCCCGCAGGGACGGGAGCGGGGCAGCGGGGCGCGCGAGGCGCGCACTGTGCCGGCTCAGCATTCGGCGGTGACAGCGGCGATGATGACAAAACTGCTGACGCGAAACTTGCACTCGATACATCGAGGCACGCTCCGCGCCGCCTGTTTACGTTCAATGCACCCGCCGGTGACCCAGTTACCGTTGCCGATTTACGCAACTCATTGAGTTCGCTGCGCAAATCGGCGACAGTAATTTGGGATGCATCTAACTTCCTCTGCACATCCGCAAGACTTGCCTTTAGAAAGACGATGTCTTTCAACAGGCTTGTAACGTCGACGTGGTCGAAGGTGACGGGCGGAAGCTTATTCAGATTCTTCGCCACAAACGTTGGTACGTCGTCCGGATCGGTCTCCTTTAGTAGCGTGATGATGTCTTGGATGCTCTTCTTTGTCCCGTCACGCCGGCGGGACACCATCTGGTCGCACTTGTTGAGCAACCGGTACAGCAGCTGCTTGGAAGCAGCGACGTCATCCTCGCTGAAGTTTGTTGCGCAGATCTGGACAGCGGACACCTCGTCCATCACGTCCAGTTTCTGCTGCAGGAACGCCAGCAGTTCATTCGCCACAAGTTGTTCACTCATGGCGATTAAAAAGACAAGCAACGGCTTGCGCCGCGCTTAAACGATTTGTATTAAATAAATTACACGCGTCAGCAGCACGACTGCATCGAATCGCAGCTAGTACGAGACTGGCTTATGACCCGGGTACGTCTATGACCCGGGTACGTCTTAAAACTGCGGCCAGACACCGGAGGACGGGCAGCAGCGTCCTCTCACTAATCGGTGAGCCACTGCGATCCCCAAGCCGCCAGCCAAGCGTGGGGATTATGGCAAACCCCCCTTGAGGGAGGCCTTCGTTCAGCATTGGACGTCCTCTGGCTGATGATAATGATGATGCTTTTCATCCAAATCATTCGAATAATCGAAACCTGGATCTGGTTGATCTTGTTAAGCTTCACTTCGCAGTTGCCCCATCAATGTATCTTCATATCGTGATGTCACCTCCAGCTGCCGGAACTCAACCGTGTCTTCGATGAGACCGTTGAGTAACCGTAGAAGGCACAGGTGACCGTGTTGTCCCTTTCGCCGAACATTAAATTATTTTGCAATGTTATCACCTGCAAATACCTCCACCCGAGCAATCAATGTCTCCTTGAAGAACAAGGTTTTCATGAAGGACATATATTTCTACATTTGTAATCTCTATTTTGCTGCTGCAGTTGAGTATATTATAATGGCGAGCACATACCAGCATGTATACCTTCTCGTTCAGTTAATTTTGAATGATAATGTTCGATTCATTTGATGCTGGAGGTGACTAACAATACTTTTGTAGTTTAGTATACAATTGGAATAAAATACAAACATGTGTGTAATCGAGGTCGCACTATAGAACACCATGACATTGAACCACCATGATTCGTTATTATTATCGCATGAGCGCCGTTGGTGTATCCGTGCATTTCTTTAAATTGCTTTTGGGTTTTCTTAGCTAGCTCTTCGATTTTAAAGTAGACAAGATGGGTGGGGCATCGCAAGAAAGCATTTCTAGGTAAGTAAAAAGATATGGTTCGTAACTTCATCGTTATGTGTTAACGAGTGTATTGTATGGGCTGTTAATGTAAATACCTATTAGCCGTAGCTTAGCGCACAAAGCAATAAACTTTGAGCGTTGGCTTACTTATGTATATTTTTCCGCCTTTGATCATTAGTGGTAATCTTTTTACAAACTTTGACATTCATTTATTAATAACACATTGGATAGTCACTGTTTGGTGGCAGTTACAGGCCATTGAACTATTAGGATGTAGGTAAACTAAAACTAAAGACAAAATTTAAGGTAGAATTATTCGAAGGTAGACTACATTTTGTTCACCTGTGTTTCGACTTTCTTACAATTTAATTTTAGGAGCGTTGTTCTCGCCCATAACACCCATATTATGTGCACTTATAGGGAAAGACTAACTCAAACATGAATAGAATGTTTTGATACATTCTGTTTAAGTATTGAGATTTCATAAACAATACATTGCTGAGGTACGACATGCAAAATGAACTTTTTAATAAAAGATGCAATTAAGGTAGCTCTATACTTCATTGACCCGGGTATGTAATAAAACTGCGGCCAGACCCCGGAGGACCTGCAGCAGCGTCCTCTCACTAATCGGTGAGCCACTGCGATCCCCAAGCCGCCTGCCAAGCGTGGGGATATGGCAAACCCCCCCTTGAGGGAGGCCTTCGTTCAGCAGTGGACGTCTTTTGGCTGATGATGATGATGATACTTCATTACTCAAGAGTGAAGACCAAGTTGCAACTTGTAAAACTATTTACGATTTCGCCAGTTTCAAAGCACTTTACTTTAAATGAGAAACCGCAGATATAATTTAAACATCCAAATTAAATGATTATTGTTGGTTGCTAAACTCTTTTTGATGTTATAGAAGAATACGTTTCGTTGGTACTTGTTCCGCGATTAACTCGGAACAAAAAATATATATTATAATTACATAATAGGAAGTAGGTACCTACTACATATAAAAACTGCTTTAAAGTTTTACTGTTTGCGACACTCTAGTTTTGTCATTTACGGGATATCTTCTTACCCATTCATCAATATATTAAGTTTGATGTTCTGACAATAGAAGTGTACTGAATAAGTAGAAATAGTTCAATACCACTTTGAATCCTAGGCTCAGGCTAATGCACATGCCGGGGGATTCGATAAATGCGCAAGCGAATCCCGTGCCTCCGGCGTTATAGGTATGTCGGTGGACCACCGTGTGGTGGACTACCGTCCCCCATGGTTGACGGCATGAATGCATTTCCACACTTTAAAAAAAGTGTTTAAATTCCTAGTACCTTCAGCCTGACACGAAAACACGAAATATTAAGTACGCACGCGGTCGGAGCCGCGGCCACAGCTATACATAAATAAACTTGAAGAGTAATTTCTTGTCATCTCTATCAGGAACAATTTATCTGTCATTACCGTGTGCTAAGTAGACAGACATATAGGAACGAAGTATTATTAGGTATGGTTGGACGATCCACGTAATGTGTATCTAACATTTCATGGGACACTGAACTTCATGAGCATCGTTATATAATATCAACAAATTGATTTCCTGGCTTAACCTACGTTAAGTTAGGTGTACTTGCACTTACATTACATGTATATGTACTTACTTAAGTATCTATATTTAGTCTGTGACCGTGAAAGTTACTAAAGTTAGTATTAACAGGTATTAACATTCACACGAAGTATTTGTTGAGGTTATTTGGTTATCTATGTTCGAGGTACAGGTTTAGATCTTTTATTAAGGAAAAACAATTGTGTACTACACATTAGCCTGTAAATGGTATGGCAAAGTGGCTGTTTTAGGCTTTTTAACATTAAACTTAAATAAGCCGTCTGATATCTTAGGCTCTTAGTTATATATTATCACTATCACTTGATAATTCAGGCCTCATCGTCTGACTTTAAAAAAAAAAAGTAAATGTTGCCTCTCACTAGGATATTTCTTGTATCGTGGCCCGTGGGTACAGAATACAAACATACGTAAAATATTGTAATTTCACATGCACACAGACCTCAAACAACTATCTGTACTTAGATCATGTTAGATCAAGTTTCGTGCGGTAATCCAACCTATCTAATTTTTTAACCTTTTTTTGTCTCGTCTACCATGGCTTGAGACCGCAAATTTAGATCTCTTTGCTACTGTGATTTCAACAGATTTGAATAGCTCCATAATAAAAAATAATCATTTTGTCAATAAACTTGTCACAATGATTAGAACTTGTCAAAACTTTAGTTTGTATTTTTAGGGTTATATTTTCATAACAATAAAAAAGTAAAATGATGCAGCACGGAATGAAAGAAGTTATAAAATATAGGCCACTTTTGGGGATAGGTCTGTGTCTTTATTTTTAAATACATAATTATTAAGTACTTATCACTTAGCTCAGTCCTATGATAGGCGTGAAACAGGAACCATGCGCCCACTTAGAGCTACTGGAGCTACTAATAGTCTCTTGAAGCTACTACTATTCCCGCCCTGAATGGACTACCTAACCCTTCTTATTTTTTTAATTCTTGATATGCACGCGTTTGACCACTATCTCACCTGATGGTAAGCGATGATATGGTCGAAGATGTAGCACGCTTGCCTAGAAGTAACCTATTCACTCTTGTCTTAAAGACTCCCAGGTTGTAGCTATCAGGAAACAGACATACATACCTTTGGCATTTTCTTTTAATATTTCTGGATTAGACACCAGACGTTGGACAGAAATTTTCAATTTAGAAATCGTTCATTTCTTATACCGCCTGCAAGCAGAAAGTTGCGGAGTATTTTCACAGGCTATTAAAAATAAAGGAGTAGAATGAACTATAAATAGGTATATACACACAATATGTATTTTATTATAACCATTCAATATTTGTTGTGGGAAGGAATAGAATTGAAAGCGCTGTAACCGTGGATTTAAAATCCAGCTTGTGTGGATAATTTTCCAAATTTTCTATTAAATATTTCTACTAATGCTTAACATGGCCCACAACTTAATAAAACCAATTTTTAAGAAAAAGCTGATTAAACATATACTTATTAGATTGGAACCCAACCAATATCTGAGTTGGTAAACGCTAGCCAGAAGTGGATAGATAGATAGATAGAATTGTTTTTATTTTAAATAAACCTAATACAGGCATTTATGAAACGTTATAGGACTCTAGTTGCATCATGAAGTTCACGACGATTACAATCAAGCTTTATGCGTAACTAAAACACGACGTCGTTCGCAAGGTTTTATAAAAGTTTCATGCTCTCAAGTATCTTTTAGAGGTTGTTTTCTGAAAAACATTTATTGGTATAGTTTAAGTTTCTTTTCTTCTTAAAATAAAAGATTTACGTAAAGTATATATTATATTTTACCTTCGCAGATGTGGTTCCGGTCCGTTTCAACTTGTGGGTGATGCTGTTCACGAGTTGCTGGGTGGTGTACATGCTGCGTGTCAACATGAGTCTGAACCTTATCGCCATGGTACCACAGTATTCAAACAACTTTACGTAAGTACCATGAGGAAAACATTGAAAGTTCAAGGCTAATGGTATTCGCCGATTTAGAAAACGTGCTGACTTAAGGAAAAAAACATGTGAGGAACCTAGCATCCACAGCCCGAGTGTAACTTGACGTGATTTCTAGCATAGTGACAAGAATAATAAAACACTAAAAAAATTATACATTTTAATTTAATGTCTTCATTAATTTATTCCTCATTATTCATTCTTCACAAGAGCTCGTTCAAAAACAAGTATCGAAAAGATTTCCATGCATATAGCAAGTGAAAACGAATTATGTTCAATATAAATAATACTGATTTATTATCAATGAATTGACGGAAAAATATTTTCCTTTATGTGGTAATTTTTTTAATTTCCGCAGTGACAAGTTGTCACGCAATTGACTGGCGTAACTAATGTGTGTTTTATGTTTATCAGATCGCAATCTCAATGTGGATCTAAAGATGACGTGGTGAGAAATGACACTGTAAGTCATGTTGACGGTACCGATGTCCAGGCGTCTCATGTTAAGGTAATTCATTTCATTATTTTTTTAAATTACCTTATTTATGTGCTAGTAATGCCAAATAAGTACCATTTGGCATTACTAGCTACTACTAGGAACGTAGCTACTAATGTTATAAATACTTATTATTGTATTTTATTCACGTTGTCAAAGTTAAATATTTATAACTGGCCATATTCAAACATATCATGTACTTAGGTAAGTGTGATTAGCTAAACATACTAGCGACACTGTATGATGGCTTGTAGCAGCTTACACACGCTCATGAATTCCGTAAATATTGACAGCTAAGTGTGAGGGAACAAATGCCATACTTAATCGTTGTGGTTGTCACAGTAGTGAGGTGCTAAGTATAATATGGAGCTAAGTATAATTTAACAACAAAACAACACAACTTGTAAGCTGTCACAAGCCATTATTAATACAATGCCTCTAGTGTAGATATTGCAGTGCCTTCTTATAGTAGGTATAATGAGAACACGAAAAACGACTATTTGGAACTAGTTTATTTTTAAATATGTATAAGTAGGTAGTAGATAATATTTATTAACTAATAATAAATTAATTAAAATCAAAGCGTAAAAAAGACAATCTAAAAATAGCACACACTTGGCACGAAACACTAGAATAATTATGTACATTTGATTAGAAACACAAAGTTAGGTAGATGATTAGATTGGGTGAAATATGACTTAGAGATGATGCATGAACAGGAAAACAAGTAGCGCTGACCACCGGCCTACAATATGTATAGGAATTAGGATAAAGGCTGGAAGATAATGAGGGTTATGTTAAGATACTATGTTAAAATACTAATTCGACGAGCAATAGGACTTATAATAAGTTGACCGTGGCTTGTTATGCGTTTAAATAATAAGAGCTCATTATAAAAGCACTGAATTTTTAAGACGCAAAGCAGTCAACTTTTAACCGGTTCAGGTTATTTCTTCAAACAACTTTACTAAGTATAGCGTACTTTATAAATTAATTTTGTTTAATAGTAAATTACAGGATTATAATTATTTCGCTAAAGGTGTATAGGATGTCGATTTTTTCCAAAGGAGAGTCCGATAAGAAACGATAATTAATTTAATGAATAATGAATTAATGAATAATTATGTTGTATTATTATCAGGTTGTACCGGGTGGCGCGTCGTTCAACTGGTCTGCGGAGCAACAGGCGCTGATCCTTGGCTCCTACTTCTGGTGTTACCCGGTGACGTCATTAGTCGGTGGCATGGCCGCCGAGCGCTGGGGCCCGCGCTACGTAGTTCTCTTCACCTCTTTTGCAAGTGCCATTCTGACAGCTCTAAGTCCAATAGCTGCAAATCTGGACTATATAGCTATCGTTGTTATAAGATTTTTCCTAGGATGTGCTGGGGTAAGTTGAGACTCTGACAAATTATTTACAATAACGTGCTTAGTTAATGAAATAGGTAATGAGCTCAGTAGCCAATCTGATGACGCCTATGATTTCGGAGTTTCTCGATTTCCCTACGGAAACTAGAAGCAGTTTAAAGCGGATTCGATTATACCGATAAGAAAATATCACAATTTTAATGTAGATTCTACTCAGTTTATCGTAAACCCTTAATAGACACCATTTCACAGGCTCCTTCCAAAAGGGAGGGGTATTGCCTAATAGGCACCAAGCTAAGCGGGTTGGTGACCGCAAAGTAGGTACCTATATACATATAATATACACGAGTGAAAACGTGTGGCGTAGAAACTCCGCTAGAATTTTTATATGCTAGCTATTCATGTATAACTTGTTTCGAAAAATTTGACAAAGAACCTTGGCATTTACAGTAGGGTGGAGCCGAGGGTACCATCTTTCACACACTTAATTTTTTATGTTGACTATTCTATAGTACCTCTTATATTAAGTGTAGGTCCCACAGTAAAAATGATTGATTTTATTTGATTAAAGGAAGACAAATAAATGATACGATTTGTAGCGTAATCGTATTATTTTAGTTAATATTTTTCCTCATGCTTCGAAATTTATTCGCCTTAATTAGTAAATCAAATGGAATAATATTTATTTTTTATACGGGACCTTAAGATACCTACTAATATTTTTAAATTTGCATAAATTAGACATCTTTCTGTAAATGTGCTTGTTACGGGATTGCTTCATTAAACTCGTTTGTATGCGGTAAATAATTGTTCTACTTTTCAGGGTTTCATATATCCGTCACTGCACGTATTGGTGGCGCGATGGGCGCCGCCGGCTGAGAAAGGCAAGTTTGTGAGTGCCATGATGGGAGGAACCCTAGGCACGGTCGTCACATGGTCACTTACCGGACCTCTCATGGAAAAGTTTGGATGGGCGTCAGCTTTCTACGTACCAGCTGCTCTGACATTGGTTTGGTGTTTCTTCTGGTGGTACCTCGTGGCGGATACGCCAGCAGAACATCCCAGGATAACAGATGCAGAAAGGAAATACATATTAGACGCGTTAGGAGACAAGGTCAAGAAATCAAAGGTGAGATAATGTTTGCAATGGTAACGGAGTTATTTAAGTTTATTTTTGCGCTAAAGTGACGGATTGGGATTTTTAGTCAATCGTTTGAATTTGCTCACATCGATGTTAATTGTTAAATATATACTATTGGTATATGTTATGTCAATATTCTTTGTCCAGTTATAGATAGACCAATATTAAAATGTACTAACTGGTAGATAGAACGAAAACCCCATTACATCATCTTAGATAATAAAAATATTTGCAAGGTTGCTTGTTATGTAGGTTTACTCTGAATATGCTAATTGAAACTGAAATATTTAGTTATACTTATCGTTTATTATAATCTATTCACTGACATTTCAAACTATGCTTTATTTTCAGGGCTTACCACCGTTCAAGAGTATTATAACATCATTCCCCTTTTTGGCTATGATCATCCTTCACTACGGCAACCTTTGGGGCTTGTACTTTATAATGACAGTTGGGCCTAAATTTGTTTCAAGTGTCCTCGGTTTTGAATTATCAGCCGCTGGTGTGATATCTGCTTTGCCATACCTTGCGAGATTGTTCTTAGCCACGATATTTGGAGTAGTCGGGGATTTCATATTAGCAAGAAAACTGATGTCGACGACTGTTATCAGGAAATTCTTTTGCCTGTTCTCGCACATCCTCCCTGGTGTGTTGTTGGTGTTATTGGTGTACGCTGGATGTTCTACAGCGCTGTCGGTGTCGCTGATTACGATGTCGATGGGATTTAATGGTGCAGCAACCTTGACTAACCTGCAGAACCACCAAGACCTGGCGCCGAACTACGCAGGAACTTTGTATGGAATTGCCAATTGTGTTGGAAGTACTGCTGGATTCTTTACGCCCATGATTACGGCTTACTTTACGAGTTCTGGGGTAAATATTTTAATTCTGTAAATAAGATGAATAATAATCTAGGTTTAGAAAACAAGTTATTTTAACATGAGAACGCAGGAGTCTATTTATTCTTTGTAAGTAGCCGAATTGAAAGATGACATCCTGTTTTATGGAGAAAATTAGACTAAATTTAAAATTAAAGTGTTTATTTTTTCTGTGAAAAAATTTATTAATTTCTAACTTTCCACTTTCAGAATAGTTTCGAGAGCTGGCGTCCAGTTTTCTTTGTTGGTGCATCGGTTTACATCATATCAGCAGTATTTTTCATATTCTTTGGAACCGGTAATATTCAACCGTGGAACTTCCCCGAAGACAAGGAAGGCAAAGATGAAAGGACAAACGGAGATCTCAAGGAAATGAATGGTTCATCGACCAAAAAACCTGACACGAAAGAAGTAAAAGAAACTCCTCTAAATGTTACGTAAATGAGATTTTATTTCTTAGTGAGTGACTGGCAATATTATTTAACCTGTATTGTAGTTCCCTGCACCGACATGATATCGATGCAAATGCTGTAAGATGTACTGCGAAAATGTGATAAATGGATTAGTTATTAGGCTATGGACGGAATTGAAAATCATATTTCGAATTATTTAATCCCATAACTATGCATATGACAATAATAAATATATGTGTTTAACGTATACTTAGAATTTATGAGCTCTAATACAGAGGCGTAGGAATGTGAAAAATTAACTTTCAATAGACGAAAATTTCAATAGACGTAATGCAATCAGAATTACTAAGTTTCGAACTTATTGAACCTTGAAATAGAATTATGAAAAGGAAACAATACAAAATTGACGCCATATGACTGCAACATGTGCCTTATTATAAACGTTAGGATACACGATAGTGCCATGGGGTACGGCTCTGTGATAGAGCTTGTATGTTGATATGAATGTGCATTAATAATTCAGTTGTGAAATAACATTGACAATAAAACTGTGCCGTTTTGATTAGTTATATTTATGGACTATTATTTATTTTCTATACGTATATAATTTTTCTTATTTTCTATACCTAGTTATTGTTAAAATTATATGATGACGTAAATCTTAAATAATGTAAATGCATTGTAATCGCTGTGATCTTAAATGAAACATGTAATGGTAATTATTTGTACGGTAGATAGAAGGGCGGCCCCAGTGGTATTATTACATTTATATATAAACTAGTTTAAAAAAATCGCGCACTGGTTTTAGCATGTTCTGAAATTGTATATCAGTAACATCTGATCCTTGCCAGCCAATTAGTTTTTGATCTTGCCTATTGTAGGACAATGACCTTATTTACAGAATACCACCTATATTAAAAATGAATACGTTACGAACACAAAGTTTCGAGTATTAGTTTAATTTGAAGGAGCATTTTATATTTTCAATAAATGATGGAATTTACCATAAGAATTAAAAAAATAATTTGACGAATAGGATACATAGTGTAAGACTTCCAGAGTAACATGATACGATAGCCGAAGACTCGAGAATGTTTAAAGTCGTAGAGGTAAATTTTAAGATATATTTTTTAACATTATAACCATGTAAAAATTGTAGCTATCAATTCAGTTTACTAAAATCATTGTAGATTCATAGGTTTACTTGTCGAATAGTGTGTTATTCTAGTTATTTAGTAATTTATATTGTAATTGACACTAAATTTCTAATTTGTCTCATTTAAAACATCGCCAATCATAAAATAAACGTCGATTATGAAATATTTGTTTTATTTGTAATATTGTCGACAAATATTTTTTATTTATTTATAAGATTTATTTTCTAGCTAAACAAATAGATATTGGTAGTACCTCTTTTCAATTTTCAAGTAGGTAGTAAAATAGGAGTTTTAAAATACTTAGGTATTAAAATTTCAAGTTGCATGATTCCATATTGTTTTAATGTTAGTTAAAATCTTTTAACAAAAGTAGTGAAACTTATTTTAGTTACAATTTTACACTACACTAGATATCACTTCGATTCAATATGGCCATGGTTATTTTTACTGTATTTTTCACTCATACACTGTCATTTTATAAACGTTTTTGGCATTGGTAATGTTTAAAATTAGGATACGTGCAGTAGTAAGCATGGTCTTCAATAAAATTGAGAACACAAATAGGTACTACGAGAATAAATTCTTGACGAATTATGTTCTGTATTCTAGGTGGGAATAATGATATTTCTTGGATATTTTCTAACATACGTCGTCCGCTATAACCTTAGCGTGCATATAGTCGATATGGCCCAAGTAATTAAGAGAGATGAAACCCTAGTGGAGAACGGAAGCCTTGTTCTAAAGTGCTGCATCAAAAGAACAGGGGTACGATACTTATGTGCGTTACTAAAAATTGTAATATTTCAGAAATTATATTAGATTTACCAAAAAGTCGTTACATTGCTCTATACATTACTCTATACTCTATACATATTATAATAGTAGGTATATCATTATTATTATTGTCATGCATTGATCTTCCACATGATACAGACACACTATCGTAAGCAGAACCATAGTAAGTATACATACAGTATAGAACAGTCGGAGTGAGTTAATAACAATTTTAATGTTTTTTAAACATATTTGTATTTTAATTTATTTTAAATCGGAAGCGTTCGCGGTTAATTTAAAATCCCGTGATAGTTTTCTTCTACAATGATACATTTCCAAAACTTTGAGAGTTTTGTATGAATTTCAGATGATCGACATAATAAACTGGGATGATACAAAAGTGGGAAAACTGTTCTCTGCTTATCATATAGGATATTGCGTTTGCTTTCCAATATTTCATAGTATCGGAGACAGGTAAAAATTACTATAATACGATAATCAGTTTTTAGTTTTCAATTTATCCTTTCCAGCTGTAATTTTATATAGATTCATCATCATCTGCTTAGCCTTGTACCAACTACATTGGAGTCGGCTCCTAGTCTAAACGATAACGAAAGAATTTCAGTATTTTACATGGGGCGACTGGGTACTGTTCTTTTTATGGATTGATAAAAATAAAGAAATCAATTTACCTACTAACCCACATGTAGAAAGCAATAAATATTAAATTCAGACTGTTACTTCCCTACAGGCTAGGTCCTACGTGGGTAGTTGGCATTGCTGGAATGCTATCTGGAGTACTGAGCTGTCTCACACCAGCTTCCGCTTATTATCACTTTTGGGCACTATTTTTAGTACGAATGATAAAAGGATTTTGCGCTGTTAGTATTTCACTCAACACCGGTATCCGAAATTTAATTCTAAATCCACAATGTCACTTGGCTTTTTCATGAAACTACCAGAGTGTTACTTAAACTCATCGGAATAAGAAATGAAAGGAATTTAAAGGAGAATCAGTATTTGAATTAAACTTGCTATTGAGTTTGATTAAGCCCCAATATGGCATTAGCCAAACACTACACCATTAACACTGTACCCAAATTAAATCCTTTGTATTACGAATGATGAATGTTTGGTGGTCTATACAGTGTAATTAAATAGTTACTTTACCTATAAACAGGGTGCCATGCAACCCAGTATGGTTCAAGTGTTAAGATACTGGGTGCCGCCAATAGAAAGAAACCATTTCATGTGGGCATATTGCGGTAAGGTTTCTAGTTTGTTCATAGCCTTATTAAGATTTAATTGTCCTTTATAAGAAGTCATAAGATGGCCAAATCATTACTGAGACACAACAGGGTAATCACATCGTCTAATCTATTAATAAATCTCATTGCTGAGATTAGTCCTACATAGAGATGACCTGCTCCCTAATAGAGGGAATGGGTCATTAGCCACGTTGCGTGCGTAGTGGCGACTAGTGTCACAAGTCTCCGAAATTTTGGATCTATGACATATTTTTCTTCACCATTGGAGCAGCGGCGATTGAAAAGGTCAAAAGTTATGAATAAAACTTATTCATTGGTGTGCACAATTGCTTCGAACCCAGTGGCGTATTTTAAGATTCAGCGCCCTGGGCCTGTAAGGTTTGCCGCCCCATAAATTAACGGAAAAGAGCAAAAACTTTCAATTTATAAATAAAATCCAGCAGTGTGCTGATGTGCGCTGAGAATGAAGAAAACTAAAAAGGCCAAACAAAGAAATAAATAAATACCATTTATCAACCGACTTCAAAAAAAGGAGGAGGTTCTCAATTCGACTGTACGTTTTTTTTTTGTATGTTTGTTACGCGATCATTCCGCCAATGCCGGATAGATTTTAAAAAATATTTTTTTGTTTGATAGAATATGCTCCCAAGTTGTTCCCATTGTCACCAAATTAGGATCTAATGATGGGATCTTAGGGAAATCGAGGGATACCCTAAACTATTGTAGGACGAATAGCGCGTTTGATATTTTTTTCTTAATAAGTCAGCTGTTGGCGTCTGAAAATCATCATTTCATGATGCTGAGCTGATGATGGATGTCGTAGTACTCCTCAATGGTAAGGAGTTAGGGAATGAAACTTCCGAGTTTGGGATCACTCGATATATTTTGATGAGTCCCGTATATAACGTTTGGTATAGAGGATCTGATGATGGAGCCAGAAGATAGATAGTGGAACTCTTCAGTAGCTACTAGTAAACCCCTCGAGTTCAGCGAGCTCGTTATAAACCGCTAAAAGGCAAGACTATCACT
The DNA here is from genome assembly GCA_947562105.1 of Shargacucullia verbasci. Lineage (NCBI taxonomy): Eukaryota > Metazoa > Arthropoda > Insecta > Lepidoptera > Noctuidae > Shargacucullia > Shargacucullia verbasci. The sequence continues at coordinate 6,944,437 of OX387296.1, forward strand.
GTATTAGTTACAATAGTCGTCTTAATCTTTCCATATCTCGTAACGCGTTTTCATCATGTGGTCGGCTAAGTAATTATTTGGTTTTTAATCACAAAGTGCAATACCGTCTAAGGTTTTCACTCGACTAGGCGCAACATACATTTGACCTATGTAAAGTTTTTAAAAGAGAAGCGTCCTTACTAGGTATACCCATCACTCAAAATTGAAGAATAATTAATTTTTTTAACAAAAAATAAAAACCGACTTCAAAAAAATTCAAAAACAAAACTAACTAAAAAGCAAAAATTAAATGTTTTACTATACAATATAGTAGTTGAAGAATACTGAAGTCCGTGCCAAGTAAAACATGCAATGATAAACTTACACTCGACGTCTCGCACTCGACAATTTTTACGTGAACTCGTTGTTTTAATGTCGCTATTATAGCAGCAATGTATATTACTTTTATGTTTCACCTGGCATCGAATTCAATATTCTTCAACTACTATATTGCATAATAAAACATTATTTTTTTGCTTTTTAGTTAGTTTTCTTTTCGAGTTTTGTGAAGACGGTTTTTTTTTTATATTTACATTTTTTTTTCCGATGGACAGATTGGTTAATAAATTCTTCAATTACACCGTCATGGTTAACGGATTTTGTCAAGTCAGCTTCTGTATTAAGAATGGCTAAAGTATTTAATCGTTCTTCACTTATACGGGAACGTATTTTTTAATTCTTTTAGGTACGGAAAACGAACGTTCCGCACTGCAATTTGTTTGTTGTTTTGTTTTAATCCAGAACAGATTCTTTTTGTGTGCGAAATTTCGTCAAAATCCTTTGATTTAAATAAAATTTAGCTGTTTGATTGTGTAATTCAGTCAAAAAAAATCAAACTTTCATTTGTATTATTAGTGGGATTAGTAAGATTATCATTTACTTAAAAAACTGAAGAGACTAAAAAGCAACACTAAAAAAAAGGAAAAAATAAATGTTTATCGTTACAATATAGTAGCTGAAGAATATTGAAGTCGGTGCCAAATAAAAAGCGATAAATCGACGGAATTGGCGAAGTGCATTTGTCGTGTCCATTCTACAATTCGCCTAAAACTCGAAAACTTTTACGCGGACAAATTTATAAGGGACTTCTGAAGACCTCTGACCTCTGAGGACCTCTGACCTCTGAAGTATGACATACCAAACAAAAAAGAATATCAAAATGAATTCATAATTGGCGGAATAATCGCGTAACAAACATACAAAAAAAACATACAGTCGAATTGAGAACCTCCTCCTTTTTGAAGTCAGTTAAAAACTTGAAACAAGTGAAACACGAATTGCTTCACCCCCGCCGCCGCCTGCGCCGCCCCGCGCCCCACCCACTTTCGCCTATGGATATGAACGAAAACGACACGAGCAACGTCGAAACATCCCAACTAGTCCCGAGTCGCCGCCCCGCCGCGGCCGCCCTCCGTTCAGGCATACGATAGCCTCGCGTCTTAATGTCTATCAAACTTACAACCAAATGAGTTTTAGTTTTTGTTAATTAGGTAGCCTTTTTAATTTCTTCAGGCGTATAAAGTCCAAAAGAAAGTCGCACAAAGCTGAGCACGAGGTGCGGCTTGCGCCGCCCCTCGCAGCTTGCCGCCCCGGGCCATGGCCCTTTTGGCCCTAGGGTAAATACGCCCCTGTTCGAACCCAATATCAACAAGAAGTCATGACTACAATCACTGAACCATTGGTACTTTTTTGGATGCCTTGGTAATATTAATCATCAAAATGCGTGACTGTATCTGATGTCGTCACTATTAATATATTGAGATAAATACACGTAGGACTGTTAGGCACGTTTTACTAGTACGCCGGTCTTGTGGAGCTGCGCTATCACAAACCTAGTCGCAATGTTAATCAGTATGACGAATGACGCTGTGTAAATGTATAGGTATTTGTCATCAGGTATAACAACAGGAACTTTCTCCACGTTCCTCATGTGTGCCGCCGTGCACTACTACTCACGATGGCCAGTAGGGTTCTATATATCCGGAGGGACACAGATTGCTTGGTCTATCTTATGGGTCCTTGTTGTCACCGATTATCCTAGGAAACATCCCTGCATATCTGATGAGGAATTGGCTTATTTATTCAATACTATTGGTAACATTTTTACAATCAAGGTAATCGATCGCTTGATTTTTTTGTACCTAACAATTTTCTTATCAAAATGTTTGATCAACAATTTTGAGTTATTTTTTCACGGCTTGACGGCACTGTTGGCGCAGTGCTTGAGAGATCGACTACTGCGCTACATGTCGCGGGTTTGATTCCCGAACGGAACAAATACATATTTGTATGATCTACAGGTAGTTGTTTCGGGTCTAGGTGTTTCTGTATGTGAGTATATGTGTTTGTAAATGCACCAACGATACACATAATAAATAATAATTTATGTGTGTGTGTTCATATCTCTATTTTGTGTAATTAGTGTGTACCATATGTAATTTTTGCATGTTGCTAATGGCAAGATATCTGGAATCTAATTGTGCCTATGTATCCATCTGTCTGTACCCATATTTTATGCGAAATAAATAATTTGAATTTGGATTAAAAAGTCTTAGTAATAAGTATAATTTTCTCATGAATATTGATATCTAATATTTTCTTACAGTTGACAAATGCCCAAGTTCCGTGGAGGCTGATTTTAAGATCTGTACCATTTTGGGCTCTCTGCATTCTCAACTTTGGGTATTCATGGATGATTATTTCTCTTTGCATTCATGGTCCACTTTATTATTCTAAAGTCGCCAAATATAGCATTTATAGCGTTAGTATCTTCAGTTTTTTTAGTTACCTATCTATACTTATACACGCTTATATTATCTACGAAGATATTTAAGTGGCGTGACATGACATGTTGTTCTAGTGATTTTTCAAAGTAATAGATTAATCCTAAGCGTAAAAATAATAAATGTAAAGTAAAGAGTAGATAAAATGTATATAGGTACTTTACTTAATCTAAATAGGATTTTAAAATAATTGATTTTTTTAACTACAATGTGTGCGTACACACTGGTGACGTAACATGCAATCTATAATTCTGCCTTTCATTGCATGTTCGCTGCAAGCGTAGATGCGTCGCGCGCGCTACTCGCGCATTTACTATGAACCTTCCGCGTGCATCTGTTTCCGCCAGTATACCGCGAACATCGCTTTGTCGTCCATGTTCTTTATGTCTCAAAACTCTGCTATTTCCGACCACGCATAAGATTTATTTTTCTTCTTGCTTAAGGTTCTCAATTCGACTGTATTTTTTTTTTATGTTTGTTAATCGATTATTCCGTTAATAATGGACCGATTTTAATTTTTTTTTTGAAAGAGTTTGTTTCCCATTTGGTCCCATTATCGCCAAGTCAGGATCTGATGATGGGATCCTAGGGAAATCGAGGGATACCCTCAAATATTGTTGGACAAATAGCGCGTTTGAGCTTTTTTTCTTAATAAGTCAGGTGTTGGCGTCTGAAAATCATTATTTTATGATGCTGAGCTGATTATGGATGTCATAGTACTCCTCAACGGTAAGGCGTTAGGGAATGAAACTTCCGAGTTTGGGATCACTCGATATATTTTGATGAGTCCCGTATATAACATTTGGTATAGAGGGTCTGATGATGGAGCCAGGAGATATATAGTGGAACTCGTCAGCAGCTACTAGTAAACCCCTCGAGTTTAGGCTCATTTTAAATCGCTAAATGGCAAGACTATCACTATTAGTTACAATAGTCGTCTTAACCTTTCCATTTCTCGTAATGCTTTATCATCATGTGGTCGGCTCAGTAATTTTTTTGGTTTTAAATCACAAATGCAATACCGTCTCGAAGGTTTTCACTCGACTTGGGGCTACAAACATTTGACCTTTGTAAAGTTTTTTAAGAGAAGCGTCCTTACTAGGTTTATCACTCAAAATTGTAAAATAATTAAAAAATTTAACAAAAAATAAAAACCGCCTTCAGAAAACTCTAAAACAAAACTAACTAAAACGCAAAAAAAAATGTTATATTATACAATATAGTAGTTGAAGAATATTGAAGTCGGTGCAAAGTTAAACATGCAATGATAAACCGAGACAATTGGCGAAGTGCATTTGTCGTGTCCGACACACAATTCGCCTCGCACTCGACAATTTTTACGTGAACTCGTTGTTTCAATGTTGCTATTATAACAGCAAGGTATATTACTTTTATGTTTTACTTGGCACCGACTTCAATATTCTTCAACTACTATATTGTATAATATAACATTTATTTTTTGCGTTTTAGTTAGTTTTGTTTTAGAGTTTTTTGAAGGCGGTTTTTATTTTTTGTTATTATAAAAGATTTCATTTTGTGGATTCTACAAAATTTCACGAACCCTGTACGTCTCTATCAAACAGAATGCCTTTTCTTCACTCCACGCGTAGTCTTGTTCCTCCATGTTCGTTGCGTGAACAAACGCGTCTCCGAAACGACCGTCCACGCTACTGCCCTTCGCACACTGCGCGCCCCTTTGTGTTCGTCCGAAAAACTGATAAATCCCGGACCGCTTCGCGTGCGACTTGTAATGCTCGTAGCGTGCGCGTGAAACGCACAGTTCGCGTGCGCAAGACGCCCAGACAATGGGAATTTGGTACAACGTGTGTTACCTTGCGTGTTACATTGCAGCAATGTGTACGGAAAATTCTTTCATTACATGTTATGCATGTTACGTTTTACCACTCTGTACGCGCCACAATGTAGTTAGTAGGTACCTTCCTAGGTTATATTTTTAAGCGCAATCATAGTTATTTTTTATTGCTAAACTGTGTAACAATAGGTAGGTAATGTGCATGTTAATTTTATGGTACCTCGCCTCATATCGGCAAAATGTGGGTGTACAATAGTACACTGCTGCTTAATCCTTCGGAATACAGGCGTAATGCTATATTATATGCTCGTAAGGTATAATTTTTAAAATTTATTCCCTTATTATTATTTATTTATTGTTTCAGGCTTCAGCGCTAACAGCCCTACCATTTTTCTTGCGTTTAGTGTTAGGAACAATCCTCATACAAACTTTTCATTATTACAAACACAAACCGCGTGTGAGGCAGATTAAACATCTGAGAAAATATTTTATTTTCGTGTGTAAGTGAATTATTCTCTTTAACTAATAACTTGATTGATTACATTCTTCGCAAATTCATAGCTGCCTATTAGGTATCATTACCATGTTGGGTAAGTGATTTGGTGAACTATTTGTTCTATAGTATCTACACGAGGCAACTAAACGGACTTGCAGATGATGGTAAGTGCCATTGCCACCTCTGCCCATGAACATCTGCAAATTAGTTCTGACCTAGGTTGGTTGTGCATCCATCTGCCGGTGATGTCTTCAGTTATTATCAGCATTTACATATAAGGTGAAAGTTACAAGACAGAAACTCCTTGAATTACTTTATTATTGCTGCCATATTTCCTTTGCTGAAAAACCTGCGCCATCCTACGGATTATTACCGTCTTACAACTGGGCACGCTTCGCTTCTCAGAATGAGAAGGGTTTAGGCCTTTTTAAACATTTTTTTAAACGCCCGTTGGTAATGGACAACCATTTTAATAATGAATTTCGAGACGAATTTAAAAATCTTAAGTTAGAGCTTAAAGTAACTTTTTTCTGATCATGTCTTTCGGCAGTGATTGTCCTTTATTATCATCGGCGTATCGCAGTAGACTCGCTGGTGACTCAGGGTTGGCGGATTACACACACCATCAAGGACTTTTTGAAACCCTCCTAGTGTGCAAGTTCCCTCATGATCTTTTCCTTCACTGTTAATACAAGTTATAATTCGGATCCGTAGAACAGGATCTTTTTAATTAATAGACTTATTTCTTTTTAATTAATATCTTGATTCAGCTCACGTGATCCCAGGACTGCTGGTCTGTATTACGTGGATGCTGCCTGTTATTCCTGGACCTCTACTACTAACTTTAGCTGTTGCGTTAACCGCAGCTGGCATGGATCTTACATTGGACCTTTGTTATGTACGTTCTTAATCGATTTTTAATAAGATTTGTTAATTGAGATCTTGATCTTGTATGGCTAGAGGCTAGAGGCCAGGTCCTCCAGGCCAATAATATGCAAACACCAACAAAACTTTGGACCCGGGTACGCACTAAAACTGTGGCCAAACACCGGAAGACGGGCAGCAGCGTCTTCTCATTGATCGATGAGCTACTGCGATCCCCCCCCCCCCTCCCGGGGGGAGGCCTTCGTTCAGCAGTGGGCGTCTTCTGGCTGATGATGATAACTGATTTTCAGGAACTTACACCAACATTCGTGAATCCTATTAATACCGTCATTAAAATTATTGGAAACACATCGGGAATAATAGTGTCCCTTTGCGTTGGACAAGTAACAAACAAGTATAAGGTACATACAGCTTTAATTACTATTTTAATAACACATTAGGAACAGAGATTAGACAGATGACCACCGTCACAACGACAGCCATCTATCGTAACCACTGTGCTCGATGATGTTTTCAATTCTTGTATAAATTACGGGGTATAAATTACGGGTTTACGAAGTGCCGCGCCGGGAACTCTATATGGTCAACTAGGTATTTGGAAGTGTCTGTCACATTAAAGGCTATGATTTCATGGCTATTTCTATCACCACCATGCTGTGACTGGATCCCGAAAGATTCCCTTGTCACCTACGGTGTTCTTATTCTAAAATCAGTAGACAATCCTGTTGCTTTCCTTTGGCAAGCTCACTTTGAGTCGTCATGGCCAAATAACGTCGCAACCCGGTATTCTCCTCGCTTTTGTCTTTTTTCTTGCCAAGTTCTGCGTTCTGGCTGTTTTTCCCGATGGTTACGCGGTTTCGGATTTGTCCATAGCTGTTCATTCATATATCGGCTTTCACAATATCCAAACAGCGCATTTTGGGCTTACCTTCTTTTGTTTCTTATATTTATGTATTCATAGTTTAAGTATAAGATTGCTTCATGGGTTTTGCTGTGTACGCACCTGTCCTACTTAGTGTGGGACGTGCGCGCGTGTCACTATCCGCAAATTGCGACCCGGTATTGTACTTGAGGCTTAAACACATTTAAATACAATTCCCCGTATGCATGTGCGGTTCTTATATAATATTTAGTAAAGTGTACAATGAGGTCGTGTTCTAGTCACGGTGCAGTGAATAGGTGAAACATTGGAAGTTTTGGATTGATGATTAGGTACACAAAATAGCCAATGTTTTGCTGTTCATCACATAACTGGTATTTTGTTTTATTATTACACATGCGCGAGGAAAGAAAATCGCCGTAAAATGATTTCTTAATATCTATCTATAATCTTTTTTTTAGAATTTACCGCTTGTTTGGAAACATATCTGGTGTTTTCATGCTTCAATATTATTTATGAGTGGGCTCGTATTTCTGATATGGGGCGAGACTCAAGTACAACCATGGAATCAAACGCGAAGAGACAGGTACCCATTTTCCAGTAATTCCAGGGTTTAATAGTGATTCTCCTCATTGAATTTTTTGGATCTCCACGCTCTTTAATCACATAACGCAATTAGTGAGTGATTTTATGTTATTGGTGTATTTTTCAGACCTCGGCGGAAGTATATGATAAATCCCATGCCATCTATAATGTCGAATATTACAGAAGATGAAGAAGGCAGCGTCAGGTCATCGCTAGCTAAAGTCACACCAATATAATTTTCAACCAGATTAGGCTGGCGTGGATAAATCAGATGTTTTTGTATTACCTATGGCATTTAAATAATTTCTATCAGTCTTCTTAATTTAAATGCCTAGACACTATGTAGATATGGAAATCTTTGATATCTAAATCAGTATGTATAAGTTATTACACTGCCAATGATCAAAGCTTTACGTCTTATTTGTACAATGGCGTAGTAAAGGCGAATAGCTCAATATAGTCAAGTTATTTACTGACTGTACTCCGTAAACTGCGAAAAAGACCAAGTTTCGTGTCTGAAAAAAAAAAAAACATTTCATTTGACATTTCCTATGTCAATTTTCTGTCAATTATCTATTTTTCCTCTTGGATTTTGTTTGGATCTCAAACTGTATAATTATTCTAGTATTCACGATAGCCACTAGTTTTTTTTAGTGGAATAAGTTAATAATAGCGCTGTAAAATGCTACGCAGCATTGTAGAGTATTATGCTGAGCATGAACAATATAGATGTGGGTATTGTAAGAGCCCAGACACTAATTATAGTCATGGTAAGTTTATAAACAATTCTGTGAGTTAGTTGTTTAGATACTATATTATTAAGTTTTTGTATTATTCAGGTATGTGGGCCCACGCTATGACTGTGGGTGACTATCAAGATTTAATCGATAGAGGATGGAGACGTTCTGGAAAATATTGTTATAAACCAACCATGGATGTCACTTGTTGTCCTATGTACACAATACGGTTTGTATAATTATTGTGGAATAACAACACCGGTAGGTGTAGTTAAAGCTGTGGGATCATAGGAAAACAAAAATTTGCTATTACAGTTGAGTTTTGATAGACAAAGTCTAAAATATTACAGTTTAATTTAAACAAAGATGAGGCCTAAATGTACACATGAGTCACAGCACACGTACATGAGTGTAATTTGTACAATGCATTCCTAGATAACAGGTATGTTTTGAAGTTAACAAAGCTTATTACATTTGTCTCTAAAGTTGGATGGACATCAAACTCTCTTTCAAGTTTTTGGTAGTATGTTAATAATGTAATGAAAAAATATAATTGATCTAATCGAAAATGGTTTATTATTTTGTGACTCTTAAATGGTATATGTATTATGATTAATCTGAAGAGGTCTCCAGTGCTTGGTAGCAGTAAATATATTAAATATAATTTGAATATGTAGCCAAACATTTTTTGTTCTCTATACATAGATGCCGAGCCTTAGAATTCAAACCAACCAAGTCCCAAAAGAAAGTGATGAAGCGAGTCAATAAGTTCTTAGTTGGTCAGGATTTGTCACCAACATCTGAAAACATAGGAAGGAAAATGTCAACCTGCAGTAGTGGCAGTGAAGTTTTGGGTGAAGGGTTTGAAGAGGGTGGGGAGCAGTTCATTGAAACCGTGAGGGAGCATCAAGATTTCAACTTAGATATAGTTAAAAATAGTGATCTTTTGGATAGTTCGGCAGGTGAAGGAATAGGAGGTAAATGTATAACTTTCATTGTTTACATCCGTATTAGATCTTTACAGATCTAAGTATTAAATTTGATGTGGAATTGCAGAAAGTTTATCATAATGATCTTGCTACACCATATTTCATGATTTCATTTTGCATCTGCCATCCTTTGAGCCTCTGTTCCCCTAAGATCGATTGTTAGATTAATTGTTTAGACATGTATGAACTGCCTCATATTTAGTAAAATTTCTGTATTATTCCTAAAAATTTAACAAACAGCACTGAACTCTCCACACATTTATAACAAATATTATAGAGGGTACCCTATACTTGTTATAAATGTATGGAGTTTTAAAAAGAAAGTGTGGAATTGTTGATTCATTACCAATTTTTCTATTTGTATACATTAAGTGAAAACATCTTGATTAAAAGTAGGTAATGAAGAAAATATTGTTACACCCATTAAAAGTTATTAAATATTTGGAATTCAGTGATTTTACCATTTATTTTCAGATAACACTGCAGTTCAAAAGGAAGACGTAAAAAAAAAACTACCTGATTTTTTAATCGCTCAGGAGCAAAATGTTGAAAAAGGTTTGTTTAATATTTTTATAATTTATGTTATGGACTGCTCTCTGCAGTAGTCGACTTTGTGGTGAAACGTAGTTAATGTCCGCAAGCACTAGTAATATTATTAGTGTATTTTCTTGGCTCGACGTAGCTGTTTAGCGTGAGATTCAGGTTCGATTCCCAGGTTAGACAAACTATTATTGACTTTTTCCGATAAGAAATTCTCAATAACAGCCCAAAGTTTGGAATTGTGACCGATAGATGGCAGTAAGCTAGCCTCTTTCCATGGGATATAATGTCATCGGCGACGTGTAGATTCACAAATTACACCTCTACCTAACCCTTCAGTGAATGTATGGTGTTAAGTGATGTTACCAGAAACAAACAAAATAAAACAGTTTTGTCTATCAATCAACCTACTTATGAACAAACCCAATCATTCTTGGGGATTGTGTTTGAATTTATAGCGAGAGATCTAAACAGGAACTGTATATACATATTTTTACTTAATTAACCAAGCTCTTAATTACGGTTGCATAAGGTTCATTTTTACCAATAAGTTGTTTGAAATGCCCAAATTGGCCCTTTTTAATCTGAATTCTCGACTTGCACAAGGTTTATATAAGACAAGATATACTAACTTAGGCCTTAAGTTAGGTTACGTTACGTTCAAGGGCCTCACAGGTGAGTCACCAGGTAATTATTATATTGACTATATGGATGTGTGGTATCAATTTTTATTACAAATATCGACGAATGAGGTAAGATGCTCCTGTTCTACATTGAAAACTTTTTATTCCCAGCCAGGATCTATGTCGGTCATTCGTATGTGTTAGAAGCGTCGAAAACTAGTGCGGTTTAGGATTTTTAATTTGTCGCCTCATTCCTATAGATAGGGCTTTACTTTTCCTGCATGTAGCTAGTATTGTAAACACATGAATTATCTGGAGACCGCCTAAGTACCGCCCCCTTTTTGTATTGTATTGTTTGGCTCCTTAGATATTTGTAATAATAAATCATGTAAGAAATGTTTTAGACCCGAAATAAAAAACCAAATAGCCTAATATTGATATTCGTTTAGTATTTATCTCTGAGGTTATCGTGTACAATGGCCTCTGTTGATTCAATACAACGTGTAATAATGTGTTTAACCCATACTTAACTAAATGATACTATTCAAATTTCACAGATTCGGGTCCCGATCCCAATAAGGCACCATGTAAAAAAGCTAAACAATTGAGGCGAGAGAGGAAGTTGGAAAAACTCAAAGAGAAGGGCATTGACGCAGTCCCCGTGACGAACACTTGTAAAAACAAGGAAAAACAAATTGAAGATTTTATAAATGAGTTGCCAGATGATGTCAAACATAAACTAGAGGTACTCAATCAATGTTACATTACTTTTTTGTTTGCCATTGTTTTGTTTTTGTAGTGACCACATCGTTTAAGTCGTATGCACTACTGTTAAGTTGAATTAATGGACGTGTTTTTCAAATTGTTACCTATAAATAAGATGGTAAGAATGGTTGGGGTATGAATATTATTGTAACATTTTTTTGTTTTGTTTTAATAGGTAACTTATGAAGTTAGCTACATTTACATGTTGTAAAAAGGCTTACAAGTTATTAGTTTAGTAATATAATATAGCAATCTAATGAAGAAATAATTACGATTTTTTTACTTTTTTTTCCGTAATTTCTTTCGCGTTAGTATTTTTTTGTTTTTTAAATCTACAATCCTAAACCGACCCTAACCTGATTTACCTTATTTCTTACATTTTAGATAAAATTAGTTCGGACAGCGCCGCCTAGCCCTGAATGGTTGGCGACATCTAAAGAGACTCATGAGGTGTACGTCAAGTATCAAACGACAATACATAATGAAAAGCCTGACAAATGTACAGAACCTAAGTTTAAAGATTTCTTGGTGCAGAGTCCCTTGTTGGTGAGTACAGGCTGGTAACTGAGTAAGTAGCACTGGTAAGGTACTTTAAAACTAAATTGAACTGGTTGATGTCGCGGAGGATTTTATTAAAAAGCACACGAGGTCCAGCTATTTGGATGTTTATTTTTGAAATTAGAACTCATTCGTTCTCACTTGACTGCTTCCAAAGTGTAACACGGGAGACCAATGCAGACTATGTACCGTTTGTCTCTTTTGAATGTTGTGTAGGAGGAGTACAGAGAGAACGGCCCGCGTTGCGGCTACGGCTCGTTCCACCAGCAGTACTGGCTGGACGGGAAGCTCATAGCCGTTGGGGTCATCGACATCCTGCCGAAGTGTGTCTCGTCCGTGTATTTCTTCTACGACCCACATTATATGAACCTAACCTTAGGAACTTACGGAGCTTTAAGGTAAGGAATGATATTGATTCTGCCCATTTTAAAGAAATCTAGGATTTATAATTCCGTTTAATTTAATCAATACAAGTAGTTTATGCAAGTTGATGAAATGCAAATTTCATAACTATCAAGGAACATTTATTATTATTATAAATTAGATTTTTCCCGCGACTTCGTACGCGTGGAATTTAGAATCTGATATTTTCCTGCGGTAAAATGTAGCCTATATTTTAAGTTAGACCTCTAGCAATATATCGGTGAAAACTGCATTCAATTCCATGCAGTTTTTGGGTGATGCGTGTACTAACATACAGACAGATAAAAATTCAAAAACTGTTGTCTTGGCTTCTGTTGCTCTAATAAAGACCCCCCATATTAGTTTTTCTCCAATATCTATAATGTACAGACATCTACCAGTTATAATTTTATTATATGTATAGATTAATCATCAAATATTTGAATACAGAAATTTATTGATTTAATACGCTACTATATCATCAAAATAAAAAAGTTTTATTTCATTTTTTAATTATTTAATTTAATTATCACTTTTATCACCTAATAACTTTCTCTAACATTCATATTTCATATTTATGCTATAGGGAGATCGAGTTTACAAGATACATGCATACAATATGTCCCCAAATCGAGTATTACTACATGGGATACTACATCCACTCTTGCCGCAAAATGAGGTATAAAGGAAACTTCTACCCTTCGGATTTGTTGTGTCCGGAGACCTACAAATGGTTCCCACTATTGGACTGTATCCCAAAGTTAGAAGCAACACCGTATTCCAGGCTGGACCCCGATATCGATAGTGTGGATGAAAATTTCCCCAACGAAAATGATTTGAACTATATTCCTATGTGGGTGAATGGGGCTGTGATGCTGTTCAAGGCATATAAGAGGCATGCCGCTGGCAAGAAGAATGGGAATAAAAATAACGAGCTCATAGAGTATGCACGCTTGGTTGGCACTAAGTCGGCTAAGAGTTTGATTTTAGTGAGATAATAATCTGTAAAAATGTCTGATAGCAAATTATAAATATTTGTATTACTATTTCAGTTCATTATTAATTATCACTAGAAGTAATTTTTCAGCTCAATAAACAATTTCGGAGTGTCAGTCTTCCTGTATGTTAGTATATTTTCCTGATTTGTTTTAAAGTCGACACAGCTTGTAATTGTGTAGGCACAGTCAAATTCAAATACCTACATTAAAACAATCATATTTAAGTTAATAGATAAACAATGACAGATTTTAGATGTCACCAAAAATAGTACATGTTTTAGTCATTGTCTACATGTGAGTTGAAAATAGTTTTGTTGTGTGTTGCATATTGATAGGGTTTTGTTACTTTCAAATAACTTAAGACCCTATTTTATGCTGAAATCTTTCGTATACATGCGTTATTATATTAGTTCCATTTCCATCCAAGCCTTTATTTGAGAGCCCAGTGTTAGTTTTTCGGAGTCTGTTACTCAGAACTAAGCTTAATGTCTCTCTATTTACAGACTACACGATTTTCGAATTTCTGTTTCATTCAATTTTCATTTCATTTCATTCACACAAACTCATACAGTTAGCAGTATCTGGTTTTTAAAGTTAGGATTTTAAAGTTATTGGTGTGTAATATATTACATATAATAGTAAATAAATACTTTTGTTTACGTATAGATTAATGAAGCTTGAATTAATTGGTCTTTTGTTATAAACATGAGAACGGCAAATAGTTACAGACCTTGTAAAGGGAAGGCTGTTACTACCGGATGGCGTCAAAGACAATGTAAAGTTATTGCAGAATTACCAACATTAATAGATTGAATGTAATTAAAAATTATTATCGGCCGTGTTAAAACAGTAAAATTTTACAAAAATTGTATATATGGGATTGACTTGAAGTATTGGTGGTCTCATACGAAATTTTATGTATGGTATGTCTGACATTATTGGATCTGACAATATCACTGCGACATATATAAACTGAATTTGTTGACGGCCCCTGTAATATATTAGAAAATATTTAGGTCACAAAAAGATCGCGGTATGAAAAAAACAAAATTAGTCTACTTATGTAATATATTTTTGCCGTTATGTTTCAATAAATTCTGTTTACTAATTAAATTGAATGAACCAGTCTCTCATGTCCCTAATGCATCATTCATGAATCGATATCTTCCTGCCACTCACCACTTGTATCGTAAAAATAAAGTATTATTGAAACCGTAAGGTACATTTTCCTTTATAACAAAGTTTCATTGAATATCTTTAGATTTTTTTTGTTACCATACTCCATTTATTATAACAATAGACACATAATGTTCATTTCAGAACGAAAATAACAACGTGTTTGCTTTCACCAGTGATTCAACACAATATAATGCTTTTAAGAACCACAGTGGTAAAAAAAGATGAGCTGAAACTTGAAAAAATCCGTCAGTCTTTTGTCTATTATTATAATAAATAGAGTACCTACAGGAGACACCTATAGTATTTTGTATCTTGACTGATATATACAGTAAACCGTCAATATATCATCTAAATAAATCAGGATAAGTTTAATTTTATTGACATCTTGCATTATAAAAACCCTAAGTTCTTCTGTAAATATTATCTTATGTTTATAACCCACCTGATGTAAAGCAGCAAACAGTCATGTTACGTTCTTATGTACTTAATGGCATTATGTTTAATTAAACAGTAACTAGTCATGTTAACATCCTATAGTTCGTGTATCTAGACGAGTTAATTTCAATATATTTAAATTATAATTATTTTGTAGTTTTATTTTTAACCTACCTGCACAAACTTACCATATTTGCCTTTCGACATGTGTAAGTAAATAAGTACCTCCATATCAATTTTATTAATTTCATCAGTATCAGCACTCGTCTTTACAGAAACTATTATTACCTTATTTTACAGAGTACAATCAGTGTCAGATACACTGGAACACCTAATTATTCAAAGCTTGAAATTATTTCAAAGTTGCATCCCTATTCACCCCGTTTTACGGTATGTTTTTTTAATACGTAAGTATGTAGTAAGGAAGAAAATTGTAGGAACTATTGCACCCGTGCGAAGCCGGGGCGGATCGCTAGTAAGTAATAATAGTTTAATAAGCTTATGGCTTCTGATATTATAGAATACCGCATACGTTGGTGGTCCAACTCCGATAAATAAGTTAAGAAAATATAAAATTTTGCTACCTACTACACGATACCAGGTATAAGTACCTATATACTTACCTAATTCTTAAAAATGTAAAAAAACAGACAGATACCACACAAGATAGATAACAAACAGATAGGTACAGAATCATAAGGTACATTTTATCTCAAGTACCTATATATCTAAAATCAATAAGTCTTCGTCATGTCAAATCTATAATCTCCACTCAATCAGCATAATCTTAATATTAGGTACTTATCTATACTAGGTAGGTATCTACTTGGCCATTCAATGTCGTCGGTACGGGACATTCTGTATACAAAAATGTTGGTAGGTAGATGAAAGCACGTGGCATGTTGCATTATATCTCAAGTCGGACATATCAATATTCAACATTGGTAGATTAGGTACTTAAGTATTTTAAAACCTGCGTTGATACAGATACCAGAGAAGGTAACATGCCCCATAGTGTAAGTTTTTATACAATTTTGTTTATAGGTCAAGCGTAAGGTCCTGGGTTCGATGCCCGGGTAGGGCTAAGAGTTATTGGGTTTTCCTGTATGGACATTCTCCGAAGTACCACGGAGTTGGGAACTGTGCCCGGAATAGGGCAATATGCTCGGCGAAATGTAGGCATACAATATTAGACTTATGCTTAACCCTTAGGGGAATACAGGCGTAATATTGTACCTAAAGAGAGTTTATAAAAGTACTTTAGATTGATAAATACATAATTAATCAACCGAAATTTAATGGCAGAAAATGTGCAGTGTTGGCAGGCAAGATCAAGGGGGCAAGAGCTTCTTCCCCCATAAATGACTATGTATAGATATTCGGTAAATACCATAATGAGGTCGTTAACTTTCTGAAGAACTAGAAATCAAAATATGTAGGTACTGGTATGTTAGGGTTGCCATCCCCAAATTCTGGAAACCAGGATTTGAAATTGGAAATGCCAGGACATTTCAGTTTAAAAACAGGACGCAGTATAAGAAAATAGTGTCAACTAAACTCAATGAATATTAATTTACATTTACGCAATTACAATGTTACATGAAATTATCTTCAATTAAATTATCTTTATAATAAATATAAGACATGAAATTAGGGATTAAATTATAAAGTAAAGCCGATGATTAAACGTAAGCTTCGTGGTAGTAGTGGACCGCGAATAATAAAACACGACCTTACGAGGATTCCTTAAAAACCCAGTACGCTACTTAATAACTATCCAGGACAACTCAGGATACTCCAAAAAGCAGGACATGTCCTGGGAAAACAGGACGGTTGGCAACCCTATGGTAGGTATTAACCCGAGGCCAGAGGTGACCCTGTTGCATCAATAAATTATATTTTTTTGCTAATCAGTTATTATAAGTCCTAAGGTGTTTCGGTTAACATAAAAAATAATAAGGCAACCGTCCTATTAAATATATTTTTCGCGCGGACGTATACTTAATATTACTGCGGTTTTTTTTTTATCCTGACATCGAATTAATTTATACCGGGATCTTGTCCTGCATCCAGAACAGGTCTTACACGTATACATGTGAGTCCTCACCGTTCACACGAGAAAACAAACAAAAAGTGTACAGCATCGCAAACGACTCGAGAGCAATGGCTCGTTATTTAGATCTGGCGTTCGACCCCCTCGGTTAACGTGCTTACTTCGCTAAACCTCGTTTGAATTCCATTTATTTTTATGAATAACTGACGCAAAATAGACACATTAAAAATTTTATTGGTTGCGTGACAATGACATGATATAACGTGACAGTGCTTAAATTAAACTTTCATCAATGGAACAAGGTTTTTTTATTGTTTTTTTTATTGTAATATGACCATTTTGACTGTTACTGAATATAATTAAGATTATGAATGGGACACTTATTCCATTATATTAAAATGCTTTTGTTGAACTGAAGATAATGAGTAGGTATTTACCTCAGATATCTATTCGGGCGCCTTTGTCCCTGTGTATGACGCTGACTGCACGCTAAATCATGTACAGTCACGAGCACAAATATGTGTATGTTATGTTATATACACATCGACATTAAAAATCGAATTTTAGAATACCAAGTTATTCAAATCTACAAACATAGTTCGGTGTTCCCATAATAGCTCCAAACACATAATATACTTAGGAACGTATCTACTTAGTTTTATGTTCAAAGATCTTCAAAGACAATTAAGTCGTTTTCTAATATTTATTATGAACCAGCTGACCTAACAGACGTTCTGTCTTCCTGGTATTGAGTTCACACAAAAATCTCATAGAAAAAAGAACTTTCAAAATGTTTCCCAAATTTTCAAATTTTATGGACAACTTTTCCAATTTTTCTTTGCCCAAATATTTATTCGGACAATTAAGAATATAAAAAAAGTGATATCTGTCCAGCCGTTCTCAAGTTCGCTGACCAATGAACAGCCTTTAATTTTTATTCATATAGACACATAACATAACATCACACCTTTATTCCCTGAACGGTAAGGCAGAAGTGTACTATTGTACACCCCCCACATTTCGCCGATGCCATTATAGTGTCTCATGTAATAGGGGGCGAGCCTATTGCCATACCAGATTCAAGATCCAATTCCAGACTCCGTGCTGCTACTGAGAATTTACATACAGGAAAACTCAATAACACCTTTGCCCGATCAGGGAATCGAAACCAGGACCTCACGCTCAGCAGTCGAGCTTGCGACTACTAGATCAATGAAGCAGTCGTATTTATATAGATGTCGCCACAACTGATGCGGTCGCCTAGAATTCTTGAACTTTGCCATTTTCTAACTTTTGTCTATTAAGTAAGCTGTCACATTAAGTAAGACAAGGTTAAGGCACCGCACTATAGAAGCCAAGATGGTTACAAACACAAAGAGGCATGCCTTTTATTTTTCTTGCTACTGTGTGGTGTTGTGGAGGCAACACGTTTTAAACTATTTATAGGTACCAGCTGGTAATATACCGGCTAATTAATTAAGATTATCCGTCTAGGGTTTATCTGTATATATAATACATATAAATAAAATTGGAGTGTCTGTTTGTAATATTGAAATAACCGTTTTTTACTACATGCATATGAATACATATACGGTACATACACCAAAATAACATTTTTTACAATATTTGTCTGTCTGTCTGTTTGTATAGGCTAATCTCTGAAATGGCTGGACCGATTTTGACGGGACTTTTATTGGCAAGTAGCTGATCTAATAAGGAGTAACTTAGGCTACTTTTATTTTAGAAAAATTCTTTTATTTTAGAAAAAAATAGGGTTAAGTTCATTTGGTCTCACTAAAAAATACATTTAGTTCCGACATCCACGCGAACGAAGTCGCGGACACAGCTAGTTTGTAATAAATTATGTTCGATAGCACCGTTGGTGCAGTGGTTGAGAGATCGACTGCTGCGCTTAGTGTCGCGGGTTCGATTCCCACACGGAACAAATATTTATATGATCTACAGATAGTTGTGAACGCACCCATGACACTGTAATTATTTCTGGTGTGGGGCAACGCACAAAATGAAGACAGACTTATTCAGTTGCAGTCCGTGCAGATGTTATCCAATTTGCACTAAATATATACTTACATATGTAATAAACTTCCAGCACTGATCAGGGAGCAACCAATGACACGCTTCAAGAAAATTTTACGCGAAGAACTCATTGAAGAAACTTTTTACTCAAATATAACATAGAACACTTGGAAGAGAGATTTTAATACAAATTGACAAACTAAAATACTTGCTGTCATACTATTGTGAACTTTAATATTTGCATGTCATTATGTTTTGACCAAATATGCTGAATATTATTATGTAACACCAGTTGTAACCATATTTAAAAGAAAATAAATAATATTTGTATTTGAAAAGCTGGAATATAGCAATATTCATCAGATTTTCTGAAAAATACCCTTAATAACTTAATAAGTAGTGGCACGGTTGCTGAGCGTGAGTTTCTGAGTTCGACAACCAGGTCGGGGAAAGTGTTATTGATATTTTCTGTAAGGAAATTCTCAGTATCACCTCGGAGCTTGGAATAGTGGATGCTCGGTATATTGTACGCAATTGAGTCATTGGTGAAATATCCCTACCTAGGGTTTATAACCCTACTTCACCGTGGTCTAACCCTTTAGGGAAAACACGTGTAGGTAATACACCATAACACGTGTAGATTAGGGATGTTACGGAGCTTCGACTCCGAATCCGATATGTCGGAACCTCCGATTAAAATTACACCTCCGAATCCGGCTCCGGTTCCGATATATCAAAACGGAGGTATATATCGGAGTTACAAATTATGACTTGCTATCGCTGCAGCGCTACCGAGCGCTTTCTATGTGACACTGACATCTGACTGAGTATATGTGTTCTGTGCAACTGATGAACGAAGAGTGAACGAGTTGCGATAAGTTTTTTATTTTTTATTTATTTACATTTTTAATTCGTAGATTTGCTCCGACTCCGACTCCGATTCACCTCCGACTCCGCGGAGGTCACTACGAGAACCTCCGACTCCGATTCCGCCTCCGATAAATCCACCTCCGTAACATCCCTAGTGTAGATATATATGTATATATTATTATTTTATGATTATGAATGAACCTTTTTAAATACCTATGTCACTTAAAATTCCACCGAGCATTCATAATTTGTTGTTGAATGACGAAAAACAGATGTTAAGGCTGCGCTAGTCGAGATTTTCTCCATACAAACGCTGTGGGGTGATTACTCCCCCGTTTGACATCGTAGGACCAAAATTAAGCATGATATCTATTTGTCTCGTCGTTATCTATGCCTGTACGTAAACCGAATACTAAAAAAAAATAGTAATTTGAAAGTTATGAGCCTCGAAAGTTCCGTATTTCAACACTAATTTTAACGCAACTTTGGGCGTAAATAAATAACAGAAGTAGTATAAAATCTCTAAAACAAAATACGTACAGGCATAGGTTATTTATTCAAAAGTCTAAATAACTTTATTTTGAATTGATACATTCAGTAGTTTTTTTGTAAGAACACCTCTCCCAATAGTATGTTCTCCAAATTTTAGGCGCTCGTTACTAACAAGAAATTATGTGCCTTTCACTGCGAAGTCCCGTCCCGGGGGCCGCGCGGGTAGCGGAGGGGTGGCGCACACGCACTCGCACCCGCGCCTCTCGGGCACCTGTTGTGTATCGTAGGACGTACTTGACTATAATCATTTGTATCTTATTATTGTTATCACATTGAGCCCTGGCTTTGAATTTTGGATTCCGATTTCGATATAAGTACATTGATTGAATGACTTCGCTTGTATATTTTGTTTTGTATTTATGTTCTGGTTTTCCGTTCTCCGCTCCTATTGGTCGTAGCGTGATGCTTTTGATAATAGTAGTAAGTGAAATTTTTCAATTCGAAGTAGTTTCTGAGATTAGCGCGTTCAACCAATTCAGCTTTATAATATTAATATAATATATTAAAATATATTAATACATATATAGTATAAAAGTATAGATAAACTCGTGGTCGGCAAAGCTAACTCTACGAGATGTCTCAATCTCAACGTAAGTAGGTACATCTCCCGCAGTGAACGCCTGGTTCCTACGAAATATTATTAGGATAAGTTCTAGGTACCTATTTATTACGTGCGTATAGTACCTATCTAGTACACACGGTGACATATCAAGTAAATATCCAATATAAGCTGAACTCGCATTGTATAGGCTTTTGGTACAACGAGAGCTCAGCTTACACTGATAAACTAATATATCATCATGCGTACCATAAAAAATATGAGTAACACACTATGATAAATAAATCCAAATAAATAATATTATTTTATCAAACTAGGTTGGGTTTGGTGGTTTACGTGTTCTTTCAAGCTTGTGTGAGCGTGTTGTACCTACGTAGGCGAATCGCGGCAGCGGCGGCGGCGAACAGTGGGAAAATCGCGTAGGTATGTTTCGTCTCAAAACTTCATATTTCAGTTGTTTCAAAATGAAATGAGCTGTAATTTGCACACGTATACTTGGATATACCTATAAGGATTTATTGAAATATTTTTTTATTTTGAATTATTATGTTATTATTCAAATAAAAAATAAAAAAAACATGCATTTTAAGTAAAAAATATATGTTTTTATTTTCTTAATTTATTTTATCTAAAATAGATTAAGAAATAATGTCAATCTATATATAAAAAAAACTTACAAAATTTAGCAAGATCCTATTGATTTTCGTTCATAGCAAGAAGGGTCTTAGCTTCATCAAACAGTTCCTTTTTTTGATATTGTTTTTGAGGCATTTCTCAAACTTGAAATATAGGGACCAGCAGTATATAACAAGGTATGGAACACGTCTTCATAGGTAACTCTTAACAAATAAAATAAAATAAAATAAAAATACCTATAATAAAACTTCATTTATTATAGAACATTTATTTATTATTTTTATCCCGTAATATCGATATTCATGTAAAACAGCTTTGTATGGGGCTTTTCCACAGTACGGCGGTAACGGAGCCGCGCGGTGCCCCGGCGCGCTATATCAATGAGCTTGCGCATGTGTGCGGATACTTAGCGGCGGTATACTATACGGGAGTGTTTACCTGTGTGCGCGCAGTAGCGTCTTACTGCTCATCACTGGGTCTATCCCTTTCTCAGACGATGTTGCGTGAGATAGCATGCATATTAGCCACGCCCATCAACGAGTTCGTGCTTTCGACTAGCGCACCCTTAAGTATTAAAATTGTATTTTACAAAACATCAGAATTTAATATTATGTGTAAAATTGTCTTTTAAATTTTACATAAGTAGAAAAACCGACTATCTGCCTCATTGGTCTATGGTCGCAAACGGGACTGCTGAGCGCGAGGGTCTGGCTTCGATCCCGGGTCGGGCAATGTGTTATTGGGTTTTTCTGTATGGACATGTTTTTCTGTACGATAACGTTCAAGAGGATCTATTCATTTTCACATCACGTGGTACCCCGCTTTTAATTAACAAGGCTCTGACAGAAAACAAACCACGAGACTATTTAAATTCTGCACAAATATTAACTCTTACCACTACTACTACTCCCACATATTCGAGAGGAGTTCAGACTGAATAGAATCAATTTGTCGAATGCCAGTCACGATAATCACGAGTTATCGACAATGATAGATTTCATTTACAAAACTTGCAATAACGATAATATCTAACTTGCCCTTCTCGTAATTTTCTATTGTTATTAATACTTAGGTTAAAGATCTATCGAGAATTGTTTATATTTTATCTTAATGCCGTCAACAGTCGGAGGATAATGATGAGGAATTAAAGTATAAAAAATCAACTACTTAAAGTAATAATAACCGGCCCGTTGGTGTAGTGGTCGCAAGTGCTGCTGTTGAGCTTGGGGTCCTGGACTCAATCATTTTCTTTTTAAGTTTTCTATGAGAAAATTCTTAGTACAATCCGCAATTTGAAATTGTAATATGTAGTAATGAATGAGTGAATGTACAATAGTACACCTCTGCCTAACCCTTCCTGGAATACAGGCGTGATGCTGCGTTATGTAGATACCTTCCTACAAATTTCATTTTCATTATGTCTCTTGCCACTCTAACGGCTTTACTTTATGGCATGGCAGCAATGCCTGGTGTGGTATAAAATTAATTGGGACAGATTGATGTTGACCCCACAGGACGGAAGGCGGGGACGGGGACCATTTTAGCACTAGTTCTCGAAATCGTGTGATACACTTTTGCTTATTCTGCAAGTGCAGAGAAACGTGAAACACTTTTATCCAGTACGTTTTTTTTTAAACTTTGCCCCACACTAGCAATAAGTCCTGTATCGTGGGTGCGTTTACAAACACATATATTCACATACACAAAGACCCAGACCCGAAACAACTATCTGTAGATCATATAAATATTATGTTCCGTGCGGCAATCGAACCCGCGACACGTAGCACAGCAGTCGATCTCTCAACCACTGCGCCAACCGTGCCGTTTCTTACCAGGTCAGTCCTCCAGAAGCATGTATTGAATGAGCAGTCGAGGATACGCTGTAGCTTTTATGTTACAGCACAGATGCTAATGTCCATTGACGATCGGATGTTTTGAAGTGGCACGCGAGGTGAGGCCTTCGATGAATGCAGTGTGCGGATCTAAAAGCAGGCGACGATCTACGATCAACGAAGGAAGGCAGTCGCAGAAAGACAAGCGTGCGCACAGCTCGCCAGTATAATTCGCAACCTCCACCGACGCGCGTGCGTGCTTACATTCGTGCGGCTGTTAAGTGTTTACATGTTACGTGCATAATATAACAACATGAAATTCCACATAAAAATTTTCGGTAAGTTTTAAGTATTGCGTTTGTTAAAGAGAAAAAGTATAGAAGCTGTGGCGAAGGTGAACCTGGTATAATAAACAGTAATTAAGTAAGTAATTGTAGTCTTATCAAACATCATCAATACAAATAAGAATTAAATTGAAATAATTTTGGCGTGTGTCGGTAATTGCCGTTCCTTTTTATGAGCCTTGTAAGGTAAAGTAATGGTTTTTTAATTAAGTGTAGTTTTTCTCACGTAAGCGCAAGCAAGAGGTTTAGGTGTTGTTAAAGTTATTAACGTTGTGGGCAACTAAAATCCTATTCCATACACTACTTGCTTGTTTTGTATACAACGGGTTTACGCGATTGCTATTGGCGTTTTTTCTAAATTTTTGGAATTTAGATGGTGCTAAATGTTAATATTATTATTATGATAACTACTCTAAATACATTATATTAAATTCAGTAGCGCTACTTTTTAGTTCAGTAACACTTTTAGGAACTGCGTAGTGATTTTCCAGGCTGCAGTTGATTTTCAGAAACAAGAGGCCTTTAAACTAGCTAATACAACATAAAACGAATTATTTTGATGGTCTTCGCATAGTTTGCTGTTACCCTCAAAGTAGTCACCAGAGATTTTAGTATACGACTTCAATTTATTAGTATATAAAAATGCTTGCCCAGTTTGTATGTACCTACACTACCTCAACTGTTGTGTGCACACCTGAAACAACATGACCGAATATTGATCGCGAATATCTACGTATTTATTAAAATGTGGATAATGCTATAAATTATTCAATTTAAAGTTCAAAACTCATGCCAACGAGCTGGCAAAATATGATATCCAAATTATTTGTAGATACTTTTGGAAAACATACGTTTATTCTGTTTTTGTTTGCCTAGAATACTTTTGTGTTCATTGAAATAGAAATAAAGCGTGAATAATTCAATAATAGCGTAACTGGCTTTGTTAGTGAGATGGTCACATTTGACTGGCACCTGCGCACCACAGTATGTCGCGGTGACCTACCTAGGTTATCGTTTATTCAATAACGAAATCATGTTTTGTGTGACATGGTTAATTAATTTGAACCATGACATTTGTTACCAAGTACTAAGAACGAGTAGGTACAGGTAGGTTATATACCTAGCTCTGTAGACTGAAAACAGGGATGTACGTAGGAAGCACCTATATTTCTAGAGGTTACCTAGTCAGTAGATAAACCTACCAAATAAATATTATGTTTACGGAATAACAAGTTATTATTTCCCCATAATATAAGATGAAAACTAAATGTTTACAGGCGATCATTATCTTAGTGTAAGAGATATATGTATAATGAATGTTTTATTCATATCAAAACTAAAGTAATACGTGCTTAGTTCAAATTAAAAAATGACAAAAAATACTTCACAAGAACGTGATTTCTTCCCCTCCCCCTTTTTTTTGTTTTGTTTATATATAGTTTGTGCTTTTATTTATATATTTTAGGTTGTATATAATATTTAATAAGTCTGCATTGTATTGAAATAGAAAGCAAAGGTATATTTATATTTATCAACAAAAAAGAACGTTTTTCTCCTTTTCTATGAGGTTTTTTAATTGTAGTCTGCATAGGTAAACAGCTATTGATGCCGGTTGCTTTCTCTTGTGGCAGTATTAAAATGTTTGCTTAACTAATGATTATAATTATTTATCATTCAAAATTGATTGATTTCTTTATTTATTTTATTAGGATCTACAACAAGAAATACACATCACATCTACTTATGGCTTAAGATATTTTAACATTTCCTGTGCTGCCTCAGTTACAGGAGATCACAACATGCATATTATAATAGAAACCGCTACAAAAATTATGTGAAAATAATCGGTCTAATGTCATAAGCGTGTTAATATATGAAAAGCGCACGATAATAATATTGTCACAGCACACACTGTCATTGTGCGGATATTTCTCTCTCGATCCCTAGCCGTTACCGGTCGCTCGGACCCAGTGGGTTTACCACGTAATTCCGTTAGTAATGAATACAAATTCTGACAATAAATTTCATGACGAAATTAAAAGCCTTAAGCTTGACCAACCGTGTAATTTTGTTTTTAAACAATCGATCGTCATTTTCAATTCAATTCTTATCCATTATCATCGGGGATTTTTGGTAGGAATATTTAAAAACATACGAAGGTAAATAGAGAGCAGTGGCGATTACTTCACCGACAACGTCTGAGCTAGGAGAATAAAAACACAATACATACGCTTCGAATTGAGAAAGGCCTCGTTTTTGAACTTGGTAAAAAAGTAATGGTAATACGAGTTTTATAGTATCTAATCATTCTCAATCTGAGAAGAGACCCGTGCCCAGCACTCGAACAATAATGGGCTGGATTTATTTATTTTAATTTATAATATAATTTGTAAAGACACAAAATATTAATATTTGGAAACTCCATTCTTTGCAACGCCCAAATTTTGCAACATTAATTCAAGTGACCTTTTGTCAAAAAGAGCTAAAAACCGAAATCAAAACGAGTTATAAATTTTTCAATAAAACCAAAAATAAGGCTCCGAAACCACACGATTCATGTATCGCGAGGCTTCATTAACATGGTTATACCAACTGTATTCGCAGAAAACTTATGTTTTGCTAATAACAACATAATGCATCGACGCGACGCGGTCGGTTTGTGTTCATTGACGACAGTTCTGCCCTTGACAGAAACGGTTTAAAATGCTTGGTTCCGATGCTTCACGGTTCAGCGGTTTTGACACTATTTCCTGGCGATCGCAAAATAATTATTTTACGTATATAAAAAAGTTGTTTGTAACATCTCCCATTTATAGGGTTTATAACATATTTCGCAACAGAAGCCCGAGTCTTGTTGATGGTCCTATAATTATTTGGTTTTTATTAGTTCCTATGTATAAGAAACATATTTTTCCTCATTGGTGTCCTATATTGATACATTGATACATACCTACATGTTAAGATAAAAGAGGAAAATTTCTCTTAACTTTGTTTTTTTTTTATACTAGATCATAAATGTTTGTCTGTTCTGGAGACACATTTTTACAATTTCCATTTCTTTTTTGTAGTAAGTAATCAGCCTTAAAACTACGTATACATAGCGAAATCGCTTAAGTAATTTTTGAAAAATAATGATTGGTATATCGAGAAATTTATGTTGCAACTCACCTAACTAAATATGTAATATCTGCAGTCACATAAGAATAAATACTTCATTTCTAAGATTTGCGTCTAAAATGCGCTTTTATATTGCGAGTTTAATATCATCTTTTTGGAACTGATTATATGTATAATTAGTCGAGTATATTCTAACCAACTAGAGCAGTAATTAGTCCGTTAGGCTAATATTCCATGATGTATAAGTATTCGATAGGTAATCCAAGAGTGTAATACTAGTGGGTTGAAGACTGCAAAGTCAAATATTTACTTATACTCTACTTGTAGTCAAAAAATTTGGACGGTTCTCTCGCCTTCCGTCAGTTTACACCTCAACAAATTGAGGAAGAGAGGAAAAGGTCCTTCCCACGAGTTTGCACCGGTCGTATGCATATTTATTTTTTAGGACTCCTGTAAGTACTTATATTGTATTTGGAATCGGTCCACCAGAGGGCCGCAAAGTCAGTAATAGTTGGTTATTCTGAAATTATAATATTGTTAGTATGTCGTGTAGCAATAAGGTAGTTAGATAGTTCATTAACGTGGAGGTTATCACAACAACAAGGAAATAAACCGTACATCTACATACCTACCTTCTGCAAGTTACACGTGGTGGAGACGGCGCAACAGAATTTTTATTTAGAAAAAATATAGGTATACACTGTAACTCTCGTTACTTCTGGGAAATATTAGTAGCCTTGTCTTTTAAAAGGTATTTTCTAAAAGTCAAAGTAATATCGTTTTCAATATGTAAAATGGAACAAAAAATTAAGCAAATTGTACCATTTTACCTTATACTAGGGTTACCATCTCAAAATTTTGAAAACCAGTATTTGAAAGTGGAAATACCAGAACATTTCGGTTTAAAAACAGGACGCAGTATAAGAAAAGTATAAGAAAACAGTGTCAATGAAACTCAATGAATAGCGATTACTTACAATGTTTTATGAAATTATCTTCAATTAAATTATATAATATAAGAAATGAAATGAAGAATTAAATTATAAAATAACGCCGATGATTAAACGTAAGATTCGAGGCAGTAGTGGCGTGTGAATAATAAAACAGGACTTTACGAGGATTCTTTAAAACCCAGGACGCTCTTTAATAATTACTATCCAGGACAACCCAGGATATTCCAAAAATCAGGACATGTCCTGGGAAAAAAGGACGGTTGGCAACCCTACCTTATACCACGAGCTCATGGAATGGTTTAAGGATATAAATGTAGATAACAAAGTGTATTGACCGATTCTTCGAAGACGAAATTTTGTATCTCGAACTGTCGGCCGACGTGCGAAATGAATCATAACCTTTTTAATATAACTGGGCTGTACCGTTAGGTTAGAGTACCTACCTATATGTGCAGATACCTGTAACAAGTGAGTGTTTAATCATTTGAAAGTTTTGTGTTCGACATCTGTCATTATTGGTACCGTCCCGGCTGGCGGCCGTTAGGTCTTGTGATGACGAGATTAATATAAGAGCTACGTGGAAATATGTATAATTGTGGCTCACTTTCAAAGACCTTGACCGTTTCTTGTTTGTAAATAGTGATAGGTGAAAGCTGGGCCCACCGACTCGCATAACATTTTTAGTCCTAACATTGAAATTCACATAATTGTTTACTGTCGTAGTTGTTTGTGATGATATTGGTGTACCATCGTGGTTATCAAAACTTACAATAAATGATTACGTGTTGTACCTAATTTTGTTCACCATAACAGTGATCATAGTTGTAAAAGTCATAAAGAAAAATCTATTAGTAGGTAATTTAATAACAACATCACACTTGTATTATTTAAAGGGCTCGGCAGAAGTGTGCAATGAATCGATGCCGTTATTGAGTCTCATATAATAGGGTGCGAACCTATTGCCACCTTGTACCAGACGTGGATCAAAGCTCCGTGCTGCTATCTCACACTCAGCAGCCTAACTTGCGACTGCTAGACGTAGGCGTGAGAATTTAATTTAAAATAGGTACGAAATTTATAATTAGATAGGCTCCAGTTTTCGAAGTCCTAATTATAAGTACTAGTACCTCATTCATACCCAATGTGAATGCATCCCACTTGCGAAACGCGATATCGCGAGGGTTATCGGGAAAACAGAATATGGCATAAATACAGTATTTAACAGTCTAACAAAAAGTAAAAATTTGACAGTGGCACCTATTACTTTATCTACAACAAGAAATTATGATATATTATATAAAAAAATAAGACATTATGTAATGCTTCTCAATTATCAACTAAGAAGCAAAGATCACTCAAATCATTGAACTGCAAATAGCCAGTCAATACCTCTCTTCATTAAAAATCTCATTGTAAGACGGCTGTTAAAATTCGTACTAGGCATTCCACTTAAGGATTTTAATCTGCACGTAGTAATAAAAGTATTCGGTATAAGCCTAATAAAGTGTTATGGGGCAGAAACGGGATGGGCAGTCATTAGCGCGAGACTCGAGAGGCTGGCGCCAGCAGCGGCGGCGCGGCAGTGCGACGGCCGAGCGGCGCCAGCGCAGGCGCCTGCCTAGCCAGACCCTGCATTCTTGCACTTTCACCGCTACACAGACATTCGGATTCTTCCAGAATGCCTAGCACGAGTACACCGTTACGCAAATGATTGACGTCGTCTACCAACTCATTAAAATAAGCATGTATTTGCGAGGTTAAGTAGCTCATTTGATCATACATTTACATTACTGTTAAAGTCAAAAGCTCATTTATTGGTGTCTCATGTCTCGACGACATCACAGAGCTAGGCATATCGGCATAGCTAATTTCAAATCCGTTGTGGCAGATATTCAGGCAAAACTTGAAACATCACTTTAAAATATCTATCCGCGTCTATCTCAGAATACTGACTAATAAAAATCTTTATTAAATAAACAATACATAATGCAGGTAGGTAAATAGGTACTCCCTGCGATTCTCATAACTGCACGGCCTGGTACGGAATGAAATACTGGTCAGTAATAACTACGTTTTCAAACATCAATTAGGTAAACGACAAGCTATTCATAACGATACAATGAGAACACCAAATGACAATAGGTTCCTCATAACAATGTATTCACCCCGCCCTCAGTTACAGGTTTCTGCGAACTGTTATTTATGAAATAGGTAGGCAACTTAACATGTAATGTCACCACAACACGCCCGCTGTCAAACTGTACACAGCGTTCTATTCTAGAACTTTGTTCGGGTATTTTTTTACGCGTAAAAATACTCTTAAGTAGATTTGAAAACATAAAAAGGAGTAAGTTTTAAAAAATGACGTCTATTTTTCACATTAATCGATTTTCTACTCGATATTTCGATTGATGAAAAAGTTTCAAATATTACTTTCTATGCAACAGATAAGATGCTACAGGAAATCAGTGCACTGAAAGTTTTGCTTTTCCGAAATCGTGAGCAGTGCCGGATTAACCACGTAGCAAGAATAGCAATTGCTACGGGCCCCGCGCAAAAGGGGGCCCCGCATATCCGAACGCCCAATTTTTTGAGCGAAAACTTATTAAGATGTGGTATATTTAATTTACTTGATGTCACAAAAATGTGAAACATTGACACTTGTTTTCCGACTAAGACAATCCACTTCAGACAATCAGTAACCGATTATTTTATTGGCGTATATAAAACACAGAATTTCGTAAGGTAAACGCACAAGTTCTACAAAAAGTCACTTTATACTTAAAAGCCTATAGCAGATCAAGGGCCCCTCGATAGAATTTGCTACGGGCCCCGCGCTTGCTTAATCCGGCACTGATCGTGAGTGGTGATAAACCTTCATATTGCTCTGAATCGAATTGAATATCAATTGTAATTGCAATAAGTTAATAAATTTCAGATTAAGGTATAACTTTTAAAGCCTTATTTAGCCTGACTTGCCCCAATTAAGCAATTCGTTAAAACTTAATTTTAAACGAATATTTACAGTACAGTATATGTACTTTCTTCAGTAATTTGGTCACAATTGTATGTAAAATTCTTGATTGACGACGCTAAGTAACTTCAATCTTCAATAGGTATCTATTAGCTACAAACTACATATTGCTGTGGTTGCGCTCGCGGTAGAAGTTTGTACACACTGAAATTC
This sequence comes from Shargacucullia verbasci, assembly GCA_947562105.1. Classification (NCBI taxonomy): domain Eukaryota; kingdom Metazoa; phylum Arthropoda; class Insecta; order Lepidoptera; family Noctuidae; genus Shargacucullia; species Shargacucullia verbasci. Next base: position 6,975,284 of record OX387296.1, read on the forward strand.
ATGAGGATAACATCCACATGCGACGTAAAGAACGTAATAGTTCACGTCACCACATTTATTTACATAGAATAGGTGTGTCCCAACCTTGTTAGTTGTCATGGATTCTCTTCAAAAAACGCAAATCGATTGCCTATCGGGGCCGCTGGCCGAGCAGAGTTGTTTTGTTGTCATCACGCGAGGCATCAACGAGGCCATGGCCATAGAAAAACACGATATTTTGCTTCTGATGCTGATAAACGTTACTAGGTATTTGTTGTACTCTAAATACAAGGTTGTCCAATTACAATCGCAAAGTGTGTATGAAAAGAAGATGTACTTAGATATAATTGAAAGTTAGATACTGATATTCAGTAATGGACCATGATCTAAATTAATATTATACGGTTAAAGTAATAAGGTTATTAGAGTGTTTGTTGAATTAGAAAAGACAGAATGTACAGAAAAAATGCATCTACAGCTTTTCAAATACATATAGGGCAGAGTATATATAAATTGCCTCATTGGTATTGCCTCTAGTGGATACAAGTGCCACTGCTGAACGTGAGGTCCTGAGTTCCATTTGCGGGCAAAGTGTTATTGGGTTTTTTGTATGGAAATTCTCAGTAGCAGCACGGAGTCTGGAACTGTATCTGGTAGATAGCAATAGGCTCACTCCCTATTACATGGCACTCAATAACGGCGTCGGCGAAATGTGGATGTATTATAGTATACCTCAGTCTAACCCTTCGGGGAATACAAGCGTGATGCTATGTTATATATATTTAGTGCTCAATACGAATCACAAGCAATACCTAGTAGGTAAAGATAATGCTGGCAATTTTATAGATCCTAGATTTTAAAGTGTTAAAGGTCAAAAAATCGATAAAAATACATGTAAAAAATCATTCCGGTTGGCCCAGACACGTCATATTACTAATTCTCATGAGCAAAGAAACATGCTTTCGTAAACGTGATAGCATTTGGTATCTAGAATTTTATATTGTGTTAAGAATGAATTCGATGATAGCCACGTAAACGTGATAGCATTTGGTATCTAGAATTTTATATTGTGTTAAGAATGAATTCGATGATAGCCACGTTGTATAGCGTCACTTGTTTCTGTGTTGTTCAATCAATTTCACTTGCATCACGTCAAAATGATTTCGGCGCTATAAACTAGATCATGCGCTCAATGTGTCAAAAATGTACCTATAGCTTTCGCTTTGCCTTGTTTTTTGTTTACAATAAGTATTTCTAGTAAGCGGGTATCTAATTATACGGTGCAATGAACCGAACACAAGTTTGTCACCGCGTGTCCGTCTGATATTGACAATGTATTCGAAAGTTTATGTTCCGTACACTTACGGGTTCTCCGAGGTCGGGCATTCTTGTCGTCAACAACCTATTTGCCAAACTCAAAAACTCGTGTCTATTTCCGTATTCAACTAAGGTCGATGACGAAATGATCTCATCTTAAATCCATAGCTTAGCATCTAACTTCGCGGATTATCAATAATTAAGTATGCGAGGTTATTGAAAACGTTCAACTATTACATCATAGTTCGCGAAAACATTTCGAAATCGATTTCAATAATGTTATGAGACTAAGGAAAACGCGTAAAAAAATATAAAAAATACCTGCATCTTGCATGCAAAATGTTCGAATCCGCGAGAGTGAGAGAGAAATCTTTTAAATTATTTATTAACCGTTACAGTTCATCGGATGTTAATCGGAAGGGTTCTTCTTTGCAGATGTGGTCCCGGCGCGGTTCAACATTGCAATCATGATGTTTTTCGCGTGTTGGGTCAACTACATGATGCGGGTTAACATGAGCGTCAACATCATTGCGATGGTGCCTGATGATTCTGCAACTACATCGTAAGTACAACTTGATTCATTAACTATCCTTTTATTTCTTTGGAACTGTGTCTACAATTATGAACCGTTTGCCAAAATAATTTAGCATTAAATGGTTTTCGTGGTTTTAGCATATACACAAACGTAATTATTATCATAAGAAAAATTGGGTTTGGCCCCAAATGGAAATGGATTATAGAATAAATGGAAACATGGGAGAGAGGCCTTCGCCCTGCAGCGGGACATAACAGGATCGTAATAATAATAATTATTATTATTGTATCTATTTCAATCGTTATTAAATTTAATATGAACTGCAGTTAATTCTGAGATTCACGCTCTATCGTGCAATGGAACGGATAAAAACTCAGAATACGAGTCTTTTCCGATATTTTCATAAATAAATATGAATTCACAGACACGATCGAATGGTCTAGGAAAATATAATAAGTTGTTGATACATTATTGCAGGCCTTAAACCCAATACGTTATCTGTACGTGACTGCCGCGGTATTAACACATTGCTATCACTGATTGTACCTACCTACCTGTGGTAGTAGGTAAACTTTACATAACATATCTACATAACACTGGAGGAAAATATACATTTACATCACATACACACAAAAATTATATATCATTATCATGGATGAATTATGAGAGTTTCTAATGCAGCAACAGAAGCAAATGGATGTATCAAATGATTATAATACAATTTATGTTCATTGCTCTAGTGGTCGCATGCCCGGCTGCTGAGCGGCAGGTTTGATCCCCAGGTCGGGCAGTTTTATTGGGTTTTTTCGTTAGAAAAGTCGTTAAGTAAATAGCAGAACGGCATCGGTGAAATATGGGTGTATAATAGTCAATTAGTACACTTCTGCCTAACTCTTTAGGAACACAGGCGTGATGCTATGTTATATTGACGAATATGAAGCCTTTTATTTTCGATTTATAATGGTCAGTTTCTTGGTAGACCGTATCGTACCTACACTATGACGCATGAAGCCTGCGTTTCGCGGGGAATTACCTTACACATCGTATTTCTCGGACTACGGATATTGAATTTTTCGTTAGCTTGGTTTAAAGACTTTCTACGCTACGTGTCGCGGGTTCAATCCCCATATGGGAGAAATTCAACAGGTAGTTGTTGCGAGTCTGGCTGAGTGCATGAGAGATTTATCGTCTATAAACTGTACCCACGATACAGATTCATAAATCATGACGTGGTGGACCTCATTTTTAAAAAGAAAGGATTATTGTAATTTTCTATTACTGATTGCATAAACAAATATACCTAATACGTAAGTCGATAGGATATTTAAACGTACGTATTGTGTATATATTTAATGTAATGGACAGTTAAATTTAAATTCTTTTGTGACCATAAGCGTTGACGATTGACATGCAGTATCTTTAGTTAACGTCAAAAGGCATTGCGCAAGCGACTTGGTCATGATGGCATCGCGCAATCTACCTCTGCATGTCACAGACAGCCATGATACCGATGTACGTGGTGTTATATCTAGGTACATAGTATCTATACAGCTGTAGTTAAATCGGCATTGATGCGTGAAGGGACAATGGATGGTGACCGCATTGTGGTGCGGAGCATCAAATGCATTCGACTGCATCGCTGCATATTATACATGGGATACATGAGATTTAATGAAAAATCTGGTCATGCGCATGTGATTTTAGTCTTAATACATTTTTAAGTTACGTCTTAAACTGGGGCGGTATTATACTACAGTCTTACTACTCCACCCGTCATAACAATTAGGTAGGTACTTATACTTTTTAAGCGGTATACTTAGCTATGTCCGGACGAAAAGTTGGAATTGTTAGAAAAATGAACGGAACACGAGGCAATCCAACTTCATTCATTCATTCATTCATTCATGAGTGATCACCTACCATCAGGTGACCAGCAAGATGGTTTTTCCGTCCTCAAGCATGTAAAATGAATGTATATGTATATATATATGTTATTATACATATGGTTGTCAACCGTACTCTAAGATAGAGTATTGTACTCTTTTTCTTGTAGGTGTACCTACTTTATAATCTACAACACTAATAGAGTACGCTAAAATACATCTTTTTACATAAACTGACTTTTAGGCATAATGTTCACTGATGCCCATAAAAAAAACTTTCTTTTTACAGAATTGTTGGAGTCCTACAATTTTTTTTAAAAGCAATAATCAATTGTTATATACCGCAAGAAGTGCTAAAAAAATAAATTTTAATAAATTGAATAAATGGTGCTCTTTTTTATTAATCTGTACTCATTAATTACCCTTTCTGAAATCAAATATACTCTATTTCTTCTAGAAAAAGTGGCAACCCTAACTATAGATGATTTCGTAGACGTATATGCGGGGCCGAAATCGGAATAAAGTTGCTCAAAATAGAGAAAACATAAAAAAAATAGAGGAGATCTTTGCTCAGCAGTGTGACTCAGTATACATACTTACATTACCTTTTGCTTCGTCCATTCATTGTTGTAAATGCGCAGCAGGCAAAGAGATAAGTAGATACTTAGGTACTTACGCTATGTTGTTATTTTTAACATACCTATGCAATATTTTTTAATATCACCAATATCATGGTCAGTTGATGTTATTCCTCCCCGACGTAATTACTGTACTCACAGTTAATTTATATTGCATTATCCAACAAATAAGCTACGCAATATTGTGAAAACATGAAACTGTTAATGAGGGGTCGTGAATTCGTGATAAGTCTATCAACATCAATAGCGTCATAGAAATATCAATACACATAATTGGTTTGAAACATCATTGTATAATCTGATCATTTGGAACGACAAACCCAAATTAGGAGAGTCTGATATTCTGACGGCATTGCAACGTTTTATTAAGAAATGTTGTTTACATAGGTACATATACATTTCACATGCACACACCGAGACCCGAATCAACTATTTGTAGATCATACAAATATCTGTTCCATGCGGGAATCGATCTCGTAACACCCCCCTCAGAAAGTTAATTGCTTAGCCACTGCGCCAACCGTATCGTCGACAACTAAGTAACTGTTGTAAGTCTAGAATAACCCAGAACTACAATGTGACCAGCAATTCTTCTGTCGTGTCGTATGAGATAAATGGGAATCGCCCATCCCGTAATGAATTAGCCATTCAACAATGGTGGTATCTTGGCTGACTGCCTAAGATACGCCAGACGATCTCAGGATTCTCTTAGAGGCTCTTTCCTTGCATCCTTGTATTAAGAATATAACATCAACCATTATACTTGGGGTATAATGGGGTATAATTTGGAAATATCAAATTTTCTTCTAAATAATAATAAAAAGAATAGGGATGAATAGGATTTTACTTCCACATCTAGCTTTTTTCCTTTTTTTTTTCTACGACACCATATGCTATACAAGGTGGTCCAAAAAGTAATGTTTAAAGAAAAAAATTAGACTTCTCGAAAACCGAATGAAACAGTCAAAATTTTCATCATTTTAGTCATTAGGAGGCTCAAGCTCAGCAGTAGATGATTGAGGCCTGGTATTTTTTAATACAATTAGGGTACCGGTCATATCTCATTTACATCGTTATGGGATCATGGCCCTAGGTACCGAAAAGCTTACTTCACCAAAATATTTGCTTGCAAATGCCTTTCAATTTACTTTTTTAACACTATGATTAATAGAGGAGTGAGAGGCCTTGGTTAACAAATAAATGTGCGTTAAACACGTGACCGAGCGATATCCGTGGCTTCAAATCGCATCAGTTAGCTACGCTAGCATGCAAGCACGCGTGGCGCGGCACGTGCTGCTGCTCTCTTGGGAACAACCAACATAATCGTACAATGATGGTAACTGTTACTTAACTTTATGTATGGTGGGTGCATTTACAAGCATAACTATTTTCCCAAACCCGGAACAGCTGTCTGTAGATCATACAAATATTTGTTCCGTGAGAGAATCGAACCGGCAACACCGCAGCAGTCGATCGCTCAACTACTGCGCTAACCATGACAACAAATGTTTATATGTTTGCTTTATAATTAAAACGTGAATCGTATATTTAGTACATAATGATATTTAATATTGCTATACATACGAATATTTTTTATATTATACAAGTTTGGTTATCGTTTTATTGTTGGGTTCATTCACATAATCGGTTTTAACAATATGTTTTCTCCTATCTTTAACTACGAACAATACGAACATTTAAATTTTACGTAAACAGTCACGGTAAGATAACGTTAGGCAGGATTTAAATGTTTGTGCTCGGTGCACGGGAAACATTTCAACCACTTTTTGGTAGTTATTATCTTATTGTGTATTATCTCTTTCTTCTCTTTTTTAAAAAAAAACATTGCCCCACTCTAGGATTTCTCCTGTGTCGTGGGTACAGTTTACAAACATACATGTCACATACACACACAACCAGACCCGAAACAACTATCTGTAGATCATACAAATATTTGTTCCGTGCGGGAATCGAACCCGCGACACCTAGCGCAGCAGTCGATCTCTCAACACACTGCGCCAACCGTGCCGCCAAATCTAATTACATAATTAAAATATCTAATTACTTATAAACTGTAATTTTTTTATACTGTCAAGTGCAGTAAATTCATGTGATATAGATTGAAAGAAAGAACATACGACCCCGAGCTTCCTATGGAAGTCATATAGGAGATGTTGATCAAGATAATAGATCAACCTTATAATACAAAAACCATCACTTACTAACACACAAACAAATATCTAAATTGAACAATCTTGCTCAGTTGTGTAGTAGTAACACGTATTTATAATCAGATAGTAGAGACATTGAAACCTATGTAAGTACACAATAGTTATTTCATTATAATTCACAGGGTGAAAAGCGAATGCGAGGCCATCGTGACCAACGACACTTCATTATATAACAGTACCGTGGTCACCAAGCGAGAACTGAGACAGGTAATACTTTGACAATATACTAAACTCATACATAAAGAATATTTAACTTGGAGCGTGTATTAAAATTTTCCTGAATTTACTGGATGTCTATAACTGATGATATACGAAAATACCTAACATTTTCCAAACGCAGTTTTTATTTTATTCCATACTAAGATTTTATATTTATTACAACACCTAAATATTGGCTTTGTTGAACTTAGGGTACCGCAGAATAAACACACACGTGTATCCTCGGCGATCCGTGACAATCTCGCCTGTTCTTGTTGAGGATAATTATATTATTTCATGTTTTTTTCTATCGAACAATTAAAATTAATTAAGCATGTAAGTTATTTTTTACAAATCCAAAACGACGCGACGCGCCTGTTTTAGTCATACGAGGTGGCGATCGACATTAAATATTGCAATTATCACCTGCAATAGTCAATGTCAATCGCCACGCTGTATAGCTGAAACGTCACAAGCAACGTATCTCATTTTGTTATTTAATTTTACAATAAAATGAGTTTGTTGTCACTTTACCCAACTGTATCCAAACATATCTTTCTTCATTATTGTTGGCAATACAAGTTTCATAAAAATATTTATGAATATTGTTGTGGCAAAAGTTACCAGATATTAGTACCACAAATATTTGGCTATGTTTTTTTTTTCTTTCATGTTTTCGTTAACTCGTATTTTTAGAAACACATATATTAAATTATTATTTGTTACTACAGGTAGTTTACCTACCTAATAATAACTTAGTGTGTAAATAAGCATGATAAACTCCTAAGACAAATTGATATAAAATTTTATTGCTAGCTTTTAAACGTTTACACGCGCACAGTAGCACGGTAAAAATACATTACTACATAATACGTGGTGGAAAATATATCTACTTATGTATGACTAAAATGTGATGTTTTGTTCACAAACTATTTGTTACAATGACAATGCATGAATGTAAACACTATCGACGAAAATTCTCGATTCAACCTGCCTGACCCATTGCCAACCACGTGGTTCAGTAGCTATACTATAAACTTATCTGTTACGCAGCCAGATGGCGTGGTCACCTTCACTTGGACAGCTCAGCAGCAAGCCTACGTTCTGTCGGGCTACTTCTGGGGGTACTCTATCTCCTGCCTGGTTGGAGGCACAGCGGCCGAGTTCTGGGGGCCGAGGAAATTGGTTTTCATCACAATGCTGATTAGTGCCATCCTGACCATGCTCAGCCCACAGGCTGCGAGGCTACACTACATGGTGCTCGTCGCAGTGAGGTTCGTCAGTGGACTGGCAGCGGTAAGATATCATTTTTTTTGTTTTGTGCCCTGGGCGATAGTGTCTATTTATATTACCCTAAGGGTTAAAATGTACGGATACTTGCAAGCCTATTTATATATCTATGAGTAAATAGGAATTTCATTCTGTGAATGGCAAAAACAAATCTCCGGTATCGCGAATCTAATCTCTTGGTATTAAGTGCTTCGGTTCCTGAGATTTTATGATTAGTCAGTGAGAGAGAAATTTCGCTGTTGTAAAGGATTTGAATATTGTAAAAAATTTTTTGCTCATACTTTATAGCGGAATCGTGATTTTCAACCTCTCACATTTAAAATTCCATCGTTAATGCCTTTTGTAATTACTTATAATTATAATTGGGTAGGTATTACATAAATATTAGATTGTACATGATTTTGTAAGATAGCGTTTGACCTCCATTGCAGTATATAATTAGGTACAAATTAGCATAATTAAATTTGCAACGAGTATTTCGGTAGGTACCGTTTAAAAATCTGGAAAAATAAGTTTATTTAGTTGATTTAATTTTTGCTAAACTTAAACCTTCAAGAAGGTTCTGCAACCCACCTAAAATAACTAAAAAAAATTATCGGGACTATAGACTTCTTGCACTGGGACGACTTAGGGTGCAAAAAAAATAGCCTCCACGAGTGATGATATCTGAAATCATCTGGTTCATCCTGGACAGTCAGCCTTACTACCATGACAAACACCAATGGTACTCAATGGTATGCTTGTCAACCAAATGACCAAAATCATTGAAATTACAATATTCAAAGGTTCTCAGTGCCTATCTGACGCAATCGTCCACAGATGATTACTAAGAATCTATATTTGGTACATTTAAAGTATCTTCATTTCTAAATACTAGACTCGGATAAAGTCGCAAGCAATTTGTCATAGTCGTAAATCTATAATCCATCCATGTTGTTGTAGGAAACTACATATAACGATTGTAGTTTCTTTTGCTTTGTTGTGGTCTTGTTACCCTATACATCAATGTATTTTTCACTTCGCTCAAGTAGATAGGTCACATAACGGCGTTAGTTTATGTTTTATTGCTTATAATGTGTCGACATTTAGGTAAACACTAGAAAATATAAGGAATTACATGAATTTATTAATAAATTCCGTGAATGCATGCGATATGGGTAAGAATTTATATTTATCATACAATGTTGTATGTAACTAGAACGGTTTTTCTGTTATTTCGAGTTGCATCATATTTTTATCCAGTAACTGTGCCTGCGGCTTCGGCGGCGTTTAGTTCGGATTTTAGTTTTGTACCAGAGGCCAACTTACACTAGGGCCTCTGATATTTACTTAATTAGAATACGAGCTCGTTAACCGTCGACCACAGTCCTACCATTTTTAGTTCTTGGACCTGTATCTAACCCAATTAGGTTTAAAGATCTTTATTTATCTAAAAGAACATAGTTCACTTAGCGAATAAATAAATATTATATATTAATAATACAATATTAGACATAATTAGTTGAATATTTACATTTTAATTAAAATCCACCGGAGAATACTAAAAATATGTTGCACTAGTCATCTCCTATGAGCGAACCAGACAGACCGGCTGACAGAGAGACAGACAGACAGGAATTCAAAAAATGATGTATTCCTGTTTCATTTCTTATTTCTAGTCTCTCCTTTACCGATTTTCACGACAATATTTACGAAGTATAGACTTAAACAAAATTTTATTGTATGTAGTAGGTAAGTACGGAAAATATTTTATGGTTTTCCCCTTGTTTGTTTCAAACTTTTGCTTGTGTTAGGTGAGAAACATAATTCTCTGCAAAATATTAAATTGACTGCATACTTGGTCAGGAACACGCTCATCATGATGAGACTTCTATCTTCCCACGGTCATTATATTTTTATGGAAGTGCCGATTGTATTTATATCAGTGTAAATCTGTTTACGTTAACGGCACGGTTGGCGCAGTGGTTGAGCGATTGACTGCTGCTCTACGTGTTGCAGATTAGGTTACGGGACGAAAAAAATATTTGTATGACCTACAGAAAGTTTTTTCGGGTCTAATTTGTGGATGTGAATATTTGTTTTTGAAAACACACCTAGGATACAGGAATATCTCCTAGTTTGGGGCAAGGTTTAAAAAACACTTATAAAAGACTGGAGGTTAAAAAAAATACACACACACACACACACCCTTGTAACTATTCAAATAATATTGATAAACTAATGTAATGGCACTGCTGTAAAAAATTAACAAACTGGAAAACATTATTCAGTTATTTTAACTGACGGAGGTTTTTCGCATATTTTATGTTCATTCCAGCATTGAACAGTTTATGACGCCACGAGAATATTTTTCCAGTAATATCATTATCAGCTAAACAATAATTTCATATTTATTCATACACATAGACGTGTATCGATGTCAGAATGTTCTTTGCGACGTAATATACACAGAAATGACCAACCGTTGTTTTATTTTTGTTTAATATTTCCCCATACTAGTTTTTATTTTCTTCCATATTAAACAGTACAGTGTAAAACGTGTAGTTTACAATGTTAAATGTACCACGATACGGGCGAAATCTATGCACATACCAAGCTCCAAAACAATTATATGTAAGTTACGCAAATATTTTTTCGATAAATCGAACCCGCAACAGGTACCGTAGAAAGCAAATCGCTTCGTCACTCCGCCCACCGTGCCACCAGTTATTCTCGTGGCGCAACTTTGTTATTTATTTCTAGTGAATTGAGCTGGTGAGGGAACTCGTAAAGGATCTGACCGTTATTGTGTTGTTTCGCAACACAGAACTGACCAATCAGAAAAATCTGTTTAGGAGTGTCTCATAATAAATCACAATGATTTTTGTTTGGCTGAGAATGCGTGAGAAGACTCCAGAATACGACACAATAATGCGAATCCGGATTTATTTTGAACTTAAAATTAAACATAAATTTATCGTATTGACAGGTGGTATAATATGGTTACATATCATCAGAATAAGTATTAATGTTCGGGGGGAACACAGTGGGTACTGTTGGGACCCATGCATTCTCACTGGCAAAAGCGACTGTACCTAATCCAGGCAGGTCCAGTACGATGATCATGTAGATAAAGATGTCATAATCCTTCAAATATTTGGTTTATGCAAGTGCTACCTCCCGAGGTTTTCCTTGCTCGTACATTATTTTACTTTTTATGGAAGACTAGCGACCCGTCCCAGCTTTGCACGGGTAGCAGAGCAAATACGCCTTCATTATTCTTCTGTCGTAGTGTCGTGTCAGCCTGTTACGTTGAGCATTTACTCGGCGCACGCCATCCAGTAAAGTTCTCAGCCCGCATGATTTTTTCCGACATCTTCAACTATCATTGTCCTATTTCAGCCAATTTATACAAAACCTTAAAGAATTATACACCTTAACCTATTTCATAAATCAGTCTATCTATTGGCGAAAATCGCATGAAAATCCGGTCAGTAGTTTTTGAGTTTATCGCGAACAGACAGACAGACGCGGCGGGGGACTTTGTTCAATAATATGTAGTGATACTAGTATTCTAAGCGGTTTCTTCAACTAAATTATAATAAGTAGATACGTTTTTGTCCGCATTTGGAATGCGATCTAGAATGGCCTAGTGTAAATAAACACCACCACATTTCTTGCATGTCTACCTAGCATTTTGCAATATGCATACGGACCTCTTTTGTGATCTGAGATACGAACTCTACTGCATCATTAATGTCTATTAACATACAGTAATCATTATTGATAGATATGTTGTAATACCCTGATAATCATTAATGATAATATTACCGAGAATAAATCAATGGACTTAAAAAAATAAGATTGATGATTTTTCTTTATTTTCCTATACGTGTTGTGGACCGATTGGGAATTCATATCAATAATATTAACAATACATGCCAAAAATAATGTCGCTCACAAGTTAAGGATAAAATCAGGGTTGAAACGTGATTATAGTGTTTTTTTACGTATTTTAAACATAAATATTATAATTTGTTGCAGGGTTTCCTGTTTCCAGCATTACATGCGTTAGTGGCTCACTGGGCTCCCCCTGCGGAGAAGGGCAAGTTCGTTAGCGCGTTGCTAGGTGGCGCCATCGGCACTGTGGTCACATGGTCTCTAACTGGACCTCTCATTGAGAACTTTGGATGGGATTACGCATTTTATGTACCCGGTGAGTTTTTGTTCTATAATTGACAAAACAAACAGTACAGTCGCAAAAAATATATGTGTGGCCTTAAGTTGTATGGAGTATGATGATAACTGAATAAAAGTTATTTGAAAATAGTATACATGGAGTTCCTTGTCGGTGTATTCTTCATAGCACTACCCTACTTTTGGAACGTGCAACTAGAACCGTAACATTTTAAAACCACTTGTACAGGCCCAGTTGCTATAAAAATCTTTGACTTTGACTATTTTTCTATAAGGCTAGTGTTACAAAATTGGCTTTCTTGTAACCTATACCAGGCTCTATTTAAATTCCACGGTGCGGCGGCTGGTGCTGATTTCTACATAGCTAATTGAAGCGTGACGGGCCTCTAGATGTCTTTGAAATAGTTATTGCCCTGAGATTGTAACTTATTAAATCCAGTTACAAGGGAAACATTATATGTTAAGAAAATAATTACTTTGCAATGGCTATTGCTTTTAGTAAATAGTGTTTGGATCATTGGTGCCATACACGTATGAGAAGTGAGAGGTGTCTCTCACAGTGAGAAGGCCTTTACTCCTAAAAATAACAGAATTGAAAAATTTTGCGTAACGTTATCTTAGCGTGTTTATGTTGGATTTAAATGTTCATATTGTTCGTGTTCGGGGTACCTACCGTGTCAAGATTACAGACATTACGTAAACGTCGATGTACTGTGTATTCTGGCCACCAATCATACAGATAAAGATATGTGTAAATTACAATAAAATGACATGCATGCAAAAATCCTGCGTATAAACACTCCAATAACGTTTCACGCGATTGAAGTGTTCGCGCTAGGCGTACTGATTTTCAGCAATAACTTTAAGTTCCATGAATACTCGAAACACCTGCAACCAAACTTATTTAGGTTAAATTAATCTGTGTAACTTGTTTGGTTTTGGTTGACTAATATGACCAAGTAACCCATATACGAACATATATTCCCTTTAGCTCATATATTTGAATATATGAGCTAAAGGGAATATACTGTATGTTTCTTACTCAATGGTTGACCATTGAGTCTCTAAAGACCCAGTGTCTTGGATTGGCAGTGACGTCCAGCTATATAAAGTATGTTAGGCTTACGAAATATTAATATTCCAGGAGCTATCGCGTTAGGATGGTGTCTTTTGTGGTGGTTCTTGGTGTACGACTCCCCTGTACAGCATCCACGCATCTCTGACACTGAGAAGAAATACATCCTGGAAGCCATCGGCGATAAAGTGCATCAGAGTTCTAAAGATTCAAAGGTATGTTTGTCATTAATATCATAAGTATGCAGAAAATTGATGTTGCAATAATTAAACACGACATTCACGGAAAGTAATTGTGTGGCGGTTCGTCGCCGAGGCCACGTTGTACCTAGGAGTAATCTTCTACTTAAAGTCTTTTATAAGTGTCGACAAAGTTAAAAATATAATAAAACGATTTCAAATAACCAAATAGATTAGTCATTATTTTATTTGATGTATACGGTTGGTGTTATCACCTCGTGTAAACACGATATATTTGTAAATAAAATGAAAAAAAAAATGATCGTAATCACCTTTAGTTGTGACCTCAATTTAAGGTACGTGTGGTTTTGCTTATTACAAACTGCATAATAATATTATAATCAAGTCGTGAGTATTTTTTACGCGACTGCGCGACACAGCAATGGCATGTTTAGCTATGTTCTTTAACGAAACCTAGGTACCTAGGTCAACCAACGAAGAAAGATCGTATCAAAAGCTTTAAACAAAAACAAAAATTTAGATATTTTTATTAGAGACAAAATTATACTTTAATGGTACTTAAGACCAGTGTTCCGCAAACTTTTTGTGTTCAAGGTACATCTAGGAAATCGGAAAATTTTGGAGGTACACCATAAATGAAAGATCAATTTTTACCAAATATTAATCAACATATATTATTAATCAACAAAAAATATTTATTAATAATCAACAAACCAATATTTACTAGTAATTAACTTTATTTTTCCGGGGCAAACTAACACTGCTTTAGACCGTTGAAAGTATAATTCCAATAAATCCAATTTTTTTACTTATCGCCCAGCCATAAAGACGTTAAAAAAAAAAACTAAATCTAAATGACCGTTTGGTTGGAAATTGATTTTAAATTGTCACACTGCATCCTATGAAAAATTTGATTACGTTTTCAGATTGTTCCACCGTTCAGGAAGATATTTACTTCATTCCCATTCCTTGCCATGGTGATACTACATTACGGCAGTAATTGGGGCCTTTACTTCGTGATGACGGCCGCACCCAAATTCGTATCGAGTGCTCTAGGATTTAACCTGACGTCTACCGGCACTCTGTCATCATTGCCGTATCTCGCTAGAATGATATTCTCTCTCATTTTCGGGGCCATCGGTGACAGGTATGCAACCGGATTATATTTAAATACTAGCTGTGCCCGCGACTTCGTTCGCGTGGATGTCGGAACTTAACAATGTATGTTTTAGTGAGACTAAATGCACTTAACCCTATTTTTTTCTAAAATAAAAGAATTTTTCTAAAATAAAAGTAGCCTAAGTTACTCCTTATTACATCAGCTACCTGCCAATAAAAGTCCCGTCAAAATCGGTCCAGCCATTTCAGAGATTAGCCTATACAAACAGACAGACAGAGAGACAGACAGACAGACAAAAATTTAAAAAAATGTTATTTTGGTATATGTACCGTATATATATTCATATGCATGTAGTAAAAAACAGTTATTTCAATATTACAAACAGACACTCCAATTTTATTTATATGTATAGAAGACGACATTGTTATAGCTTATTCATCGTGTGATTCCTAGCTAGCTTCTATATAATACGTACATATTATTAATAGTACTAATTGTGGCTCCGTCCTTTGAATTCCAGATTGTTATGGTGTTATGTATTTCTAATAAAATCTGAATCACTACTCTGTTACGCCCTGTAAACGTACAGACTTGTTATACAAATTTTACTTCATGTTTTAATTAATGCAACCGCAGGTTTTAAGCTTGCCTGCGTCAGACTTTATGTCCATCAAAATTTCTCTCAAACACGCTCCCAAACGCTCAAAACGTTCGACACACACGGAAAAATTGACAAGATTTTGTTCTTTTATACGGCGTAGGTTGATTGTTTTAAAACATTTATCTCAAAAAGTTTTATTATTGCTTTAAGTATTTCGCCTCAATCGTGTATACAACTTAGATATAAATGATTTGCCTACTCTCTTATCCCCGTCAAGGCGTCAATATAGCCTTCATTTTGAACCACTATTGTTTTTAATATAATATAAATTGTAAAACAAGCAATAATTATTTTGTAATCACTTCTTGTGATTATAACTATAGAAATATTATATTTGTTTTCATTTATAATAGTATTAGGTATATTAACAAATAAACATGTTCAGGATCGTGAAACAGAATGTGGTATCCACCACATTTATGAGGAAGTTCTTCTGCCTGTTCTCCCACGTGATGCCTGGTCTGCTCCTCATCGGGTTGGGCTTCACAGGCTGTGCACCTATCCTCTCGGTGGCGCTCATCACGTTCTCCATGGGTTCCAACGGTGCCGCCACGCTGACCAATCTGGTGAATCATCAGGACTTGGCCCCTAACTTTGCGGGGACACTTTATGGCATCGCTAACGGAATCGGCAATACCGCTGGTTTTGTAACACCACTGGTTACTGCTCATTTTACTAAAAACGGAGTAAGTAGTTTTATTTGGCATCGGTTTTTTGGGGACTGAACTCTTTTTTGGCTAGTAATCTTAAGTGCGACTACAAGTCGTATACAAGTGTACAACACCTCAGATACAAATACAAGTGTACAACACCTCAGCCCAAACATAAAAAAAAATACAGGCGTGTTGTTATGCAATGCTATGCAATAGAAATTGAATTCTTTAAGTTTTCTAATAATAAGATTGCCTTTTAAATTATATAAAAAAAAAATACAATTGGAATAAAAAATTGGAATTATTTTTCACGTTACTTCTCCTGCTGAAGATTTAATTAGTGTTTCTTATATGGCTTTCTTCAATTTCAGAATGGTTTCGCGGAATGGCGCCCAGTATTCATAACAGGTGCTTCGTTATACATCGCGTCCGCCGGTTATTTCATACTATTCGGCACCGGTGAGACGCAGTCGTGGAATTACGTCACTCCAGATGAAGAAGAAAACAAGAGACCTACCAACTCAATCAACTCCACTAACTCCACGGACTCAACGGACACCACCCTGACGATTTCACCCAAAACGTAGAGCATTACACACATGAAATTGGTCCATACAATGCAGATCTTACATTATGCTGAATAAGTATTTAAAAAATGAATAGGTAGTATTGAGTTTTTTTTTTAAGTTTATTTAAAAATACTTATCTTAAGCAAGCATTCAAGTACATAGCTCTTTGCCTCTTCTGCACGTCACTGTGTCTCCAAAAAGTGGAGTATAATCGCTTGATACTTAAAGTTCAGCTTTGAATAGACTTTGACTTCCATTTACTACGGTAAGGCAGCGTACAATCAGTAACATTAATTTATAAAAAAATGTCATGTATTCATATTCTGTAGAAAAAGGCAGATATTTTTCCCTTCGCTAATATACTGGATTATAGTATCTATTATTAGTTTTATTACTATATATGACAGTGATAGCTAAGGGGTTGTACGCTTGTCTTCCAAACAGGAGGAGGTAGTGCAGGCAGTGTGAGTTCAATGACGGACCACACTTCGTGACTTTTCGAATTTATGTGTGGATAAAGGATGCAGAATCTGATCAACACTTGCTCTACTCCACTACTCTGATCCGACGGACGTTAGGTTCCGAAATTTGCCATTGAAAACAGTAGACGCATAACCGTAGGCTTAAGATTTCGCTATTCTTGCATTTATCTAGAAATTTCTACATCAAATAGATAAATTATCGGTATTGGATCAGAGTAGTGGAGAAGGAAAATATTGCGAAGGAAATGGTAAACTTGAGAAAACTCCAAAATATAGAAGAAAAATATCGATGGTGTGTTTATGAACCATTCTCATTCTCAGAAGACACCCATGCCCAGTATTAGGACAAAAATGGGCTATTTAATAGTATTATTTATTATAAAGTAGTATATTAAAATATTATTTATTATGAAATAGCATATTATAATATTATTGTTTATAACAGACTATAGTCCTGTAGTTTGGGGCAGGGAACAAAACTGAAATAACATATGATTAAACGGCGGGTTTTATATTTCTTTGTTATATATAACTAGACTGTGACGATTAATTTTGAAGCTTGCCAGAAGCAGTATTTTCGACATGAAATATAAATTATAAATATTTGGCCGGCAGGTGATTGAGTGGGTACTTTTAGATAGAGAAAGATAAAATGAAGAGTTTGTCATGTACGCTCGGTTTCTTCTAACTTCTTCAACTTTTTACATAATACGCATATGACGGAATATAAATATATATAATACTTATCATGTTACGGAATGTTTAAACAAAATAAGTCTAAACATGTAATAATTTTTTTAATCAACCGATAATTGTCTGTTTGATATCTATTTTATTTATTTATTGTTTTGAATAATCCGGCTTATTATTGTAGGATTTTGATTTAAGTAGGTATTCTTATTTTTTGTAAATATAATATTATGTAATAATAAGTTAAATTAATAATAATTCATGATTTTTAAGTTTACAGTCACGAATAAAAAATAAGATAAGCTCAAAAATCCCACAATGCTACAGAGTAGGCATCTGTGTTGGTTCTTTGCCAATTTGACCATAACGGATCGTAACTTCGTGAACTTCTACTTCCTCGTACGCATATTGTGATTAGGTTACTGTGGTGAACATTACAGGGACCAGGTTAAGGATCTATTGTTAGTATTTTATTAGTATGACGACTAACATCAGTTTGATTTTTCTCAAAATGAAAAAATAAATTTAAAAAAGAGTAAAAACTGCGCTCAGTATCGCATTGAAAAGTTTGAGTCGATTTTACGTTTTTTTTTTTCAGTTTATTATTATTGTTTTGTATAGCGGGCGTTTTCAGTTTTTGAGCTTAACATACATTTCATTATTTTATACGTGACTGTAGTAATAATATTTAAGGATTTGTTTTTTTCGTGACTGTGATGATGATAAATGAATATGTGAATTTTATACTTACAATTAGATTAAAATAATCGGTAGTTAAAAAATTGTTTTATTTTATACTAGTAGTTGCTCGTGACTTCGGCTGCGGGTATCTTGTATTTATTATGTAATCAGTGTTTTGCGACAATAATAATCAAAAGGACACCGGCAAAATTCCATATGTGCTTGGTCCTGAGATTTTTTTAATGTATACTGCTGCGACCGTTGAATTCTTCTAGATTATTATGTCGTGATACTATTTAGAAAACAAATATTTATATAAAATCAAGGGATTTTTTTAAATTTGAAGATTCAAAGTATTATAGGTTATGTCGATATTAACATTTTACACAAAAGTTACATTTTACACGTAGATGGAATGCATTTAGTTATTTTTAACAGACTTCAAAAAAGTAGGAGATCCTATGGTTCCTCCATGGATACTCTTTTAAAAAAACTGTTTTATAATATTCTTCAATTCACTAATTATACAATGTAAAAACATGAAACACAAAAGAACATAAAAAGAAATTAGTTATACAATAAAAGTATCTAAAATAAAGAAAAATACAAAAAAATGCGATATCACGGTAACGAAGTCATAGGGTTTAGACACGATGTGACCGTTACCAGCTATGCTATTAAGAAAGTACAAGTACTCGCCCGCGCGTATGTCACCGTCGAAATGTTACAATTGGCATTCTGAAACTTGGCGGTTTTTAGTAAAATCTGCGCCGATTTCGATGAAATTTTACATGTCAAATATTTTTAATGAATTTCCAATTTGAAGGTTAAATCTTGCCATTTCCACTAATTGTGACTATTCAAAGTGTCGTATAAGTAAAATATTCATATGGTTTGCAGTTTCTAGTGTATAAAAGCATATAACAGAGAGTATGTCGTCACTCATTCCTCACGCTTAGCGTAGATTTGGAATTCTGAAACCAATCGAAGATGTCGTGGCGTGACGTGAGGCGTGAGATGCTAGGGATGGAGTGAGATTGAAATTACAATCACAGTCGAGAAAGGCTTTAGAGTTAATAAAACAACATAATACGTAGATGTATAGTAAGTGTCCTTTGGCTTAGACAATCCTATCCTATCCTACTAAACTAATATACTACGTCCTACTAATATTATAAATGCGAAAGTTTGTGAGGATGGATGGATGGATGGATCTTTGTTACTCTTTCACGCCAGAACGGCTGAACGGATCTGGATGGAATTTGGCACCGAGATAGATTATAGTCTGGAATAGCACATAGGCTAGTTTGACATATTCATACAAAACTAAGTTCGGTTGTCAATCTCGCATCCACACGTTTCAATATATATTTTAAATGGAACTGGATGAATAATATTTAGTACTGGGTAAACGGAAAGAATTGAGAACCGAGATTATCTAGCGTATCCTGGGTAGTCAGCCTTAATTGCTAGCTGGTTAATCTTTTTATCACGCCATGACCGATTTCCACGTACTAGCTCGTGCTGACTTGACGGGAGGATAATATTATAAACCGAAATCCTTACATACCCAAACCTAATTAAGAGGTAAGTGGTAATTCCCTTTAGCTAATAATTATTACAAAAGTAAAGTATCTTTAACATTTACTGCCTTGTCATATAACTTGTACACAATTTACAATTTCAGCTCATGTGCGCATTATTTCAACTCTTTGGCGGTTCAAGTTAATGTCTTCGCCACTATTACGAAGAGGCTTTATTAAACACTACTTTGACTTAAAAAATTCTACGAAAGGAAGAAAGTGTGATAGTTTCTAGACAACGATGTTGCTAGAGCGTTCTGAAGATAAGGTCTTAATAATAGCAGAGAGTGTAGAGGAAATGAGTCATGAAAAGAATTATGTTCCTGATAAAAATAACATAGAAAGTACATCTTTTTATTGTAGTTAGTAAAATAATGTCAATTCACACTTACAACTTGATAACAACAACACTACACTTTAAAATCAAAGGTATCTTACGTTTTATCAATGTCTACTCAGGACACATTATTTCGTTGGCCTACTCATACAGCATGCTGAGTAATACTCGAACGTTTATACATATTTGGCGGTCACATAACAGATATTTATTCAAGTAATAATTATCCATTAAAAAAATGACCATAAAATATAAATATTAACTTAACATGTTGTATCGACGATACTATACTACACACATGCAACGATAAAATCATACTGTAAAAGTTTAGTTGCGAAAAAAATGCTTCTTCATCGTTTGCTGAACAGAAGTAGATCCGATCCGATTTGATGTCAAGGCTCGTTCTTTTCTTCAAAACCTTTTTAGCCATAATTCTCTCTGCAAGCATCCACCACGCTGCAATTTGGCTGCGACAAAGTTTGCTTCTACGACGCCATCTAGTTTAAAAAAGACGTGTAAAAGTGATTGAAAAATTCTAATTGCAAAATAAATAATTTCATTTCATTTCTTCATGTATAACCAGCGGACAATTTGGTTTTGATAAGGATCACAAAGAATCAATCTATAAATCTTCGTGATTTTATTGACCTTCAGAATATTATATTATTAATAACAGGGTTTGTCCTTGGGTGAGGATAATGTCTGGGTATGTGACCATTATAATTTATTAAAGTTGTCTTAGACAGCCTCTACGTGTTGGCTTCGGCCCCAAGCACGCCATCCAAAGATCCGGACTTTGTATGAATTATAATAAATAATAATAAATTCAGCCCATTACTGTCCCACTGTTGGGCAAGGTCCTCTTCTTAGAATGGTTAGGCCCGGTTGTATGACATACAATAATAATAATGAAAAATCTATATATGTTTTCGTACCAATCCAAAGCGGCATAATCTTATTCTGTTCTTGAATTACATATATATCATATTTATTTG